>CM075664.1:7519525-8769525 GCA_037954105.1 Canavalia gladiata | reverse complement strand
AATTATAAATGGTGATGTCTAAATACATATAAAAAAATATCTATATTTTTATATAAATTAAAAATATATATAATATCAGAAAATAATTAAAGAAGGATTAGATAAAATTTGGTTAGTCCTATAAGATTTATGTGAGAGATTATACTTAAATTATACACAATTATGCAATAATAATCTTTCAACTTTCTCACTCATCGCACACCTGTAAATTCCCTGACATATTTGGTTGAATACGCCAATCCTCGTTCATTTGGTTTTCCTACTAAAAGACAAAGCGTGCCCTATTTTTGTCCACAAAAGCTAAAAGGAAACAAAAGGGATCCTCTATCAAAATTTCTGTTTTTTTCCCCCTTTGCTGAACGAGTGAAACATTATCATGGAATAAAGAAAAAAGTTTCTTTCTTTCCTTCTTTCTTTATTTATTTTTAAATATTTAAGACTTTGATATGCCACAATCTTTCGGACTTGTTTGTTCCTTCTTTTGTCTTACTCAACCATATTCCTTCACAGCCAAAATCCGACACAACATAGTCCAATAGCCAACCTTCACCCAATTGTATGGTTTTAACCTATTCTCATATTATTCATATTCTTATAATATTTATACACTTGGGTTCTAATCAATCAACCAAAACCAACATATCTCTCGAACTTGCTACCTTGCAATTTCAACTTTGATATGGCCACTACTCTCTCTGAAGCCTATAGAGATCACCCTCTCCACCTCCATCAAATTATCCCCTTAGACTTTTCCTCAATCAGGACCCTACCTGATTCTCATGCATGGCCTCAATCTGAAGCTGATGATAATGATGGAGCTGAATCATGCATACCCATCATTGACCTCATGGATCCTAATGCCATGGAACTCATAGGCCTTGCTTGTGAGAAGTGGGGTGCCTTCCAATTGAAGAACCATGGCATACCCTTGAGTGCTATAGAAGAGGTTGAGGTAGAGGCAAAGAGGCTCTTTGCTCTCCCCGCCGACCGGAAATTAAAGGCCTTGAGATCCGCCTCCGGGGCCACCGGTTACGGCCGAGCTCGGATTTCACCATTCTTCCCCAAGCACATGTGGCATGAAGGGTTTACCATCATGGGTTCTCCATGTGATGATGCCAAAAAGATCTGGCCTAATGACTATGCACGGTTTTGGTAAGTACAAATGTTACAATCTCATGCACTTTCATGCAACGTGGACAATCATATGCTACTAGAGACATGCTTAATTTGATAACATTAAAATTTTCTCGGAATGGAACCCATTACAATATGTTGTTTGTTCGAGTCTTTACTTGGAATAAGTGAGTCCTATCAATTTGAATCTTAACATTTTTTTTTGAACAACTCATATAGTAAACAAACATGCCTTGGTATTCATCATTCTCTCTCTTCCAGATAAAATAATAAACGAAAGAATAAAAGACTAGTTAGTTTTGTCCTCATTATCTTTATGATTATTATTTTTTTTTACGCCATCACATGGACATGATAAAATAATTAGTAAAAGATAAGGTTAGAAATTTGGATTATAGCTTCGAATTAAATATGCAAGTAAAGATATACCCTTTGAATATTATATGCATACTATACTTCAGTCTGAGGTTTTACAACATCTCATATTTTTTTTTATTGAAAAACACATTCTAATTTAAAAAAATACGTGTCTCTTAATCACATATAATTATATTTAACACTTCTCTAACAAAATTAAAATTTTCAATCAGGATAAAAAAATTGATTATTCAAAAAGATAACAATTTTGTGGTTATATACATGCAGTGGAATAATGGAGAATTACCAGAAGCAAATGAAGATACTAGCAGAGAAACTAACACAAATGATATTCAACTTGTTGGGAATTTCAGAGGAAGAAAAGAGTTGGGTTGGTTCAACCAACCCATGTGAAGCAGTTCAGTTAAATTTCTACCCATGTTGTCCTGAACCAAACCGAGCCATGGGTCTAGCCCCACACACGGACACGTCCCTTCTCACAATTCTCCACCAAAGTCAAACCAGTGGCCTTCAAATCTTCAAGGAAGGTGCAGGATGGGTCCCTGTGCACCCTCACCCTAACACCCTTGTTGTTAATACTGGTGACATTCTTCATATCTTGTCCAATTCAAGGTTCCGTTGTGCGCTTCATCGTGTCACCGTGAACAGTGCTAGCCATAGATACTCACTTGCTTATTTCTATGGCCCCCCTTTAGATTATCTACTTTCTCCTTTGGTTCTTACTTCCTTTCCTCGTTTTCGAACTTTGAGTGTCAAAGAGTATATTGGTATTAAAGCCAAGAATTTTGGGGGAGCCTTGTCTTTGATTAGTATGCTTAGAAACTAATTAATGTCCACTTATGTTTCTTTAGTTTTGCCTCTTTCTAAACTATTCAAATCATTTTTTATTTTAGAAAAAAAGTTTGAATATGTTTTAGTTTTCATGAATATAATTAAATTTTGTTTTAAGCTTTCAACTTAATTTTTTTTATTCAGTTTAGTTCTTGTATATATTTTAAATTTTTTGAATATGATCTGTATTATCATTCACATATATCTAATCATAATATATCAATAATTATGCTCAGATCACATGAGACATAATACATCTGGATGTGCTAGGTATGATCAAAAAGTGATAGCAAGGACCATTTATAAAAATTTATCTTTTACAAAAATTACTACAACAATTTTTTTTGAAGAATTTAAATAAAATCTAAACTTATTTATCAAAAATAAAAATATTTTTAAAACTTAAAAAATATTATTCATTATTATTTAAAATAGAAACATCAATTTTGTACAATTTACTTAAATAAGTAATTAATTTTAAAAATATCATGATTCTTTTTTTGGTTCCTATTATAATTTTATACAATTTTTAATCCATAAAAAATTTAAAAACTTACGTAATTTTAATCCCTTGTAAAGGACTAAAGCCTCATCAATTTAATCAAATATAGGGATTAAAATCAAATAAATTTTTTCACAAGTAAAAAAATTGTGATATGTTAGAGGAAGAATAATTTATTTTATTTTTAAAAAAATAGAGAGACACACAAAGAAAAGATAGAAAAATAGAGTAAAATAAGTAATGTAATGAAAATGAAAAAAGAAGCGTAAATGGCCATGAAAAAATAAAATCAATTGTAAAATCTCAATGTAAGAATTTTTTGTAAAAATATTAAAAATATATTTCTGTCAACATGTTATCTTTAATTAAATGGGCACAAAAATTGGGAATAGTGATTTGAGCTTTTTAAGTTGGTTTCTTTTCAAAATTTGCATCATTGCTAGTTGGAAAACTTGGATGTTGAAAATCCAACATGCTCCTGGTTCCTCCATAAGTGTAACTACCCTTTAGACCTTTGTAGTATGTACTTGCTACATTAGGTTCGTACAAACACGTCAGAACTTATCCTGGGATTTGGTGGATGAAATGAAGTTACTGTATAAACACAAGGAAATGGTGCTTTTAAGTGCAAAATTGATGTCCCATACACAATTAAATAATGATATTTATCTCTTTTGCTATTTATTTTTTGAAATAAATATAAAGTTTGAACATCTCTCTAAAAATATAAACTGTTCCTTAATGAAATAAAATATTTTTCTTCGATCTAAAGGAAAAGTTTGAACATGCACATGTCTTGACTCGCTGTTCAATGCCTAACCATAAATTAAAATAATTTCATATGCTTGGATGCTTTCATAAAATGATATATAACTATGTCTCTGTCAGCATGACTTTAAAATCCAGCTTACCCAAATTTTGTATTTATTTGTATACAACTTCGTAGATTCGTAGATACCTTCCTCTTGATTAGGTGGAGTCATTTGTATGGTTGTGTAAATAGGCATGACTATGTGTTTTGTAAACATCAACGCCTAATCCCTACACGTATGTGCTAATTCCTAATTAATTGATATTTCCTAGTTGAATAAGACTTTTGGTATTTAGTGTGTTTTTCTTTGTTGAAAATTCTGTGGAAACAGAAAATCTTAAATTATTTTTTTCATTTCAAAAAATTATTTTATTTACAAGAGTTAATTGGGATTTTTTTTATTTCTTATTTAAAAATAAAAATGGAGAAACATAAAAAATAGATCATTGAAGAATTATATTTTATTTTTATAATTGATTATATAATTAAAAATAGGTTTTATATTTGGCTATATGTGAAAAATAATTTTTAAATGATCAATTTTGTTTGGATTATATAAAATAAGTATTTTTATATTAAAGTTATTAAAATAAATATGAAGTTATTTATAATAATTAATTTTGTATTTAAAATAGTTAAGTATTGAGGATAAAATAAAAAAAAAGACTATCTAAAAATTATATTGATTACTTTTAATCATAAATTTTAAAACTTTAACATCATAAAAATATTTTTCTTTTTAATTGAAATAATAATTTTAAATTTTTTTATGTACAACAAATTTTAAATATGTTTGAATAATATTTGTTTAAGCTTTTTCAGTAAAATTAACTTTTAATAAAAAATAATTGAATTCATTTACACACATGTATCTCATCTGTGAATTTAACCCATCCAATTGAGAGAATTAATTTGAAAATTTTCAGAAAATAGTTCGAATATGTCTTGATAGAATCTTTTTTTTTTCTTTCTCATTTTTCCTTGTCTCTTTTAGTCTACACCTTGACTAAGAACTAAATTAATTCGGTGACTTCTAAAAATCAAATTGAACTAACTAGATTAAAGGGTTGTTTAGTATAATGCTAAAAAATAACTTTTACACTTTTTAATATAATATATATGTATATATTAATAAAAAAATTATTTTTAGGTTTAGCGTGTTGTAAGATTTTCAATTTTTTGTTAGGTCTATAAAGTAAACTTGATGATTTTTCTCTTATTTTTTCTCCAAAATTCCTATTGTTAAGTTTATCTTGTTTTCCTTTATGTTGAGTAATACCTAAAGTACTATAGTGGTATTCATTTCTTTTGTATATGTTTGTTCCATCTTCCCAACATCAATATCTCCAGCTACATATGTTTGTTTGTTAGCACTATATTATGTTTCTATCCGATATTTGTTAATTCTTGCTTTTGATTTCCTATTATCTCCTCATTGAATATGACATCTATCTATTAATAATGATCTTGGGTGAAATTGACTTTTCGTACTCCACAATTTGTAACCTTTCTCACATCATGCGTATCCTAGAAGTATACATTTTTGTTTTTTTCCCCTTGTCTGGAGTTTACATCACTCACATGGACGTACACAACTTAACCAAAGATCTTTAAACTAGAATAGTTTATTTACTTGACTATATTTATATAAATTTGAATATCATTTTATATGATAAAGCTTAATAGAAAAAAAGCTAACTCCGAGAAAAGGTCAATTAATAAAGAAAGATTAAGAAAAATAACAAAGAATTGAAAGTTATGAGAATGGAATTATTGTTTAAGGGAATAAAATTTAAGAAAAAAATTTTAAAAAAATTTTGATTTTATTTTCACACGTTTAAAAATAGTTAATCAATAATAAAAGTAAAATAATTATATATTATTTTATTATAATTTGTAATGAATATGATTATAAAAATTTAATTGAGCCGGTCTTTAATTTTTTAAAATTTGTTCAAATTACTTTATTAAAAAATTTAGATTTAATTAGGATTTAAATTCAAATTGTGCTTAAATTTTGATTTATATTATAATAAAAATAATATTAAAATTTGATCATAATTTTTTATTATTAGATATTTATAAATTTTATTATAATTTAATCATTAATTTTTAATATTAGTAATTGTATAAATATAAATAGTACAAATATGATGACTAAAATATAAGAATTTCTATTCATAAAAAAATATCTTTATTAGTGTGAGGATTATATCTTTATTTATTTTTGTAAAAAAAATTATCAATTTTTTATATAATTAACCATTAAACTTAATATAAGCCCCAAATTTATGATTTAATTTAAATATATTGTTATGTACATTGAATATTTTATATTTGTGATGGAAAGAAAACACTAAATAATAGGTCACATTTTACATAACATTGGTTGATTAGTTATTTTTGTCATGTTCCTGAAGCTTTAATTTATCTTTCTTTTATTTTTTATCTTTTTTTTTAATCTACACCATGAATATTAAGTCATATCTCATATTTATATATTTTCAAAATATAAGAAAATTGTGCAAGATAAAAATAAAAAAAATTAAATTTATGTTTTATTTAGTATATATTTAATTTTTTTGCCTTTTCATTTTATTCCAAAAATATCTTTCATTAGGATCTATTTTTGTATCCATTAATCACAGGTTTAATAATCTACTTTTACATGTTTTAGTTAAAGCTAAAAAATTGGAATTATTTAATTACTCACTAAGAATTTGGTTCCCCACAAGCTAAGAAAGATATCAAGAGATTTGAAAGTGGTGAGAACATTAAGCATGAAATGTATAAATACGAAAGAAAAGTGTAAAAATCCAGTGAAAAGAACTTTGTGAACTTCTCTTTTTTTATTTACTAACATGGAGAGAAATAAACAGAGCAAATAAGAATTAAATGCTGTAAAAAATATAAGCATCAGTTTGAAAGATTTTTTTATAGAAGAATGGAGAAAGTTCATGAACGGGTAAAATCATATGAAAAATCTAGTTGTACAATATAACCAACTCAATCAAAGGTGAGATGATATATTAATTTAGAGTACTGGGATGAGGAGGAAGATGAAGATTAACTAAGGATGAGAAAATTTGAGCAAAATAATTCAAGGAAACATACGTAGAAGAGATGATATTGATGAAATAAAAAATCAAAATTCCTTCATTCTAATAGAAAAATGATTAAGGAGCATATTTGGAATATGAGATATAAGTTGAATAAAGTTTATTACGCCACAACTATTGTGACAATTATAGAAAGGTAAAACTTGTATCTCTTAAGTTTATTAATTTTGCTCTTGTATAGTGTAAGATTAGGTACAAAAAGAAAGATATTGATAAGAAGAATAAACTATTATCATTTGAGAAGAGATGAAAACAATCATGTAAAGGTGATTCATCCTATTCTAATATCATAGAAAACGCCATAGCAAGATGCAAGACCTCACTCAAAGGTCAAGGACTCTAGATAAGTACCATAAAGAGATGGAGAATGCCATTATTAGAATCAATATATTGGAGAATAGAGAAGCAACCATGACTAGTTTCTTGCATGGATTTAATTATGACAATTGATGTTACGAACATGCATCATTATGCAGGGATTCAAAAAATGACACATCAAGTCCTCAAGGTAAAACAACAACTTAAAAGAAAAAAAAACATTAGAAAAAGTCCCAATTTAAGTCCCTTTAACTCATGGAAGATCCATTAAAATAATGATACCATTTCACTTTACATTCTAAAGAGGTTGATACAAAAAAAAAAGTTCACTATCAATTCAAAGAAAACTCAATTTAAGTCTAATTCTTCAAGAAGTTGAGATATAAGTCGTTTCAAATACCAAGGAAGAGAACACATTTTTAGTGAGTGTCTCAATAAGTACACTATGATCATGAACAAAAATATAGATTGGTAGACTAAAGAGAAAGTGATATAAGATGAAGAAAGGTCATTTAATGTTAGAAGAGAAAATGTTGAAGAAAGGGAAGTTTGAATAACTAAAAGAGCACTTAGCATTCAAATAATGAAGGAAGAAAATAACCAAAGAGAAAACTTATTTAACATATTTTTGCTTAATCCAAAATTGGGTATGTAATTTAATTATTTAGAGTGAAAATTATGACAATATGATAAGTGTTGAGTTAACAAAAAAGTTGAGCCTACCCATACTTACGCACAATCATTCATATAGGTTACAACGAATCAATGATTTGGTGAGTTAAAGGTGACAAAATAGGTGAAAATACTCTTTTCTATTAGAGAAGAGTATAGAAATGAAATATTGTGACATTATTTCCATGAAATCAAGTCATAATTTGTTAGGTAGACCTTGATAGTATGATAGAAGAGTTACAAATGATAGGTTTTTAAAACCGTTATTTTTTTATACCATGATGGAAACAAATAACCCTCCTTCTTAAAACATGATGAGAGTAAGAAAAGTAGAGGGTGGAGGAAAAAAGTAAATGAAAATAAGAGTGAGGAAAATATGACATATATAAGTGAAAAGAAAAGAAAAGAAAAGTAAGATGAAACATAAGAAATGAAGAATAGAAAAATTGAAGGAAAAAGGAGTAAAAGAATAAAAGAGAAAAGATTACTAGTGAAAATAAAGAATGATCTATAGCAGACTTTATTTTCCCAACTTATACTTATGTACAAAGAAAGTTTTTTGAATATTAACATCATAATCTCTAATTTGCCTAGTATTATTTTATCATTTTTGTAAGGGTATGAAGATATTTTTCTTAACAAGGTACTGTTAGGTTTACCACCAATTAAAAGGATAAAACATTAAATTGATTTCTTACCAAACGTATCATTGTAAAACCATCCTGAAAGTATCAACCTTAAAGAGATTAAAAAAAATTCAAATATAAGTCCAAGATTTGATAGGAAAGGGATATATAGGAGAAAGCCTTAGTCCTTGTTTAGTTCTAATATAACTTATCCCTAATAAATATGGTGAATGGACAATGTTCATTGATTAAAGAGCCACTAATAATATAACGATAATGTATCGTCGTCCTATCCATAGGTTAGATGATAAGCTAAATGAATTGACTAGTTCTATCTTTTCAAAAATTAACTTGAAAAGTAGCTACCATCAAATTAGAATGAAAAAAGAAGATTGTGGAAAACCTCATCAAAATAAAACATGAAATTTATGAATCGTTTGTTATGCCTTTTGAGTTAATTAATCCACATATCACATTTGTGAGGAGAAGGTCAAAGTAATCTAAGAATGGATGACACCCACCATTGTTGGACAAGTGAGGAACTTAAGGTTTTCCAAGCTATCAAGGAAAAGCTTACCATTGCACTATGTAGCCCTTCCAAATTTCAATAACACTTTTAAAATAGAATGTGATACTGATAAACCACCATTGTATTGATTTATCTACAAAAAATTAACTATAATTATTGTGCAATTAATGATTATTTGAATCTAATTCTACCTAATTTTCTTTTTTTATTCAGGAATGCTCATGTACATAGATAATCTCACAAACTACATGAATTTTCGGCTAAAAATAAGGAATAAAGGATATTAAAAGATGAAGGAACAGTAGAAGGACAAAGATTCCTTTGAAAGAGTTGGCATGACCATATTGGCTAGAGCATGCCTTTACAATAGACCAGGTTCACAACACGACCATGTAGACTTGAGCATGATCGTGTTAATCTTGAGAGATGCAAAAAATGATCCAAGTTATCCCTAATGACACAGGAAAGGATCCAGTCAACCTTAACAAAATTCTAGGTAACCCTGAGAAGTTGTGACTGCTCAAGAGAAAACTTAGGCCAACTGAATTCACGACGAAGAAATCCCTAATTCAGACCTATAAAAAGAAAGACCTGGCATTGGAAGAAATCACTCATCTACCACACCTCTACGTTTCATGGCTCAGCTAGAGTCAGCAGCACCACCATAAAATTCCATTTTCATTTTCATTTTCCTCACTCCCATTTCATTTCTTCTTCCAGTATCCTCTCATAGGATTTTAGTGGAAGGAACTTATTTCACAATGTAAGTTAGAGAGTATCTTTCTAGTCTTGCTAGTACTTTCAATTTTGTATTTCTAATCTTACGATTAGGTTATGGATAATTTTGTTGGTTTATCTTGTTCTTATTTGTTTTCTTTTACTATGTGTAACTAACTACCAAATTATAGGACTTTGGGGAACCTTTTTGTGATATAACTATTTTAATCCTATTTTTCTTTATGAAATGATTATATGTTTTATGAATGATTACATGTTTTTTATCCAATTGTTTTACTTTATTGTGCTTAATAAATTAAGAATTGGCCACTCTTATTGATCTTTAAGTTGGTTAGGAAATAAGCGATCATATCATTCTCTAATTGGCCGAACTATAAGGTAATTGAGTTTAAAGGTTTTGAAAGATCAATTGAAATCCTAAGCTTCTAACCAACTATTGACTTAATAATCTAAATATGTTTTATGCTTCTCTTATTTATTTACTTTGCATGGTTGTCGCAACCGTAATTCCGACGAGACGACGAACTCGCTAAAATTTGAAAATAATTTGATTTGATTGTGGAGTCGCCACCAAATTTTTGTTTAAGGGAAAAAGATTTGGAAAAACCCTGACTCAATGGATGAGATTCGAAGTTCGGGAGTCGGTTACGAGTAGGGAAGGTGTTAGGCACCCCACTCGCTTGTTCCAAGGAACAGTACCCTTAAACTGAGTGTGTGATTATTTGAAAATAGTTTGATCCCTTAATTAATTTGAAAATAAATAGGTTGATGGAGGTTAGCCTGACAGGACTTGATCCTGCTCCTACGTATTCCCCGGTGCAATGGGAAATTCAAGGCTTACGTAATTCTGGTTTTAAGAGACTTGATCTTTTGAAGAAGTAGAGGGGTGATTTGAGGATAGGATTGATTTTTGAATAGACTAAAATTGCGTACTTGCATAACCCAAACCGTCGTAGGCCGTGAGTGAGTTTGCACGAATTATAACGCGGAACAGCAGAGAAGGTTGCCTGTTCGTATTAGAATCCGTTGTACGAATCTTAGAGATTTAAAATAGATATTTGAAATAGACGTTTTCTAACAGAGTTAGTAAATAGAGATTTTCTAAAATTTATGCTTGCAAAATACAAATCTTCGTAAGCCGTATTTGGAATCCACACAAATTGAAACACAGAACAGCAGAGAAGGTTGCCTGTTCGTGTTAAAATCCGCTTGCACACATTTTAAAACAGATATTTTGAAATACATTTTTTAGTGGAGTTAGTAAACAGTGATTTTCTAAAATTGCGTGCTTGCAAAATTCAAATCGTCGTAAGCCGCATTTGAATCCGCACGAATTAAAACACAGAACAGCAGAGAAGGCTGCCTGTTCGTGTTAAAATCCGCTTGCACACATTTTAGAAAATTAAAACAGATATTTTGAAATAGACATTTTTTTTAGTAGAGTTAGCGAACAATGATTTTCTAAAATTGCGTGCTTGCAAAATTCAAATCGTCGTAAGCCGCATTTGAATTCGCACGAATTAAAACACAGAACAGCATGGAAGGCTGCCTGTTCGTGTTAAAATCCGATTGTACACATTTTAGAAAATTAAAACAGATGTTTTGAAAACAGATGTTTTGAAAACAGATGTTTTGAAAACAGATGTTTTTATAGAGTTAGTGAAGATAATGTTTCAAAAAAAACGATTGGATTTAATTTAATAGTTATAGAACCAAAATAGGGCTTGACCCAAATTAAAATAAAATGGAAGAAAATAATTGAGTTTAAGTGAAAAGAGGGGCTTGGGCTGGACCCATGTCAAAATTGAATTTGATTTCAAGAAAAGGAAAAAGATCGGGCTTGACCCAAAGAATTGATTAAAGAAAAGAATTAGGCTTGACCCAAATTAAGCAAAATCCAACTTTAAAGAAATGATTTAGAATCAAAGAAAAAGAAGTGAGCTTGACCCAAGTGAAGGAAAATTGGATCGAGATTAAAAGAATTGGACTTGAATTAGACTTGATTTAACATAAACTTGACTTGATTTGAAGTTAAGGAAAGGAATTGAGAACATTCTTCAGTAATCAAGTGATAGAAATTTAATTTTAAATCCAAATTAGATAAATAATATCATTCTGGAAACTAGAGAGAAAGACAAAGAAAACGCAACAACAATCATCAAAATCGGAGATCATTTGATTGACTAAAAACAAAAACGAAAAACAGAGATGAAAATCAACCTCAAGAACACACAAGTTTTTTGCGCCAAAATTTGAATTCAAATCTCAGAATTTTTAGAAAATATTTTTGGTAGATCTGAAAAATAAAAACCAATCAATTGAAAGATATGGATCATAGGAATCAAACAAAACAAGTTTGACATTAATCCAATCAGAAATGAGCAGGATATGCACAAATCAAACAAGCTAGGTCAATTCGCACACTAGGATGAACATGCTTCGGTAATCAAGTGATAAAAATTTCATTTCAGATCTAAATTGGACAAATAATATCATTCCAGAAACTAGAGAGAAATACAAAGAAAATGCAACAAAAATCACCAAAATATGAGATCATTTGACCGATTAAAAATTAAAACGAAAACAGACAAGAAAATGAACCTCAAGAACACACAAGTTATTGGCGCCAAAATTTGAATTCGAATCTCAGAATTTTTAGAAAATATTTTTGGTAGATATGAAAAATAAAAGCCAATCAATTGAAAGATATGGATCATAAGAATCAAACAAAATAAGTTTGACATCAATCCAATCAGAAATGAGCAAGATATGCACAAATCAAACAAGCTAGGTCAATTCGCGCACCAGGATGAACATGCTTCGGTAATCAAGTGATAAAAATTTCATTTCAGATCCAAATTGAACAAATAATATCATTCCAGAAACTATAGAGAAAGACAAAGAAAACGCAACAAAAATCACCAAAATCGGAGATCATTTGACCGATTAAAAATTAAAACAAAAACAGACACGAGAATGAACTCGGAAATCCGAGAAGAAGCAAGAAACTTAAGAGGGATAAAATTCGGACCTAACCTCCATTGGAAGGTGATGAAGAGCTGATTCTATGGAGGCCAAAGGCTGAATTGAAGGCCAGAGAGTCTCCTAGGTCCTCCCCTCAAAGGTTCTGAAAATCCCCTTCTAAGACTCCAAGTTCTCCTCCTCCCAAGAATTTCCAAAAATGAGAAAAAAACCCTTTTCTTTTCTTGTTTGTAGGTATATATAGACACATCCCTTCTTGGCAAGGGTGAAGCTCTTTCAAAGAGCCAAAAGCCAGCCTCCTCTCTCTTAGCAAGGGCCAAGTCCTTTCAAAGGGCCAAAAGCCACCCCTTTCTAGGAGCCAAAAGTCAACCCCTTTGATTTCAAAATTTTGTTCCCTATTTTGATTTTTCAGCTTTTTATTTTTTTCAATTTTCATTTTTTTTACCTTTTTTGTTTTTTATTTTTATTTTTTTTTCTATTTATTTATCATTTTTACTTATTCTTTAATTTCCCTTTTATTTTTTTTATTTTTTATTTTTTTCTTTCTGTTTTCTGTATTTTCTGCTTTTTGTTTTTTCTATTTTCTGTTTTACATTTTTTTAAATTTTTAATTAACTTAACTTTTGGTTAATTTTAATGATTGGGGGCCTCGGACATAATTGAGTGTTTACAATGGTCATTTGGGATAATACTTAGGGGGAAGGTATTATAATATTGCATAATTATTGGATAACAATGGAATTAAAATAGGTGGTTAATTATTGATGTTTAAATCATTCATAAGGATATTTGGAGGTAAAAATAGACAAAGTTATAAAAGGATCCAAAGTCTCAAGCTTATCCATAACTTCTCACTCATGTTTTTTTTTTTTCATTTTCATTTTCTTTAAACTTGCTTTTACATTCTCAATTCATATACTTGCAACAAAATCCTTTTTTTGTGATCTCAACAATAAGATTTAAACTTCTCTTACAGATTATTGACATAGTCTCTGTGAGATCAACGTAGGAAGTCTAAAATATCTCCTTTCTACACTGACGAGTATACTTGTTTATAGGTAAAACTTGACATACGATTTTCATACTCACATGTTTCATGCATCAAGTTTTAACATAATTACTTAGGAATATTCCCCAACATTCTTAGAAGTTTAAATGTTGATTACTTAAGACTTGTATATACATATTATTCAAAAATAAAAGAAATAAAAAAAAATTGTGATACCCTTGTATAGTTATTTGTGTATGCTAACTTTCTCTCAAGCCTATAATTTTCAGTTTAATCCGAAAATAGAAATAACAACTCAAAGATTAAGGGAAGAAGCCAAAGCGAAAAAAAAGCAGTGTAAGAATGTAGGATATTGATGGATTAAATGACCTCTAGCAATGAGGACCTAAGGGGAAACATATTTATTCCAGCATTGGAAGGTGTTCCAAACTTTGAATTGAAGTCTGTCCTTATCAATATGATTTATAACTCATTTCAATTTGAAGGAACTATCTCGAAGGACCCACATCTCCACATCAGAAAGCTCTTAAAGCTAACTAACAAGATTAATGTTGTTACCCATGATGCCATATGACTACAATTATTTTCTTTTTCCATCACGAAGAAATGAACAATTGGCTAGGAGAATAATTGGAAAATTGATTACATTACTTATGACCTAGAGAAGCTCTTAACATACTGAAAGTTAAAGAAAATTGAACTAAAGGTATGCAGGATGGATTGACCTCATTGAATCGTTTCTATATTTGGTTAAGCATATAAAAGCTAAGGAAAATAAAATTTATTGCATAATGGTTTCTTTTTCACTCTAATAAACTTTACATTCCTAATTATTCCTTGTGTATGTTGCTAATTAAAGAAGCATTTTTTGGAGATTAAGAAATGAACATTTTTATTGCTTAGGATGTATAGAGAGATTCAGAAATTTATGGTAAAATGCATTATTTGTCATAAAGCAAAATCTAAAATAAATCTTTAAGGTTTATACATTCTCCTCCTTAATCAAAAGAGTTTACTAGCATTTTTGTTTCTAAGTTATTTAATTTTTACAAATTTATCCTTGATTTTTAACATAATGCAAATTAGTCCCTACACTTTTAAAAATTATGCAAAAATAGTCCCTCCACAAATGACTTCAAAAATGAATTCAAAGGATAATGATGAAAATTAGGAACTAATGGAAAAAAAAATTAAGTAAGGAACTAATTTACAAAAGTTAAATAAGTCAAAAACTAAAATGATAGTAAACCTAATGTATCTTAAAAAAGATATTTTTATGAGTTTTATTTTGAAGTTACCTAGATCTAGGAGGAGGAAAAACTCTTTCATATGGTAGATCAATTGTCTAAAATAAAACACTTTATTCATGTCACAAAGTTGATAATGCTTTTGACAATCTAATTTGTTTTTTTAAAAAATTATAAAACCTCATGGTATGTCAAGAATGATTATTTTTTTAGCCAGATGTCAAATTTTTATGCTAACCTTGAAAAAGAAATTATTATTTCTACAATAAATCATCTGCAAACTAATGGATAAACTAAAATTGTATATAAGACTCTTTTTTAAATGATTATTAAGAAAATTTTAAAAAATTGAAAAAAATACCTATAATATGTCAAATTTTTTTATAATAAAATTATTCATTCAATTGCTAAATATTTTTTCTTTAAAATTATTGATAGATTTAATCCTATGCATTTACTGATTTAATTGTTTTATCTTTATAAAAAAGAATAAATATTGATAAAAAAAAGCATGCTAAATTCATAAAGATGCAAGGCATAAAATTGAAAGAATAACAAAATAATATGCAAATTCTATTAACAAAAGTTAAAAATAAATAATTTTTTATCTTATAAAATTTGGTTTGAAAATAAGAAAAACATTTACTTAAAACTATTAAATTTATACTTTCTCTTTATTTTACTTGTGGATTATTTATCTTCATTATATTTTCTATAAATAATCTATTAATAGAAATGTTAATACTAGATATATAAATTAATTTATTAACATATTTATAAAATATATATTATATTAATTTTAATGTATATTAACATTCCATTAATTATATATAAAATAACATATAATATTTATGGATATGATGTATAACAAAAATTTTAAATTGGCCAAAAATAAATTTGGAATGGTTAAGTTTATATAATTAAAATGGTTAAATTAATTTATTAGTTCCTATAATTTTATCAAAATTTTATCTCGATTTTTATAATTTTAAAAAATTAATTAATTCATTATAATTTTAAAATTTATCATTAAATCCTTGAAAATTAATACACCTTCGCTAATTCAATTCTTTTGATCCAAATTCTCGTCATACTTATGCAATTCATTACCATTTTCCTTTTGTTTTTATTACAAACCTTTTTCTTTAAAATCCATGGACTTTAATCCCTAAATTTTGCACAATCCCAATTCTTATTGTGTGGCGGCTTTTATCGTGTGTTCATTTGTAACGTTTAAAGAAATTTTGATGGACTTTCATCTTATGAAATCAAGGATTTTAAAAGTGAATTAATGACTCAACCAGTGAAAATGTTGATTTGAAGTTTAATAATCTAATTATAATTAAATTACGGCTACATTGATATTAATTAAATAATATTTTTAAATATTGATAATATAATAAATTAAAAATAATAATATAATAACATAATTTTATATAATTAAAAAATAAGAATTATATATTACCTTAAATTTATATAATTTTAATTTCTTCTAAAAAATAATCAAAACAACGCCACTGCCGATTTTTACCAGTTCACAGATTTATTCTAATCTATTAATTTTTATCGGTTCTCCAAGTTTGCTATCAATTTTTTAATTCAAATAATCGAAATGATAACCAATTCTCAAGCTAATTAATTCGAATGGTGGGTTCCGTTTGATTTTTAAAATAATGATTAAACTATTTTGTTGTTTTTATGTTAATAGAAGTTTGTAATACGTCTGACGTAAACATGGTGTTAATGACAATATGGGTGGAAGCTAGGAAGTAGTGGTTATGATTTTAAGTGCAATGTTGATCAATTAACTACTTACATTGGTTATGGTTGTGGAAGTGATAATAATTACTAATTTAACTAAAAAATGTGGTAGAACTTGGCTCCACTAGTGGTAGATAGTGCTGCAAATCTTGCTGGGCTATGATAGTCAAATTTGTAACTACCAAACTGACAAAATGGGTGTAAACAATGATGAATTCATTGAACCACATAAAGAAAATCATGTGAAGGAACAATAACTTTTTCCATGAAGAAATTTCTTACTTATAGCAAGTAAATTATGAAATTAATGATAATCAAAACAATTGAGTTAATGAAAGTGTACCTCTATTACCTTTACATGATTTAATAACAAAAATAAAATAAATTTATAAGGATTAATTAAAAATTTAAACTATAATAATCTAATTAAAATTTTGATAAAATTATAAGGACAAAGAAATTAATTTAAATAATAAAAAAGTTCTTAAACAATATAACTTAAATTGATGTATTTTTTTCTGCCCAATTATTAAATCATAACTATACATTTTATTTTTTATAATTGAGCAACAATAAAAATATAATTTAAAATAATTTTTTATAAATTTTAGAATATATTATGTGAATGTTTATATGTATATTAATGTGATGTTAAATTAGTTTGGATGAATTTAAGATTTTTTTTGTATATAACTTATAGGATTAGAACTTTAATTATGACAATGAATTTTGATATAAATAATTCCTGTAAAATATTATTGAATGTTAATAAAAGTCACTTTAACTTATATATAATTCCAATCTACAACAGTAAATGGTTAATTTTCATGTTTGGTTTATTCAAAATACGAATATTATTGAATGACCAAATCATATTCATATGTAAGTCCAAGGTAAAAAGAATTACTATTATCCTAACTAAACATGTCAATTTATAATTTCTAATTTCTAAGACAAGTAAGGTGTCAATCATGTATATATCTGTTACAGAAAAAATGGCCAAAAGGGAGTTTCCAAAATGCACTCCAAAATAGAAAACAAAAGATTCAGTAAAACATCAAGATCATGATATCTATAATAGTTATCATAAGATCTATATTTTCACAAATAAAATAACGAAAATGATAACAAGCAAATTACCATAAGGTACTTCGGCGAATTCAACATTAGGGGCATATGAAGAAAGGACGTTAGTGTTCGTCGAATAGGAATCACGCTTAGCGTTTACAATTTGTTGAATTGTGTGTTATGGTTCACAATTGGAATCAGAATCATGCCAAATTCTCACCATTTTGGATAATTTTAGGGTCAATGAATCACAATCATCACCAGTGCCAATTTTAATCTCTCACAAAAGTTAAACGATTATTAAAAATATTAATTTAAATTTTAAACTGTTTAAATCAATTTAACAGTTAATCGATTAAATTAATCTAACGATTATAATTAATTTAACTAAATAATGTAAAAAATTTGAACCGCACAGTATCTGGATCCCACCCCCACCTACTACATGCACTTGCCACATTGTGTTTACACCCGAAAAGGCCTCTCCTTTTTCTTCTCACCACGGTTTCCCACTTTGCTCACTTCTATGCAGATAAGGACATGACTACAAACAAGGTTGGCCAATTGGAATACATGGCCATATTCAGGAAAATTTGTAATAATTTATTCAATAATGATATTTTTAAATACAATAAAGTATCATTAATCTCAATATATTTAATTTAATAATCATAAATTATTAAAAAAAATATTATCATAATTAAAAAACCATTTATACCAAATATATATCCACGGAAGTAACATATCTATATATTTATAATAATAATTTTTCAATGTATAAAAAATATAATATATATATATATATATATATATATATATATATATATTATCCTTTTTTCTATGTATGAATATGCAGACTTTTTTCGATATCTTCGCCAACCATTTTCCTAACTCATTTGAGGCCACTTTTGGGTCAAGTCTTTGCTTGATGTTATCTTCACCACTTCTTCCAATATCCCACGTGAAGTCATACCTACTGAAAGGAATATTAATTGTTTCAATCCACAAACCTCCAAATATCTCTGAAACTTATAAAAGTTTCGCTTAAATCCAACTTTCAAAAATTAAACTATATAATTATTTAAATAACATCATAATTTAATAATAAAAATTAAAATGAACAATTTTTATAAAATAAAAACCAAAAATTATAAAAGATTAAAAACTTATTATTAAAAAGAAGAAAGAGAGAAACGGAATAAAGTAAGCACCATCATAACCTGCGTGGTTGAAATTAATATGATAGGAAGAGAAAGTGATTAACGTAAGCTCCACCAAGTATTGCCATATTAATGCGATAAGGCTCATTCCCTTTGCAATCCATAGAATCATGTTTACTTTTCTTCTCCAACAAGCCAAGACCTTTCATTCTCTCATGTTCCTATACCACCAATATCATCCTCTTCTCATTCTTAATCTTTGTGTTCCACTTCAAATTCCACCTCATTCTCTTCCATATGTTTTCATTCCTTCTTTGTCTACCCCTCCCACGGCACATTATTAATTTGTTTTCATTTTCTCCTTCTCATTCTCCCCAACCTACCTCTCTCCACTTTCATTGCATGTCTTCATTTTACTCATAAAAAATAATAAAATAAATAATTTGAATATCTGATTGTCATATCCAATCAAAGACTGCAATAATTAAGGACTACAATAAACATTTGAGTGGTTCTTCATAAAACTAAGTTACAAAATTAATCTAATTTTTAAGATCTTAATAATTTAATTTGCATGCAACTTTTATGAGTATAATTTCAATATATTAAATTTTATATCATTAATTAATTGAAAATTATGATAAATTTGATTTTTTGAATAATTATTATAAAATTTAAATTTAAATTTTTATTACATCAATTTGTATCCAATGAAATAAGAAACATAAAGTTGATCAATTTTTATTTTTTAAATGGAAAATGTGTAAAAAAGACTTAACTATTGTAATATGAAAATAACCAAGTCCTTAACGTATTTGCTTTGATCATGTTAGAAGATAAGGCCAGAAAAAGTGAACCACGCATTTTGATCCATCAAATTACATACTAATCTTATTTTTCTGCGAAGGCGTGTTTAATGATTTATTTGTTGTGCTTTAGGAAGAAAGAGAAAGGCATGGTTTCGTGAATCACGTTCATTGTTGATATAGAAAGAAGTGCCTTTACTTGGCTCTTACATAACGACAAATATTAGAATATATGAAGGAATATGGAACGTTTATATTGGTTGCGTATGACGCAGCACCGTATCTACACACAAGTATTTAACTTTTTGTTGCATAAAACAAAATTTTCACTCGTGAAAAACGCTGTCACGAATATATGCATTGTATCACTTATTTGTATACCCTGTTTGCTGCGAAACAAACAGCTTAAGACCCGTCCAAAACTACAGAATCATCTTTATTTTTTTCAACTTTCAAGGAGGTATTTGAAAGAATTTATGAAAATCTTATAAAAAAAACTTATGCTTTTTATAAAAAATTTTGAATTTATTTCTATAAGTTCTTTTATACATAACTGTTTAGGTTGTTTTAATAAATTTTGTTTAAAATTTAGGATTATATAAAAATTAATATAAAAAGTTTAATTTATAATTAAAATGATATCCAAATGTATTCTAATTTTAAATCATCTTATATATCGTGTTATTGGTTTTATTTATTTATTAAATAAGTAAATATTAAATATTTTTTATATTATATAGAAAATAATTTTATTTATTTTTATAAGTTAACAGGAAAACATTGCAAGAAAATCAAATATTTTTCTTTGTAAAAAATCAAAATATAATCCTCTGAAGAGGTGAATTAATCAAATACTCGATCGAGTTGCATTCATTTTTACTATGTTTTAGTTAAATTTCAAGAAAAACAATCAAACCCTATATTAAATATCAGCAGCAAAAGCATAGAAACAAAGCATAAGAAGGGCAAGAAAATGTAAATATATTCATTTCATTATCGGCATGATTATTACAGCGATATATACATGTGAAATAAGAACATAATAGCTTAGAAGCAAAAGTTATGGATGTTGCTGATAATAACTGACAATGATATCCTAGCACTTCCCGTAAAATTAGCATTGGAGAAATCGAAGATTCGAAGTTTAGATTAAAACTCACCAAACTTGGAACATGAAATTGCTTTAGTGAACCCATCCACGATTTGATGAAGAGCAAATATGTGATGAATGTTTACTTTACGAGAAGCAACGTACGAACAAATCCATGTCAAAATGTTTGGTACAATTATGAGAGAAAAGATTGGCAAAGAGATGAATGACACCATAGTTGTCACAAAAGATAATGGGAGTAGGATGGGAACGGAGATTGAGTTCACTGAGCGTAGAAGTGCGACAACGATATTCAATTTCATTACTTAAATGACTAACTACTATTTGTTCCTTGAAGGACCAACTTTAAGGTTCCTGTCGAAGTATGTGTAATAACGATCATCATGATTTGAATCCCAATCAAAGTCACAATGAGATGAACATGAGAGTTAGGAGTGAATGTGAACATCATGTTACAAGGAAGCGATCACTTGAAATATTTTCTATTACGAAAGGAAAATTTAATGAGTAGGAGTTGGATCAAGTGTACAGAACAAATAGTTCATAATCTCATTAAGGAAGTTAAAAAAAGAGACTACCTTGATCCAAATTTAAGATAGGTTAATTTTTGTGATATGGATTCCAGTGAAGCTTTGAAAATAGCAAGTGCATTAAACCATCATGTAATAGAATATTAAATATCCAAAAATATCAAATTACAAGGACAGATCAAGTATCAAGTTAAGCTAGTAGTGTGATAAGTTGGACAAAATAGATCATGGAATTGTGTTAGGCAAATAAATGTAAAGAAAAGAAGAACAAAATATGGTTCACTTATCAGGATGAGATCTAAGGTGTTCAACTTCAGCTAATTCTCAATGTTCTTGGATGAGATCTAAGGTGTTCAACTTCACCTAATTCTCAATGTTCTTGTTATATATGTTTGTTAATTAATTTTTATGAGAATTGATCGAGGATGACTTTACTAATTTTACTACAAGAATTTCTTAAGGTCAAGTAATCCTTCTAACTTCAATTCATTTATCTAATCTATTAGCATAAGCAAAATCCAATTGGAGCTCTCAATTCAAGAAATCATAAGGTTGCATGAGTCATGTTTACCTATATCTAATTTTTTCTAACTCATAATGTTATATTACCTAGCCAAATTATGCTGATTTTTTCAAACTCCTTGCAATTCCCAAATATCCTAAATTATTAATCAAGCAAAATAGGAATCATGTAATTCAACCTAACATATAATCACAAGATAGAAAATCAATCAACACTCATACAAATATGGAAACATCCTACAATTAAAATTTGTTTACATCCTAATAAAAGAAAAATTAGAACATCAATGAAAAGGAAATCATCCTAAGTTTACAAATGAATCAGATAAAAGAGCACATCCATTATGAGAAATGATAACAAGAAGAAAAAAATGAAGAAGAAGCTTAGGAAAAATCTCTTCCTAATTGGGGGCCACTTACTCTCATCCTTGAGTTTGCTATTCTCTTGTTTGTCCTTCAAGAAATATCCTAAGGAAGTGTTGATCCAAGAATTGAATCTTTACTTCGTATTCAAACCTTCTATTTATAGGGATAAATTAAGTGAAACATCAAGTCCATGTTATCGTTTGTTAGCCCACATTCTGGCATGGTTCGTGAAATTACTAACCTATGCATTTTGTTGTCCATGTTGTAGTGTAAGTTTGCCATACTACAACATGACCTCTAGTGGCTAGCTTTTTTTTTTTTGTCTCCTATGCTATAACGTGGGTTAGCCATGTTGTAGTATGGCTCTCAATATAATACTATTGTAGAAACATACAAAAAGAAAGGAAAAAACTAGAGAAAATAAATAAAAACCTATTAAAACCTACAAATTAACATAATTCAAATAAAACATACAATTTTAGGTAAAAGTGCAAAGCAATAAACTAACTAGCCCTAAAGTATGCTAAAAATTAATAAAATAAATAAATAACTCCTCAAAAAGTTATCACACCCCAAATTTGAACTCTTATTTCTTCGTAGGTAATGAAAAGAAAAAAAAACTCATAAGGGAAGAGCTATATGTCTAGGCCTTGAAATCTCATAGCCCTTTTTGAAAAGCTAGTACATTGACCTTCCTAATTGAGAACTTTACAATCTTTACATGCTATCTTAGAACCAATTAGGTACTCATGTGTGTATATGTGTGTACAAGAAGAACAAATTAAGTACTCGTGTGTGTATGTGTGTATGGAGCAGTTGTAAGAAATTAATTCTATCAAGAGAATGCAGAGGTCAAACCCAAAACAAGCAAACATTCCATAAAACGTAGCTTCTTAACAACACCAAGTGTAGAAATCAGATTAAGATCAATAGAGCTTTTCTCAAGTTGGTAATGTCAAGTTAGAGTAAGGGGTATGATGAAAAGTCATTTAGGTTTATATTTCTTACTCTTAACTTAAGGAACCCTGGCTTAGATTGAACTGTTCTTTTCATTGTTAATTTTGTTGTGGTTTTTCTTTTTAGGTCAATGCTTTTTAATTTTCTTAAACCATTTTTGAATTGTTTTGTCACATGTTCTTTTGTTTATATTATCTAGATTTATTTTCAACATGTGAAACTTAGAATTTTGAGAACCAATGAAATTTTACCCAAAATTTATTCAATAAAGAGCTTTATGTTTAAGGGTAATTCTAAAGGAGCAAAAATGAAGACAAGAAAGGAGTGTTAGGCTTGTATTATTGGTTGTCACAAAAGTTAAAGCTATAGGGTCCAAAAGGGTGACTAGGGTCATGATGCAATGGGTAGGCTTAAAGTTCTTTTCTAAGTTCTTAAATATGGCTTAAATCATCTTCCTTACTTGATCTTTAGATCTCACATTGACATAATATGCCTCAATCCTTAATTATGAACTCTAGGTGCAATTCACTGAGTGCTTTAATCAAATTTGAAAGACAACAAACAAATATTGGTTTAGTCAAAAGAGAGAAAGGAAGTAATCTAAAAATTAATAGTTCAATCAATAAGAAAATTTATTCATTGAAAAAGCTTCAACCATTCATAATTCTAAAACTAATTGTATTTCATTTTATTTTTTATTTTTTTAATTAGAAAAAATAAAAATAGGGAATGAAATCAACGTATCATTTTATTTACTCACCATAACTAAAAGTACAATCATGTGAATTAAAATGAAATAGGAAAATCTATGCTTTTTAGGAAAGTATAAAATAAACTACATTCTACCAGGGAAATAGTTGAAAACATCTAAAGAAATAGTTAAACCTAGAAATGGGAGAAATAAAAAAGAAAAACTCCCCCACTAATATTTTTCATCTCAAGAGATATTTGACTCCTTATCTTCTTCATCATTCATCTTTTCATCATCTTCTTCTTCTTTTAGAGAAGGTATAAATTGGAGCTTCAGATCCAAAGTTGGCATAGATGGATACTAATCAAATATATTGAATCCTATGTACACAAAGAAATATCGATAATTCATGATGTATTTTGTTAGCCCATGTTGTGGCATGGTTTGTGGCATTACTAACTTGTGCATCCTGTTGTTCACGTTATAGCATGGGTTTACCACATTACAACTTGGCCTCTAGTGGCTAGCTTTTTTTTATCTCTCTCCAATGCTATAGCTTGGGTTAGTCATGTTGTAGCTTGTCGCTCAATATAACACTATTGTAGAAACAAAACAAAAACAAGAAAAAAAACTAGAGAAATAAATAAAAACCTACTAAGACCTACAAATTAATATAATTCAAATAAAATATACAATTACAGGTAAAAGAGCTAAGGCAAACTTAAATAAAAATGATGTATAAAGTTGGAAATTCAACAAGTTTTCACAATAAAAAACTTCCCTTTTAGTTACTAATCTAACATGGATCCTTATACTGAGGGATTATGTTGTAAAACATTAGAGTTATGTCATAGCGTGAGCCATAAAATATCCAAAGTCCTTTGATCCATGATTTTAAGTTATAGCATGGCTAGGCTACACCACAACATGAACTTCAGTATTTTCCATCGCTAAAGTTTCTTGTGCTCACGCTATGACGTGGGAACCATATGTTATTGTGTAGGTCATTGTTCTTCCGATTCTTCTTCTCTTCATGCCATGTTGTAGTGTGGTTCAGATACGTTGTGGCATAAGTTATAGAGTGTCATAGGTCTCAATCCTCCTACCCACACTGTAGCATGGAAAAGATATACTATAGTGTATGTCACAACAATCTTCTTTGTTGTTACTCATACAAAATAAAAATAAAAATCATCTTATATACCAAGTTAATGATAAATTAAAATATTTTATGATTAAAATAAAAGAAAAAAGGATGAAAGAATGCATAACATCCAAATAATAATGGATTGTCTCCCATAAGCATTTTGGTTTAACATCTTTTAGTTGGATGAGCATGGATAGTTTAGGATGGATGCTTATGCAAGATAGTGATGCTTGTAGAGTAAAGATTTTCTTTTAGATATGACTTTTCCTTCTTTTATTGTTTTTTGGGTGAGGCCATTTCAATTTCCATATTTTCATTGGTGCTTGTAACCTAGAATGGAGTGGTGATCTTTTATTTGTCTTGTAAGGTTTCCTTTTAGGCATGGATATATAGTTCCTAATCTCAACTTTCCCTTTTTTGAAATAGGCTTTATTTTTATGCTTGTATGTTAAACGAATCTTGTGTGGAGTTGATTGCATTGACTACTTTTAGCTTCCACTGAAGAAAGGCTTCAAGGGAGTATGTAAATGTCTCAATAGTGACCTTCTCCTTCTTAACTCCCAACTCCATTTTACCCTCACTTACTTCTATAAGTGCTCTATCTGTTGAAAAAAAATTATCTTTCTAATATAATGTAAATAAAGCATAACAAGGGCAACATAATGTAAACGTATTCATTACATTATTTACATGATTATTACAAGTTGTATATACATGTGAAAATAATAAAATTAACAACTTGGAAGCTGAAATTATGACAGTTATTAATAATAATTAAAAATGATATCCTAACGTATTAAATATCATACAATCTTATTAATGTATGATTATAGGAAATTTATTAAAAATAATATAAATATATATAAGCTTATTAAAATTTACATTAAATACGTAGTAAAAATTATAACAAAAAATATTTATAATATAACTTTCAATATCATTTATTAATTTCGAGTTTGTAATTTTTTAACATTATTTTTTAGTTGTGTAGTTTTTATAAATTTTAATTTAAAGACATTTTTTAAAATAATGATTGATATATGTGATCAATCATATATAAATTATTATCCTTTAACTATTTATTTTAATATTTTTATCTTCTATCATAGGTAATATAATTTTTATATTAATTTAAGATTTTAATTTACTTTTTATAATTTTTTATTATTTTATTTAATAAGTTATAGAATATTAAAAATATATATTTAATTATATGAGATGTATATAATAAAAAATTATATAAGTGTGAAGGAATAAATTTGAGTTATACTATTAAATACTTTGATTTTTGAATAAAATCATTGTATAAAAATATTTTTTGAAATTTTATGAGTTTTTTAGAGTTGCATTACATTTGATATTCATTAATTTTCTTGAATCATATCTATTGCAATGTTGTTCTCAATTTTATAATTATTAATTTTTGAAGATGCATATTTTTATGTAAACCTTTCGATTGATGCATATTAAATGCTTATTTTAAATAATTTTTAAAATATACTCACATTTAAATTTTAAATTTTTATTATTATTTTAAATTTTTTATATTTGACTTTTTATTGGATTTTTAGATTTTTTTTATTTAAATTTTGACTAAAACCTTTGTATTAAAATAGTTTTTAGATTTTTAAATATTTCTTAGAACTTTATAATATTTAATACACATTGAATTTTTGAGCTGCATCTTTTGCAATGTTGTTCTCAAATTTTCAATTGTTATATTTTTTATCAAACTCATTCTTTCTCTTATCAATATCACTTATTAATTCAATATTTTCTTGTCATGATAATTTTTGTTGAAAGGTTTCCTCTGTGGGATGTTCTCTTGCTTTCCTATACTTAGATTAGCATCCTATATCAAAGCTTATTCTTATTCCTTCTCCACCTAGATGAGAACGTCTTGTGAAAGGTTTCTATGCTTTGAATACCTATCCTTCCATCTTACTAATTTTTATAAGGTGTGTCCTACCTTACCCAAATCTTTTTCTTTCGCCTTCATTCCCTCTTTACCATGAGAAATTTATTTGAATATTACTTATCATTTAAAAATAATTTTGAAAATTTTTCAAAAGATAAAGGTGAAGGGAAATGAAGGAGAATACCAATTTGATCAAGCTTACAGAGTCGCCAATGGAGAGAAACTAATTTTTACATAGGACAATTTAGCAAGAAAATTCAAAGTTAGAGGTTTCCAATAGATGATATTATGAAGTTTTCTTTGATTGATGTGTGATAAGTGTCCAATAAGACACTTATTTGGAACATAATTCAATGTAATTGCAAGTAATTGAAGCATAAAACACCATTAAAACATGAGAAAGTGACATAAAACTGAATAACTCATGCACAATCTGGAAAATACAGTTTTAGAGCCTTTTGGACGATTAATTCTGGTAAATCTGATATGTTTTAATTTCTACAATCTGTTACAGGGTTTCGCGTTGGCAACACAGTTGGGCCGCGTTGGACACGCGACGCTACAGACCTGTAGCTATAAAAAGCCCAGAACAGAACGAAAACAGAGCATCATTCACTCTATCCACTGATCTATCTTCAGAGCGAAAACCCAGAGGATAGAGCCGTTGTTTTCCTAGACGTTGGTTCTATTCTGGGTGAAGGAGGAACCTAGGACGGAAGACGAAGTGCATCTGCAGCGTGCTCCCATGATCATGACTTTCTCTTCTTCCTCTGTTTTCTTCTTCTCCATTATGTGTAACTAAGTCCCTGTTGGGGGAGGATGAACCTTTAACTGATCTTATGTAATCCAAATTATGCATTCATTTAAGATTGTTTTCCTTTAACGTTGATTATTCTTTGCTTAATGCTATTATAACTTGGCCACCTATAAATTGAATCAAAATTCTTCTTCGCAATTGGGAAATTGGTTTAAGAATTGGAACTGGGATTGAATAACATAAGTGTGAAGGCTCTAGGGATAGAGGTTCACATTTGTGAGATCGTTTGAATTCTTGAACGTAAGGCTCATTGCAAATTAGGAATTGCTAAGGAATTAGGATTCCTAATTTGCTGTGAAGGATTGCTGAGTCATGAGAGTGACCTTCAATCACTAAGTTGTGAATTCGATCTTCAACTACTATCTATCTTAAGTATGTGAAACGATTAAGGATTACATAGGGAAAGTTTTGGTGAAATCCAACCCTAACATCTTCCAACATTTGAATTCTCATACATTTATATCAGTTGTTGAGTGTTTGACAGTTTAGAGTTTATTTTGAAGTATTCTTTGCGTACTGGACAGAGATCTAGATTTGTGACAGATTCTGTGAATTCTTGTTAATTTCTGTTTGCGTTGCCTACGCGCTTAAATTTGCGTTACCTACGTGACCCCATAACTGAGTTCAATTAGTGGACTAGTAGGAATTCAGTATTTGAACCAAATCCCTGTGGAGACGATACTCGTACTCATTCTTTACTTCATAAAACGATAAGGTGCACTTGCCTTCATACGGTTTTACACCAACAAGTTTTTGGCGCCGTTGCCGGGGATTTGTTTTTCAATATTGAAGAGTACTATAAATGCCACTAGATTGAGCAATTCTGTTTGATATTTCTGACTCTGTTTTCATAGTGATTCTTTCTTTAGCTTAATCTTGTTTAACTTGTTTATGCGAGGTGAACAAGAACAAGAATTGATCTTTGAACCTGAGATTGAAAAGCTTGCAAGAAGAAACCGAAAGGAAACGAGATTACGAAAGGTGCAACAAGCAACAGAGACTGCAAAGGACCAGCGAAGAAAACCATGTGCATCATTCTATCATGGAGGAACATCAGCTTAACAGGAGAATTACGTTGGGAGAATATGCAGTCCCAAATTCTGCAGGTTGCAGCGCTAGTATCGTGAGACCACCGATCGCTGCCAACAACTTTGAAATCAAACCAGCACTACTCCATCTAGTGCAACAGGACCAGTTTGGAGGAAGTGAAATGGAAGACCCGAATCTCCACCTTTCAAGCTTTCTCGAAATACGTGACACAATCAAGATGAATAACGTCTCTGACGAAGCGATCAGATTGAGACTATTCCTATTTTCCTTAAGAGATCGTGCCAAGTATTGGTTGCAAACCCAACCAAGAGGAAGTATCACCACCCGGGAGGAATTGGTATCCAAATTCCTCATGAAGTACTTCCCACCCTCTAAATACAACAAGCTGAGATGGGAGATCTCCAATTTCGGTCAGAAGGAAGGAGAATCACTCTATGAGGCTTGGAAGCGATTCAAGGAGCTTTTACGGAAGTGTCCACATCATGGCTTCTCCGATGTTCATCAAGTTCATATTTTCTACAATGGAGTCAAGCCCGCCACGAGACTCATCATAGATGCCTCAGCAAGAGGATCTCTGAATACTAAAACTGCAGAGGAGGCCATGGAGCTAATTGAAATAATGGCTTCCAATGAGTACCAATCACCAACTAACAGAAATGCTCCCAAGAGAGGTGTGCTGGAGTTGGACATACAAACCGCAATACTTGCTCAGAACAAGCTAATCACACAGCAGCCGGAGGCTTTGACAAAACAACTACAGGTCTTCAACGTGGGAACCCCTCAACCAACACAAGTCCTGAAATGTGACTTTTGGCGGGTGAACATGAAAACGGATGCTGCGACACAGACGTAACAGGAACCTCCAGCCAGGAGCAAGTGCACTATATGGTCCAGCCACAAAGGCCTAAGTATCCTCCTTACTCTAACTCTTACAATTCTAATTTCAGGAACCAGAACAACCCTAGGAGGAACGGACAGTATGCGCAGCAACAATCCACTCAACAACAGACAAACCAACCACAGGACAACTCCGCAGACTTGGGAAATATACTCAGCCAGTTCATGCAATCCACTTAAGCATCCATCAAGAACTTGGAAAATCAAGTGGGACAGCTATCCAAACAACTCACAGAAAGAAATACTAGGAGTTTTCCCAGTGACACAACAGTGAATCCCAAGGAGCAGTGCAATGCCATCATAACAAGGAGCGGAAAGATGATAGAACCAAGGCTACCCACATTACCAAAGACAACAGAAAACATAATCATACAACCCAATGATGCTGCTGATCCAGCAACCAAACCATCCAGAACTGAAATAGAAATGCAATCTGGAGGAGAACCAGCAGTCAATCCACAATCAGCAGCAAAGGAAGAACAAAAGAAAGAATTCCATGATAGGCCAGTGAAAAAAAGCAAAAAGCAATTATTTGAGGAGGTCGTGGCCAACGGGGAAAAGGCTACGTCGGCAACGCCAAATGTCCCATTTCCTCAAAGGCTGAAGAAACAGCAGGAAGAGAGAATGTTCTCTAGATTCCTGGATATATTTAGGAAACTGCAAATCAACATACCACTAGCTGAAGCACTGGAAGAAATGACCTCGTACGTGAAATTCATGAAGGAGTTGTTGTCCAAAAAGAGGAAGCTTAAGGAGGATGAAACCGTAGCTCTTACTAAAGAGTGCAGTGTTATCATTTAAAGGAAGCTGCCTCAGAAGCTGAAAGATCCAGGATCTTTTGCAATTCCCTGCACCATTGGGAATTTGCAGATTGGAAAGGCATTATGTGACTTAGGAGCTAGCATCAACTTGATGCCCCTTTCCATAATGAAGAAACTGGAAATAGAGGAGGTGAAGCCTACCATGATATGCCTCCAACTGGCTGATCGATCAATTAAACATCCATATGGTGTTATGGAAGACCTCCTGGTCAAGGTAGATAGATTCATATTCCCAGCTGACTTTGTGGTGTTGGACATGGAGGAAGATGCTGAAATTCCATTGATCCTAGGAAGACCGTTCCTTGCTACAGGACGAGCACTTATTGATGTGCAACAAGGGCAACTGATGCTGAGAGTGTAGGATGAAAAGGTGACGTTCAATATGTTTGAAGCCATGAAGCATCCTGCTGAACAGCCACATTGCATGAGGATGGACGTGTTGGAAACGCTGCCAGTAACCACGTTGGCAACGCCACTGTCAGTCCCTCTTGAAAAACAAGACAGTGAGTCCATTCTTGAAGGAGTACTCTAGCAATCCAAAGGCCTGAGCCAGGAGAGAGAAAAAGAGAGCCAAGATGTGGAAGAATGCATAGCCACACTTGAAGCTAATCCTCCCATGAAGTCAAGTTCACAACCCTCCGAAGGTTTGCTAAAGGAAGAAGGGAAAGTGGACAGCCCACAGACAGAACTGAAGCAGCTTTCATCTCACCTCCGTTATGCATTCTTGGGGGAAAAGAACACGTTTCCAGTAATTGTGAGCAACTCCCTCAATGAATAAGAAGAAGAGAAATTGTGGAGGATTCTAAGAGCTCACAAGTCTGCCATTGGATGGATTATTTCAGATCTAAAAGGAATAAGTCCTTCCTTCTGCATGCACAAGATCCTAATGGAGGAAAATTTTAAACCTGTAGTGCAGCCCTAAAGAAGGCTTAATCCAACTATGAAAGAGATTGTGAAGAAAGAGGTCCTCAAGTTATTGGATGCAGGTATTATCTACCCAATCTCTGATAGCTCTTGGGTCAGCCCAGTTCAGGTTGTGCCTAAGAAAGGAGGGATAACAGTGATCCCTAATGAGAAGAATGAACTTATTCCTACAAGGACAGTGACTGGTTGGCGTATGTGCATTGACTACAGAAGACTCAATGAGTCCACCAGAAAAGATCACTTCCTTCTTCCATTCATGGACCAGATGCTGGAGAGACTAGCTGAGCATGCCTACTACTGTTTCCTGGATGGATATTCTGGTTACAACCAGATTGTGGTGGATCCCAAGGACCAAGAAAAAACTGCCTTCACTTGTCCTTATGGGATATTTGCTTATCGTTGGATACCTTTTGGGTTGTGTAATGCACCTGCCACATTTCAAAGGTGCATGTTAGCCATCTTCTCTGACATGGTGGAGAACTTTATTGAAGTCTTCATGGATGACTTCTCAGTATTTGGCTCAGATTATGACAATTGCCTGAGTAACCTGTCTTGTGTGCTGAAACGCTGTGAGGAAACCAACTTAGTGCTGAATTGGGAGAAATGTCATTTTATGGTGCGAGAAGGCATTGTGCTGGGACACAAGGTCTCATCAAGGGGTGTAGAAGTTGATAAAGCCAAAGTTGAAGCCATTGAGAGACTCCCTCCTCCTGTAAATGAGAAAGGAGTGAGAAGTTTCCTTGGGCATGTTGGATTCTATAGGAGATTCATCAAGGACTTCTCCAAGATCTCCAAACCATTGTGCGACCTCCTGGTGAAGAATGCTGAATTCAGATTCAATGATGCATGTCTGAAGGCATTCAATGCACTTAAGGAACGACTAATCATAGCACCTATACTTGCAGTACCAGATTGGAACCTCCCCTTTGAACTCATGTGTGATGCAAGTGATTTTGCTGTAGGTGCTGTGTTAGGACAGCGGAAGGACAAGAAATTACGTGTCATATATTATGCTAGCAAGGTGCTGAACAGTGCACAATTGAACTACACAACAACTAAAAAGGAGTTTTTGGTCGTTGTCTACGCTTTTGACAAGTTCAGGTCATATTTAATTGGTGCCAAGGTAATTATGTATACTGACCATGCTGCTTTGAAACATTTGCTGTCAAAACAGGAGGCAAAACCGAGGCTGATCAGGTGGATCCTACTCCTCCAAGAGTTCGATTTTGAAATCAAAGATCGAAAAGGCAAGGACAATGGTGTAGCTGATCACTTGTCCAGGTTGCCTACACAAATCATAGAAGATGAGAAAGTCTTAATCAACGAGGAATTTCCAGACGAGAAGCTGTTGGCCATTGTTGTTGCACCATGGTACGCAGATATAGCGAATTTCAAAGCTGCGCAGATTATCCCGAATGAATGGTCCTGGCAGCAGAGGAAGAAGTTGTACCATGACAGTAAATTTTACCTGTGGGATGAACCCTTCCTGTACAAACGAGGTGTGGATGGATTACTCCGAAGGTGTGTCCCATGTGAAGAGCAAAGAGACATCCTGTGGCACTGTCATAGCTCAGCTTATGGAGGCCACTTCAATGGAAGAAGGGCAGCAGCTAAGGTGCTGCAGAGCGGATTCTTTTGGCCTACATTATTCAAGGATGCCAAAGATTTTACTGTTGCGTGTGATGCCTGCCAACGCAGCGGAAATGTCTCAAAGAGAGATGAAATGTCTCTCACTAACATCTTAGAAGTGGAGCTGTTTGATGTGTGGGGCATAGATTTCATGGGACCATTCCCTGTCTCATACTCTAATGAGTATATACTGCTAGCTGTGAACTATGTGTCAAAATGGGTAGAAGCATTACCTACACACACGTGTGATGCTAAATCTGTAATAAGATTTCTGAGGAAGCACATATTGTCCAGATTTGGTGTCCCACACATTCTGATCAGTGATGGGGGAACCCATTTCTGTAATAAGCAGCTAGAAGCAGTTCTGAGCAAATATGGCGTTAGGCACAAAATTACCACAGCGTATCATCCACAAAGTAACGGTCAAGCTGAGGTTTCCAACAAAGAAATAAAGAGGATCCTGGATAAGACTGTGAACAGTTCCAGGACAGACAGGGCAAACAGGTTAGATGACGCACTATGGGCCTATAGAACAACTTTCAAAACACCCATTGGTATGTCTCCATACCAGCTGGTTTTTGGAAAATCCTGCCACTTACCTGTGGAACTTGAGCATAAGGCGTACTGGGCAACCAAATTTCTCAGCTTCAATGCTAACACATTCAGAGAGAATCGACTGTTACAGCTACATGAATTAGAGGAATTTTGCCTCAATGCCTACGAAAATGCAAAGATCTACAAGGCAAAGACCAAGCAATGACATGACAAACTAATCAAACATAGAGTCTTTGAACCTGGACAGCTGGTTTTGCTATTCAACTCCAGGTTTAAATTTTTTCCAAGAAAGTTGAAGTCCAAGTGGTCAGGTCCTTTTGTGATTAAAGATGTTTCAGACTATGGTGTCATCACCCTTGAAGATATGCAGTCCCAAAGAAGCTTCAAAGTCAATGGCCAGCGTGTCAAGCATTATCATGGAGGTGAAATCAGTAGGGAGAAGACTACCTGCACCCTTCAGTCACTTGGCTGAATCTCAAACTGTCAAGCTAGGGACATTAAACAAGTGCTGCAAGGGAGGCAACCCTTGAAAAACTAGTTTTTCCCTTTCATTTTAATTTAAATTGAGAAAAGTATATGTAAATACTAAGTAGAATAAATAAAAGCAATGCAGTTGACTATTCATGCAGGTCTAGAGGTCTGGATCATGCTTGAGTACTGCTGTCACAGGACAGTTTGTTGCTGGACAGTGTAGTTGCAGCAAATTCTTTTTGCTGTTCTGGTTTGCGTAGCCAACAGAGGCGATCTGCGTGGCCAACGCAATGGTTATGCAGCAAAGAAGCAAAGTCTGAGTTTGGAACAGAGGAGGTCAGACCCAATACAGCACAGAAAACCCTTTCTAGGGATGCCCAAGGCAGAGACTGGGTGCTGCTGGTGTATGATGCATACTTCAGCTATCCCTACAGCTTGCAAATTGGTTGAAGAACCCAAGAACATGTTGAAGAATCCTAAGGTTCTGCAATTTGTCATAAATTGTATACTGGAGGTGAAGCTGGACCAGCAGGAGCAATAGAAATGACAGGTTACATGCCCAAAATTTAACAGCTTGACACACATGTTCCACACCAAGGACTTTGGCTAACCTAACCATTTGGTGAGATCTTTCCAAATGGTTTTAAATAGTGAATTATGCATTAGATCAATGAGTGAAATCTAACTCAAACTATTATAGTGTTGTTTGAATGCTGATGCATTAATTATGCAGAATTTAAAATGAATTCACATGAATCTGCATTCTGCCCAGTTACGTTGCCAACGCAACTAACCCTTGCGAGCCCAACGCTTTTGGGCTGAGTGAAGCACCACATTGCTACTTTCACTCATCTGATCACCAGAGCACACTCATGCATAGTTCACCCACTGAATAAGCACAGTGTAGGGGTTTTCTCAACCCCAACACTCAAATCAACCTTTAACATCATTCCTCTTCCCTCTCCAATGAGCATCAATTGTAATAGAACTTCATTCTCCACAGCATGGAGAGATTGCACAGTCCCTAAATGTTCAATTGCATGATGCAGAATGTAGCATGATTGAATGAGAATTACTTTGTTGTTCTGTTATGGTTTGCAACAATTAATTTGTAATGCATGTTCTAGGCTTGCACAAATTACCTGTGAGCGGTTGGACCTCAACACTTATTTCTTTTGTGTGTGTATGGTCACAAATTGAGTTTCATTCTAGAACTTGCCCTGTTTCTTAGTTGAAATCCAGTATCCCATGCTTGCATAAACATGATTAAGGCACTTCTTTGATATGCACCTACTTGACCAAATGACCCACCTTGCATTCTTGTCCATTGTTTAGCCCCTTGAGCCTTATACCCAATTCTTTGTGTTTGATTAGCTCATCTCCAGCCAAGACTATGAAGAACCATGAATATGCCTAGCTAAAGGAACTAGGAGAAGGTTGCTTGTATTTAAGGTTGAGTTTTACACTAAGTTTGGAGTTTCTTAAGGACAAACAACACTTCTAAATTTTGGGTTAAGGGTGTCAGTAGCAATGTAATTTGCAGTGGGTTTCCTAAAAAAAAAAAACAAACAAACAAACAAAGAAAAAAAAAATTCGGGTACCCAAGCAAAGAAATATTAAAAACAGGAACACACTTCTATAGGGTGATCTTGCATCTCCAAACTAATGGAAAGTGAATTTTCCAACCCTCTCATAGTTTCTTTAGCTTAAATAAACGCACTTCCCAGTTTCCACCCACCTTTGACCTAAGCCACGTTACAACCCTTTATAAGACCTTTTGATTTATGTAAGCATATGACTCATTGGTAGAGATAGAGAATAGGGGCAAGCCTATGGTAATGGAATTTTGATTTGGAGACATAGAGAGAAACACCTAACCCAAACACTTGAGAGAAAGAGTGAAACACTTAACCTTATGAGAGTTTGCAAGTCTAGGTCATGTTTCCTTAATAGCAAATTGTTGTAACCATAATATAAACACTGTTTTACTCACAATTTAATGCTATATTCTGAATTTGCAATTATTTTTCATGTATTCCCAATGCTTGATGGAGTGTCTTTGAAATAAATCTGAAAATTTTGATTGATGCAAGTTGGAGTGAAGAAGGGGAGTGAAATACACTTGAGGGAAATGATATGCATGCTGTGAGTTATCCAGAATTAATTATGTTCCTGTAGTTTAATGCTTGCTTGAGGACAAGCAAGAGTTCAAGTTTGGGGTTGTGATAAGTGTCAAATAAGACACTTATTTGGAACATAATTCAATGTAATTGCAAGTAATTGAAGCATAAAACACCACTAAAACATGAGAAAGTGACATAAAACTAAATAACCCATGCACAATCTGGAAAATACAGTTTTAGAGCCTTTTGGATGATAAATTCTGGTAAATCTGATATGTTTTAATTTCTACAATCTGTAACAAGATTTCGCGTTGGAAACGCAGTTGGGCCGCGTTGGACACGCGACGCTACAGACCAGTAGCTATAAAAAGTCCAGAACAGAACGAAAACAGAGCATCATTCACTCTATCCACTGATCTATCTCCAGAGCGAAAACCCAGAGGATAGAGCCGCTGTTTTCCTGGACGTTGGTTCTATTCTGGGTGAAGGAGGAACCCTAGGGCGGAAGACGAAGTGCATCTGCAGCATGCTCCCATGATCATGACTTTCTCTTCTTCCTCTGTTTTCTTCTTCTCCATTATGTGTAACTAAGTCCCTGTTGGGGGAGGATGAACCTTTAACTGATCTTATGTAATCCAGATTATGCATTGATTTAAGATTGTTTTCCTTTAACGTTGATTATTCTTTGCTTAATGCTTTTATAACTTGGCCACCTATAAATTGAATCAAAATTCTTCTTCGCAATTGGGAAATTTGTTTAAGAATTGGAACTGGGATTGAATAACATAAGTGTGAAGGCTCTAGGGATAGAGGTTCACATTTGTGAGATCGTTTGAATTCTTGAACGTAAGGCTCATTGCAAATTAGGAATTGCTAAGGAATTAGGATTCCTAATTTGCTGTGAAGGATTGCTGAGCCATGAGAGTGACCTTCAATCACTAAGTTGTGAATTCGATCTTCAACTACTATCTATCTTAAGTATGTGAAACGATTAAGGATTACATAGGGAAAGTTTTGGTGAAATCCAACCCTAACATCTTCCAACATTTGAATTCTCATACATTTATATCAGTTGTTGTGTGTTTGACAGTTTAGAGTTTATTTTGAAGTATTCTTTGCGTACTGGGCAGAGTTCCAGATTTGTGACAGATTCTGTGAATTCTTGTTAATTTCTGTTTGCGTTGCCTACGCGCTTAAATTTGCGTTGCCTACGTGACCCCATAATTGAGTTCAATTAGTGGACTAGTAGGAATTCAGTATTTGAACCAAATCCCTATGGAGACGATACTCTTACTCATTCTTTACTTCATAAAACGATAAGGTGCACTTGCCTTCATACGGTTTTACACCAACAATGTGTATCCCCTCGTTTAGCTTCATAATCATTAAATTCAATAATGAAACATAACATTTTTCGATTTGATTTTTTTTATAGTAAAATAAAATTTTCTTAGATAAATTACTAGGGTAGTCAAACCTTTAACATAGAGGAATTAAATTGTTTATACAACAAAATGGATTGTTAAACCAATCCACATAAGAGTTATACATAGGATATTTACTGATAGTCTTTAGCCAAATTCATGTCCTATATTTTATGTTATATAAGATTTCATGTTGGTTCCATTTTTCACCTTTAAATATGATTAAATTTCTAACAATATAAGTCACTTATACCGTTACAAACCATATACTAAACATCCTACTTCTTTTTACTTCCTTTAAAGATCTTCCCTTGTTAAGTTTAAAAGGTATAGGATGGAGCTTGGTAGGACAATTTTAACTCTAAACATTGCATAAACTTATCTTCAAAGTACATTCATGTAAGAACATTTTAGACAAATATGAGTGACATGTTCTCCTTGGTTTTTGCATAACAAACAATCTATATTAATTACAATTTCTCGGTAATGTAAATTATTATATTTTGGGTAATCTGCGATGTATGAGCTTCCATGAAAACCTGTGATTTTCCTTAGGATAAAGGAATGTCAAATATGTTTAAAGATTGTACAGTTGTCAGTGTGTCAACTATCCATATCCAAGTGTCGTGTGAATCTAAATTTATTTTTGGTAGTTTACTTTATTTAATAGATCATTCACCATTTATTCTTGCCATACAAACAAAGGACATCTCAAAGATAGTGTCCAGACCTACCTTTAGTAAATGAATTTACTAGGGCTAGAAGTTATTTTACTCCAATATTTTGAAACCTGATATAACCTTGGAAATAATTATGCAAGGTAGGTTGTGAATTATCGAGGTTCTTCTTAGAATTTAGTATTCATCCCATTGTTCACTACTTTCAAAAGTTTGATAAACCATTCACCTTTTTGTGCTAGTGAAATCTTGCGTAGATCCTGCCACTAGATGGAGGATTCCTTGCCACAATTGTATCTTTTTTCCTCCAATAAACTGAGCATTGAGTATCTAAGCCCAAATGGATGTAGGGTTCTAGAGTAACCACCATTTTCATTTCATTAGAAACACTTCATTTACATTCTAGATATTCTTCATTCCTAGCCCTTTATCTTTTTTAGGCTTACAAACAGTCTTCCATTTTACCCATGGAATATTACATACCTCATATAATCCTCCCCAAAGGAAGTATCATTTAATTATTGTTATACTTTGAGTTACTACCATTAGAACCCTGTAAAAAGTAAAAGAATAGATCGAAAGAGAACATAGTATCGAATTTAACAACGTGATTTAAGCCCCAAATAAGAGTGATCAATTATCCTAGGAGTTGATTTTGTTGTTTAGTATTGAGGTGACCTTATCCCAATTATATTTTTTCTTGGATTTATGCCTAAATAGGTAAAAGGGAGCACTCCTTTACTTTAAGAACCTTGCAACCTGCTTTATGATATCATCTTTGATATTATGGCTAATAAGCCTATTTTTAGCATAGGTTACCTTTAATTCTAATATGAGTTCAAAGCATCTTAATAATTACTTTTAGATCCACTTTCTCAGTATTCCTCGATTCCATTAGCAACCAATAGGAACATTACTGGGGGTGTAGATCACCCTACTTGAGGCTTGATATGATTGGGATCTTAATAGTGGTTCCTTTGTTGATGATGATTAAGAGCTTCCCTAAAAACAAGCAACTCTTAACCATTTAATCCATTTTTTCAGTAAGTCAGTCCAATTCCATATATATGCCAAGAAAGACCATGAAATGGTATCATATATTTTTTCAAAGTCAACTTTGAATAGTAAACACTATGATTCTTTTTTTTTTTTTGCATAGTCACTATTTCATTTAATGATAATACATCAACTAAAACTTATCTATTAGGGATAAAGGCTAATTATCTCTAGAGTATTATGTCTGCAATCACTCCATATAACCTCTACACTAATATCTTATGATGCAAAGGTCACTAAGAGGGATCCAAGGGCACCTATTTCTACTAGGCTTGTCACTAGAGCTAAGGTAAGAAGATTATTATAAGAAAAGTTAGAAACCTTGCTTAGTATGCCTATAGAACCTATGGATACTTCTTGCTATCAAGTTCTTGGCTTATTTCACATATAATTAGTTTACATATTTTAATTTTAATTAGGTTTAGGATATCATATTTGTATATGTTAAGGGTACCATATCCTTCTGACATTTTTTCCTTCATTTTTAACATGTAAACCTAGTTATTAGGTTTAGCCTTAGAAGGCATAATTTAGGAGCATCTGAAGGGTAGATTTAATGGCTTATCCAAACTCACTTTGGCCTATAAATAGGATTTAACTCTTGTAAATTGATCAATTTTGAATCACAATTCAAAGTCGCTTCTCTTTGGTGAGATTTGAGCACATTCTTCTCTAGTCTTCTATTGAAGGTACAAGTCTTGTGTCAATTTTCAAGCACTCCTTATCAACGGAGGATTCCATCATTTGTGGTAGGAATGAGCTTATCAAATGCTTCTTCCATAAGTATGTGTGCCATTAATCATTCCATACATCTTTCCTTCTCTTATTTTGCTTATTTTTGCTTTAATTTTTAATTATATTTTGGTGTTTTGGATCCAAATTGAAGATGTTTTAGTGGATGAAAATTATGGTCTTTCAATCCTAGATCCTTCATCAAATATTATTCATAAAAGGCCACATCCAAAGTGATAACAATTCTTTGGTGGTTTGGAGATAGAATCTTAATTTTTTTTTTCAACTTTCGCTAGTTCATTCTTTTCCTTCTCCTCTTTTTCTTCTCCTTTTGATGCCACCTTCAAGGTTTATTTATTGAGGTTCTTCAATGGATTTGGCTATTTATACTTGATATGTGTTGTATCTTTCTTGGATCCTCCATTTAATCGGTTCATCTTACTCAAATTCACCTTAAAATTCAAATATAGTGTTCATCATTTTTAGAACCAAGAACATGACCTAAATTCCAAAAAGTTTTATAAAAATTTTGCTTCAAATCTTATCTGAACCAATAAGGTTATATGTCTAATGATTTTATCTATGATAATTCATGCTTTTGTTTGGTGAAAAATGTTCATTTCTTGTTAAATCAACACTTGATCACTTGTGATTCAAATTTCCTTCCAAATTTGTCTTAATGCAAATCTTAAGATTTAAGAAAATATAATTGGATTTTGATGATTGTGAAATAGAATAAAAGGTGGTAAATGCTTATATACATAATTTAATCTATTTAGATTTATAAATTGCACCTAAGTTTGCATGAGTTGTTCCATATGCATGCATGTTCATGCAAGCTCTTGATGCGTAAATGTTTGATCTAAGTGAAAGTCGAGTTATGATCTAGATATGTTATATGAATCTGCATTTCAAAGCTTACAAAGAGTACATTAATCTGTTACAAAGAAGCTTGATATAATTTTGAAAGGATCTTACACAACTTGAAGGTGAAAGTTGAATGGTCAAAAGTAAAACTAAACTTTAGTTCGTAGAAATTTTTTTCTTTAAATTTCTTGTGCAAAAAATGAAAAAGATAAAATAAAAATCCAACTGATGTAAAAATAAAAGAATATGACCTTGTTCTGAAATTTAAAAAACAAAAGAGAAGGACCAAATAATAATTTCAAAAGTAAGGGAAAAAAAGAAAAAAAAGAAGGAAAAGCATAATAGTAGCTCATATTTCTCATGTGTATCTTGTCATTTCAACTTTTGTAATTGTAATTTATGTTTTATGGATTGTTAATAACTAAGAAAACGTTAAGAGGCACTTAACTTTCTCGTCTACTCATTAGTGATTTTAAAGGTGATTTAATTGTTTCTTATTTTCTAAATTCGAATTAGTTTTGTCACATGAATTTCAACTTTGAGCTTATCATTTTTTTTTTAGATTTTCTTGTCTTCTGATAAGTGTCCAATAAGACACTTATTTTGAACATAATTCAATATAATTTCAAGTTATTGAAACTTAAAACACCATTAAAACGGGAGAAAAAGACATAAAACTGAATAACCCATGCACAATCTTGAAAATACAGTTTTAGAGCCTTTTAAGTAATAAATTCCAATAAATCTGATGTGTTTTAAATTCTGCATAATGTTACAGGGTTCCGCGTTGGCAACGCAATCGGACTTGCGTGGAGCACATGAAGATTTGAAGGAAAAGAAGCATTCTGTTATTCGCGTCACGTTGGCAACACAGCTGTGCCGCGTTGGACACGCGATGCTACAGACCAGTATCTATAAAAAGCCCAGAACAGAACGAAAACAGGGCATCAATCACTCTATCCACTGATCTACCTTCAGAACGCAGACGTAGGGAATAGAGCTGTCGTCCCTCTAGACACTGGTTCTATTCTGGGTGAAGGAGGAATCCTAGGGTTGAGGACAAAGTGCATCTGCAGCGTGCCTTCATGCTCATAAATTTCTCCCTCTCCCTTATTTTCGTTCTGTATTATTATGTGTAACTAAATTTCTGTTAGGGAAGGATGAATCCTTGACTGATCCTATGTAATCCAAATGCGTTATATGTATTCAAGATTTTTTTCCTTCAAACGTTGATTATTCATCTCTTTACTTAATGCTTCTATAACTTGGCCACTTATAGATTGAATCTAAATTCTTCTTCACAATTGGGAAATTGGTTTTTAAGTTGGAACTGAGATTGAATAACATAATTGTGAAGGCTCTAGGGATAGAGGTTCACATTTGTGAGATCGTTTGAATTCTTGAACGAAAGGCTCACATCAAATTAGGAATTACTAAGGTATTAGAATTCCTAATTTGAGTGAAGAATTGATGAGTCAAGGGATTGACGTTCAATCAATATTTGTGAATTCGATCTTCAATTACATTTTATCCTGAATACATGTGATAATTCACTGTTACATAGGGGAGGTTTTGGTGAAATCTAACCCTAACACCTTCCATACATTAATTCCTTACACATTCATATTGATCATTGAGTAGTAGACAGTTTTGAACGCTTTCTGAATTGTTTTATACGTACTAGGACAGAGTTCTAGATTTGTGACAGAATATGTGAATCTTGTTATTTTATGTTTGTGTTGCTTACGCGCTTCAATTTGCGTTTCCTACGCATTCCCATCACTGAGTTCAATTAGTGGACTAGTAGAAATTCAATACTTGAACCCAATCCCTGTGGAGACGATACTTTTACTCACTCTTTACTCTGTAAAATGATAAGGTGCATTTTCCTTCATACGTTTACACACCAACAAGTTTTTGGCGCCGTTGTCAGGGATTTGTTTTTCAATATTGAAAAGTATTATGAATGCCACTACATTGAGCAATTTTGTTTGATTTTCTGACTCTATTAGCATGCCGATCTTCCTTTCAGTTTAATCTTGTGCATTTTTGTTTATGCGAGGTGAAGAAGAACAGGAATTGATTTTCGAACCTGAGATTGAAAAGCTCACAAGAAGAAACCGAAAGGAAACAAGAATAAGAAAAACACAACAAGAGCAACAGAGACTACAAGGGACCAACGAACATAACCTTGTACACCATGCTATCATAGAGGAACACCAGCTTAGCAGGAGAATCACATTGGGAGAATTGTCTCAAATTCTGCAAGTTGCAGCGCTAGTATCGTGAGACCACCGATCACTGCCAACAATCTCGAAATCAAACCAGCACTACTCCATCTAGTGCAACAGGACCAGTTTGGAAGCAGTGAAGTGGAGGACCCGAACCTCCACCTTTCAAGCTTTCTCCAAATATGTGACACAATCAAGATGAATGGCGTTTCTAAAGAAGCAATCAGATTGAGACTATTCCCATTCTATTTAAGAGACCATGCCAAGTATTGGTTGCAAACCCAACCAAGAGGAAGCATCACCACTTGGGAGGAATTGGTATCCAAATTCCTCATGAAGTATTTCCCACCCTCTAAATACAACAAGCTGAGAGGAAAGATTTCATGCTTCAGCCAAAAGGAAGGAGAGTCACTTTATGAGGCTTGGGAACGGTTCAAGGAGCTTTTGCAGAAGTGGCCACACCATGGCTTCTCCGATGTCCATCAAGTTCACATTTTCTACAATGGAGTCAAGCCAGCCACAAGACTCATCATAGATGCCTCAGCAGGAGGATCTCTGAATACCAAAACTGCAGAGAAGGCCATGGAGCTACTTGAGAGAATGGTTTCCAATGAGTACCAATCACCAACTGACAGAAGCGTTCCTAAGAGAGGTGTGCTGGAGTTGGACACGCATAGTGCAATACTTGCTCAGAACAAGCTGATCTCACAGCAGCTGAAGGCGTTGATAAAACAGTTGCAGGTCTTCAACGTGGGAACCCCTCAGCAAACACAAGCCCTAAAATGTGATTTCTATGGGGAGAACATAAAAACGGATGCTGCGACACAGACGTAACAGGAACATCCAGCCCAGAGCAAGTGCACTATATGGGTCAGCCACAAAGGCCTAAGTATCCTCCTTATTCTAACTCTTATAATTCTAATTTCAAGAACCAGAACAACCCTAGGAGAAACGGGCAGTATGAGCAGCAACAACCCACTCAACAGCAGGCAAACCAACCACAGGACAACTCTGCAGACCTGGGGAACATACTCAGCCAGTTCATGCAATCCACCCAAGCATCCATCAAGAATTTGGAGAATCAAGTGGGACAGTTGTCCAAACAGCTCATAGAAAGAAATGTTGGGAGTTTTCCCAATGACACAACAGTGAATCCCAAGGAGCAGTGTAATGTCATCACAACAAGGAGTGGAAAAATGATAGAGCCAAGGCTACCCAAACTACCAAAGACAACAAAAAACGTAGCCATACAAACAAAAGGTGCTGCTGATCCAGCAGATCAACCATCCAAGGAGGGAACAGAAATACAATCTGAAGGAGGCCCAACAGCTAATCCCAATCAGCAGCGAAGGAAGAGCAGAAGAGGGAATTCCATGATAGGCCAGTGAGAAAAATCAAAAAGCAATTATTTGAGGAAGTTGTGGCCAATGGGGAAAAAGCTACGTTGGCAACGCCAAATGTTCCATTCCCTCAGAGACTGAAGAAACAGCAGAAGGAGAGGAAGTTCTCTAAATTCCTGGACATATTCAGGAAACTGCATATTAACATCCCTTTAGCTGAAGCGTTGGAAGAAATTCCATCTTATGCAAAGTTCATGACAGAGTTGTTATCCAAGAATAGAAAGCTCAAGGAGGATGAAATCGTAGCTCTCACGGAAGAGTGCAGTGCCATCATTCAAAGGAAACTCCCTCAGAAGCTAAATGATCCAGGTTCTTTTGCAATCCCCTGCACCATTGGAAATTTGCAGATTGGCAAGGCATTATGTGATTTAGGGGCTAGCATCAACTTAATGCCTCTTTCTATAATGAAGAAACTAGAAATAGAGGATGTTAAGCCTACCATGATGTGCCTCCAACTGGCTGATAGATCAATTAAATACTCGTATGGTGTGGTAGAAGACCTCCTGGTCAAGGTGGACAGATTCATATTCCCAGCAGATTTTATGGTGCTGGACATGGAGGAAGATGCTGAAATTCCATTGATTCTAGGAAGACCATTCCTTGCTACAGGACGAGCATTAATTGATGTGTAACAGGTGAAACTGATGCTGAGAGTGCAGGATGAAAAGGTAACATTCAATGTGTTTGAAACTACGAAACATCCTGCTGAACAACCACATTGCATGAGGATGGACGCGTTGGTCACGCTATCAGTAGAAGTGTTGGCCACGCAAATGTTAACCTCTCTTCAAAAACAGGACAGTGACTCCATTCTTGAAGGAGTGCTCTGACACTCTAGAGGCCTGAACCAAGAGAGAGAAAAAGAAAGTCAAGATGTGGAGGAGTGCATAGCTACACTCAAGGCTAACCTTCCCATCAAAACAAACTCACAATCCTCTGAAAGTTTGCCAAAGGAAGAAGAAAGAGTGGACAGCCCACAGACACAACTTAAACAGCTTCCATATTACCTCTGTTATGCATTCTTGGGGAAAATAACACATTTCCAGTGATAGTGAGCAATTTCCTCAATAAACAAGAAGAGGAGCAACTATTGAGGATTCTAAAAGCTCACAAGTCTTCCATTGGATGGACTATTTCAAACTTGAAAGGAATAAGTCCTTCCTTCTGCATGCACAAGATCCTAATGGAGGAAGATTTTAAACCTGTGGTGTAGCCTTAAAGAAGACTTAATCCAACCATGAAAGAGGTTGTGAAGAAAGAGGTCCTTAAGCTATTGGATGCAGGTATCATCTACCCAATTTCAGATAGCTCTTGGGTCAGTCCAGTTCAGGTTGTGCCTAAGAATGGAGGAATAACAGTGATTCCTAATGAGAAGAATGAGCTCATTCCTACAATAATAATTACTGGTTGGCGTATATGCATCGACTACAGAAAACTCAATGAGTTCACCAGGAAGGACCATTTTGCTCTTCCATTTATGGACCAGATGCTGGAAAGACTAGCTGGGCATGCCTATTACTGCTTTCTGGATGGATATTCTGGTTACAACCAGATTGTGGTGGACCCTAAAGACCAAGAAAAAACCGTCTTTACTTGCCCTTATGGGATATTTGCATACCGCCAGATGTCATTTGGGTTGTGTAACGCACCTGCCACATTTCAAAGGTGCATGCTGGCTATTTTCTCTGACATGGTAAAGAACTTTATTGAAGTCTTCATGGATGACTTCTCAGTATTTGGTTCTGATTGTGACAATTGCTTGAGCAACCTGTCTTGTGTACTAAAAAGGTGTGAGGAGACTAACTTAGTCCTAAATTGGGAGAAATGTCACTTTATGGTACATGAAGGCATTTCGTTGGAACACAAGGTCTCATCAAGAGGTGTACAAGAGTTGATAAATCCAAGGTTGAAGCCATTGAAAGGCTCCCTCCTCTAGTAAATGAGAAGGAAGTAAGGAGCTTCCTTGGGCATGCCGGATTCTATAGAAGTTTCATCAAAGACTTCTCCAAAATCTCCAAACTGTTATGTGACCTCTTGATGAAGGATGCTGAATTCAAGTTTGATGATGTATGCCTGAAGGCGTTCAATGCACTTAAGGAATGGCTAATCACAACACCTATACTTGCAGCCCTAGATTGGAGTCTTCCATTTGAACTTATGTGCGATGCAAGTTCAGGTAATATCTAATTGGTGCTAAGGTAATTGTGTATACTAACCATGCCGCTTTGAGACATTTGCTATCAAAACGGGAGGCAAAACCAAGGCTGATCAGGTGGATTCTACTTCTCCAAGAGTTTGATTTTGAAATCCAAGACCGAAAAGGCAAGGACAATGGTGCAGCTGACCACCTGTCCAGGCTACCTACGCAAATCATAGAAGATGAGAAAGTCTTGATAAACGAGGAATTTCCAAATGAAAAGCTGCTAGCAATTGTTGTTGCACCTTGGTACACAAATATGGAAAATTTCAAAGCTGCACAGATTATTCCAAATGAACGGTCCTGGCAGCAGTGGAAGAAGTTGTACCATGAAGCAGATTTTACCTATGGGATGAGCCATTTCTGTACAAAAGAGGTGTAGATGGATTGCTCAGAATGTGTGTTCCACATGAATAGCAAAGAGACATCCTTTGGCACTGCCATAGCTCAACCTATGGAGGCCATTTTAATGGAAAAAAGACAGTAGCCAAAGTGTTACAGAGTGGATTTTTCTAGCCTACATTATTCAAGGATGCTAAAGATTTTACTGTTGCGTGTGATGCTTACCAACGTAGCGGGAATGTCTGAAGAAGAGATGAAATGTCCCTCACTAACATCTTAGAAGTGGAGCTATTTGATGTGTGGGGCATAGATTTCATGGGACCATTCCATATCTCATATTCTAATGAATACATACTGTTGGCTGTGGTCTACGTGTCAAAATGGGTAGAAGTTATCTCTACACACACGTGTGATGCCAAAACTGTAATAAAATTTCTGAGAAAGCATATTTTATCCAGATTTGGTGTGCCACGCATTCTGATTAGTGATGGGGGACACATTTTTGTAACAAGCATCTAGAAGCATCCTTGAGCAAATACGGCATTAGACACAATCACCATAGCGTATCATCCATAAAGTAATGGCCAAGCCGAGGTTTCCAATAGAGAAATAAAGAGGATCCTGGAGAAAGCTGTGAACATTTCAAGAATAAACTGGGCTAACAGATTGGACGACGCACTCTGTGCCTACAAAATAGCTTTCAAAACACCAATTGGCATGTCTCCATACCAGCTAGTTTTTGGGAAAGCATGCCACCTACTAGTGGAACTTGAGCATAGAGCATACTAGGCAACCAGGTTCCTCAATTTCAATGCCAACACAGCCAGAGAGAATAGACTGTTACAGCTGCATGAATTAGAAGAGTTCCGCCTCAACACCTATGAAAATGCAAAGATTTACAAAACCAAGACCAAGCAATGGCATGACAAGCTGATCAAGCACAAAGTGTTTAAACCAGAACAGCTGGTTTTGTTGTTCAATTCTAGGTTCAAACTGTTTCCAGGAAAACTAAGATCCAAATGGTCGGGGTCCTTTTGTGGTTAAAGAAGTCTCAGATCATGGTGCCATCACACTTGAAGATACGCAATCCCAAAGAATCTTCAAGGTTAATGGGCAGCGTGTCAAACTCTATCATGCAAGTGAAATCAGCAGGGAAAAGACTACCTGCACCCTTTAGCCCATAAATTGAAAACTCAATTTGTCAAGCTAGAGACATTAAACAAGCGCTGAAAGGGAGGCAACCCTTGGAACTAGTTTTGATTTTCTTTTGTTTCTAGGTTAGCTTTTTTTTTAGAAGAAAATGCATCAAATGAAGTAATTAAAGGCAAAAATAGACTACTGCCAGTTTAGGAGGTACACCTCAGAGGCCAATTCAGATCACACCCTGGTTGAAGGACTCACAAGCATGCAACAAGAGCTCGAGGTTTTGAAAAATGTTCTATAGTGTGTGAGGAAGGTAAGCTCAAACGAATGGCTGACAGAAACCAGGTCAATAAGGTTTACAAAGTTCAGTTCTATAATCTGTGAAGAATTGCATTGTTAATGCAGATGCGACTGCGTGTTCAACGCAAAGGCAACAGAAAATGCCAAAAAGGAACACTTGGCATAAGTGGCAAAAGTGGCCCATAAGCAGTTAAGTCAGCATTAACTACCCAGGTCTGTTTGCCCACCCACCTGACTCCTCGTATCCCACACATCTGAATATAAAAAGGCATCCCAATAACCATAACTCCCATCAAATTTATTTGAACTTCCTCACTGCAACTCTTCACTCTCCCTTTGCACAAACTGCTCCTATACTCCAAAACCGCAAGCATTGTCCAAACGACCTCCTCCTCTAGACCACACAAGACTACACTCACTGACGCCCTGCAGACCCAGTCTATGGCAACCAACGCATACAGGTTCAAGTATCCAGAGAATGAAGACCGGTTTGAAAGGCTAAAAGGAAACCCAACAGTAGGGGACCGGAAACTAGACCTACATGGTGGGGAGTTTCCATCAATCGAAATGGAGGTCGAATGCCGGAAGTGGGAGAAGCTATGCAACTTGGCTGCCCAAGGATACGAGGAATTCACCCGCGAGTTCTATGCCAATATGGCATTGACCAGAGCAGAGCAAAGCTATACGTCCTACGTTCGCAGGAGGACCATCTCTTTCAAACCACAAGTCATAGAGGACTTGCTGGGAACTAGGCCTACAATGTTCGGTTGTATGTATCATCGCCGGAGGGACGCCCCAGTAGATAAGGCGGTGTCTTTGAAGGTACTTTGTGTACCAGGGGTGTTGGTGTATAACGTATGAAGGAAAGTGAACCTTATCGTTTTATGAAGTAAAGAATGAGTAAGAGTATCATCTCCACATGGATTTGGTTCAAATACTGAATTCCTACTAGTCCACTAATTGAACTCAGTTATGGGGTCGCGTAGGCAACTCAAATTGAAGCGCGTAGGCAATGCAAACAGAAATCAACAAGAATTCACAGAATCTATCACAAATCTGGAACTCTGTCCAGTACGCAAAGAATACTTCAAAATAATATCTAAACTATCAAACACTCAACAACTGATATAAATGTGTAAGAATTCAAATTATGGAAGATGTTAGGGTTGGATTTTACCAAAACTTCCCCTATGTAACCTTTGATCATTACGTATATTCAAGATAAAATGTGGTTGAAGATCGAATTCAAAATTATTGATTGAAGGTCAATCCCTTGACTCATCAATTCTTCACTCAAATTAGGAATCCTAATCCCTTAGCAATTCCTAATTTGACGTGAGCCTTAAGTTCAAGAATTCAAACGATCTCACAATTTCAAACCTCTATCCCTAGAGCCTTCACAATTGTGTTATTCAATCCCAGTTCCAATTCTTAAACCAATTTCCCAATTTCAAAGAAGAATTTAGATTCAATTTATAAGTGGCCAAGTCATAAAAGCATTAAGCAAAGAGATGAATAATCAACGTTAAAGGAAAACAATCTTAAATAAATGCAAAATCTAGGTTACATAAGATCAGTTAAGGATTCATCCATCCCCAACAGGGGCTCAGTTACACATAATGAAGAAGAAGAAAACAGAGGAAGAAGAGAAAGTCATGATCATGGCAGCACGCTGCAGATGCACTTCGTCTTCCGTCCTAGGGTTCCTCCTTCACCCAGAATAGAACCAGCGTATGGGAAACGACGACTCTATCCTCTAGGTCTGCGCTCTGGAGATAGATTAGTGGATAGAGTGAATGATGCCCTGTTTTCGTTCTGTTCTGGGCTTTTTATAGCTACTGGTCTGTAGCGTCGTGTGTCCAACGCAGCCCAACTACGTTGCCAACGCGGAACCCTGTAATAGATTGCAGAAATTAAAACACATCAGATTTATGATAATTTATCATCCAAAAGACTCTAAAACTGTATTTTCCAGATTGTGCATGGGTTATTAAGTTTTATGTCATTTTCTCATGTTTTAATGGTGTTTTATGCTTCAATTACTTGCAATTACATTGAATTATGTTCCAAATAAGTGTCTTATTAGACACTTATCACAACCCCAAACTTGAACTCTTGCTTGTCCTCAAGCAAGCATTAAACTACAGGAACATAATTAATTCTGGATAACTCACAACATGCATATCATTTCCCTCAAGTGTATTTCACTCCCCTTCTTCACTCTAACTTGCATCAATCAAAATTTTCAGATTTATTTCAAAGACACTCCATCAAGCATTGGGAATACATGAAAAATAATTGCAGATTCAAAATATAGCATTAAATTGTGAGTAAAACAATGTTTATATTATGGTTACAGCAGTTTGCTATTAAGGAAACATGACCTAGACTTGCAAACTCTCATAAGGTTAAGTGTTTCACTCTTTCTCTCAAGTGTTTGGGTTAGGTGTTTCTCTCTATGTCTCCAAATCACAATTCCATTACTATAGGCTTGCCCCTATTCTCTATCTCTACCAATGAGTCGCGTGCTTACATGAATCAAAAGGTCTTGTAATGAATTGTAACGTGGCTTAGGTGAAAGCTGGGTGAAATTTGGGAAGTGGGTTTATTTAAGCCAAAGAACCTATAAGAGGGTTGGAGAATTAACTTTCCATTAGTTTGGAGATGCAAGATCACCCCATAGAAGTGTGTTCCTGTTTTCAATTTTTCTTTACCCTATTTGGGTATTCGAATCCCTTTTTTTTTATTCTTTTTTTTTGTTTTTTTTTGTGGCTTTTTTTTGTGTTTTTTTTTTGTTTTTTTGTTTTTTTTTGTGTTTTTTTTTTGTTTTTTTGTTTTTTTTTTGGAAACTCATTGCCACTTATATTGCTACTGACACCCTTAACCCCAAACTTAGAAATATTGCTTGTCCTCAAGCAACCCCAAACTTAGAAATGTTGCTTGTCCTCAAGAAATTCTAACCTTAGTGTAAAACTTAACCTCAGATACAAGCAACCTTCTCCTAGTTCCTTTGGCAAGGCATATTCATGGTTGTTCACAGTCTTGGCTGGAAATGAGCTAATCAAACACAAAGAATTGGGTATAAGGCTCAAGGGGCTAAACAATGGACAAGAATGCAAGGTAGGTCATTTGGTCAAGTAGGTGCATATCAAAGAAGTGCCTTAATCCTGTTTATGCAAGCATGGGATGCTGGATTTCAACTAAGAAACAGGGCAAGTTCTAGAATGAAACTCAATTTGTGACCATACACACAAAAAAGAAATAAGCGTTAAGGTCCAACCGCTCACAAGCAATTTGTGCAAGCCTAGAACATGCATTACAAATTAATTGTTGCAAATCATAACAGAACAACAAAGTAATTCTCATTCAATCATGCTACATTCTGCATCATGCAATTGAACATTTAGGGACTGTGAAATCTCTCCATGCTGTGGAGAATGAGGTTCCATTAAAATTGATGCTCATTGGAGAGGGAAGAGGAATGATGTTAAAGGTTGATTTAAGTGGTGGGGTTGAGAAAACCCCTACACTGTGCTTATTCAATAGGTGAACTATGCATGAGTGTGCTCTGGTAATCAGATGAGTGAAAGTAGCAATGTGGTGCTTCACTTAGCCCAGACGCGTTAGGCACGCAAGGGTTAGTTACGTTGGCAACGCAACTGGGCAGAATGCAGATTCATGTGAATTCATTTTAAATTCTGCATAATTAATGTATCAGCATTCAAACAGCACTGTAATAGTTTGAGTTAGATTTCACTCATTGATCTAATGCACAATTCACTATTTAAAACCGTTTGGAAAGATCTCACCAAGTGGTTAGGTTAGCCAAGGTCCTTGGTGTGGAACATGTGTGTCAAGCTGTGAAATTCTGGGCATGTAGCCTGTCATTTATGTTGCTCCTGCTGGTCCAGCTTCACCTCCAGTATACAATTTATGACAGATTGTAGAACCTTAGGATTCTTCAGCATGTTCTTGGGTTCTTCAACCAATTTGCAAGCTGTAGGGATAGCTGAAGTATGCATCATACACCAGCAGCACCCAGTTTCTACCTTGGGCATCCCTGGAAAGGGTTTTCTGTGTTGTATTGGGTCTGAGGTCCTCTGTTCCAAACTCAAACTTTGCTTCTTTGCTGCATAACCATTGCGTTGGCCACGCAGATCTCTTCTGTTGTCTACGTAAACCAGAATAGCAAAAAGAATTTACTACAACTACACTATCCAGCAACAAGTTGTCATGTGATAGTAGTACTCAAGCATGCTCCAGACCTGCATGAATAGTCAACTGCACTGCTTTTATTTATTCTACTTAGTATTTACATATAATTTTCTCAATTTAAATTAAAATGAAAGGTAAAAACTAGTTTTTCAAGGGTTGCCTCCCTTGCAGCGCTTGTTTAATGTCCCTAGCTTGACAGTTTGAGATTCAGTTAAGTGACTGAAGGGTGCAGGTAGTCTTCTCCCTACTGATTTCACCTCCATGATAATGCTTGACACGCTGGCCATTGACTTTGAAGCTTCTTTGGGACTGCATATCTTCAAGGGTGATGGCACCATAGTCTGAAACTTCTTTAATCACAAAAGGACCTGACCACTTGGACTTTAACTTTCCTGGAAACAATTTAAACCTGGAGTTGAACAGCAAAACCAGCTGTCCAGGTTCAAAGACTCTGTGTTTGATCAATTTGTCATGTCATTGCTTGGTCTTTGCCCTGCAGATCTTTGCGTTTTCGTAGGCATTGAGGCGAAATTCCTCTAATTCATGCAGCTGTAACGGTCGATTCTCTCTGGATGTGTTAGCATTGAAGTTGAGAAATCTGATTGCCCAGTATGCCTTATGCTCAAGTTCCACAGGTAAGTGGCAGGTTTTCCCAAAAACCAGCTGGTATGGCGACATACCAATGAGTGTTTTGAAAGTTGTTCTATAGGCCCAGAGTGCGTCATCTAACCTGTTTGCCCAGTCTATCCTGGAGCTGTTCACAGCCTTCTCCAGGATCCTCTTTATTTCTCTGTTGGAAACCTCAGCTTGACCGTTACTTTGTGGATGATACGTTGTGGTGATTCTGTGCCTAACGTCATATTTGCTCAGGACTGCTTCTAGCTGCTTGTTACAAAAGTGTGTCCCTCCATCACTAATCAGAATGTGTGGGACACCAAATCTGGACAGAATGTGCTTTCTCAGAAATCTTATCACAGATTTAGCATCACATGTGTGTGTAGGTATAGCTTCTACCCATTTTTACACATAGTCCACGGCGAGTAGTATATACTCATTAGAGTGAGAGGCAGGGAATGGTCCCATGAAATCTATGCCCCACACGTTAAACAGCTCTACTTCTAAGATGTTAGTGAGGGACATTTCATCTCTTCTTGAAATATTTCCGCTGCGTTGGCAGGCATCGCTCGCAACGGTAAAATCTTTGGCATCCTTGAATAGTGTAGGCCAAAAGAATCCGCTTTGCAGCACTTTAGCTGCTGTCCTTCTTCCATTGAAGTGGCCTCCATAGGCTGAGTTATGGCAGTGCCACAGGATGTCTCTTTACTCTTTACGTGGGACACACCTTCGAAGTAGTCCATCCACACCTCGTTTGTATAGGAAGGGTTCATCCCACAGGTAGAATTTACTATCATGGTACAACTTCTTCCTCTGGTGCCAGGACCATTCATTCGGGATAATCTGTGCAGCTTTGAAATTTGCTATATCTGTGTACCATGGTGCAACAGCAATGGCTAACAGCTTCTCATCTTCTATGATTTGCATACGGAACCTAGATAAGTGATAAGCTACATCATTGTCCTTTCCCTTTCGATCTTGGATTTCAAAATCGAACTCTTGGAGGAGTAGAATCCACCTGATCAGCCTCGGTTTTGCCTCCTGTTTTGATAGCAAATGTTTCAAAGCAACATGGTCAGTATACACAATTACCTTAGCACCAATTAGATATGACCTGAACTTGTCAAAAACGTAGACAACGGCTAGCAGCTCTTTTTCAGTTGTTGTGTAGTTCAACTGTGCACTGTTCAGCACCTTGCTAGCATAATATATGACATGTAATTTCTTGTTCTTCCGCTGTCCTAACACTGCACCCACAACATAGTCACTTGCATCACACATGAGTTCAAATGGGGGACTCCAATCTGGCGCTGCAAGTATGGGTGTTGTGATTAATTGTTCCTTAAGTATGTTGAACGCCTTCAAACATGCATCATCAAATCTGAATTCAGCGTCTTTCATCAATAGGTCACATAATGGTTTAGATATTTTGGAGAAGTCCTTGATGAATCTCCTATAGAATCGAGCATGCCCAAGGAAACTTCTCACTCCTTTCTCATTTACAGGAGGAGGAAGTCTCTCAATGGCTTCAACCTTGGCTTTATCAACTTTTACACCCCTTGATGATACCTTGTGTCCCAAAACAATGCCTTCTTGCACCATAAAGTGACATTTCTCTCAATTAAGCACTAAGTTGGTTTCCTCGTAGCGTTTCAGCACACAAGACAAGTTACTGAGACAATTGTCATAATCAGAGCCAAACACTGAGAAGTCATCCATGAAGACTTCAATAAAGTTCTCCACCATATCAGAGAAGATGGCCAACATGCACCTTTGAAATGTGGCAGGTGCATTACACAGCCCAAAAGGCATTCGGCGATATGCAAAGATCCCATAAGGGCATGTGAAGGTAGTTTTCTCTTGGTCTTTGGGATCTACCACGATCTGGTTGTAACCAGAGTATCCATCCAGAAAACAGTAGTAGGCATGCCCAGCCAGTCTCTCCAGCATTTGATCCATGAATGGAAGAGGAAAGTGATCTTTTTTGGTGGACTCATTGAGTCTTATGTAGTCAATGCACATACGCCAACCAGTCACTGTTCTTGTAGGAATAAGTTCATTCTTCTCATTAGGGATCACTGTTATCCCTCCTTTCTTAGGCACAACTTGAACTGGGCTGACCCAAGAGCTATCGGAGATTGGGTAGATAATACCTGCATCCAATAACTTAAGGACCTCTTTCTTCACAACCTCTTTCATGGTTGGATTAAGCCTTCTTTGGGGCTGCACTACAGGTTTAAAATCTTCCTCCATTAGGATCTTGTGCATGCAGAAGGAAGGACTTATTCCTTTTAAATCTGAAATAGTCCATCCAATGGCAGACTTGTGAGCTCTTAGAATCCTCAACAATTTCTCCTCTTCTTGTTCATTGAGGGAGTTGCTCCCAATTACTGGAAACGTGTTCTTTTCCCCCAACAATGCATAACGGAGGTGAGATGGAAGCTGCTTCAGTTCTGTCTGTAGGCTGTCCACTTTTCCTTCTTCCTTTGGCAATCCTTCAGAGGGTTGTGAACTTAACTTCATAGGAGGATTAGCTTCAAGTGTGGCTATGCATTCCTCCACATCTTGGCTCTCTTTCTCTCTCTCCTGGCTCAGGCCTTTGGATTGCCAGAGTACTCCTTCAAGAATGGACTCACTGTCCTGTTTTTCAAGAGGGACTGACAGTGGCGTTGCCGACACGGTTACAGGCAACGTTGCCAACGCGTCCATCCTCATGCAATGTGGCTGTTCAGCAGGATGTTTCATAGCTTCAAACACATTGAACGTTACCTTTTCATCTTGCACTCTCAGCATCAGTTGCCCTTGCTGCACATCAATAAGCGCTCGTCCTGTAGCAAGGAATGGTCTTCCTAGGATCAATGGAATTTCAGCATCTTCCTCCATTTCCAACACCACAAAGTCAACTGGGAATATGAATCTGTCTACCTTGACCAAGAGGTCTTCCATAACGCCATATGGATATTTAATTGATCGATCAGCCAGTTGGAGGCACATCATGGTAGGCTTCACCTCCTTTATTTCCAGTTTCTTAATTATGGAAAGGGGCATCAAGTTGATGCTGGCTCCTAAGTCACATAATGCCTTTCCAATCTGCAAATTCCCAATGGTGCAGGAAATTGCAAAAGATCCTGGATCTTTCAATTTCTGAGATAGCTTCCTTTGAATGATGGCACTGCACTCTTTTGTAAGAGCTACGGTTTCATCTTCCTTAAGCCTCCTCTTCTTGGACAATAGCTCCTTCATGAATTTTGCGTATGAGGGCATCTCTTCCAGTGCTTCTGCTAGTGGTATGTTGATTTGTAGTTTCTTGAAAATATCCAGGAATCTGGAAAACTTTCTCTCTTCTTGCTGTTTCTTCAGCCTTTGAGGAAATGAGACATTTGGTGTTGCGGACGTAGCCTTTTCCCTGTTGGCCACGGCCTCCTCAAATAGCTGCCTTTTGCTTTTTCTCACTGACCTGTCATAGAAGTCCTTCTTCTGCATTTCCCTTGCTGTTGATTGTGGGTTGACTGCTGGTTCTCCTTCAGGTTGCGTTTCTGTTTCAGTTCTGGGTGGTTGGTCTGTTGGCTCAGCAACCTCATTGGCTTGTATAGCCACATCCTCTACTGTCTCTGGTATTGTGGGCAGCCTTGGTTCTATCATCTTTCCACTCCTTGTTGTGATGGCATTGCACTGCTCCTTGGGGTTCATTGTAGTGTCATTAGGAAAACTCCCAACATTTCTTTCTGTGAGTTGTTTGGACAGTTGTCCCACTTGATTCTCCAAATTCTTGATGGATGCTTGAGCGGATTGCATGAACTGGCTGAGTATATTCCCCAAGTCTACGGAGTTGTCCTGTAGTTGGTTTGTCTGCTGTTGAGTGCGTTGTTGCTGCGCATACTGTCCGTTCCTCCTAGGGTTGTTCTGGTTCCTGAAATTAGAATTGTAAGAGTTAGAATAAGGAGGATACTTAGGCCTTTGTGGCTGGCCCATATAATGCACTTGCTCCTGGCTGGAGGTTCCTGTTATGTCTGTGTCACAGCATCCGTTTTCATGTTCTCCCCCACAGAAATCACATTTAAGGACTTGTACTAGCTGAGGGGTTCCTACATTGAAGACCTGCAACTGTTTTGTCAAAGCCTCCAACTGCTGTGAGATCAGCTTGTTCTGAGCAAGTATTGTAGTTTGCGTGTCCAAATCCAGCACACCTCTCTTGGGAGCACTTCTGTCAATTGGTGATTGGTACTCATTGGAAGTCATTATTTCAATCAGCTTCATGGCCTCCTCTGCAGTTTTAGTATTCAGAGATCCTCCTGCTGAGGCATCTATGATGAGTCTCGTGGCGGGCTTGACTCCATTAGAAAATATGAACTTGATGAACATCGGAGAAGCCATGATGTGGACACTTCCATAAAAGCTCCTTGAATTGCTCCCAAGCCTCATAGAGTGATTCTCCTTCCTTCTGATTGAAACGGGAGATCTCCCCTCTCAACTTGTTGTATTTAGATGGCGGGAAGTACTTCAAGAGGAACTTGGATACCAATTCTTCCCAGGTGGTAATACTTCCTCTTGGTTGGGTTTGCAACCAATAGTTGGCACGATCTCTTAAGGAAAATGGGAATAGTCTCAATCTGATCGCTTCGTCAGAGATGCCATTCATCTTGATTGTGTCACATATTTGGAGAAAGCTTGAAAGGTGGAGATTTAGGTCTTCCACTTCACTTCCTCCAAACTGGTCCTGTTGCACTAGATGGAGTAGTGCCGGTTTGATTTCAAAGTTGTTGGCAGCGATCGGTGGTCTCACGATGCTAGCGCTGCAACCTGCCGAATTTGGGACTGCATATTCTCCCAATGTAATTCTCCTATTAAGCTGGTGTTCCTCCATGATAAAGTGACGCACAGGGTTTTCTTCGCTGGTCCCTTACAGTCTCTGTTGCTCCTTTCGTAACCTTGTTTCCCTTCGGTTTCTTCTTGCGAGCTTTTCAATCTCAGGTTCAAAGATCAATTCCGGTTCTTGTTCACCTCGCATAAACAAGTTAAACAAGATTAAGCTAAAGAAAGAATCACTATGCAAACAGAGTCAGAAATATCAAGCAGAATTGCTCAATCTAGTGGCATTCATAGTACTCTTCAATATTGAAAAACAAATCCCCGGCAATGGCGCCAAAAACTTGTTGGTGTATAACGTATGAAGGCAAGTGCACCTTATCGTTTTATGAAGTAAAGAATGAGTAAGAGTATCGTCTCCACAGGGATTTGGTTCAAATACTGAATTCTCACTAGTCCACTAATTGAACTCAGTTATAGGGTTGCGTAGGCAACGCAAATTGAAGCGCGTAGGCAACGCAAACAGAAATCAACAAGAATTCACAGAATCTGTCACAAATCTGTAACTCTGCCCAGTACGCAAAGAATACTTCAAAATAATATCTAAACTATCAAACACTCAACAACTGATATAAATGTGTAAGAATTCAAATTATGGAAGATGTTAAGGTTGGATTTCACCAAAACATCCCCTATGTAACCTTTGATCATTACGTATATTCAAGATAAAATGTGGTTGAAGATCGAATTCAAAATTATTGATTAAAGGTCAATCCCTTGACTCATCAATTCTTCACTCAAATTAGGAATCCTAATCCATTAGCAATTCCTAATTTGACGTGAGCCTTAAGTTCAAGAATTCAAACGATCTCACAATTGCAAACCTCTATCCCTAGAGCCTTCACAATTGTGTTATTCAATCTCAGTTCCAATTCTTAAACCAATTTACCAATTTCAAAGAAGAATTTAGATTCAATTTATAAGTGGCCAAGTCATAAAAGCATTAAGCAAAGAGATGAATAATCAACGTTAAAGGAAAACAATCTTAAATAAATGAAAAATCTAGGTTACATAAGATTAGTTAAGGATTCATCCTTCCCCAACAGGGGCTCAGTTACACATAATGAAGAAGAAGAAAACAGAGGAAGAAGAGAAAGTCATGATCATGGCAGCACGCTGCAGATGCACTTCGTCTTCCGTCCTAGGGTTCCTCCTTCACCCAGAATAGAACCAGCGTATGGGGAAACGGCGACTCTATCCTCTAGGTCTGCGCTCTGGAGATAGATTAGTGGATAGAGTGAATGATGCCCTGTTTTCGTTCTGTTCTCGGCTTTTTATAGCTACTGGTCTGTAGAGTTACGTGTCCAACGCGGCCCAACTACGTTGGCAACGCGGAACCCTGTAACAGATTGCAGAAATTAAAACACATCATATTTATGATAATTTATCACCCAAAAGACTCTAAAACTGTATTTTCCAGATTGTGCATGGGTTATTCAGTTTTATGTCATTTTCTCATGTTTTAATGGTGTTTTATGCTTCAATTACTTGCAATTACATTGAATTATGTTCCAAATAAGTGTCTTATTTGACACTTATCAAGGGGCCAGATGGGAACTGAAGAGGGACGGATCCAACGACGGGAAGTCCCTACACAAGGTCGACCTATTACCAGTGGCTAAAATCTAGTGCACCTTTGTGCAGTCAAACTTGCTGCCACTGCTTCATTCCGATGAAGTGACTAAAAAGCGGGTTGTTCTGATATATACGATAATGGTATTCAGCGAGCTGGATATTGGCCATGTAATCGCCCAAGAAATGGAGAATATTGCTCGAAAGGGCAACATCTCCTTGGGATATCCGAGCCTTATTACGACTCTGTGCGAATCCCAGGGGGTCAAAATTGAAAGCTGCACCCGAGTGGCTCCCCAACCCACTCTGGATAGAGCCTACGTTGAGTGCCACATCCTCAATGACCCAGACCAACCGAACAGGGAACCTAAACTCCTACTCCCACCAAGGATCTATGAGAGCTTTAATTAGAAAACAGAGTGTATGAGTGAACTACACCTCCTTGTGCGCCGCCTAGGCAAGCAAGTCGAGGTTACACGTAGAAATATGAAGAAGGTCTATATTGGGATGAAGGTCAACAAGAGGCTCCTAATGAATATCGGGAGGAGGATAGGTATGACTGAGCATGAGCTCTCTGATGCCGAACCAGAGCAGATACTACAGTGGGCTGATTTGGATGACGTCGAGAGCAAAGCCGGATCAGCAGCCGCAACACAGATGGAGGAAGACTGAGCACCACAATTAGGACTTAGTTTTCTATTTTATCTGTGTTGATTCTGCTAATGTATCTGCAATGTTCGCTCCTTCCCCGTATATAATATGGTTTTGAAGCTTAGGAATTTTAAACTTTTAAACCTGTAACAGCTCGAGCAAAACATATATATTTTTCTAATTATAAACTCTGTGTTGCCCACATGACTATTTTTGACTTCAAAGCTGACCTGACTTGTTGCATATGTAATCTAACATAGGTATCCCACCTAATAACGACCACAGTACACAATACAGAATAGAAGTAACAAACTGCACATCCAAACTTTAACAACAAAGTTAATCATTACGCTTAGCAGATGAAAAGCAGCTCAATTGAACAGAACTGACGTGACCCTGTGCCTAGTTGTGTTGCCAACGCAGGTGGGTTAAGGTAAAGAAAAGCAGTTGAATCAGCAAAGACCACTGGGCTGCAGTACACTACTGCTACAACAGAGCATACAAGGTATCAAGCTCCAACCAGGAGACAAACTGTTGATATACAAAGCATGACGAATTTCTGCACATGAGCAGCAAAGAAAAAAAGAGGGCAGTTCAAAACATAGAAACACCAGCTCTGTCCTACTATGTAGACTTAAAGCAAGTTAAATAGATGACCAGCAGGAAACAAGTTTGGGGTTGTGATAATGGAAAATGTAACAGCTGTACAGGGTTGCGTTGCCTACACAACCAATGCCGGGTTACCTACACAGTGTCATAGGTAAGTGGGACTAAAGGAGTTGACCTAATTTGTCCCCAACGCGTCTGATCCTTCGTAGCCCACACAGCAGATATAAAAAGGCACCAGGTAAGTAACTCCCACTCACCCAAATACCTTTGAACACTCTCACTTGCCCCACTCGTCATCTTCCACTCCAAAAGTAGTTTTCTCAAGTCGTCAACTGCAAGACAAAGGTATGCACATCCTTTACTCTCATACTTTGCAGTTATAAATTATGTGAACAAGGAACGTGTTAAACCTTATGGAGGTAAGTGTTCTCTAAATTGTACACTGAAAGGAAACGCTGGTGAAACCTAACCTGAGTGTGCAGAGCCTGATAAGAAGCCAAACCCCCGAAACAAAGAGGGTCGATTTAAGTTTTAACTGCAAACCAGTTGTGCCACAACAGATTTTAAGGGTTTCTGAACCCTACACTACTCCATGCATAACTATTAAATAGTTAAACCCACTATAGCTCAGAGCATCTACTAACCGTGTTCTTTGCAGAATGGCATCGTTATCACGGGGCATGCGCATCAAGACGACACTAGCTGCAGTCGTCCGTGGGAAATCAAGAGCTGAAGATACTCACCGCTTCAAATTTGCAGAGAATGAAGAAAGGTTCGACGAACTTAAAGGAAGCTTTGTGGTGGGGGATAGAAAACTCAGCCTGAGTGCAGGAGAGTTCCCATGATTGTAGAAGAAATCCAGAGCAGGAAATGGCATAAATTGTGTAGCCTGGCTGGGGAAGGATATGAAGAAATAACCAAGGAGTTTTACGCAAATCTGGTACTAACCAGAGCAGAACCGAGGTTTACCTCCTGTGTGAGGGGTAAAACCATCTCCTTCAAACCCCAAGTAATTAATGAACTGCTAGAGGTCACAGTTCCCAGGAGAGTCTGTCAATACAACAAGCTAAAGGATGTCCCAGTGGACAAGGAAGGCTCACTGCAAGTATTATGTGTCCCAGGAGCAAGGTGGAGCGAAAAGAAAGATAAATTGGGAGATGGGAAATCTCTGCGGAAGGCTGATTTGGTACCCACAGCGAAGATTTGGTGCATCTTCATGCAGTCCAACATCTTACCCCTACTCCATTCAAATGACCTAGCCAAGAAGAGAGTTGTATTAGTCTAGGGTATCATGAAGCTTGGACCATTGGACCTGGATACCATCATTGCCCAGGAAATGGAGGAAATTGCTGCCAAACCAAAGGCTTCCCTCGGGTATCCGAGCCTAATAACTGCTTTATGTCAAGCCCAAGGAGTCAGTGTTGAGGGATGCACCAAAGTCCCTTTGCAAGCAACGCTCAACAAAACATACATCGAGCGGCACATACTCACGGAGCAGGAACCACCACCACGCAAGAAGCCTGGGCTATCTCTGCCACCCAAGATATACGAGATGCTGACCAAGCAGAGGGAGCTACTGATAGCACAGTAAGCCTTCAACCGTCACATCGGAGGTCAGGTAGAGATGCTGCAAAGGAACCTGCGGAAGGTCCATATAGGAATGAGGAGGAACCAACAGTTTCTCAAGAAAATTGGGAAACATGTGGGGCTGACTGATGAAGACCTCTCTGATATCCCCGAAGAACAGATCCTACAGTGGATCGATCTGGAGGATAGTGAAAGCGAGGGAAGGCCTACAGGAGGAAATGACATGGATGAAGACTGAGCAACAACTGTCTTGAAAAGTTTTCTCCATTTAAAAAAATAATTTTCTCTTTTCTTTTTTTAATTTCTTAGGACTTAGTTTTCTTTTGAGTTTTTTTTTTTGATAATCTAATAGTTAGGAAATCTGATCATTACTATGTAAATACAAAATTATGAAAATCCAATAGTGAACTACTGCAAATCTTGCTTGACAAATCTGACTTTAACATAGTGCGTTCCCCATGTGAATTACTTAGGTACTGCACACACCGAGTACCACCCAAACCACGTGCACACACCACTAACCCACAACAAGACCATACATCAGGTGGGAAGAAGGGGAACAAAACAGAACTGCTGCACACAGTCACAGTAAGACACATGGCACAAGGCGTTGCTAACACAAGTAAAGTTACGTTACCAACATACGCTAGGTTGTAACATAACACAGGACTATTCACTGAGTAGTACAGAACATGCAGAACATAGGGATTTTTCTCAACCCTAGCACTTAAATCTACCTTGACATCATTCATTTTCCCTCTCCAATAAGCATCAATTGTAATAGAACTTAATTCTCCACAGCATGGAGAGAATGCGCAGTCCCTAAATGTTCATTTACATGATGCAGAATGTAGCATGATTGAATGAGAATTACTTTGCTGTTCTGCTATGGTTCACAACAATTAGTTTGTGATGCATGTTCTAGACTTGCACAAATTTCCTGTGAGCGGTTGGACCTCAACACTTATTTCTTGTGCGTTTGTATGTCACAAATTGAGTTTCATTTTAGAACTTGCCCTGTTTCTTAGTTGAAATCCAGTATCACATGCTTGCATATACAGGATTAAGACACTTCTTTGATATGCACCTACTTGACCAAATGACCCACCTTGCATTCTTGTCCATTGTTTAGCCCCTTGAGCCTTATACCCAATTCTTTGTGTTTGATTAGCTCATCTCCAGCCAAGACTGTGAAAAACCATGAATATGCCTGGCCAAAGGAACTAGGAGAAGGTTGCTTGTATCTGAGGTTGAGTTTTACACTAAGTTTGAGGTTGCTTGAGGACAAGCAACATTTCTAAGTTTGGGGTTAAGGGTGTCAGTAGCAATGTAATTGGCAGCGGGTTTCCTTAATAAAAAAAATAAAAGGAATTCGGGTACCCAAATAAGGCAAAGAAACATTGAAAACAGGAACACATTTCTATGAGGGTGATCTTGCATCTCCAAACTAATGGAAAGTGAATTCTTCAACCCTCTCATAGTTTCTTTGGCTTAAATCAACCCACTTCCCAAATTCCACCCACCTTTCACCTAAGCCACGTTACAACCCATAACAAGACCTTTTGATTTATGTAAGCATGCGACTCGTTGGTAGAGATAGAGAATAGGGGCAAGCCTATGGTAATGGAACTTTGATATGATGACATAGAGAGAAACACCTAACCTAAACACTTGAGAGAAAGAGTGAAACACTTAACCTCACGAGAGTTGTAAGTCTAGGTCATGCTCTCTCATGGGAAATTATTGCAACCATAACTTGAATACTGTTTTTCTCATCATTTTCGTGCTGTATTATGATCCTGCAAGTGTTTTTCATCTGTTCCCAATGTATGATGGAGTATCTTTGAAATAAATCTGAAAATTTTTTATTGATACAAGTCAGAGTGAAGAAGGGGAGTGAAATACACTTGAGAGAAATGATATGCATGTTGTGAGTTAACCAGAATTAATTATGTTCCTGTAATCTAATGCTTGCTTGAAGACAAGCAAGAGTTCAAGTTTGGGGTTGTGATAAGTGTCCAATAAGACACTTATTTGGAACATAATTCAATGTAATTTCAAGTTATTGAAGCATAAAACACCATTAAAACAGGAGAAAATGACATAAAACTGAATAACCCACACACAATCTGGAAAATATAGTTTTAGAGCCTTTTAACTAATAAATTCTCATAAATCTGATGTGTTTTAAATTCTACAAAATGTTACAGGGTTCCGCGTTGGCAACGCAACCGGACTTACGTGGAGCACATGAAGATTTGAAGGAAAAGAAGTATTCTATTATTCGCGTCACGTTGGCAACGCAGCTGTGCCGCGTTGAACACGCGACGCTACAGACCAGTATCTATAAAAAGTCCAGAACAGAACGAAAACAGGGCATCAATCACTCTATCCACTGATCTACCTTCAGAACGCAGACGTAAGGAATAGATCCTCCGTCCCTCTAGACGCTAGTTCTATTCTGGGTGAAGGAGGAACCCTAGGGTTGAGGACAAAGTGCATCTGCAGCGTGTCTTCATGCTCATAAATTTCTCCCTCTCCCCTGTTTTCATTTTGTATTATTATGTGTAACTAAATTTCTGTTAGGGAAGGATGAATCCTTGACTAATCCTATGTAATCCAGATGCGTTATATGTATTCAAGATTTTTTTCCTTCAAACGTTGATTATTCATCTCTTTACTTAATGCTTCTATAACTTGGCCACTTATATATTGAATCTAAATTCTTCTTCACAATTGGGAAATTGGTTTTTGAATCGGAACTGGGATTGAATAACATAATTGTGAAGGCTCTAGGGATAGAGGTTCGCATTTGTGAGATCGTTTGAATTCTTGAACGAAAGGCTCACATTAAAATAAGAATTACTAAGGTATTAGAATTCCTAATTTGAGTGAAGAATTGATGAGTCAAGGGATTGACGTTCAATCAATATTTGTGAATTCGATCTTCAATTACATTTTATCCTGAATACATGTGATAATTCACTGTTACATAGGGGAGGTTTTGGTGAAATCTAACCCTAACACCTTCCAAACGTTGATTCCTTACACATTCATATTGATCATTGAGTAGTAGACAGTTTTGAACGCCTTATGAATTTTTTTATACGTACTAGGACAGAGTTCCAGATTTGTGACAGAATCTGTAAATCCTGTTATTTTCTGTTTGTGTTGCTTACGCGCTTCAATTTGCGTTGCCTACGCGTTCCCATAACTGAGTTCAATTAGTGGACTAGTAGAAATTCAATACTTGAACCAAATCCCTATGAAGACGATACTCTTACTCAGGCTTCACTCTGTAAAACGATAAGGTGCACTTGCCTTCATACGTTTACACACCAACATCTTCTAAATTACTTGGTTTTGACCTTGAGTTTTCCTTTTTGTGGTTTCTTTTTTTTGGGTAAACTTCTTCTAATCTATAGTGGTTGCATCAAGAAATTCACATTAATCGAGTTAAGAGCTTTGAGAATTAATTCAACACTTGAAAGTTAAGAATGAGTGGTAAAAGGAATGAATGAATTCATAAAGCATAAAAGTCTTGGCAAATGAAAAAAACATGAGTGATTCAAAGAGTGTAAACACTTAGGAAGTTGCAAGGATCATCTCCTGATTATTGTTTTTGACTAACCATGTTTCTTATGGAATCACTTGTTTAAATTCTTTAGTATAGTTGGAGATTTGGAGCAAAGGACTGAGAAATCAAGTAAAAGGGAGCATTCAACCATTCAAGGAAATTAGAAACTTGAAGATCAATTTTGAGTTGTAATTGTTTAAAAATTTACATTTAATTCATTGTGGTTGTTTTTATTTTGTAAGCTTTAGAAAGATGTATTAGGAATTCTATACTTGTAGTTTATTTTTCATTTGTGTAAAAAGAACATTGGACTTAAATTGGTGCAGGATACTCCCCAAATGTGATGGATGACGTATGTGTATTTTCAGATGATATAATGGGGTTTAATAATTTTTTTATGTCCGTAAAATAGCCTAAGTGATTAAGTGTTTAATACTTGTCAAATTTTGCTTAAGTAAAAAGATAATCCCTAACCTTATTCTTGCAATTTCAATTCCTTAATTTATACGTGTTTAAGTGGTAGGAACTTAAGTATGACATAGATTTTGGATTAAATTTCTTAGTTTGGTTTAGTTTGCTTGATTCTATGAATGGAGAGGATAATCATGAGTGGAGATGTGAGTATACACCTATGTCCCAAATGAAAGTTTTAACTAAAAAACTAGAAAGAACGTTTCAAAATCAAAATAAATCCTTACAAAAACACCTAGAAAGGTTTGGAAGAGATATAACTCATCTAGCTGAAAGGCTAACTATGATGAAGATAATGAAATGAGAAGTTCTGGGAAAGTATCTCCATTAGAAAAGATATCCCCGATGATGTTAATTTCTATGAAAAAACAAGTCTTTAGTGTGAACATCCAATCTTGTCTGAGATCCTACTTTTTTAAATTAATAAACAATACTCAAGTATATTCAAATAATTTAAGTAAAAATGGAACAAATAAATAAAAAAAGGAAAAGATTAAGAAAAGAGAAAAAGAATAAGAAATAATAGATGAAAATAAATTAAAATAAAAAATGAAAAAGGAAGAAAAAAAAATTTAGTTAGAAAGTAAGTTAGATTAAATATTATGAATTAGTTAGAAAAAAGTGAAAAAAAAAAAAGAAATAATAAAAACTGAAAAAAAAATGAAATAAAAAAAAAGAAAGAGAATCAGTTTTTGCCGCCAAAATTCAAAAAGGAGGCAAGGTTTAAATATAAATAAAGAAGAAAGAAAAACAAAAGGGATCTTTTGATATTTTCGGCTTTTCAAGACTTATCACATCCAAAAAAAAACTCCCTAGCAAAAGTCTTTGGGAAAGAGGAAACAATCTTCCGAGAAGAATTGGTGCTCTTCGTCAACCACGCGCTTTCGTTTGCTTGATCTCTTTTCTAATCAACGTCAGAAGGAGTGTCGGTGTTCTTCAAGATCGGCTTTTCTCAACTCTGTTCTTGCAAGGAAAGGGACACAATTCATTGAGATATTGCTCAGAGAATTCATTCGTTCTCGGAGATTATCCTTGCATTGTGTCAATCTCCAGTCCAATTGAAGTTCTACAACTAGGATGTTCGACGTCATTCAGGTTAGTGAGCATACTCACTTTATCTTGTTGGTCGGAAATGGATGCTGTGGTGACTCCGATTGTATGTCTAAATTGATTTGATTCACATGAGATGATTCTTTTTCTTTCGTCAATTCGACTTTATTTTGTTGTTGTTTGGAGTCTGAATTAAATGTGAATCAGCTCCAATTCATTAATAATGCTGCTATTCTCTGATGAATGTCCATTATATTTGCATCTTGTTGTTTGACGACCTTGGAAAGCACGATTGAAGTCTAAACACCTATACTGATAATGCGGTTTGCTGATTTGATGATCCAATTTTAACCTAGATGCTACTTCTTGCTATTTCATGGCATCTTCAGTAGATGCATGTTCGAACAATTTGATATGCCTTTCGTTCCTCGGCCTTAATCTCATTCTGTTGCTGCTTAGAGCCTCTATAAATTGAAAACATAACCGAAGGCCTTAAATCAATAATGACATTGTCTGTTACCATTGGCCGATATTTACATCAAATATATGTGCAAGTTATCCCAGTCCTGTTTGTCAAATGTCGGTTTGATCACATTGAACTCATCATATCGAATTTCGTGTGTACTTTTTAATTTAGCTTAAATTATAATTTTCACATGCCCTTATTCTTGTCCTGTTCTCTGCCTAGTACTCTGGTAGTCTCCTCATAAGGAATTTGTAGGCATGTTTCCAGAACTTAAGGCTAGTCTAGAGGATTAAGTTGGCCATGGGTCTTAATTCTCCGTGAGTCTCGAACCAAAGAAAAAGCCAAGGAAAAGGTTCTAATTATACAAGGGATGAAAGATCCAATCTTTGGCTCCATTTCCAAGGTGGCTTGCTTAAAGAATATTGTGATGGAGTTATGGTTAAGCAATCAGACGCTGGCCATTGTCCTCACGATAAGGTGACAAAACAAGTGAATACTATCACTGGTGAATGGATACTTGACGTGGAAAGCAATATTTTGGCAAGGTGTCTAGTGTAAAATTTATTAGTATCTTGCAATTGTCCATAGTAAAGATGGCAAAGGCGGTGTCTGTTAATACAGGGGACGGTAGTGGGAAACCAAATAGGGCTATAAACAAGGGAATGGGCAATTTACCTATTATTTTAATACCTTTATTACCTGTAAAGAGGAATGGACAATTTAATTACTATTTTAATACTTTTAGGATAAGTAAATAAATGACGAGATAGTTTTGAGTGGTTTTTGCATGGCTAAAGAAGGTGGGGCCATTAGATTAAGTAATTTAACCATTCAATAAGTGTTCTTCAAAAGGTCAATTTTTTTTCCCTTACTTTGGTACACCTTCGATCGTTTTGCATAAAAGAAATTTCAAATTTTGAGAATTAATTTGAAATTATAGTTTAAAATTCAAAAATATATATTTTAAAATTTTAAACCTTTAAATCTTTGGTCCCTTCTTTAAAAACTATCACTTTATCCCTAAATTTCAATTTTTTTTATTTTATTTTATTTTTTTTAATTTTCTGAAATTCATGCAACAAATTCTAATACAAGCAGGCAACATTCTCTACTAGTCTATGTTTTAAGTCGTGCAAATTCAAACGCGGTTTATGAGGGTTTGGATTTTGCAAGCACGTAATTTTAAAAAATCAATGTTTACTAACTCCATTAAAAATGACTGTTTCAAAAATGTCTGTTTTTTAATTTTCCAAAATTCGTGTAATGGATTCTAATACGGGCAAGCATCCTTCTCTGTTGTACCGTATTTTAATTCGTGCGGATTCCAAATACGGCTTACGACGATTTGGACTTTGTAAGCACGTGATTTCAGAAAATCACTGTTTTTATTAATTCCATCAAAAACGTCTATTTTGATTTTTCTGTAATTCGTGCAACAGATTCTAATGCAGGCAAGCAGCCTTCTCTGCTGTATCGTATTTTAATTCGTGCGGATTCCAAATACGGCTTACGACGATTTGGATTTTGCAAGCACAGGATTTCAGAAAGTCACTGTTTTTATTAATTCTGTCAAGAATGTCTGTTTTTTATTTTTCTGTAATGTGTGCGACGGATTCGAATGCGGGCAAGCAACCTTGTCTGTTGTACCGAATTTTAATTTGTGCATATTCCAAATACGACTTACGATTATTTGGATTTGGTAAACACATGGTTTCAGAAAATCACTGTTTTTACTAACTTCGTCCAAAAAAATCAATTTTTACCTAAAATCATCCTATTATTTCCAAGAGATCAAGTCTCTTACTCAGAACTATGTAACCTTGAATTTCCCATTGCATCAGACAATACATAGGAGCAGGATCAAGTCCTGTCAGACTATTTTTCCACCCACCTATTTATTTTTATTCTAAACTAAAGGGATCAAATAGTTTTCGAAAACATCAAAATCACACATTCAGTTTAAGGGTACATTTCTTCGGAACGGGCGAGTAGGGTATCTAACATCTTCCCTATTCTTAACCGACTCCCGAACGTGGAATGTCTTATTTAAGTTAGGATTTTTCCAAAAATTTTCCCTTAAAATAAAATTTGGTGGCAGCTCTACAACCAATTTAAATTTTTTTCAAAATTTTAGCGAGTTTGTCATCTAGTTATAATTACGGTTATGACACTAAGTTTTACATAAAAAATAAAGATAAAAATAAAAAACACTCAAGAAATAAGAGTAAATCACCTCTAAGAAAAATGGACAATCCTTCTTTAAAAGATAGGCTTGGAAAGGTACCACCAGAAATAAATATCATCATTCTATGGATAGATAGAAAGGACCTTCTAAAAATAATGATCAAAATAAGACTAGATATAGAAACTCTTTTAAAAATAAGGATTAAGGATTCTTCCAAGATTAGGAATAGTTACAGGAAAAAGTTTAATCATAAAAATAAAAAAAATAATAACTATCAATAATTACAAGAAAAAGTTTAATCATAAAAATAGGAGAAATAATAACTATCAAGATACTTTAAGTGGTCATCTTTCCCAAACACATACTTTATTTATTAAAAAACCTAATTACTTATAAAAAAAATAAAGAATTTATTTTAATTACCATTATAAAAAAATAATAAAAATATTTTTATCAAAAATATTTACTTAAATAAATTTAAGCGTTCTAATTTATTATTAAATAACTTCTATAATATTATATCTAAGTATAGAATGGTTTGGATTTATTTTTTTATTACCTTTAAATTCTTGTTTGGTTTCTCTTCATTAAAACTTTACATTTGAGATTCATTTTCATTTATATTTTTCCCTTTTCATTAATAATGATAAACGATGAATTAGCATAATTATAAATTAAAAGTCACTAGAATTAGAATTTATTAAGAGTTACTATCAAGAAAATCAGTTAGTGTAAATTAAGGTTTTTTAATTTAACATTAACAACTTACTTTGACAATTTTTATTAGGATATCTCAACAATTTATTAATTTAATTTTTATTGAAAAATATCGTTTCCCAATAAAGTTGAATGATTAATATGAGTAAAATACTTTTGCATATCTTATATATTTTACTAAATTTAATATATTTATAACCAATATAAAATTTGAATTTTTTTATCAACTAAAATCTGATCGAAACAAAAAAAATTATATCAATTAGTGTTATAATAAATGCAATAATTAATTTTTTTCATAAGTTATAATAATAAATAATGTAAAATTAACTTAATTTTTATATTAATTTTTTAACTGATATAAAAAGTTACATAAATAAAAATCAATAACTAATAAAAAGAAAATATTTTTTCATTAATGAATCCGGTTGAAATTATGTTGCGCATATCCTTTTACAATTAAAAAAAATCTTCAAATCATCATGCACCATAAAACTTATTTTTATCTGATCTTAATTTATTATAATTAAACAAGAATAAAAATGAATTCTCACTTTCAAACCATGATAAATAACCTTTGTATATATGCCTCCAGATGTGAAGGCACAAATATCTCAAATTAAATTTCGCATTCGGAAAGACAAAAAGGTTTAATAATAATAATAATAATAATAATAATAATAATAATAATAATAATAATAATAATAATAATAATAATAATAAAGAAATAAACAATAAAATTTATCCTTTTTTCTAATTAAAAAAAGTACATATTTTGAAAACAAAGCTTGTACAAATTAACTTACAAGAAGTAACTCTTGGGGACACAAATTTTGCATTATATATATATAGAGGTAGTCATAGTAATAGATCTCAATAAGCAAAAGACAGACACAGAAAGGAAGACTCCTAACGATTATATTTATTGGATAAACTATATAACTGAAAACCCGAAGCACATAGACATAATATTAGCAACATATATATATAGATGCAAACTATGAAACGCTTGCAAACGCATCTAGTGCATCTTCCTTGAGTGTTGAAATAAAGTACTGAAAGTAATCTCCATAATTAAATGGCTTGTAACGTAAAGGGTGCATTTTGTCATCCACCAATTCAGAGGGTACCTCAATCTTCATCTCTTCCTTTGGCACAGCAAATAGTGCAAACGAGAACCTCTCTTTATCTCCACTCATCATCACTCTGTGTGTAGCCGCATGAAGTCTCCCATTGCTCCATGCCTATAAATTAATTATGCTTACTAATTAATTAGCATCCCCATTTTAGTGTATTTTACAAGAATTATTGGGGTAAAAGGAATGATTTTAAGATAGGATAAAAAACCAATTTCTTAAAGGTTTTTTTTTTTTTTGAGATAGCTATTTGTTATATATAGACTTTCAAAATAACTAGTAAATATCTTGTGCAATGATGTTAGAAAATTATTTTAATGATAATTTGAAAACACTCTATTGTATTTAACTTTGACCGAAGAAATTTCAATATCCATTAATAAAATTATGAAAGTTATTTTCTTTATTTGAATGACTATTTAAATAAATTAATTAATATTGATTTGATTTAATATAGAAGCTCACGACATATAACATAACATAAAAATGACACATAATTTCATGAGAAACAAGATTATATATAATATGACTTCATGAAAATTAAAAATGAGTTATATAACTATAATTTTAAAATCTACTTTATAAAAATCATCCAATCATACTAACATTTCAAAATTTATTTTTTTCTCTTTAAAAAATCTTAAACAAACATACTCTTTTAATTCATATTCTATAAAGCATATATGAGGGTACCTTGAGTACATCACCGACAATGACCACAAAGCCTTCCTCGGGTATCTTCAATTCAATCCATTTGTTTGTTTTGCTTAACACTTGAAGACCTTGGACTCCATTTTGGGATAAAATGGTTAAGGAAGATTTGTCGGTGTGAGGCAACAAGGCAGCTTCAAAATCTTTGTCGCCTTCAGGAGCTTTATATTTCATCAACCGAAAGTTACAATTCCAATTCATGTCTTCAACATCAGAACTGTAATGCTTTGGAAGGCCATAACCTTCTAGAATCATCTTAAGGATGACGGAAGTTGCTTCAAGCATCTTGGAGCTTGTGGACTTCAATGTCTCACTACATTCAAATTTAACATTTATATTAGTAATCGTTATTTGACTATTAATTTCTCCATCATAGCTATTAAACTTCATTCAAATTTTTCATGAAATTTGGAAATAAATAAAAAATGCTAACAAGTATCCAAGGACGCAGAAATGGAAATTTTTTATTATAAAATACTTTCTCAGTTTCTTTTTAACCATTTTAAAGTTATTTTACATAAATTAAGAAAATTAATTAATATTTATTTATTTAAAAAAAATTATGTAATTTTTTATGATATTATCAATCTCTTTCATAAATTAAATTTTTTATTTAATATTTTTGTGAAGGATAAAAGTAATAAAAAATAATAAATTTTATCTTAAGTTATTAAAATAATAGATAAAAAATTCTAAAATGATGATAGATAAAAAAATTGATAAAGTATATATTATTAAGACATTCTTTCATGATTTTCAATGCACCAACGTGATTCATACTAAATTATATCTATTAGTATTTTTAATAAGACCTTAATTAAAGAAATATTAAAAGTATCAATAGTTGCACATAAGCACAATTTCTACAAGTACAACTAATTGAAAAGTTCGGGGTAGTTTAATATAATTAACTTTAACACAATTTCAAGAGGGTTTTGGGTTTCTCATTAATTAGTTATACCAATTTTACACGCAAGAATTGATTTACTAAAACAGGGTTATACACTAGAGAACGTGAAAGCGCAAGGGCATGAATCTGGTAGAAACTATGGGCCAATTCCAAATGCCGACAGTGCAATGCTTCCAAAGAAGGAAACGACTTTCATGCTTCTAACACCAAACATTCCGTAACTTTTTGCGTCTTTAAAATTTAACTGAAAAACTTCACCCAAAAGAAAAATGGACTAAAATGAATGCTTCACACTTCCGAAGAAACGGACTCGGATTTTATTTATTTTCAGAAATTACGAGCAAGTGTGCCATGTGAAGTGTGGACACATAAAGCCCCAAATAAATATGATAACTGGCAGATTATAATAAAGGGGTTTGGTGAGTGTTATAGTCAATTAGTTTAATTTGATAAGGATTAAATTCAAAACACTTTCTTTAATTATTTATTACGCATAATGCCTTAATTTCTAATTTTGTTGCCAACACATTTCTCTGTATTTAGCAATTAATGACCTTAATTAGGGGTCCCTACCCTAAACTTTAATTAGCTGATCAACAATTAAAACTGATATATTAAAGGTTCTATAAATTACAAATTTATGTGTGTGTGAGAGAGAGAGAGAGAGTTGAATAGATAATTCCATGCTGCACATCTCTCCCATGCTGTCTGTATACATATGTAAAATACAAACAAGGTAGTACCTTGTTATTAAATGCGTACACTTTTTGTAAAAAAAAAAAATGTGTATATATTTATTTTAGAAGGAGGCTTTATGGGTTCAAATTAAGAAAAATGGAATGAAAACGAAGATGGGTGAGGATTGGAATTCTTAAATTAAATGTGTATATATACTTATATGTTTATTAAGGTTGTGTTTTTTGTCTAACATAATGAAAGAAATGAAATTTAAGCCTACATCCTCATATAAATTATCATAATTTTTTATTATTATAATTAATTATAATGACTTATTCATTATTAAGGTAGTTTGAGAAAGTTTTAGTATTTATTCATATTTTTATAAAACGTACATACCATTTAGAATGTAATCGGGTAAAAAGAAAAGAAAATAAAAACTAAGAAGAAACAAAGATGATAGGATAAAAATAGAATTATTAACATAAAAATACTATTAAGATAATAATCAAAACACATAAAAAGGAAATGTAATGTGATTCTCACAAATGACTTTTATAGCAAGAAAAGAGACATGAAGAACATAGAAAAAATATAAAATAAAATAAAATGTATGCTAAAGTGTGATAAAAATAGATAATATTATAAAAATTAAAAAAATATCATTATACCTCAAATTGTAGAGACATAAACACATTACTTATGATACAGATATGTTTAGAGAGAGAGAGATAGAGAGAGAGGTGCACGGTAGGAATTGCATTTTTAATATTTTTTAAAAACAAATTAAACATGCACCAAGTAGTAAATTAACATGAGGTTAATTCGTAATAGAAAAATACTTTTGCTAAGAGGTATCCTTAAAATATTAGTTAAAAATTAATAAATAAAATAATTATTCAAAATCATGTTAAAAATATATTTAAAATTACAGTAAAATTTATTAATAAATTTTAATTATTTATTCTTTTACTAACATTCTAAAGATCTTGGTAATCAATTGAAAAAAATAATATAAAAAGTATATATAGTTGAATATATAAAAGTAATAAATGATGAGAAAAGAATTAAATACCAGAAAGTGGGGTTTCCTTGAGGCCACATGAGGTCAGTGAAGGCTTCAACAGTATTGGAAAGGGGAGCATTATCAATTCCAAAGCTTTGACACAAAGGAATTATGGGGCAGTCACTATTGTAGCCCCTATAAGGTTTTGGGCTTGTGTGCTTCTTCTTGGTTTCTTGAGGTAAATCAAATAAGGCTTTTAATGCCATATACATGTCTTCACATTGAACCTTTGGGATCTCATCATATATTAAGAAAAAGCAACCATGGTTCTCACATGCTTCTTTCACTCTCTTGCTCATTTTTTTCCATTCCTCACTCCCTTCCTCTAATCCCAACTTCTCCCTTGAAATTTCCACACATGGGATCATCTCATCACTCTCACTCTTACTACCCATTTTTCCCTCTCTCTTGGTTGGTACTTACACAATGTTCTTCTATTTATAGTGTGTTATACACACAAAAGCCTCACTGCGTAAAAGCAGGACCAAAGCCAAAAGCAAAGCTATATTTAGGGCGAAAAGGGAAGTGACAATGAGATAAATCAGAGTCTCGTCATATATCAAATTAAATGTTGAAAATTTGACTTCGAAAATTAATCTAATGGGCAATTTTTGAAATATCAGAAAAAAAATCATATTTATTGGGATATTAATTTTTTTAACTTAATTTTGATATATTGTTATTGTGAAAATTTTTATATCATATTAATGAATTAAAAATTATTATGAATATAATTTTTAAATTGATTATTACAAAAATTAATTATTTTAATTATATAGTAATTCATAATAATTACATGGTAGTTTAATTTTTAAAAATTTTCATTTTTTAATTCAATTAAAATATTAACAATATAAAAAATTATTATCATTCAATCGTAAATTTTTATTTAACTAAAAATATTTATTTTTTATAATAATTATTTTTAAAATATATATGATGATTTCTAAATAATAAAATATCTAGCAATGACTATTAAACCCAAATCCAAGGATATCTGTAAAAGAAAAAAAATGCTCATAAAGAATTATCTGGTAAATCAGTAAGAGTTAGAATATGAATAGCTATCCAAAAAATAATAATAGAGATAAACGCAAATGAGTATCTTATTATCCAACCCAAACCATTTTTTTTAATATATTAAATTTAACTTATTAAATATAAACATATAATCTCTAATAATATATACTTAAAACTGAAAAAGAAAATTCATCTTAATAATAATTTTATTTATTTAAAGTTATTCAAATATTTAAATTGTTATAAATTTTTCATGTACGTTTTATCCTATAATTTAAATTTAGTTAATATTTGTTTGATATATTTAATTTTTGGAGTATAAAATAGTTTTTTTTTTTATTCGAGCGTAAATAATGAGTTTGGGTAGGGATCATATTTCAAAATACAAATATGAGAAAATAAGTATATACTAGCTACCCAAATTCGTGCATATGCAATCCTTAAATATATATATATATATATATATATATATATATATATATATATATATATAAAATAAACCCTTATTATTTTAGTTAATTTTTTTACATTATTATTTTCACTAATTTCATTTAATCACTCTAAATTTTAGACGAGAACATTGGTCCAATAACTCAAACACCAGAGTTAAACATTAGAGCTTGCTGCTTACAAGTTACAAACAAAAACATTAGTGCTTGCTTACTAAGCTTAATATAATTTACCTATAAATGTGAATTCAAATGTAAGAATTAGAAAAATATTCTGAAACTACTTTAGGGTTATACCTATATTGACACTTGCGCTATAATCGGCAAAAACGCGGAAAAATCTGGATCATAGCATAACAGACTAAAAAAATAAAGGAAGAAAGAAAGAAAGAAGTGTGAATTACGAAATATAAAAATTGGAGTAGAAGTAAAGAAATTAATGCACCACTAATTCTATTTGATCTTCTATTCTGCAAAGATCTCACTTGTTAAAATGGTAATGCACAATAATAGCGAAAGAGAACAAATGTAACGCATGATCAAAATTTCAGTTGCATAGAAAATGTGCTAGAGAGCCAAGAAAGGATCCAAATTCAAGAACGATAGTAAACTGTAATAAGAATTGGTGTAAAAAATTCAGGACTTCAAGAATTATAGAAATTTAAGAAGAATATAGTTTTAAATATTTCGACAAGATCTTTTTTTACTAATTTTATTACTTATTAAATTTGATAAGTATTAAAAAACATTTTTATATTTATGAAATTAAAATATATTTTTCATATGACTATTTTTTTTATAAAATCGTAAAATTTAATAAAAATTTATTATAATAAAATATAACATAATTCGTTATAAATTCAATTTTTTTGAAATTTGTAAAACAATATTGAGGGGTGATGTATGAAGCCAGAAGGGTGCCACCCTGTAAATCCAGAATATGTTCATGCATGCAAAGCCATGTGAATGGGATTCTTTATTAACTAAGTAGGCTATCTTCTAAATACAATAAATGTCTGATTGGTTTTTATTTTTCATTTATTTTCCAATGAATGCTTGGTTGGCGATTACTATTTATATCCTTATCTCTTTCTCACAAGCAAGACATGTATTTAATTCAATTATTCCTGCTGGGGAAACTGTCTATATCTTATGCTTTATCCAAAAATAGGCATATACTTCATTCATTTCTTGAGTAATAAAAAAATTAGAAAATTGTTAATTTCTTGAAAATTAAATATTAATTATATCAAAAATATAAAAATACGATAAATATTTTTTTCTAAAACCTTCATTATTTTAAATGCTTAAAGTTATTATTAAGATTGAAATATTTTTAAGTGAAATATAATAAAAAAAGAATAAATTATAACGTCTTATTAAATTATATTTGTCCTTGTTTGAAGAGTGTGTTACAAGAAAAATGAAAGTATCTTACTCATTCATTTAAGAAGACTATTTTTTAATTAAATTGTATAATACATTAATTATAAAGTAAATAAATAAATAAAAATAAATTAATATAAAAAATTAAAATAAAAGAGAATTTGAAAAAAAAACATTAGCCTAAAATTTTTTAATTTTGTTTCTATCTATTATTCGGCGATTAGAAGGTTATGTAATTAAAAAAACGAGTTTAAAAAAAGTCAAACTTCAATTTGAAAATAAAATATATTTAAACAATAAAATAAATGTGAAAGAATTTGATTGAAAATTAATAGAAAATGACAAAAAAATTGGTTGCAATAAATTTTGTAAAGTAAATCAAATTAAAAATTGAATAGAATAAATTTCGAAGGAGAGAGGTTATTTACTTTACGATATTTTTAAAAATATTTTTTAAATAAATTTGGAAATAAATATGTTGGATAATTTTATTTTTTTAAAATTCTTGAAACTAACTATTTTGGATAAATATTTTAAAAAATGTTGATTGAAAATAAAATTGGAAATGAGAAATTCTTTGTTGAAATAAATTTTGTAAAATAATCTAAAAATAAGAGAATTTTGGATAAAAAATATTAAACGAGAGATTTTAAAAAAAAATGAATTTTGTTTTGAAGAAAATTTGAAAATAATAATTTTGATAATTTAAAGAAAAATATTTTGATTTTTGAATGAATTATAAAAAAAAAGTTTTTAACTTTAAAAAAAATTATATTGCACAAAATTTAAAATAATATTGATTATATATAAATCTTTAATTTTTATAACATGTGAATATAGAGATGTCATACATCATATCCTCATTAAGTATTGTTGCAATAATTTTATTTAAAAAGGATGATGGAACTTAAGGTAACGATGAGTACGTATAAGTTCTCCATTCTAACAACGTAAAAACATAGACTAATTAAATGTTTATGCAAAGATATAAATGTAATTATTATTTTCAAAACAGTGTTATTTGAATAAAAAAATTATAAAAAAAATACTTTATACAAATGTTGCATAAGACGTGAGATGATAAGAGTAGCACTTTATAACTTATTTATTTATTTTTTATTTATAATTTTATAATTTTTTTATTTAATCTACATTATGAAAATTAAATTATCTTATTCAATTTATATAAGTTGGTATTAGTATAAAAATTATTAGTTTACACGGCAGGTATTAGTATAAAAATTATTAGTTTACACAGTAGGTTAAATATTGGTATCAAATTATTGGTATTGGTATTAATAACTATTTTTTATTTAGAGAAAAAAATATTGTAAAAAAAATATAATAAAAAATAAATAAATAAATATAAAAAAAAATATATAAAAATTTTTACTAACATGATAAAAAAAAGAGTGAATAAGAATTAACGCTTTTCATCTATAAGCATTGATGAAACAATCATATAGTTGGATTGTATGATGAATCATGTTGTAGCACTCCAAATTTTTCTGCCTAAGTTGGTAATTGGAAAATTAATAATAACAAAATTTTCTCCGAAATTTTTAAGAAAATTAAAGAACTTTCAACAAATGATGAAAATGTTCTTATACTATGATGATACAAATAAATATACAGATAACTTAAAATAAAAGTTAAAAAATATTTTAAATATTTATAATCCATCAATAATGATTATAAAATCACGAGGAAAGATTAGAAATAAAGAGAGAACAAAAACTGAAAACATCCAAAACATCCTTAGAGAACTATGTCTCCTATAAGAGCTAAATTGTTCATGTAAAAATGATAATGACATAAAAATGATTCAGAAAACAAACCACTAAATGTTAAAAACATCAGAAGAACAGTTTGGAAAACTTCTGAAAAATTCTTAGAAAAGTACCAAAATGCTCCTAAAAGACCAGGAGAGTAAGAAAATGTGAAGTAGAGGTACAAAACTTAGGTTATCCATGGTACACGAATTTGACATGTGTAAAATAAGGTGATGAATCACCCCATGAGTTATCACATCATTAATGGCATGTAATATAAAAGTATTAATAAGGAGAAATAAAATTAACCTTGATTAATTAAAATTAATCATGCTTAAAATAAATTAACCTTGATTAATGTTAAAATAATCTTAAAGGATAATTCCTTATATTTACATTTAATTTAGAAAATAAAATTACATGTAGATGGACCAAAATGCCCTTAAGTGGGAGTTTAATTCTCAAGTGCCCTAAGTGGCTAAATTTGCTTAGGAAGACCAATAAGGGGCTCATTTTCTCCATTAAAACTCTTCTAAACATTTTTTTCCAAGTTTTCTAAACTCACCCAAAACTCCAACTTCTCTTAAAACACCAAAACTTATACTAAGCTTCAACTTTCACCTTTGAAGTTTAAGTTATAATAAGTCATACAAACAAAGATCCACCACCATTCTTGAAGGAATTCTTGTGGACCACAAAGGAGAGGGAAATCAACTTCAAAAAACTCACCAAATCCATTTATAATTTTGCAGCAAGTTGAATTTTTACCATATACTTTTTCTAAGCTTTTAATTATGTATTTATGACTTGTTTTTCTTCTCTTTTGGTGGATCTCTCTCTAAGTTCTATGGATCCTACTTGCTTGAGTTTGATGGAGTTTAAAATTTTCCTTGATTTTTAAAAATGAACATCAACAAGGTTTTAGTGATTTTTGGAAGTTAAAAGTTAATTTTGATGGATTAAAGTCCTTCTTGTAACCTTTGAAGTAATATAATCGGTTAAAATTTCTTTTAAATGATTTTTTATGGTTTGGAAAGATTTAATAATTTTTGTGAAAGGTTTTGAGGTGCTCAAAGTAAAGGATGGAAAGATTGACTCAAAAATATCCATAACCTAGTCTTGAAGTAAGAAATATAAAATTGGGTTGTCAACAAGGCTGGTAATCGACTCTAGGACTACATCATGAAAGGATTTCTGTTATCAAAATCCTACAAGAGGACATCGAAGGAGGAACCAAGAATGAAAGGCTAAAGATGGAAAATGGTAGAATGGTAAGGTTATGCCCAAAATGTGGAGAGATATGGAGATGTTAGCAATCCAAGCCTTCGATCCATCTAGAAGTCGTCCTCTCTCCAGGATGGCACCTCCCTTTTACAAGCATGGATTAGGGCTTCAACTGTAGTAGACCGGTTTGACCAAGTTGCTTCCTAAGTGGTCACAACTACTTTAGATCATCTATGGTGTCTCAAATGCTTCACAATCTTGGCATGGTCATGCTCAAGTCTATAGGGTCATGTCAGAAGTCCTAATCCACTATGAGGGCATGTCAAGGGGAATTTTTATCCTTATGATGATCCTTTGTCTTATTATGTCCTTTTTTCCCTCATTTTGGCTAAAAATTTTCCTATTTTCTTATTCTTTATTTGCATAACCATTTATGTAAAAATAAAGGAAATTAGATAAAATTACAAGTGAATAATCATTAATAACGCATTAATTATATCTAAATTCTCGTAGATAAATTGACAAAATGGTTGTTTATCATTGATACTTCTGTGCATCCTAATGTCAAATTTGTACCACAAGAAGGGGAGGAACTTTCAAATTTAGATAGATATAGAAGGCTGATTGATAAGTTAAACTATCTCACTATCACTTGTTCAAACACTTCCTTTCCAGTTAGTGTGATAAGTCAGTTTCTTAATTCTCCATGTGAAGTGCACTGGAATGTCATAATCCATATCCTTAAGTATGTTAAAAAGGAAATCCAAGCAAAGGTATCTTATATAAAGATAAGGGTCATCATACCTGGGTTGAAGGATATTCAGATGTAGATTAACAAAATTCTCTCATTGATAGAAAGTTCACCTATGGCTATTATATCCTTATTGATGGTAATTTAGTTTCTTGAAAAGTAAAAAACAAAATATTGTTGCAAGATCCAGTGTCTAAGTAGAGTATCAAGTCATGGTTTTGGCCATGTGTGAACTCATTTGGCTTAAACAGTTGCTATAAGAGATGAGGTTTGGTGAGATCAATCAAATGAAACTTATTTTTGATAATCAACCAATACTACATATTGCCTCAAATCTTTTATTCCATTAGAAGATCAAACATATTGAGATATATTGTCGCTTCATAAGAGACAAGATCTTATTTGAAGATATCATTAGTAGCTTTATCAACTTCAATGATCAATTGACAAATGTTTTCACTAAACCTTTGGGAAACCCAAAATTAGATACATACGTAACAAGTTTGGTGCATATGATTTTATTTGTTCAAAATTCAGGGAGGATGTCGAATTCTTTGTAAATAGGATAATGATGTTTAACTAAAGAAAGATGAAAATAAATAAATAAGGTAGTTGTAATAATATCGTAATATTTTAATTAAGAAAATTATATCACTGTAGTTGTAATAATTAGACAACCAAATATCTCTATCATTAACTCTTGTATCAATGATCTCCACTATAAATATATGATATATTGTGTGGTTAAGACAAATATATTTATTCCATGTCTTCTCATTTCTTTCTCTCAATAGTCATAAGCAACACCACATCGTTACAATAACATTCTATAACTTATTTTTTCTTGCTAACCATGTTCATTATGACTTGTGGATAACAAAATGACATGTTTATCCTTCATTTGTGTGTTATGAATCATATCTATACAAAATTTTCAGACATTATCCCATAAAACAGAGGGAGTAGAACGTGATTCAAAGGATTTTAATTTCTAAGTATTACTTGTTTTTTTTTTTGAAATATTTTGAAGAAATGAATACTTTTTTTGGATTAGGATACTAAACATAACATAAAAAAAAAATCTGATTGGAAGCCAAAAGTTGGTATGAAGTTTGAAGACTTACAAGAGGTATGAAAATTTGGGAAGGAATCTGGTAAGAAAGCAAATTTTTGAGTTAGAATGCAATATGTTAATATAAGAAAGGAAGATGGTACTATAACCTCTTGTCGATATATTTTTTATAAGGAGGAACTTAAAAAGCCAGATAAAAGAGATGGAAAATTTACCAAGCAAAGCTAAGACTAGAACTAGTAATTATGTAAGAATTAGAATGTCATTGGCAAAGAGTGAAAGATTTGTGATATATGAATTTTTAAAAGGGCATAATCACTGTTACAACTTCCAGAGACAACACACATGATTGATTCACATTGTAAAATAATAGAAGTCCAAGCTTATGAGATTGATTTCGCTCTAGATTGCATTAAAAGGAATCATTTCAACTTATAAGCAAACATGCGGGGGCATAGAGATAATATTGGACATATTCGATTAGATGCAAAGAATTATCTTAAGACAAAAATATAGAGAAATATGGTGTATAGGGAGGTTGGCTGTCTAATGCATTATTTTCAAAGATAATTAATAGATAATCATTCATTTTTCAATGCAAACCAGATGGATTTTAATGAACAAATCATAAATGTATTTTAGACAAATGAAAAAATGGTATTGGATTATATTTATTTTTGAGATGTTGTTTCTTTAGATATTACATATTATACCAATAGAGCAAATAGGTCACTTGCATTGTTTTTGGGTTATAATCATTATAATGTTTCCGTAATTTTTGGTATAGTTTTGTTATATGATAAAATAATAGATCATTCAAATGGCTATTTGAGACATTATTGGGAGCATATGATAAAAAAAAAGCCTCAAACTATTTTCATTGACCAAGACCAAGCAATGGCTAAGGTACTTATTCATATGATGCTCGAGACACGCCACGGTTTATGTACTTGGCCCTTGATGAAAAATGTAATTAAACACCTTGGTAATTTGAAGAAGGGTGAAAGTTATTTTTTAAGATATTTTAAGAAATGCATGCAAGAGTTTGATACTAAAGTTCAATTCAAGGAAGCTTGGACTAAATTGATTACAAAATACAACGTTCAATAAAATAATTAGATTAAATCAATTTATACCATAAAATAAAAATGGACATCATGTCGTATGATGGAAGCATTTAGACTTAGGATGCGAAGTATCCAACTAAGTGAAAGCTTAAATTCTTTTTTCAAAGCTTGTATGAAGTTTGATGTTGATATAAAGTAATTCTTTAGAATCTTTGAATGAGTTGTTAAGAAGAAGCGTTACGATGAGCTAGTTTATGAGTATAACTCTTGCCATAAGCTAGTAAATTTATGATGTGCCTCCAATATTGTTACAAATGGAAAAAGTTTATACAAATATTGTGTTTGAATTATTTCAATGAGTTTACATTATTCTTAACCTCTTGCATGTAAAAAAAATTAATCTCCTTTTTATTTGAATATATTATTAGAAGGATCAACCATTAAGGATCTTAAAAATTATTATTTGATCATGCCTTAACCTCTATATCTTACAATTGTAGAAAATTTGAAACAACTGGTATTCTCTATTATGGTGCATTGAAAGTATTTAAAGCCAATGATGTAATAGTTGTTCTTGAAAAATATATTCTCAAGAGGTGGACAAGATAAGATCGTAGTGGCACTGTACATGAAGTTAGGGGAAAGGACGTTGAAAAGGACCTTATACTTTCTGTCACATGACAGTATCGATAATTGGCATACAAAATAATTAAGGTGGCATATGAAGTATCTCCATACAAAGAATACTATCAAATAGTGGATAAAAGTATAGATGGTGTGTGTAAATAAAGGATCTCTGTTTATTAAGAAGTATTAACAAACACAATAATGATGCCCCTAAGTTGGTGGTTAATGATGGTACACAACCTAAAGGATTCAAACAACGGCCTAGTTTAAAGAGGTACAAGCAAGCATGATTCAAAATTTGGGTTCAGTTGCAACCAAAGAGAAAAAATTCTTCAATAAGAGATCAATCACAAAGTCAAATATCTTAGGTGTGTGTATGTGTGCATGTATGCACATGCATATATTGTCGCAACCGTAATTCCGACGAGACGACGGACTCGCTAAAATTTTGAAAATGTATTTTATTGATGATGTGGAGTCGCCACCAAATTTTTATTTAAGGGAAAAAGATTTGGAAAAACCTTGGATGAGATTTAGGTTCGGGAGTCGGTTACGAGTGGGGAAGGTGTTAGGCACCCCATTCGCCTGTTCCGAAGAACAGTACCCTTAAATTGAGTGTGTGATTATTTGAAAATAGTTTGATCCCTTTTATTAGAGTGAAAATAAATACTTGATGGAGGTTAGCCTGACAGGACTTGATCCTGCTCCTACGTATTCCCCGGTGCAATGGGAAACTCAAGGCTTACGTAGTTCTGGTTTGATTTGAAGGCTTGACCTTCGAAAATGTTTAAAGGAATGTTTGAAAAGTGCTTGAAGGTTTGACCTTCGGAGCTACTTGGGAGGTAATATTTGAAAATGGCTAGATTGTTTTGAAAATATTTTATGGAGAATCCTTAGTCCACATATGCACAGGATCCAAGGCAACTACGGTTGCACTGGGATCCATACGAATTCCTAAACCCCGAACAGCAGAAAAAGCTACCAGTTCGTGCTTAGGATTCGTCGCGTGAGACTCAGGATTTCTAAAATGGAGTTTTTGTTAAAACTATTTACAAAAGGATCCTTAGTCCACATATGCACAGGGTCCAAGACAACTACGGCTGCGCTTGGGACCCATATGAATTCCTAGGAAGCGAACAGTAGAAAAAGCTACCAGTTCGTCCCTTGGATCCATTGCGTGAGACCTAGAACCAAAGGATTTAATTGGAAAATAAGAAGATTGGGTTTGATTGAAAACAAGCTAATCTTGATTAGAAATGAGCTTGATTTAATTGAAATTTGGTAAAAGATTTAAAAAGAAATTAGTTTGAATTTTGAAGAAAAAGATTTTATTAGGAATTTATGAATTATTTTTATTTTTGGAATTTTTGTGAATTGGGAAGGGTAAAATGGTAATTTCTGGCTTGGGGGGCTGATTTGGCATTTCTTGAAATGTTAAGGGCAATTTGGTAATTTTTTGTTTGAGGGGTAGATTTGGAATTTCTTGAAATGTTAAGGGTAGAATTGAAATTTCAAAAATGGCTCCTCCCAGGATTCGAAGGAAGGAATGTTAGGATTGGGGGCCAGGTCTCGAACCACTGAGCTAAGCTTAATATTGATTATAATCCTGAAAGTTCTTGCTTATATAACAAGCCAGAATTTAATCAGCATTTAGAAGAAATAAAAGCCACCAGGAGGATTCGAGCTGGGGTGAACGAGGTAGACAATCAAACACTCTACCACTTGAGCTAAGTCCTTAACTTGTCATTGACATACAGGGGCCTTTATTTGACCAATTAGTAGTCAATGTTGGAAATCAAATCAATAAAAGTGAACCTGGGGAGTCTCGAACCCCAGTCTCGAGGGGTTTCCAAGCAATGCACTCATCGCTGGGCCAAGCCACTAGTGGTATTTTTTTTACCCCAAATCTAATTTTAAAGGGTATCCTAACACATGTTATGGGCAGAGCCTTCGTGCATGGAATTTACTGGCCTTTATAAGCTGCTTTGATATCCATTTGGCTAAGGAACTACAGAGGGCATAACTCAATATTAAGTCTGCTTATATGCCTAGACCAAACTCAATACTTGTAGCCTAAATCTGTTTTCCTAGAAATTTGACTCTGGGCAAAGGCAGCTTGCAGCTCCTCTATTCTGGAGCTGTTATTCTTACACAATTAGGGACCCTTCTTACTGGCTTGATCAGGGCCTTTCCAGTTTACTCAGCTTTCACATTGTCCTAGCATTCTTCAGTATGCCCAGTGTGGGGTCTTTAATTCTCTTTTAGGTTCAAGCTCCACCACCTAGTAATAATCTCCCCTACCTGTCTCTGCACCAAGTTTCAACAGATTAGGCATTGGTTCTATACTAAGTCTGTCACTGTGATAGGTTCAGGGGGTCTCTTTGATTTTCGGATTTGTCCCTTGGTTAACTGAATTCCCTAAATCTGCTTACTTCCTATCTGGCCTATAATCCTAGGACACAGAACCTGAAACTGTTCTTGTTACTGTTGACCACTACTGAATTCACCTCACACATTTACTTATGCCTTAAACTGGTGTTGCTAGCCTACTGAGATAGAGGGCTTTCTGTTAACTTGAATGGTCTCTAACAAGGCAATAAGTGCACCTTATTGATGTGTCAAGGCAATGGACATAGATTAAATGCTGCTCAAATCATTGAATTAGTTAATATCTTCCCTTTGCAGTTACTGAACATGGGCCCGTGAAGGAAATGCTGTGGTGGAAATGACAATTATCATTTTCTATCTATGTGGAGTTTTCCTAGCTTAGTGTGGGACCCCTCGGATGAGTTCTCCTACCAATAGGATTGCACCCACCTAGATTTCAGTAGAAGGATGAATCTTATGAATACTGAATGAGGGTTTAACAGGTTGTGACACCCCTGTGATTCTACTAGTCACAGTTTGATGAGGAGCAGGTCTGTGTTGTTGCTGTCCAGGAGTTTTAGGAGACTTTGGTGCACTTATACTCCTATTTTGACAGTTTTCCTTTATCTGGTCTATATCCAATTCTAGCCTTACCTTTTGATCAGGCTTGGACCGTAATAGCAGTCTCCTGTACTGCTCTTGTATCACGCATCATTGGCTGGATCATTTCTATTCTATGCATTTTACCCCCAGCCTTTGACTGTCTAATCTGCTGGGTTCTATTTTAGGTGCTTACTCTATATTAGGCTTTGCTGCTAATGGGTACTGATAAACATCAAGGATATTGATCCTGAGAAATCTGGTATTATATTCTGCTAGGTTCTTTAAGGATTGAACCAGATGTTCCGCAGAGTTACTGCTCATGAATTCAAAGCTTTATTGACTCAAGAATTCCCAAGTGCAGGATTTACAGCCTATGATGGGATTTTATCTTGAGTTCTCTAGCTAACAGTCATATGTTATGCCCGGGTAACAAGACCAGTACTTTCCTGATCAGCTCAACCGCTAGACTAACAAATAATGGAACTTATGATCTCGCCAAGAAATGTCTTCGTTCAATTATTGAATTAGATTTTCCCTTAAGTTGAACTACTTTCACTCTCTTTAAGGATCCTAGCCTGTAGAATCTGGAGCTACCTCAAACTCCTAGAATGGAATAAACTCTAGATAGCCATGGACCTGTGACCTGTAAGGAATATCCACAGCGTGTAATATGAAACCAGGCTCATTCCTAATTCCCAAACGAGCAAAATTGCTTAATTTCAATGTTTCTATCTTAATCTTAGGATCAGTGGTTTGAACTCCTGCAATTTTAATTAAAATATTATGACTGGTCCCGGTCTCTAGAAGCAAGTCTATTCGTTATCCAACCCCAGGATTCAGTGTCTAGATCAAAACTCTCAATTGGGTATAAATGACAGGAGGCAAAAGCATGATGGACCTCTACATATATTCTGTTGACCCAGGTCATTTCTAGGTGTGTTTGCAGCCAGAAACCAGGTTCCTAACAGGATACCAATGAATCATGACAGGTTATCAGGAAAGACACAAGAAGCAAAGAAATTAAGGGTCCTGTTTGAGAGATCAGAGTCGTCATAGGCTTAGAGGGTTTAAGAATCAGGTATAGTCTTAGGAGATCACTACAATTTGTAGGGAAACTGAACTGTATTGACAGAATCGCTATTTTTCTTTGTCAATTAGAAACTTCTAGCTACTTTACACATTTTGATTTTTCTATTTATTCATGTGCCTGCTGTCTAAAGAATAGAATAAGGTTCACGCTTGGGAATTTTGTACAATTATTGGCTTTGAGCTAAGCAGTGCACACAGCAACAACATCATCACCCTCTCATTTCCTTTCCCAAAGAAACTAACCTAGGGAGAATGTTGTTCAGCGAAAAGGAAAAGGATCTGGGCTGGGTAAGGATTGTCGGAGCCATAACTGAATCATGCTTTCTAACAGACTCAAGCATATTCCAGATTTTCGCGTGGATTACACAACATGCAACTGCTACACTAATGATCAACAGCGAGTAAGATGCAGTAATAAATGCAATGGCTATATGATGAACCAGAATTGCACAGCTAAAATGTACAGACAACAAGCAACGGGTCAGTTCAGCAGTGAGTCGAAAGGGAATTAATTAATTCAACCAAATCGAATCAAGACTCACAAACGTGGTCAGGATTATTAACTCAAATAATCACAATCCAACTAGTCCAAACAGAGTTAAGTCAAGAATCGCAAGTACAAACAACATTATTAACTCAGATCATCCTAACTGAACCAATCCAAGCAAGATTAAATCAAGAATTCGCAAATATGATCAAGGTCCTTAACAACAACAACCTTCATTTCGATTATCACTCCAAATTGTTTCATAAACTAGGTTCGTCTATCTAATGCAAACTGCCGAATTAGCTTCGGATTTGAGTTCAGAAGTAATAAAAATTTGACTAACCTGGTTTAGAGTTAGGGATGCATTCTTTCCCTCATGTTGGTTCTTCAATCAGACGAGCTCTCTCTTCCTCCAAGCGAGAAATCTTACTTGCCTCGATTCTCTTCAATCAAGAGCCACCAAAACAAAGATTTTTTGATCCAGAATCTCGTGGGAAAATCCGTTTTTTCCTTTTCCGCCTCTACACCCCCTTCATTAAGGTTCTTCCTACTCCTTTTTTTCGCATGAGTTCTCCCCCCCCCTTTTTCTTTTCTTTGATTTCTCTTGAAAATCTGTTTTTCTGTTTTCAAAATTTTTTTATTTTTTCTGTTTTTTCAGTTATTTTCGGTTATTTAGTTAATTTTGTTTCCTAAATTTCTTGATCTCTTAATCATTTGTTTTTTTTTTATTTTCATTTTTTTCTTTTTTAATATTTGAAGATTTTCTAATCCTTTTTTGTTTTATGTTTTATATTTTCAGATTTTAAACTTTGTTTTCTGTTAAAAACTTTTTTTAAATTTTTCTTATTTTTATTTTTGTGTATTAATTTTCAGATTTTTAATTTCATCTTAATTTTCTTAACCAGTTTTTTATTTTTTATTATTATATTTTTTGTTTCTTTTTTTTTGTTTTTATCTTCTTTATTTATTATTTTTGATTTCTAGATTTTTAAAGAATTTTATTTCTGTTTTTTATTATTTTAATTTTATTTATCATTTTTATTTTTTCCAAAAAAACTCTTTTCTTATTTTCTCATTATTTATTATATATATTTTTATTATCGTCTATTTTTCTGTTTATTCTGTTTTCTGTTTTTTCATCCATTTTCTTTCTGTTTATTATTTAACTTAGTATTAATTTCTTGATTAATTTTATGATTGGGGGCTCGAACATGATTGGGTGTTTACATATATATGTATGTTTAGTTATGTAGCAATAATTTATACTTATTTATTGTAATCATGTTAATTTTTGTGGAAACATTACGATTATGAATCAAGAAAACTTATGCATGTAAAATACATTCTTCAGCACCTTTATATTTTGATCTCCCTCTAACATCTGAGAATCAATTTATTTCACTGCATTGTTGGAAGTAAAATAATTTAACATGGTATCTATTTTTTTTACTTATTTTTCTTGTAATGTTGGACATTTTTTTTATTATGCTGTAGACACCTCTTAATGATAGAGATGGTTCAACATTAGATGAGATGCATGCTATCAATCTTTAATTAACCTTGATGGAGTTCTAATTTGATGTTTTATTTTTATTCATATATAGTGAATTATTTTCAATTTTATATTACCATCTATTTTCATTTTTGGTTATTGTCTTCATTTACTTATATGCTTTCATTATACTGTAATAAAAACTAAAACAAAACTTAAGAAAAGAATAAAATAATACAGATTAAAAATAAAATAAAAAATTTTCATTCTCATTACAAATCTCATGTAGTATTATAATTCTTATGAAAGTGATACAATACTAGCTCTAGTTAAAATTACATTTGTTTAAAAGTTTTTATTTATCCTTCCCATAAATAATTCTAACCAGCTATTTTTATTTTAATTACAAAAATATATGATTACAAAAAAAATATATCATTCTCATTTCTTAGGATGATAGTATCTGTTCAAGTACTTCTTTAGTTTTTTAGGATCCTTGCTATAATAGGAAGGCCCTTAAAGGTAATCCTAAGAAACTCTATACTGAAAGAAAATCAAGCTCTCTTTGTGCCATTTGACCATGATTATTGGTCCATTCTTCTTATTCAACTTAATGCTTCTTATGCAATCTCAATCTTATTTATCTTTATACATTTGGTTTCAATTTACAAAAAAAATAATATACAACTATTAGGAGATAGACATAATTATAAGCAATTTAAATTATAAAAACTAAGTAAAAAATAAAATCCAATTTAAGTTAAAAATAGAAAAATGCATCACAATATGTTTGATATCGAAATAGCATGCTTCAAGGGAGTTAGGTAGGACATAGACAGCATCTTAACTTCTAACAGAGTTAGAGTTTTAGTTCAACTTTTGGCTATTTCAAAAAAGTTTGGTATCAATTATTTATATATTAAAAAAAAACTCAATCTATACTATAAATATATCACTTCCCATAAAATTTTAATATTTTTGACATTCACCAGAAATTTTACTATTTTATATATTTTCTAAAGAACTATTCTTTCCAAAGGAAGCCTAAATTCCTTTGCCATTGGAACAATTGTGTTTAACAGGAATGTCCACTTGAGACTTTTGAATTTTAGCATATTTTTTAGCACCTTCAGCACTTTAGTTGCCACCTCTTTAAAATTAGATGGAAATACAAATGAGGCCTAAAAGAAAATGATGTTGTTCAACTTAGACATAACAAAAAAAACAAAAATACTAAAACTATTTATCTATACTTATCATTAAGATAAACAAGTAAATAAAGAAAATGATTACACAAGTAAATAATAAATGTCTAAGAAAAAAACATTTGTATAATCATAAAATAATACTTAATAGTTGACAATTTCTTAAAGGTTTATGTCCAAGATGCAATTAATATACCACCAGGCATAATAATCCAGTTTTAGGGACCAAGATAATTGATGAAACTTAGATCTCAAGATATAAAAAGGACAAAGGTTGAAGTAAGTAACATATAACCATCCAAACAAATAGAAACTCTATACAAGTATATCACTACACACAAATACATGGTTGGAGAAGCATCATAAAGGAACCACACCATTAGAAAATGGCATTCCCCTTCTCAAGTTAATAGAAAACTAATTTCTAGACTATTTGTAGCAAAATATTTTTAAATAAAATATACACAATCATGCATAGACAATTAAAAATTAAAATAAAAAATAAGTATAAATTAATGTTAATATCAAATATCTCTCTATTTTTATAATTAAGATCTTTAAAATAAATTTATATAACTAGTAAAAACATCAAATAAGTGCATAATTAAGCTACCATTGATCACTGATAGGGGACTATAATCTTTCTGTGAGTTATTCACCACAAAATGTGTAGAATCTAAAAATTTAGTCCTTTCACTACCAATTTCCTACTTCATTGTTGAAATAAAAGATTCCTAGTTAATATGACTCAATGTTCTAGGTTTGGAGGTCCAAACTACCAAAAGATGTATGCTTAAGAGAATAAGGGTAGGAAGTATCTACCTTTCCATTTGTGGCCTATCATGAAGCGCCAAAAAGTCTCTTAACCGGTGAATCACTTCATAGGAAATCACATTTGAAGTTGTCTTTCTTATGATGGATGTTGTCGTGAGAGGAAAACTCTTTGAAAAAAAAATATAAATATTTGAAAGACTTCGTAGATTTTTTCCATTAATAAAACTCTTATTTTCTTAGATATAATTTAAACCTTTGTTAATTAAAAAAACTTTATTATTGTACAATTAAAATATAATGTAATGCACACTCTCCAATTATATAAAACTGGAGAGTATCTAGATCCACATTAAGAGGTATTTACTTTGTTAAAACCAAACTATTCTGTAAAATCTTTGTACTAATTTTTTAATAAAAAATATTTGAAAGGTGAATGTGTTTAACGTTAAAAACTTTGAGAAGTGAATACTTCACTTAGATCTCTCTTCAATGTTTTCTTTTTATATTGTATAATTCATATTTAACATAATAATAAAAAATAAACAGAAAATTTTTCTTTTAAGATATTTAACTTTGTCAACTTAAAGTTATCAAGTTTGTAAGTTCAATTGAAAAATAAAATATTAGCATAAAAATGTTGATACAATAATTTAACCATATAACATAAAATGTATAGCATGCGTTTAAGTTTAGAAGAAAAATTTAAGTATAGTATTATGAATAGTTTTAGGATTATTTTTTAAATAAATTTTTTTTAATAATTTTTATTGATCTTTATTAAATTGGTTATTTATGTAAAAAATAATTGTTTTAAAAATAATATTTAATCATGAAGTGTATAACATGTGTTTAATTTAATCATATGACATGAGGTGTATAGTATGCATTTAAGTTTAGGAGAAAGTTTAAATATAGTATTATGAATAAACGTATAGGAGAAAGTTTAAATATAGTATTATGAATAGTTTTAGGATTATTTTCTAAATAAAAGTAATTTTATTTTAATAATTTTTATTGATCTTTATTAAATTGGTTATGTACATAAAAAATAATATTTAATCATAAAGTGTATATAGCATATGTTTAATTTAATCATATGACAACAGATGTATAGTCAGCGTTTAAACTTAGAAAAAAGTTTAAGAATATTATTATAAATAATTTTTTAAAAAAATTAAATAAAAATAATTTTATTTTAATAATTTATATTGATATTTATTCAATTAGATATTTACGTAAAAAAATAATTTTTAAAAAATAATATTTAATCATAAAATATATAGCATGCGTTTAATTTAATCATACGATAAGAGATATATAGCATGCGTTTAAGCTTAGGAGAAAGTTTAAATACAATATTATAACTAGTTTTTGGGATGTTTTTTAAATAAATTTTATTTTAATAATTTCTATTGATCTTTGTTAAATTGGTTTTACGTAAAAAATAATTTTTTAAAAAATAATATTAAAAGTATTCATAATATTATACTTAAGTTTAATCCTTAAAAGGATATTTTCATTTTTTTTTTCTTTTTAATGTGTGCTTTTATAATAAGATTCTTTCACCATTCTAATGTGAACTCTTGGGAGATTAAGTTTCAAAAATTCAACAACAAATTGAAACATTTTTAGAAAGATAGGATAGGTGTTCTGGGTCAGAATCGGAAATCCATGTCCAATCCTTACACCGAGTATAATAGCTTGCAATGCACACAATAGTCATTTTAGATCAGTTTTATTCAAAGCCTAAAAATCAATATTTGAGTACTAAATAGAGATTGTTTGTACCCTCCCACATGTGATTAAGGTCCCCAATTCAGGCTAACCTTGAAAGACCCATAATATTTAACAATTAAAAGATTCCACAACCAAGATAGGCTCATCCACGTGGATATGATTCTTACACCATGTTCTTCTTCACCCACATTTCAGCCTCAAAGGACATTCATACTCAGTTACACACTTTTTCATACATTATTATTATTATTATTATTATTATTATTATTATTATTATTATTATTATTGACTAGGATATTGGAATGTCATTACAAGTATCGTTCAACAAGTTTGTTGTAGTAGAAGTAGATTCGTTGATTATAGAGAATTAAGAATCTAAATTATAAAAATACGTACACCACAGAAAAAAGATCCTTCATAAGTTTGAAATAGTTCTTAGAAGAACTTGAGAGAAAATAACCTCGCAAATATTTTATTCCAATTTATCTTGTTTTACATTAAGAATTGAAATATATAAACATGGGGAATTAACTAGAATTTATTCTACTTAATTTTCCTATGTAACAATATACTTTGAACCTAGACACAGACTAAAACTAGTTCAAAAACATTAATTGATTATTACATGCATTGAGCCTAGACAAAGTGAAAAGATAAAAGCTAAATTCATCCAAAAACATCAGTTGATTAATTACATTCATTAAACCTAGACAAAATGGGAAGATGGAGACTAAAATTCATCCAAAATTATCAGTTAAATTTAAACAATAATTTCTAACTTAAAATAATATGATTAAGGATAAATTAAATTTTCTCATCTATGATCTAAGGACACAGCTTCTTATTTTGCAATGTTCTGGACCAAAACTCCTTTATCGATTAACTTCGTCTTTAGGCCATATAAGAGTGAGGATTATACTCAAATTCTAGTGGGAGATAATTTTTTTCGGCCGAAACATCTTCAACAAGCCCTTTTAAAGCTTCTTTAAATCTTTGTTTAATTGCACCTTTTATCTCTCTAATTTAGTGGAAGGTGAATTTTGGTCTCCTTACATTTTTTCTCATTTCAATCTACTATTTTAAAATAAAACAAATATAATTCATTAATAATTTTTTATCCAATTATTAATATAAAATCTAGACTTAAATTTTTCATCCCATTATTAATATAAAATACTAACTTAGATGATAATTTTTTAATATTGTCAATTATCATAAACTAATATAGAGAAATATCACCCACGTTCTATTCTAAGACAATAAAATTAATATTTAAAAATTTAAAATAAAAAATGATATTTAATATAAAAATTTTAAAATAGTTAAAATTTTAAAAAAATATAAAATAATAATAAATATATATATTAAATATATTATCAAATATATTTTTATTTTCAATTTAAAAATATATTTTATAGTTATTATATTAGATTAAATTTATATATATCGATAGAGATGTTGATAATTTATATAATATTCTAAATTTATATTTTATTATAAAAAATATTTTATAATATTATTAACATGTAAATTTTATTATTATATTATATTTTTATAAAAATTTAAAATTGGTAATATATTAAAATATTAATTTTTTACTTTAAATTCTCAAATATATTTTTGTGATTTTGTAATAGAGTGTGGATGAGATTTTTTATATTAATTTGTGATAATTTAATAATATTAAAATTAGGGATGAAAGTGAACAAGTTCGTCGATAGGGACCTACAATTCGGCTTGTTTAAAATCTAGTTCAACTCGACTTGTTTAATAAATAGATAGGTTCAAACTTGTTAAAAAAAATTAATTAGATAAACAAGTCAAACTTAAACTTATAAGAAAATCTATTTAGCCTATTAAAGGGTCTATTTATCTTATATATTATATATTTATATTTATTATATTTATTTTTACATATTATATTTGTATAGTATTTATTTTAATATATTATATTTATATAATATTAATATATATATATGTATTTTATATCTATTTAATAATCTTTTTATCTTATATTCTTTAAGTTTGCAAATCTTTTTAATCATTATATAAACTTTAAGCTTATTTATTGGTCTTTTTTTGGAATGTAGGCTTTTAAACAGATTCGTAAACTTTGACAGAAAAAAAAATCTTTAACAAGTAACAAAACCAAGTTCAAGTCTCAAAATTTTTAAACAAGGTAGACTTGAACATTCAAAACCTATTTTGATGCGGTTTATTTCCATCCTTAATAAAAACAGGATCATTTAAGTCAATATTTTTATATTAATAATAGGATGAAAAAATTTAAGTTAACATTTTATGCTAATAATTGGATAAAAAAATTAGCAGTAGATTGTATTTTTTCTATTTTAAAAAATATTGGATTGCAATTGAGAAAAAGAAAGTAAGACCAAAATTATCTTAACACTGAATTAAGAGGATCAAAATTACAATTAAACCTTAAATCCTTTGTACTCTTGAAATGTATCCACTGGATTTGCAAAGGATTTTTTTAAAGAACTTAAATTAGTTTGTTCCAACCCTTAACTTAGAATACATTCTTATACAGTTAAACTTCTCCAAGGATTCATACATATATAAAAATTATGAGTATCACAATATATAAATTAAGGAAAATAGGTCTAATTTCTGAATCTATAAAAATTAAGGGCAATTTTTACTAATTTCAAGAAAAGTTGCTGTAATTTATGTTTAACCATCAAGGATTAAAATAAGATAAAAATAATGTACCAAAACTTTATGCAAGTAAACTAGCAAATTGTTCATTCTCATTGTTTGAGTCTTTTGAAATTTAAATAAAAATTATAAATGAAAACAAATTAAAGAAAATAATAACTTTTATTGTTAATAAAAAAAATTATTTTATTAAATTTAACATCCTATTATATATTAAATTAAATATTCTATTATATACAATTATAGATATGATTGTTATAAAAATAAAACTAAGGTGCTACAAAAAAAAATCCTTCATAAACTGTATGTGGAAATTACATTCAATAAAGGAAAGAAAAATTGTAGAAAGTGTGCTAATTGGGAAAGTAAAATTCACTAACCACCTCACTCTAAAATAATAATTCTGATTTATATTATATAGATTAATAGGTAGATATTAGGGAAAAAGAATATCATTTTTAGCTGGAACTGTTAAGAATTTTGAATCTTGAAGCTTATTTGCATTCTTCTTCAACCATTTCACAGAAATTTGGTATGAAATGAAAGTAGTTTATTTTCAAAATTTGCTCCGTTAACAAAAAAAAAACCAAGAAACTGTTAATCTTAAAAGTTCTTCAGAAATTTAATTTACCTTAAATCAAAAGTAAATGCATTATATTTATACTTCATATACATTCTCAATTTAAAAGAAACAAATTCTATAATTCAAGCTTTTTACCCGCTTAACCTGATACCAACATCGTTTTAAATTGAGAACATTATTTCGCGCCAATCTTGCAACTGAAACACTAATTTTAAGAAAGATCACTATTATTAGAATTTATCATTAACCTTAAATTTATTCACACAATATTGAGTAATATAAATGGCGACCTATGCTAATCTACTCATTTTAGACGAACTCGTGATGGTCCAAATTAATACAAAGCCACTGAACAAATATAGGTTATTTCAATTATGGATTATGACTAGATTTTGCTACATTTAGTTTTGACGAAACTGAGAAGTATGAGAGAACAGAGAAAAATTCGCGGCTAAGATGGGAGGAAGGAGAGAGTAGAAAACGGCGACGATATCCACCAAAAATTAAATATAACGAAAGGAAGATTTCTTGTTGAAAGTTTTACTTTCACTCGCTTCATCATTCACGTGATACTTCTGTAATTTATTACTTAATAAAAAAAATGAAAACAACTTTATACTAAAACATTTTTCTTTTTTTAAACTCTTTTATCCAAGTTGATAGGAAAAACTTGACTTTATTTTTTTCTATCAATTCATACAACTTCAAAATCCACCTTATTTTCTCTTCTCTTTTCTTTCCTCTTATTTTCTTTCTACCCTACTTCCCACAGAGGAACATGTTATATTATGGAGAGATTACAGAATAATAATAGCCAAGTGTGGATGATTCAAGAACAGAAATCTCCAAGGAAACAATAATGAAACAGGGATTACAATATTACAAAGGCTAGTGTCTATGGTTAGATGGAAAATGAGATATACCAAATGGCAAGAGGGGGGAGGGTGGTTGATCAAGCAACATAAAAGGGAACATAAAACTAGAAGCATGTTTATAAACACTGATTAAACAACATGTAATTGTACACAACCAGGTCACTTCCACAGTTTGACAAACTTGTCATGACTGGCTGAAGCAACAAAACCATTTACAGTTGAAACCGCCAACGCGGCAATAAGACCTTCATGAGCAGATAGAGTCATCGTCTTGTTCTCAGACATATTCCAAAGCTCCAATGACTGCATACCATAGTACCAATTGTAACATGTCCAAAATTACAAATATTACTACGGATCATATTTAATTACTATTTGTCAAGGATAATAGACATGACAAAATATAATCAGATCAGAGCTTCAAAAGTAGCCATATCATAATAATAATGTAAACAAAACTGAGGCATTTATGACTGAAGCACCTTTCATTAGAAAGTTACTTATATTCTGTATATTTGAAAGGAAGATACTAACAAGTGTCCTAAGGACAATGATTAATAAACTCTTTTCTATTTGGATTGTCTAAGGGTTGTTCGGGAAGAGATTTTGAAGGAAAGGGAGGGAGGCTTTACATGTTAAATAAACATATTTTAATAAGATAATTTTTTAAAATTAGATTAGCATAAACTGATGTATTAAATTATTTATCATCATAAACATTATATAATTCTCTTAATTTAACAATTAAAATTTGCCCTCCCAAACAACCTCTAAAAGCATCACTTTTTTACATTATGGTTACTAAAACATTTTGTTATTCATGGTAGTTGGTTTTGCGTTTAAAATAAATAATTGATGGGAATATAATGAGAAAACACAAGTTAATAAGAGAATGATGCGAGTTTTTAATCATAAGCTCCAAAATTTTGGTTATGATAAAAAAGCTATTTCCCTTTATTAAAAAAAAATTAAAGACTATAATCTAATTTTCCTAACAAAATCAGACACAATGCAGTGCTTTTAACAGCTTTTTTGGTACTGCCAAACACACTTAATACACCCTCTAAATGTTTTCAATTACTTGAAAAGGCAAGGACTAAATGACTTTTGTATTTTCAATATAATAAAGGCTTTCTTTTTCATTAAATGCCTGTTTAAAAAACCCCTCACCAATGGTGGATAAGGTGTTTTTAGAAGGTTCCCGGTTCTCAGGAGCTGCACTCCCAAGACTCATAAATCATTCTATTCATCTCTTGTAATAATCACTGATGTTAACATGCCTTCCACTATATGTCCAGGAGGTATACATGCAGCAGCCTTCAGAGATTGGGACAGTTGATAAATCTTAGTTTGCATGCTAAATAAGGCTATTTGTGGATTAAAACAGGCTCCCCAGAGCTTAGTTTGATAGGGCTTGCAACCACTTCACTCTCATTTGGACTCAAATCTAGTAAATGCAATCCTCCACTTTTTTATTTTCTCAGTATCTTTGTTTTAGTTTGTCATCAATGATTCTAAAGTATCATTGTTTTAGTATATGTGAATGATATTATTGTCACTGGCAGTTCCAAAGACTTGATTCAGAAACTTGTTAGTTTTTTTATTATTGCACTCAAACAATCAGAAATTTAAAATATTTACTTGGGGTAGTGGTTAAACATCTCTCTAATAGTTGCTTGTGAACATTTTTATCATTTTGATAATTCTGCCAAACATATCAGATGTTTTCAAAATGGCCTTTATCTTCAAAAAAAAAATCTTTTATTCCCTCAATAGTCTCATCCAAAAAACAATCTGATTTGATTTATATTGAGTTAATTTGAATTCATTTAGAAATCAATTCTTGAGTTTGGAACTTGGGTAAAAAGTAGGATTTGAATTGATTTATGGATCAGGTTAGGAATGTCTAAAAGATGAATCAAACTATTTTGGTTAAGAATTTTATTATATTCCCCCGTATGATAGGTAAGGTGAGTGATCTAACAAAGGCAAAATCATCGACTCAAATAATGACAGTTTAGATCAGATCAATTGTTCTTGTTTCAGATAGTTGCAGAAGGTCTTAGTTGTTTGATGAAGGCAGCAGTAGCAAACCAGACCTTTAAAGGCATCAGATTTGGGGAAAATGAGGTGTACATATCACATCTTGAATTTGCCGATGACACACTGCTTATGGAGGGGGCTTCCCTATCAAATATTAAAATTATTGGGGCAATGAGGTGTCCTCAGGATTGAAGATTAATTTTAACAAGTGTCATTTGTTTATGTTCAAGGCAAAGTTGATAGACCCATTACTCAAGTCTATAATCGAAGAAGAAAGAGTAGGCCTGGCACTAAAAGCCCATTGATCTACAAAGGAGAAGGCAAATGAATAATGAGGAACAAATAAGGAATAACATAGGGGAAGACAAAGCATAACAGAATGGCACACATGGCCATTTTAAATTGGGCAGAGAGATCTGAGAATCAGCAGGAAGTTAGGGAATAATGGGCTACATATGACCCATGGGGGAAGAGTGAGGTAGGCAGAATTTTAGTGGAAAAGGTGTATTGGGGAGGGGCTGTTTTTTGCAGTCCAGGATTGTTCTTTGTACCTCTTGCTGTCTCCATTCAGCACAGAGCAGTGCTTGAGTTTTCGGAATTAATATACAAATTTGGTCAAGTTTGTCACAAGCAAGCAGTGGTCTCAAATCCAGGATCTTTAACCACTTGGATCCAGTGGTCACAAAGGTTGAGTCCAAGTTGCATAGTTAGGAAGTAAAACATTTTTTCAGTGGAAGAATCATACTCCTTAAAGTTGTTTTGTTGTTTTATCGCCCATTCAGATCTATTTTCTTTCCCTCTTTGTAGCTCCTAAAGGTATTATATCCGCTCTTGAATCTTTGTTTAAAATATTCCTCTGGTAAGGGAGGGAGGAAAATAGTAAAAGCTTTTGGGATGATTGGAATGAAGTATGCAAAACAAAAGAGGGGGGGGGGGGGGGGGGGGGTTTGGGTGTTTAGGAACTGAGAGAGCTAAACAAGGTGTTGATAGTAAAATGGCAATGGAGGGAGAAAGTAGAAAAAGAAGCCTAATTGTACAATATTTTAGTGTCCAAAATATGGTGAGAATGAAGTGGAAAATTTTTCAAAAAATTAAGAAATCTTCAATTTGATTGTACAGAAACTAGTGGGTCAAGGGGCTGAAAATCTAAAATAGGATGAGAGTAACTTAAGCGGAAGACGGTGAAAACACAGTTTTGGTTAGATACATGGATTGGAGATGTGTCATTGATGTTCAGTTTTAATAGACTATTTTCCTTAGCTATTGATAAAAATTTTACAATAGCTAAATTAGGTTGTTGGGATAGAGGGAGGCGGATATGGAAGTGGCAATGAAGAAGGAAGTCAAGGAACCTCATGATATGGGAAACAGAACTACCAACCAATCTTTGTCAAGTTTTATCCTCTTTCACTGTAAAAGAAAACAAAACTGACAAATGGAGATGGAAATCAGATCGTAGCAGAACATATACAGTATCTCCAGCTTATAAGGAGATAATAAGTAATTGCCATAGCAGTCCAATCGGGGTCACAAACATGACAATGACTGTTGGTGATCTTTTTTTACAGGAAGGTATGGAATACAGCTATACCATCTAAAGTTTCTGCTTAGCTTGGATGATTGCAATCAACAGGTTACCACCAAAAGGTGAATCTCACATGAAGAGGTATCATAATAGGGCAGGGATTGGAATGCATTGCATGTGGTATTGCAGAAGAAGACATCTTTTTTTTACTAGTCCTGTGCTCACAGAGATTTGGCAACACTATCAAATGGTTATGAGTCTCAACGGAATTACACAATTCCTGCAGATGCCTTTTTTTATAGTTTAAAGGTTTTGCCTAATTGTAAATTCCAAGAACAGCAGGCTCTGGGGATTCATTTGGCAATGCACCCTTTTGTCAATTAGGATTGCAGGAAACAGCAATCTGTGAATCTGACAGGGTGGATGTATCACAGATTCTTTTGAAGGTTAAAATGAACTTGTGGCAGTGGTTGCATGCTAGATTTTCACGGTTCATGTATCCAGCATCAGTTTGGATGAATAATCGGCCACTGTATCTAAACATAGTACTGACTGATCCTTGAATTTTTAGACAATGGTTACTGCAATGTATTGGAGTTCTTTAGTTTCCACATTTTGACAGAGAGCTGGTTGTATCAAATGTTTTCTTTACCAAGCAAAAAAAAACTGTACTCAAACCCAACCAAATTTGAGTAGATTTCTAGACATGCAACTTAAATCCAGAAGGATTTCAAAATCAATTCTGACACTATAACATTCCAAAGATAGAACTAATTCATGAATCAACTCAATTCCCAAAATTTGTGATTCCAAACAAATTCGAGGAAATGAAATAAGGAAAGGAAGTAGACTTGCCTGGTAACAGCCAACAACCAACAGCGAAGAATACGTTGGATGGAAAACACAAGAGTGGAACTTATTGCCATTACAGCTAAGCTCATGAACACACTCTCCTTCACTCCCTGCTCCAAGTGTCCAAACCCTAACAGAGTCCTCACTAACAGATGCCAGGAACTCCCCAGAAGGATCCCAACACACAGAATGTATTGATTTTGTATGTCCCTACAATCATAGTATAATCAGTGATGCTCTATGTAGAGCATGAAAAACACAAAAATTACCAGAGAAGGAACTTAAAATTACAGTTGATGTCCCCAACACAAAAAATATCTATGCTCCATAGTTGTTTGGAAATATATAAAAGATCATAAGTATTTGATTTTTATATAAAGAATGACTAATGTTTCTATGACCTCCCTCCAGCAAAAACAATTAGGTGGTCAGATAGGATAAAGAGTGTCATGTACAGACATGGTTGAAGAATTGCACATCTAATCGAAAGAATTTATCCTAACTCCAACAAAGAAACTTGAAATATTCAAACCAACCTTTAGTGAATATCGACATGCTTGTGTCTCCACATCAAGTATAGAAACAACATTCTCTGCAGCTGCAGCTAGGTACCTCCCTAGTCTAGGTTGAAATCTCATCTGAGCAGTGCCACCCTAAACAGTGAAAATTTCAGTTATGCAAACTAAAATGAATACTTGATCACTTCAATACACAACCTACTAAACAGACAAAAGCATATAAGACAACATTAACATTCTACCTTTGAGACTCTAGCACAACTGCCATTGTTAATGCTCCAATATCGTATCTCACCATCAACATCACAAGAACAGATAAGATCATCTTTATTAGGGTGAAAATCTAGTGACATAACAGATGCAGAATGTCCCGTAAAGGTACGAAGCGAATACCCAGGCTGCATTGATAATTAAATATCAGCCAAAGTAGAATAAGAGGAAAGAACACACACAATCCAGATATGCAAACAAACAATCCAAGCCGCAATTATGAGCAACATCACAGCACTTAAATAGACATGGCATTCAAATCAGCCTACAATAACAGGAGAAATATTTTTCCAGACACCTATATAATTTTAGGAAAATGTTAACATCAGCCCTTAGTGCTAATTTTAAGTATTTAAAAAAGGTAAGCTATTGTTGGGATGGAAGTATTTACTATACTTTTGTATTTTCATTGTAATAAATATTTTCTTTACCAATAGAAACTTACTAATTTAGATCCAGCAATCAAAAATCTTTACATAGATCACAGAATCTTGGCATAAAGATCATTAGGGTACTAGAATTCATAGTGCAATTCAAGCTGCAATTACTAAAACTGAATGTTACCAGAAACAGAAATTCCTATGTTTGTGAAGCACTATGCTGGCACCTTAGTAAGCATCTTTTATCATCAAAGAAATCAGATAACTTTTCTTCCTAAGTTTATGCAAAGAACTCCACTGCATACTGTCCCAGTCTCCATGATAACTATCAACAGGCTGAATTCAAAATTTTGATGATAATCCCTAGTCAATCAAGGGTTCACAGATCCCAAGTCTTGAATAAACTTTTTCATTGCATCATTATCATAGCATTATGCTACATTAGAACCATGCTTAAGAAATATTTACAAGGAAATATAGCTGCAATGCCTTACATGTTTCAAACCCATAACTCACTAGGACAGGAGTAATGATATATTGTATTCTCATTGTTGATATATGTGTATTTATAATATCAAAAGAAATGCAAATAATTTGTATACTTTTATTATCTCAATATGTAGATTTTTATAACCTCTGATGTGCCATGCTTGACAGGCAGAGAAGTCCCATACTTGTGACATGCACAGCCAAGTTACTTCAGATATAGATTTTAAATCCATAGGAAAAAAATCTCAAAAAGTATAATGTTAGAGTAAAACAAATGAAATCAACTAACATTTTCAACATCCCACACCCTGACAGTTTTGTCATATGAAGATGTTGCAAGACGAGGCATGCTTGGACTGAAACGGACATCAGTGATTAAAGATATATGCTCTTCAAGAGTAGCTTTTTGTTTTAGAGAATCTGTGAACCATAAAACAGCCTGCATTATAAAAAAAATCAGCAGAAATGTCACACTCTCTATACACAGATTAAGTATTACAGAAATTCCTGATTTTGTTTTTCAATTTCCAAGAAGGTTGATTGCAGAGTTCACTGCAAATTTCAGGAAATCAGTTAAATAGAGAAAGCAATAAATAAGACGCTTTTCCAAAGTAGGCTAACCTTTTTGTCATGACCACCACTAGCAAGCAATTTCCCATCAGATGAGAAATGGCAACAGACAACTTTGTTAGTGCTAGCCCGTACAGAGTTTATTTCAGAAAATGTGAAACCTGAAAATGAAGTAAATTCATGGCCTCAGTTTCTGCATCAATACCTATTTATGCAAGTCAATGAATGCATGTTTGGTTCAGCTTATTTAGAGAAAATAATCACTTTTTGTCAGCTTTGTATGATAACTTAAAAATAAACGATTATTCATCTCAAAAAAAAGGTAATCCAAACATGCACTAAATTAAAGAAACAGTTCATCTTCGCATACAAAAGTTTACAGCCCCTTCTAAATTCTATTACCAAGAATATATGGTTAGTATTGAAGTAGAAAGTAGTGGGGAGGAAATTGTCTATGGGCACATTTAACCTACTATTTATAGCTTCAATACAATCAACTAATAGAGTAATCAAGGAGCTATTTAGGATAAAAGGAATTGGTCTTCTGAGCACAGGTGTTTTTGTCAAAATCATTTTTTCAATTAGCTCAAAAAAGCTACTTTCCATCCCCATCTGGATATGGTCCAGTCTTTCATTTGAAATTTGGACTACAGCACTTAATAGAATTATTATTAATGACATGCTGCATGTTTAAATGCAACATCCGGGAACAGCACAAGGTTATTGGACCGCTTTCTAAATATTAGCTTTAATGATTTTGGTAGATGACAAATTTTGGTGGCAATGCAATCTATGCAACATTTTGGCTGACAGGATCCCAGAAAGTAGTTACAGAATTAGTTTGTTGGTTACATGGTTATAGGAGTAAGGGCATGGGCTGCTTAAACAGTGGGAGGGGCAGAAGGGAGATTCATCCTGAATTGTTAGTATGGGAAAACTGATCAATAGCACAGTTGTGAAAAGGGCCTGCCCTTGGTAGAATGGAGCCATCAGAAGGAGAATCATCTCCTTTCTTATGTTCAGATTTCATTCCTCAATGTAGATTCAATCTTTTTCTTTCCATCTCTTATACTATTCGTCCAGTCTGGTTAGCAAGTTTACAATGATTGGTCCAACCAATCAGATCTTTAACAAACATGGAATCAAGAATTGAACCAGTGGAGAATCTGTGGAATTTCTGAAGAAAGTGCCCAGTGAATTGATACGATGCTAACCCAGAGTCGGTTAAGCCAAAAACTAAGGAACTACAAACATATTCCTGAAGAGATAAATCAGCCAAGGCTAACAATTTGCAGAACGTGAGTTAGTTAGAAAAGATGTGAGGTAAGGGGAGTTTGTCAGAGGAGAGAAAAAAGAGATTGTGATGTAAGAAGGGAGGGGCATTTTACATGGGAGTTCATTCACTCATTTGACATATTGTAAACCTAGAGCTCTTTAGTGGGGAGCAATTCACTTTTCCCTTTGTTTCCTCTCTTAGTTTTCAACCAATAATACTGTTCTCCATTTCCCAATAGGAATCATTTCCCCCATCACATCATGGAGTTCAGTAGCCTGAAATTAAGAAAAGTACAAATGGGAAGGATGGAATCATTCACCTTCCCAGTCTAGGGATGCAGAATCAGGGCACTGAATTGGACAATGATAGCCTCACCAAGTAGCCTGTTCACAAAGTGATTCCACACTTTCACCTCCTATGAACAAGCAATATGACAAGATAGAGGGAAATGCTTCAGATTGTCGAAGTGAGGAATATTATTCTAGTGTAAGAAAGGCTTAGTTACCAATGTTTGCTGGCAGATATCATTGGGGATGGAAAGCAAGGGTTGAAAATTTCTGAGGTACAGCAAATCAAGCCATCAGTGAAGATGCCATAAGCTTCCAGTAGCATCAATGGATCATGCACTGGTTCCACTCTCCTATGTTGAGTATTAAGCACAGCATAGGAGGAGGAACTGTGAAATCTACTGTGCTAGAAGGACAGCCATCCAACCAAATAGAACAGTACCAATGGACTAAGTTTGTACACAGGGCATAGCTCCTCGACACAATAGATGCCCAAGTCCAGCACTAGCAACTCAGTACCAACACAAAACAGAGAAGCAAGGGAACCCAGACCATGAAAATTTATAAAGGAGAGAAGAGGGACGGTGCTACCAGTGGCAAACACTTTTGTCTCATGCACAAATCTCCAGAAAAAAAAAAGTATGCAGGTTATCTTTCGGAGCAGAACATGAATAGAAGAAGTGCTATGAAAAGAACAGCAATGATTCTCAAGTTGGGGGAATCCCCAATTTCCACCTTGAGGACAAGTTAGAATTTAAAGGGGATGGCACTTGATAAGACCCTTTTGAATTACTGTAGAAAGGTGTAGAAGGTAGACTAAAAATTGGTAGCTTGTTAATTGAGCAGTAGATTAATTGTAAAAAGGGCTAACTCTTTGCTGACAGGGAAAACGTTGGAAGGAGAATGGTCACCTTTCCTGTTCAGATTGCATTCACCGAATCACCAATAATAAATTCATTCTTCTTCTTTCTATTCATACAATTCATCAATTCTAGCTTTTGTAACATAGGTGCACATGGTCCAAGTGTAGCTTCCCATATCTTTAAAGAGTCTACTTATAGCACAGAAGCTAATTTGGGAAAACATTAGGCATTTGGCTTCTATTTGGAGTGAAGTATGTGGCTTTTCAAGGGGAGTTTCCCAAACAGATCTTGAGGGATTTAGCAGCTTTACTCCATTGATGGTTTCTTTTTTTTCTTTTGGTTAGCATTTTCTTTCATGTTACTGGGGATTTCTTATCCTCCAAAATCCATATTCTTTGCAATGTCTTCTTTTTGCTGCAGTGAATTTCTTCTTTTATCAAACTAAATAAATAAAGAAGCAAATTAGTCTTAGCCTAGTCACTAATAATAATTAGCAAATATCATACCTATACTTGACCATATATTCTAATATAAATGCAAATGTCATAACACGCCCTCAAGCTCTAAGTTTACTAAGCTCTAAACTTGTGGTAAATAAACCCAGCCAGACCTAGCCAAAACGGATCCAAGAACTTAGCAACACTGCAGGAATGAGATTAAATAGATCCAATCGAGGCAAACATTAGCAAATCATAGACAACATACATCCAAACAGAGGATAATCTGCAGGTGATACACAGCACAGAGCCCCTTGGAGTGGTTGAGCCATTGAACAAGGGGTAGAATGAAATAGACAGGAAAAAAACCATCTTTATCTAAGATCATAAGTTGCAGCCAGTAAATTCACATATTCACTAGCTAGCAAGGTCAGGTATGACACTCCCATTAATTGGCAAATGGAGGTACTATTGATGATGGCTTCCTGTAGAAGGCAATCCAGAAGATGGAGAACTGTGAAATGCAAAAACACCAACAGCTATAAAGGTACAGATCTAGCGCTAGGGAGCCATGGATCTGAGGGAAAATATTTATAGTGATAAGAGAGGAAACAAAAAAACCATAAAAACACCACAAGAAAAAGGGCAACATGGGGAGAGTAACATGACAAGAAAGCATTGCTGGAGGACTTGGGTTTTTCAAAGAAGGCAAATGAGACAACAGAGGCAAGAAAACAGCAATAAATACCTATCAAGGGTGAAAAGTGCTGCTGGAACAAAGACATGGTATATGAAGTAAAAGTAGAAAGGTTAAATACAAACATGATTGGTGAGAGCAAAAATGAACATGCCTGATACAAATTAAAGCAGAGAGGAGATCAAACCACACAGGATCCCGTTGAGGACCCGCATCAGACACAGCAAGATCCAGTCATGGAGGATGGTACCAATCTGATAATTAGTATGCATGTGCCACACCTGGATCTCTTATTTATAACTTCATTACAATCAATAAATGGGGTATTCAAGAGCTAATACAGAGCAAACCGGTAGTCTAATCACTGCTAACAATCATCAAATATCAAAACAGTTAAGCATATTCCAACACCAATGGTAATATTTTAAACTGTAATTAATAAGTAAAAAGTATAAGCATAGGCAGTTAGGCACAAAATAGACATTCAAAGTGTATTTGTATTTGAGGGGAAAGAGAAGAGAGTCCATAATTCATTATCGAAGAGTCTTTGATCACTGTTTAAGATTTGTAGTTGGTTATGAACCACTTAAGGCATCAAGAGTTAGTGAAGGCAGTCCAACTCAGTCATGGGTCTTGGATGAGGAAACACAGCAGAAGGAATAAAAAAGGGGGCTAAAGCAGGGAGGCAAAATGGGAAATAAAAATGGGATATGTTATTCCACATGTATTTTCTTTTATAGGGGAATGGGTAGTGGAAGGAGTCAGTGTTCACCTTTCTGTTAGTAGTGGAAAAGGAGTCCAGCTCTGTGGGTATTGCAGACTTCACATCTGTGGTAAATTCTTCATCTTTCTTAAAACAGTTTTTTTTGTTTCACTTATGGTTATGGGGTCCAGACAAACTATCTCAAAAGCCTAAGTAGTAGGGAGAAGGCACATGGACAATGCTTAGGCCCACCCTATCTTATGCTGAAATTTAAGTTTTTATTTAGAAAGGACAAGAAGGATCAAAGTCTGCCATATGGTCAATTGAGGTTTTGACACCATGCCATGAATCCAAAAAGCCTAAGCAATTGAGTGACAGTATATAAATTATTTTTTTACCAAACAACCAAAGTTTATTAGAATCTACAACTATAAACAAGTTATCCATAAAGAGAAAAAAGGTGAACTTGCATCAGAGTGAGGGAAAATTTAAAATGTACACATACTCAAGAAACTCTTTTGCAAGGAATACCAGAATATTTTATGATCAATAAAAACAATGGTGTTTACTGCACCTTTGCTTACATCCATACAACGACCAACAGTATCTCTAGGATCTGTATCATCATGCGATAAAAAAGACTCAACATTGTCATCAAGAGATCCATCCTCCATTAAACGGTCCACATCGGGCTGCAATGCAAGATCCTAATCAATATCCCAACCTTCAGAAGAAGACTTTATTATCCCTTCCATCAATAGAAAGAGCCACTTACCAACTGGTTTGAAGGTGATGTAAGAGTTCCGGCACCATCAGTGCCATACATCCTTAATGGTTTTGACGAACTACCACTATGAGGTAAAGCAGGCATTGACATCACATCACCAGGTGTATGTGTTGAGGGAGTTGAGGGTGCCGAACTTGGAGATGGGCCTGCTGTATTTGCTGTTCCTGAACTATTGGCAGGACCAGAAGATGCGGGCTGCTTTCTCTTTCTCCCAGTCTGGTTTTTGGAAACCTTAGAAGTTTTTTCAGAAGAAACCATGTTAGGAACCTATTCTAGACTGCATTATATACATAAAACAGATCAAATGTCAGCCAAATCCAGGGACAAATTTATGCTTACATGGTCTAACAGAAATAGAAATAAGTAATTCATAATCTTGTGACAAGTTGCTGGCCATTTCTTTCACATATAGGGTGAAAAAGATAACTTTTAATGAAACAAACAAGTAGTTGAAGTTGCAATATTGTTAAATGCCCAAAAAAATAAATACATCCGTTGCTGCTTTACCAATAGATCACCACAAATCTGATCAGAAGGCTTCACAAAAATCATTTTCTAACTACTCAATTTTAGATAACTTGAGGTTAAAGAAATTATATTTGTAATACTTGTACTCAACCAATTCAGTAGTGGATAAGTAAACAAAAGCACTATCCCTTATGGATTTTCAAACGGCTTCCAAATCCCATTGCAGTAAAACTCTCCAAGTCAAAGCACTAAAACAAATCTGTAGTGTCCAAAATTAGGAGAAAACATAACAACAATATTAAAGAGATTGACCATGAAAGGGTAGACACATGCTGACTTACATAGACAGCCAGGGACAGAAAGAGGAACAAAGGACATTATGAGCATCATGTGACTTCTACGTTTAACAACAATAGATCCAAGGAAAAGGTATAGGTGATTTTAAATGGAGCAACAACATACCAGCTTATAAAATTCAATAAGGTGAATAGTTATTTCAATATGTTTAACAAAAGAACATAGTTTATACAACAAAAATCCACTAGTGACTGTTTGTTAAAATGCCCATAACCAATATATCCATAATCCATCTATACACGTCAAGAAAATTTCCTTGTAAAGCATTTAATGAAGCTAAAGCTATTACCCATATATAATTAACAAAAAACAATACAATAACTTTGATAAACAATTAACGACACTATATATAATTAACTAAATATTATATATCAAATACATAATTAAAAGGAATAAAATCCTTCGTTGGCATAAATTAGTTTCAGTTAATCTAAAATGACCTAGGCCCAGTTTGGATATACCTCTCAACAGGTACTTGTAGGAAAAGAAAATAAAGTATAATAAATCAAATATCTCCCACAAGTCAAAATCAACTAATGGAAATAAACTATTTTAGAAGCTTTTTCAGCTAACTACTCTAAAAGCTGATGGGCATAAGTTGATTTTAATTTATGGAAAAAGTTTAATTCATTTTATCTCCTTATTTTCTTATCCAGCAAGTACTTGTAGGAAAGTTCACCAAAACTGACCATTATACATGGCCTAAGAGAATCTACAATTTCAAGAAAGCTTCATTTAAAACTTGAATGCTATCAAACATGACTAAAATTAAGTTTGAAAAAATTTTAATGGAATTGTCTACAGTAAAAACTAAGACTTTTCATGTAATTCAAAAAACTCACTACATAATAAATTAAAATGACATCTTTTAACTTTTTTTACTCTATTTAACAGTCACAACTTACATTGTAAGTATCATAACATAATGTACATAAACCTTAATAAAAAGTGCACACTGTAACCAACATCAAACAAAATCGACTCTTATAATTATTGAATTTGGAATGAGTCTCTAATTACACTTTGTGTTAAGTATAGTTGGATTAATTTATTTTGCATCGCAAAGAACTTCTGTTAAAAGCTCTTCATTATATATTTTGACTAACAACTTTCTTCAAAAGTCCAAAGAAGCTAATTCAAACTGTAATAGAAGAGATTTGTCTATCAAATTAAGAAACTCAAACTCTCAAAGTGACATTCATGAAAATCAAATATAAATTTTTAAATATATTACAAAAGAACTTAACTGTGCATATCAAATAACTCACTGGTCACTCACCATGTCAAATTGTCAACAGTTACACAGTATTTTACAATTCAGATATATTGGTGTGCTTCCCCAAAGATTCCATAAGATAAAAGGAACCAAAAAATTATGAATATCTTAATTGCTCAAATATGCATGGGGTAGTGGCAACCATAAAAGGACTGACCTGATCATTTCCTCTAAAGGAGTTTGATATGCTACCATCCACATTGACACTACCACCACCTCCCCCTATTTTATCTTGGGGATGCATGCTATGATTTGAAGACTGAGATTGCGGATTTGAAAGAGTATGCTGTTGAAGTTGCTGCTGTTGTGGATTGGCATTCTGCTGTTGTTGGTGTTGGTGTAACTGAGCAAGTTTCAACTGCAAAAACAAAAACTTTGAGAAGATGCAACTCATGACACTTGCAGCAACTCCTAGGAATTTATAAATAGGACACTGGAAAAAAATAGTGAAAAAACCATAATGAAGATGGAAAGATAAATTACAAGAGAACAAGCACCTTCATTAGCATATCTGTATCACCACGAGGAAAGGTAGGGCCACCTGCTTGAAGAGGTGATCCAACATTTGATACTACATCACCAACAGGATTGGAAAGACCATCCTTACTCACACCCATATTCCTATTATTCATCAGCATTCTGAGTCTTCTATTATCATCACTGGCTGATGGCGATGCCAAATTTTGTTGAGCTAGCATTAGCTGCGGATGCTGTGGCGTCAACATTGGAAGCTGATGAAAAGGCTGCTGAGTCTGTATGAAAGGTTTCTGCTGCTGGAGTAGACCAGAACGTAGTTGCTCCAAGCCCTAATAAGGAATAGAAAAGCTAAATGGGGAAACATAAATAACTCCATTGTTTAGTTTTATCATTAAATGATGTTGAAGTCACAAAGCCAGGAGGGTGATTAAGTCATTAGGATTGATCTAGGGGTGAAAGGTTAGGATAGTTTACATAGGGTTCTGGGTTCATCCTCATTACTTTCACCATTGTATACCAAAAAAAAAGTCAGTAGGGTGATTGCTAGAGACTTCGGATAATAAGCCACTATTTCTACCAGATAAGGGAGGTTTTGTAAGGATAACAAACACGGCCACTTCTACCATTTGATAATGGCTCACACACAGTATGGGGGATGTGGTGGTTAGGGTCAAGATCATAGGCTCAATTCCCATGTACAACATCAGAACAAGAGAGGACAGCTAGATCTTATCACACTCTCTGAAAAAGTGTCCAACATACCATAATGTTGAAGAATATTATCTATCTTTACAAAGATGATCAAGTTTAGAAATTTAAAAAGGCCTGGTTTTATCCACTAAAAGTAACATAGAATTCAAATTACCCATTTAAATAAAAATAATACTCACCGTAAGTGGCCACCCTTTTAGAGTCAAATTGTTGCTACCTTGATTAGATCCTGACACAAAAATCTCCCATTAAATCAATGTGTGTGCAAGAATAATGATAAAACATCATAATAGTTATGACACTAAATCCCAGTATCCTCACCCAACAGGATGATGAATAAGTAGCAAAGAACCAACTAGATGGAAATCAAACCCCACCAAATGCTCACAGACAGCTTGAGAAGTAATAAAACAAACCAGTTACAGTAGGGTAAGGACATGATAAAAGAATACCAGGCATTGCTATCAATGATCCTTCAGGACCCGCAGCTCTAGGATTCAAAACAGGATTAATCTCACTCTTTATATCCTGATTTCAAGAGGCAAGTCCAGAAAAAAAAAAAAAAAAAACAGCTGATAAGAAATATATTAAGAGGTAATGTGATTACTTTAAGAACACTAGCATACCGGTGTAGACCCTGGCAATTGCTGACTACGAGCTTGAACCTGTGGAGACATTGCACCAGCAGCACCATGCAAAACTTGCCTGAAATCAAGAAATGTGGCACTAGCAAAGTCAATAACATGCTATAAAGATTAAAGAATACCAAAAACTAATTTAATTAGTGGTATGCAAAATGGATATTTCAAAAATTAAAAAATAAAGAAGCAAATAACTATTAATTCTTCAAGGTCATGGAAGGAGTAGGCCCATTTAAATGAACTCTTGTCCCTAGCCTTCTCTCCAAAGAAGACAATCTGGCTGCTAGGTCATTTGCCACACAAGATACCTTTTTTGTCTCACATTGATGAGGTAAGATTCAACTCACATTATTTTCAGATGAAACTTAAATTAGCTCAGCCACAGACTAAACAAGCATAACTACCTTTTTATTCAGGGTATATATCATACTAATTTAAAGATTAAACAAAAGGAAATAAAAGCCAAGCTCTAAAAAAATACCCTGAAGACTGGCCAGTAGCTGCAGATGACTTCAATATTGATGCATGATTTGGGTCCAAGAGTTGGTCTCCAAATCTTTGCTGTACAAAATACCATAAGAAATTTATGAACATGTATGTCAAAAAAAAAGTAGTTCATCTTTATAATAAGGCAACCAAAACATCTTCTTACCTTCATTGCTGCATCTTCCAGAGAGTCCCTTTGAAGGGGCAGTTTTAACCTTTCCTCATACATCTTTGTTGCTAGTGCATTTGCAGTGCTAGGGTTTCCAACTAACCCATTCGTGCCACCATTTAAGAGATGAGCCCTATCCCTACTCTGTTGTTGAGTCGGCGGTGGCTGCTGATGTTGCGGCTGTGGTTGTTGCTGCTGCTGCTGCTGTTGTTGCTGCTGCTGCTGTTGTTGTTGTTGCTGCTGAGCCCTCTGTAATATGATCTGTTGCATCTGCATGTGTTGCTGTTGTTGCTGCTGCTGCTGTTGTTGATGTTGTGACTGCTGAGGTTGTGGTTGCTGCTGCTGTTGCTGTTGCTGTTGCTGTTGCTGCTGCTGTTGCTCTCTAGCCTTAATTAATTGTGTCTGCAAAGAGAGTTTCACAAACCATAAACACTTCATGTGGTACATCGGTATTTTTTCTTCCCTTGGTAATTCCTTTGTAAAATCGCACAGCCCAGCATGCCAACAAATTCACAAGGGCAGAATAAATATTGAATAATTAGATAATAGCTATATCTTGCTAAGCTAGTTGCCCAAATTAAACTTTCTTATTCCTAAGTGAAAATAAGGTTAGTATATACTACATATCTTATGCAACTTAACAAAGCAAGCAAAGGAGGCCTGCACGGATCAGATTTACTGTTTAGCCTCACAACTAATAAAGGTCTCTCCAAATACAAAAGAGACAATTTCATCATGATACAAATTGAAAAAACATAAAAAGGCCTGGAGACGAAAAGGAAATGTAATATGTCATCACAACCCCAACAACTATTATTAATCAGGAGAGGAATGTGAAATTAAAATGGGTCAAGAAGCCCCATACACCTACAGATTCATCAAGCGGTTTAGTAATCAACTTACCATTTTTCTTTCCCTATACTTGAGTAGATATGCATTCAAAGTTGCCTTGCTACCACAAGTTTGTATGACAACATAACATTTTTTTTGCAAGCAATTTATGATTTTATATCAATAAAAATGAAAACACCAAAAATCATAACTAACAGTAGACAAATAATCATAGGCTCAAAACAAGATATTTTTTGAACTCATACTGCCAGCCACCGAGTCAGCACCCAACAATTAAAGAATAAAGATCTTCCTACAATCCCCAATCTTATTTAGTAGAAGCTAATTCTAAAGAAAAGATCCCAACTTTCCCTGACAGTTATACTAAACATTAAAAGAATGATACAGCTAACCAAATTATCCATTAGTTAGGGGGCACAATTTGCAAGTTATAACCAAATGAATGTATAAACTTCCTTCTTGAAAATACTAGCAAAAGCAGTGAAACTTAATCAACTTCCACTTCATCTCAATGCCACTTTTCCTTTGCTGAACTTCTAGCACAACCATCCTACTCAAGATTGAACATGCCAGAAAAAGGATGCTATTTACAAAGAACAGCACAAAGTTTTTCAGAAAAAACCAACCTCGATGTAAGATGCAGCAACCTCTGAGTGCTTGTCATTAGTCCTTGCAATAAATATGTCCCAGAAAACCGACCACCACTCGAAGAGAAATCCTCCAGGGGCATCAATAGCTGCAATCCCACATTACCATCACAAACGCAACCAAACCAATAAAATGGACAAAACAGAAACATTAAATCAATTTCGTTTCCAAGCTACTCACCAACAGGGTCTGAGGACACTTTCCCTTCAGCTTGAAAAGCCTGAGCTGAAGCCTTCAAATCCCTCTTCACTAGGTAATCATGGATGTAAACATCTAACCTGAAATCTCATAAAGCAAGCAACCACAGGTTGAACTGTGAGAACCAAAGTTTGGATCTTTACATCAACTATATCACAGAACATATGACAATAGACATTAATAAAATTACAACACACAGAGTTTAATACCCAAAAGTGACAATTTCATTCAATGTAAAGAGACCCCTAAAACCCTAACACGCCCATCAAAACATTTTCACACACATGAAATTACACCACACAGAGAACCAAACCAAGGGAAATAAACCAACCCCTAATCAACCCCCAAAAGAAAGCGAGAAAGTCAGAACCCAAATCAACAAAAAGAAGGCTCAAAATTTGAGAATGAACAAAAACCCATTTTGTAAACCTCATAAATGGTTGAAAAATAAAATTAAAAATGAGAAAAAGAAAAGAAATGAACAGCCATAACACTCACATCTTATCAGCTTCCCAGTTAGTCTGAGACATGCTGACACTAACAATAATGGTGAGTAATGAGAGAATGAATAAATTTGCTGAACTCAACAGTAGTAATCGAAAAAACAAAAACACGAGCTTCTGGTGCAGCAGAGAGACACAGAAGTAATGAAGACAAAGAACAAAACAAAAAGAAATGAAACTGTAGAAAGCGAAGCGAGGGAGACACAGCACAGAAAGGAAATAACGGAGACGATTTTGGAAGAAAAATCAAAGGGTAAAGAACAGAACAGAAGCTGCGCTTCAAAGTCTTAAGCCTGTAATAATAATAATAATAATAATAATAATAATAATAATAATAATAATAATAACAATAATAATAACAATAATAATAACAATAATAACAATAACAATAATAATAACAATAACAATAATAATAATAATAACAATAACAATAATAATAATAATAAGAATAACAATAATAATAATAATAATAATAATAATAATAATAATAATAATAATAATAATAATAATAATAATAATAATAATAATAATAATAATAATAATAATAATAATAATAATAATAATAATAATAATAATAATAATAATAATAATAATAATAATAATAATAATAATAATTTACCTCTATTCGATTAGAGATGTAACCATAACATCTTTAGGAATTTTTTCTCTTTTTCGTTAAATTACATTATTTTCTTCTATATTAAAATTTTAAACTTTTATTTATAATTTTTATTTTTTTTATGAATTTTATTTAATTTTAAAAAAATTCATATTCTTTACCTAAATAAAAAAACATTTGTTACATTTACCTAAATGATTTGCGTACTTATTATTATGTTGTTTCGTAATTTAATTAAAGTTTTTCTAAAATTTATTTAATTAAAAAGTTTAATTCTAATATGTTATCACGTTTGGTGCAATTGCACGGATTAACACGCTAATAATAACCCCAGAAGAGAAATTATTCCAAAATTTAAAATCTAAGTTATTAAAATATATAAAATTAAATTAATAATAGTGTAAAAAATTATAGTAATTATTTAAAAAATTATATTTATTTTAACTTTTAATTAATTAACAAGGTAAAAGTTTTTATACTAAAACTAAACTAAACTTTTTCCACTAAATTACAAATATTTAATTCATAAATATTTTCATTGCGATGAAATTAATTTTCTTAAAAAGTATTTTTCCTACATAAAATTTGAACTTAAAAAATTATTTAAGAAGTCTATAATGTTTAATGTTTAATGTTTAAATTAAAAAAATATTTTTAAAATAAACGTTATATCATCATATTGTACTATATATTTATACAACATTAATTTTAGGTTTAAATTAGCAATACGTAAAATTATTGGTAATTTTATTTAAAAGTATTTATTCTAGTATTGTTTATTATTTAAAGAACAGTTGTGAAGCAACTGCATGTGAAATAAAATAATGTTTGTTTTTAAAGAAAAAGTGTTGTGGATAATAATGGTAAACTTATGTAGAAGTAGATGGATCTTCTTATCCTTAATTTAGAATCGTTCGTCAATATTTCAAATATGAGGAAAAAGAAATGAGTGCAGTGATTGGTGAAGATGTTTTTTTATACAAAATTGTTGTTTGTGTCTTTGTGAACTTATTTTTAGTTTTTTATATTTTTTTTCACTTATCGATGCAATATTCTGGAAATGATTTTTTTAGGGGCTTTGGTGAATGAAAGGTGCTGTTGCAGATGGATGCAGATGTGTCATAATGCCATTGTTTACTAATTTTGCAAATTCGTCCTTTATTTTATGCCAAATTATGAGGAAAGCAAGGTTCTTTTCCTGGATGACGGAAACACCCTCAAGGTTAGCTAACTAATGGTTTCAAATTTCACTGCTGCCACTGTTGCAACTAATAGTTTTATTCGTGACAAAGTACAAGAAAAAAGAATTATTAATTTATTGTTATATAATAAGCTTTAGATTTGATTCCTTTGAAATAAATTTATATGTAAATTAAAAAATAAAAATATAATTATGATTGATTTTATTTAAAGTAATTCATATTTTTAAATAATTTTAAATTAATTTTTATTTTACATATTTAATTATTTTGAAAAAATTAAATTTATAAATATAATTATTTATTTTAAAATTGGAACACTTTCAGGAATTATTTTATTTTTTATTAATTCATGTAATTTTTATGTTGAGTATCAATTTTTTATAATTTTTTCGTTTAAACACTATTCTTTAAATTTAATTTCAACTCAAATTTTATTTTTAATTTAAATTTGCTTTAACTTTTAATTTTATACTTTGATGTATTATATCAAATTAAAAATATATTTTTTATAAACTGAATTTTAATAGTATGTAATGTTTTAATACTAAAGATATATCAAATTGAAGATATATTTTTCTAACTTAACCATGGTTAAGTATTTATTAACATGTAAGTTTTCTTAGGTCATATAATCAAGGTTTTTTCACAATTGAAATATTCTTGGACCTTTTCATGGTCAGAAAGGGTTTTGATGATTCTTGCAAATTCTTGTGATATTGAAATAAATATCCAAGAACTTAGAGTGTTAGTATGTTTTTTAAAGAGGTAAAGAGCAATGGACTTGACACATCAAAGTGGAGGAAGCCATCCTTTAAAGCTTCAACAAATACGAACTTTGTTTTTGACATTCAATGCCACTTTCATGGGTTTATTAAAAGTTATAATTACCTCTAATAAGAGGATGTAAAATAATGACCAATCCAAGACTATTCAAAAGATGTAAAACTATGAATTCAAAGAATCTTCATAAGCTAGATGTATGGAAAGTGAAATGGTGTATAACTTAAATAAACAGACAATAAAGAAAGGAATAAGAAACGGTGCAAAAGCAAAGTGCATGTCGGTATTAACAAAACAATATCATATTAATTGGAAAAAATAATAAGAGAATATATATATATATATATATATATATATATATATATATATATATTGATGTATCAATGCAACAAGATGTTAAAAAACATAACTTATTTAGATAATCACTCAAACGTAAAATAGCAACTCACTAACTAAAAAAGTGTAATCAGTTAACTATGCTAATTAATCAATAACATATAACAGGTAAAGACTTTTAAATTAATTATTTCAATATTTATTATAAAAATAAAATTTACCAATACTTATAAAGTTTAACATACAATTTTATTGATGTTTTTTAACGACCAAAACCAATAATAGATATAAATTCTAATTTATATTTAATTATGACTATTAAAATTTAATTTATAGTTTAAAATTTAAGTTTTGATTAAATTATGTCTAAATTAATTAAGCCTAAGTTTTAAGATATTTTAGGATTTATGTTATAACATATTTTACAATTTTATAAATTAACTAAGTTTATTTTATAATTAGAATTATGTGTACGAAATATTTTATCAAATGTTTAATGTTTTCAAGTCATTAGGATTAATTCAGTGGTAAGAAATTGAAAATTAAAATAATTTTATATAAAGGTTCTGAATTTGAACTCAATCATTTTCTACTTGTAACCAAAACAAATGTTTAGTGTTTTCTCCTTTATAATGATAAAGGTTAAAAAAAAAATTGCTTTAACTTCTCTGCATAACATAAGCAAGTGAATGACTCATTCAACATCTGCAATTTCTTATATTATTATTATTTACCGCTTTACCATTATTGTTATTATCTTAACGTTAGTATCTTGTTGTTTTACTTCATAACTATGGAGGGATACAAGGATGATAAGATTGATTTTGACATCCCGCTACCATCACTTTTTTAGTTGAGTGAACAATAACATCAATTTCAATATTCATGTTATCCTTAATGAATAATCTATTATTTGTAGTAAAGAAAAAATAATATTTTATTAAATTTTATTTATTTTATTTAATTAAATATTTTTAATTTATTATATTATTTAAATTTACATCTTATAAAATCATGTGATTGGGCTTAGCAAAAATTTTTTAATCCCAATTTTAAAACAAGCATTTAACTAGGGAGTACATTGCTCGGAAGATTAAAGACAAATTATTCTGCATCTTTCAAGTAAGTTTAATTAATTAAAATTTATTATTTCATTTATTGTTTTAGTTGCATATATATTTTTTAATTTTATTTTTGTTATAATGCTATGTTACTTGATATTAGAATATTGAGATCAAGATGATCATTATCTTGATCATATTTATTTATAATAAAAATAAAAAATTTATGAAAATAAAAAATTATAATATTAATAAATTAATTTTAAAAATATGTTTTTGAATAATAAAATTATTATTATAAAAATTAGTTAATAGTAACATTTAAAAAATATTTACCAACAATTTATGTTGAAAAATGTTCTTATAATTATCAAGAACCATTTTTCATCAATTTTTTTATGACTTTATTTATAAGAAATATTGATGGTTAAAAAAAATTATCAATAAAAATGTTATGTTTTGAAAATAATTTTATGTTGTTAAAATTTTGATAAATTTTATCCACAATTTCTATCTGTTACTAATGAATTATAACCATAATGAAAGGTAAGATTTTTTAAATTTATTCTATAATTTTTTTATTTTTTAAATTTTATTTATTTATACTTTTAAATTAATCGCTTTCACATTCATTTTTATATATTAAATTAAAAAGATATTTATTTGAGAATGAGTTAATCTCCAATGAGTTCACCTTTAGAAAGTGACACATGTTCATTTTTATTTCAATTTTAAACTTAAATTATTTTTAATAATTAACTTTTCATATTTTTTATTATATATTAAGCACACTTTTTTAATATCCTTTAAATTAATTTATATTTTATAATATTTAAATTAAAATTTAATTTATTAATAAATCTCAATACAATTGGTAGATAATTATATTATTTAAACATGTTAATATAATTTTAAATCCGAATTGTACATATTAAAAAATCATTATTAAAAGTGGAAAACTTTTATAAAATTAGTCTTTGGTTGCTTATTGAAAAACACCTTTAATATATATAAAAATGTCATTTAAAAAATTCATATAAATATACAAGATACAAACGAGTTACAGATAAATTCAAAACATATACGAGATATAAAAAAACACTTACTAGTATTAACTTACTTTTTTAGAAATTAAAATGGTACTTCAATTATTATGACTTCCACTAATTCAATAAAATACAAGAGTTTACAATTAATATATAAAGTTAATTTTATTTTATCTCGGTAAAGTTCATTCTTCATTTTCCATACTTTAAGGCTAATAATGAGAATGTATAATAATTTAATTCTTCTGAAATAAGTCATCAACATTATAATCCAATATAAAAGTACCAAATTCAGGTGCATAATTTAATTATATTGAAGTTCCTATCATTCTATGACATATTATGCGCCGCATTTTCTAGAATACACTTTTGTCCAACGCTAATCATCATCTTCCGGTTGGCCAAACAGTTAACTATTTGAAATTTGGATTTTTTTTTTTTGTTTAAGACGAAAGATTAAACTAAATCCTAAACCCTAATTTTAATCCAGCTAACGTAAAAGTTGAGGAATAAACATATAAAAAAATTGAAAGAGAAAATAAAAGTTAAAAAAAAAATAATCAAAATACAAAGTTAAAGATTCGGAAGGAAAAGACGGTCGTAAGTGTAAGTGTCTTCTCTGACTCAGTTGACTTTGTCTTTGTCACAATGTATGTCATTCTGTTTATGACTTATACATACTTTTTTTTATAATATAGATAAATTTACAAATATACACGCATATGTTTATCTCTCTCACACACAAAATATATATATATATATCATTTTTTTATATTAAAATTACAACATTTGACAATTTTATAAATTAAATATTTATTAAGTTTATTTAAAATAATATAAAATAATAATTTGATTAAATATATTAAATTTTAAAAAATTATAGATATATAGTTAATATTTTTTATATTTTAAAAATATATTATATGTTAAATTAAAAATATTTGACAAACTATTAAAAATTTTAAATTTTATAAAATTTTATACATCTAAATTATTGAATAACAAGTTTCTATTATATAAATTAATTTTATAAAGTTGTATAAAATTTAAAAATTATTTTGAAAAATTAAATTTTACATATATATAATATACCTTTTAAATATAACTAAATACCAACAATAAAATTATACACTTGTAAATTTTAAATTTTTTAAAAATTAATTTACTTAATCTTATATTAATATCTTATTATTTAAATAGTTAAATTTATTAAATGTTTAATTTATAAAAATCATCAAATGAAATAAATTTAATATAAAATCATTACCATAAAGAGACACGCTAATCTTTAGATATTTGCGAAGCGCGGTATATTTAAGTTATCTTTTATTAATTGTTTTAATTATATTTATTGTTTTTAATATTTCTAAACAAAATATATAGAAAAAGATAGAAAAAAAAGAATGTATGCATGGAAAGCATAAAAGCAACAATAACAGTAGAATGTCTATATTTTTAATAAAAAATATAAATAATAAATTTTAAAAAAATAAAGATATTGCATGTAGACAATATAGATGTGGAACAAGAAATCAAACCAATCCTCAATAATTCTATCAATTCATAATTTTTCTGTTAATTTTATAAATTTAAAAGAAAATTATTAAAATACTAAACATTATACCTGCTTTAATAAATTAGAAAAATGGTAAATATTATGTAAAACATTAAAGTTGTGTTTCAATGATTTTTTTTTAAATATGATTTTTAATAAGTATTTAAAATTTAAAATAATTTATTTAGATAATTTTTATAAAATATTTAAAAATTTTAAAAATATTTTAATAAGGTAAAATAAAAAAATTTAAAATTTCATTAAAATAAATGAAATTTTAAATTCTACATCCAAGTTCTTTAACATTTTTTTTAAATTTTATTTTAAATTCTTTCTCTCACGGTTCTTTTTTATTTTCTTTTTTATTGATTTCTCTCTTACGTTTTTTTCAATTTATCTTTTATTCTTTTTTAATTTTTTAAAATAATTTCAAGATAAAATATTTGCATTTTTATCTTTTTTTAATCTTCATATTAAATTTTTTTAAAAGAATTATTAACCATATAGATAATATTTTTTAACTATTTACTGGTATAAGATTTTTCATATGTGTTGATCATTTTGTTTTAGAACTTTAACTAATCATAAATAAGATTGAGTCATTGCATAGTCTTAGTTTTAGAGCAATAAACAAGTTTTGGGATCTAATTATGTTTGCTTAATGGTTACTTATACATTTTTAAAATTCTATTTCGTGCTCAATAATGAAGAGTCACATGTGTTTTTTTTAATGTACGATATCATTCCATTTTTTTAATCTTTAAGTGTTGAGTCGAGTTAAGTTTTAGTTAATAATAAAATACATAAAAATTAATGTATTAGCTAACATTATAATGCATAAATATTTTTTTTTAATTTCATGTTAGGTAGAAAAAATTTACATGTTAAATTTGTTTATCAATAGTGGCTTAGTTGTAACTTAGTCAATGATTATAGTTAAGTTTGTTAATAACATGAAAGATTCATCTCCTCCATGAAATAAAAAACTTATCAAAATTCTATATATTGTTTTGGTCATGAGAACCTTCACTTCTCAAATTGTTATCTTATATTATTTTTGTATAAAGTGTTGTACTATCATTCTTTTTATTTTTGGATTAGTACTATCATTTTTTTTATTGGATTCTTGGATTAGTATTATATGTATTCATCCTTGAAGTCTCATTTCCAAATGATGATAGTGACCTAGGGTGTGAGTTAGAAGTGTTACCCCTTTAAATATGGAATCTACATTAAAGTTATTGCATATGTGAAGATCCATATACTTGTAGTAATTATTACTTCTATCAATATGTTAGACCTTTGGATTAATGCCTTGGATAATTATATGATTATCATAGAATGTAAAATACATAGCTTCCCTTCACAAGTATCATTTTCTTTATTATGTGGTTCAAATTTTTGGATATTTTCTTCTTATCACCTTGTTATGAAATCATGGATATTTAATTTCTTTGTCTTGAGTCATTAGGAATATGGCTTTTCTGGTATGTTCTGTAATGTTTTTATGCATCCAATCATGTCTATGTTGTGGAAGATTTAGTTTGTCTCAAATGCTACAATTTCTAGTTTTATTTGTTGTTGTAAGTGTTTTAATTGAAATGGTTAATTGGGAAAGGACTAAACATATTCACTTTTCCTATAATTTTAGTTCGGGAGTGCCTAATATGGAAAAATAAGAAAACCATACTTAAATAGAAATTGCCAAGTTCTTTACCTCAGTTCCATGAGCTATGATAACTTAAGCTTGGTTTATTCGTACAAATGTTATCAATTATATTTTTATACTATTGTGGAGATCTTATACATCATCGGTGGTAACAACTCTTGAGAAATTCATCTCTCACTTTCACTCTAGATTTATTGACTTCACTTGGAAATACAAGGGTTCTTGTACATCAATGGTGGTGATAACTAACAAGAAAATAACTTCTACGTTATATAATTTGTGTAATCAAGTCTATGCTAAGATTGAAATGAAAAATTTACCCAAGTGTGTCATAAGTATATAGAAGTTTACTAAGTTAGGAAATTTTGGGTCCACTTATACTAATCTTTGGAAATTTCAACTTTCAGCTATCGTGCAGTTCTTGTATATCAACAGTGACAAAAATAAAATAAAATGAAACTTCTAGATTTAAAGGTTTTGTAATGATTTAGTTTCAAGTTATCAAAATGATATTGTTTCCAATGTGATTATTATGGTTTAATGCAGCATACATGGATTATGTTCTTCATAATTTTCTTTCAAGCTATCTTGGTTGTTTTATCTTGTTGTGTTCAATTTTATAAAGTAATTATGTTATTCTTAATAATTTAATATTATGTTTTATGTTGTGGTAGTTAAGAAATAGGTTTTAGCATAGTTGATACTTCAACTACATCAAGCAAGAGTAAAAGAAATGAAGAGGAGGAGACAAAGATTGTGGAACAAACATTATTTGTTATTTTTAGTATGATAATTATGATTTTGAGAGTATTAATTTGGTATCTTAACAAATATTTTGTTAAGGAATCTGCTCAAGATTAGGAATTGGAAAGATTCAGTTTCCTTAATCGTCTATACAAAGGATTAAAAAAGATTACATTGAATAGTTAACGATCACAAAAAGTGAATTTTTAAGCTTTATATAATTTTGTAAGAGAATATGGACAATTGGTAGGAACAAGAAATGTCCCAACAACTGAAGTTGTGACAATGTTTGTACTCATTCTTACTTATAATTTGAACTATAAAGTACTGTAATATGTAATTTACTTATTGCATATCAAAAGAAAAAATAAATAAACAATTCAATAATGTCCTACGAGTTATAATGAAAATAAGCAAGGACTTTTTAAAGATTCATGAATATAATTTAGTGAATGTAGAGGTAAAAAAATGGAGATTATTTGAGATAAGTTTGTTAGTCATTTAAGTAATTATGAAAAATTGTATATACTTACAACTTGTTTATCATTTAATTTTTTTTTATAATTCAATTGGATCATTTTATGGAATACATGTTATGGTAATAGTTGTAGTGGAAGACAGACCAAGACGCTTAGATATCGAAATAGAAATGGTGATATATCTACAAATGTATTAGCAGCTTGTGGTGCATATCCAAGGTTTATTTATGTGTTTTCTTGGTGGGAAGGGTCACCAAGAGATTTTCAAACATTACAAGATGCTATATGACATTAGGATTATTTACAAATTTTAAATGGTAATCATTTGTAAAATGATAAACGGTAGTTGAAGAATAGGATACAATTATATGACTTTTTTTTTTAAATAATTGTAGAAAAATACTTTCTTGTAGACACAAGATATACAATGGCCTTGGAATTTTAACACCATATCAAAGAACTAGATATCATTTAAATGAGTGGATTAAAAACATCCTTCAAAATTATAAGGAGTTATTCAATCTTTGTTATGAAAGTGTAAGGAATGTAATCAAAAAAGTATCTGGGATATTGAAAAAGAGATGGAGTATAGTAAAAGCTTCTTCCTTTTTTTTTTAATATAAAAACACAAATAAGATTTATCAATGCTTGAAATATTTAAAACTTTAAATGCTTTCATTTCAAAAATATTTTGTTTGGATAAAGAAATTTAAATTTTTATATTTAAATTTCTTTATTTGGATTGTGGATTTTAAATTCATTGAATTTTAACTATTTATTTTTAATTTTTTATTTAAATTAAATCATTTAATTTCATTATATACAAAATTTTACATTTAAATATTTGTATGTTTTCCTTAATTTTACTCTTACTTTTCTTATTCACCAAAAAATTTAGATATACAAATATTTTTATTCTGCAACATATTTAAACAAAATAATAACTCAACAAATATACATAATTATGTTAAGAGATGAGAGAGAAAGATGTGGAGAAATAATAAGAAAGAACAATGGTACTGTCGTAACCGTAATTACAACAAGACAACGAACTCGTTTAAAGTTTTAAAAAGGAATTTATTTGATAAGTGGAGCCACCACCAAATTTTATTTCAAGGCGAAAACATTTGGAAAAACTCTAACTTGAGGAAAAAATCTAGGTTCGAGAGTCGGTTACGAGTAGGGAAGGTATTAAGCACCCTACTCGCCCGTTCCGAAAAATGGTACCTTTAAACTAAGTGTGTGATTTTGATATTTTTGAAAACCGTTTGATCCCTTTAGATAGAGTAGAAAATAAATAGATTTGTGAAAAATAGTCTGATAGTACTTGATCCTACTCCTATGTATTCCCTAGTGCAATGGGAAATTCAAGGCTACGTAGTTCTGGTTTAGGAGACTTGATCTCTTGAAAAATCAAAGGATGATTTTAGGTAAAAAATTGATTTTTTTTTAGAATGAAGTTAATGAAAATAGCGATTTCCTGAAATCACGTGCTTGCAAAATCCAAATCGTCATAAGCCATATTTGGAATCCGCACGAATTAAAATACGGTACAACAGAGAAGGTTGTCTGCCCGCATAAGAATTCGTTGCACGAATTACAGAAAATTTGGAAACAGATATTTTGACGAAGTTAATAAAAACAGTGATTTTATAAAATCACGTGCTTGCAAAATCCAAATCATCGTAAGTCGTATTCGGAATTCGCACGAATTAAAATACGGTACAACAGAGAAGGCTGTCTGACCGCATAAGAATTCGTTGCACGAATTACAAAAAACTCGAAAACAGATATTTTGATGGAGTTAATAAAAATAGTGATTTTCTAAAATCATGTGCTTGCAAAATCCAAATCTTCATAAGCCATATTTGGAATCTGCACAAATTAAAATGTGGTACAGTAGAGAATGCTGTCTGCCCACATTAAAATTTGTTGCACGAATTTCGGAAAATAAACAAATTTTTTGAAATAGACATTTTTTAGCGAAATTAATAAACAGTGATTTTCTAAAATTATGTATTTGCAACATCTAAATCGTCGTAAGTCACATTTGAATCTGCACGAATTAAAACACGGAACAACAAATAAGACTGCCTGCTCGTATTAGAATTCGCTGCACGAATTTTAGAAAATTAAAAACAAATGTTTTTGACGATATTAGTAAACACAATGAAGAAAAGAAAATTGAGCTTGACCCCAAAATAAAATAAAAAATGAACTTGATTTAATAGTTAGAGAATTGGGCTTGACCCAATTTAAGGAAAATTAGTTCTGAATTTCAAAAAGGATTGGGCTTGACCCAACATAAAAGGAATTGATTTAAGATTAAAGAAAAGGATTAAGTTTGATTTAAAATAAAAATTGAATTTTGATTTCAAAATTAAAAAGAGATCGGACTTGACCCAAAATAAAAGGAATTGAAAAAAAAATAAATTAGACTTGATTTGAAAAAAGAAAAGAGTTGGGCTTGATTTAAAATAAAAGAAAAAAGTTGGGCTTGACCCAAATTAAGAAAAATTGTATTTGATTTGATTTTAAAATTAAAAAAGATTGGGATCAACCCAAATTAAAATAGATTTGATTTCAAAATTAAGAAAAGAAAAGAAAAAAAAAAAGATTGGGCTTGACCTTAAAAAAGCTTGATTTTAAATTTTAAAAATGACTTAGGCTTAACCTAAATAAAAAAGAATTTGGTTTCAAATTAAAATGAAGAATTAGGCTTGACCCAAAAGGATTGATTGGAAATTTTGATTTGATTTTATAGTCCACAATTGGAAATTGTAGAAAGAGCCTATTAGGCGTGGCCCAATTGCCCCAATTAATCCTTAGATGAGAGCTCATTACTGCTTAAGTGGTTAGAAAGGGAAATTCGACAAAATGTCACCAAGGAGGTTCGAACTTGAGACCTAATGGCTACATGTGCGACAGGTTGACCACTAAGCTGAGGTTTTAACTTAGTCTAAATTGGTGCATGTAAAATTAAATAGCTGATGGGGCTTTAATAGCCACCTTCAGCATGCAACTTGACACTGTTGTATGGGTACAGCTTGACAGGGCCTCCACTAGAATTGTACCAATTTGTTTCATTTGGTGCTAAGAGTAGCAGAATGCATGGACTGATTGGCACTATGTATTGCGACAGTCCTTGAAGGGGTTTTACGGGAGGAATTAAGGGCTAATAGGCTGGCACGATGCAGTGTATTTACTCTTGACTCACGAAGCCTAAACTCCTCATAAAATTGTGGATGCATAACCTGAGCCTTAAAGTGAGTTAGCTTAGTAGGAACTCTTGAGGTAGAAGTAGAAGAACTGTCCATTGAGGCCAAATATGTAAGTGATAGTAAGTAAAGATGGTTACCTACAGGCCCTATATATCCCTGGAGAACCAGAATTCCAGGAGCGGATGTCTCGGTCAATATAAGGTTTCCTAAGTCTGATCCAAATTCAAGATGTGTAATTTGCCCATGGGACTCCTATGATGATTTGCAGCATAATCTAATCATGTCTAAGCATTGGACATCTTACTGAATCAGACCCTCAAGGTTCCCCTAGGCTAGATGCCTCATAGTGACTCAACAATCCATTAAGAGTGACTTGATAATTGCTAACTCCTAGACTCTTCGATTCTGACTTCTCACAGGTTCTGCCAGTTGCCACTCAACTCCCTATTTTGTTTAAGACTTACATCTTTCTGTCATAGGGACAAACTTGCAAAATTATGCAAATTGAGGAGGGGAGGCAATGCCAGTTTTAGGATGGTGAATTGGAGGGATTACCAAGACTTGGTTGTTGCATTCATATCATTCAGTTCAGCATCAGGGGTAAACGCCTATCCAGAGGCTATCCTTGGCAAATTTGGAAAGCAACAAGTACAGAATAAGAGCAAGAACGACATCAACTCCCAATGCCTTGACCTCTTTACACTCTTCAGTTTTTTCTCTGGACTAAACCTATGTGCCTACATGATCTAGTTTAGACTCTTGATCTAAGTCATGGACATAGTTAACTTCACATCTCGCTGTTATTAATCATAGACTCATGAAAGTAAATATGCTAACAGGTAACACTCTCTGTTCGCACCTGACCTAGCTCAAGGAATACTCCTAATCAATCTCAATGTTACTACTTCTTTGGTTATCCTGTTAATTCTTGATAGCATGACATTGAAGATAAGGAACCCGAAGTGAGGCAATTAATGAACGACTCATGGCGCTATTAGAGTTCATGACAATTTCTTAAGCTTGTTCTACAAATATAGTGAATCTTATACTCCAATGAAGAAGAAAAGTGAATGGATAAATACTAGCAGAAATCCATGACTTGATTTAAGAACATTGCTATTGTGCATAAAGGTGATTGAAGCGTTTAGAATCTTACTTGGAACTTTGCAGAGAAAGAAAAACTGCCTATTGTGAGCTTTGGATCTGGAAGGATTAGCACCGCGGAGCAATTTCAATAAAAAAAATAGCAGAATCCAACGTCTCCACTAACTAAGGTTGACTGCCAAGAGGAGAGAAAAAGAGAGAGACTTTTCCAGCAGCCCCCATTTATGAGAGTTCTCCACCCTCTAATTGCCACAAACAGCTTGTTAATGATAGAATTCCCTAGAGAAAAATAGTGAAGGATCAGAATCGGAGAAAGAAGCTTCAAAAGACCTTCCAACATGGAGGAGATTCCAAAGAAACAGATAAAGGTTCAACTCAAAAATCCCTCTCCCATAAAGACCTTCCTCCAAGAAAAGAGAAAGAAACCAACCCCACCTAAATTTTTCTTTTTTTCCTTTTTTTTTTAAATTTTTTTTTATTTTTCTATTTACACCTAACTAACTTAGGTAACTAACCTAACTAACCTTTAACTGAAAATTTTTCTTTTTTTATTATTTTCTTATTATTTTATTTGTCTTTTTCTATTATTATTATTTTTTATCCCTTTTTATTTTCTCTTTTCTTTATCTCTTTTTTTTCTTTCTCATTCTTTTTTCCTTGCTATTATTACTTGTATTCCTTCTATTATTATTATTATTTATTTATTTACCCTTTTATTATTTTATTTTCTAAATTTGATTAATTAAACTATAATTTAATCTCGGACATAATTAGGTGTTCACAAGTAGGTAAAGTAGCATCAACAAAGAATAATAAGAGAGAATTATTCTTCGTGAGAATGAGTTGAAGAACTTTGAGGAATTTTAAATTATAGCCATTTTGAAGAAATTTTAAATTCTCTCATTTAATTTGTTAAAATATTCTCCTAAAATTTCTAAAATTTAAATTTTTTATAAAAAATATTCAAACAAGATTTTTCAATTTTTAGAATTTAATATTCTCTCTAAAATTACATTTCCCATTTGTTGTGCATAGTTTTTTTTTCTTTTTGGAATCTTGTTTCCATAAGAATCACCACTAGACTTGAATAAGCTGAAGTCTTTCTTCTCATGCTTGAGATGATTTTTAAAATCATTCCATAAAGGAGGAAATTTTTCTAGTAGAACATTGACTTATAGAATTTTACAAATCTTCATTCCTTCATTTAGTATGTCAGTAACCAAGTTTTCATATACGTGAACTTGTTCCATGATTAATTTATCATCTACCGTTTGAAACTGTAGCCATTTTTCAGTCACATATTTTGTTTCCAGTGTCATCAACCTCATACTTTGCTTCTAATGTTTCTCAAATGGACTTTGCTGACTTATTTTGACACAAATAAATTAAAGAGATTGTTATGCATATGATTAAGAAGGTCACCATGTATCGGTTTATTATGTTTTTCATGGATTTTTAGGTTTTTCACAACTTTTGCTATAGTCTCATCATCAATTGGCATTTGTGGAGGATCTATGAATAGCACTTGATGAATCTCAAGTTACTCAAAAAAAGATGAGCAATTTTTGTGACCATTGTTCGTAGTGGGTCTCGTTCAAAGGTTCAAGACGGAAGATGTCAAGTAGCACGTTCTTGCTTTATAGCAACGCCATATAGATTTTACTTTCAAATTGTTAGGAAAATGTAGACACTATGAAAGAAAAATTTCGGCAAACCTCTGATGCAACCTGATTCAGGTATTACTCCTTAAGGTTAACACAACAACACACAAGGAACCGTGTACTCAACCTACACATACTCGAGTCTTACACAATATTGCGCAAAATTATGAAGAGAATGGAAAGTGAGTAGGATAGCTTAGAGATCTATGTTGAATACTTAGAAGCATTTGTTATATATAACACATAAGAAAGATTAAAAGTTGCATCCAATTAGAAAATATTACAATGTTTAGTAGTTCAATGTCCAACGACTAGAAAATAATTGTTGGATGGCTAATAAGTACACATTGACCAAATATTAACTCTCTAACAGTCAAATAATAATGATACAATAACTAGAAAATAAAGGTTAATTAAAGGTATAGAACAAATTATTATCACAGATTATTGTTGCAATTATTCTCTTACCGGCCATTTACTAACATGTGAGCACTTTCCAACTATGAAGAAACGAAGTAACATCTCATTTGGAGAATAGTTAAACCTAAAGCTTTTCAAGTGGAAACTAGATTGCAATTCCACCTATCACCACACTGTAACCTTTATTAGAGAACAACTAGGTTTAACTACTCTTCAAGTGATTTGTATTCTCCAATTTGAAGATATTAGAGTCGTGCCCCTGTTCAAAATGTCCCACCCCTATGAACTTTTCTCAACCATTATGTTGTCTTCACAGCTACTACATTTATCTTCTCTACGAGTGTCTTGCATTGTAATTGCCATCTTTAAGAATGACCTCTCTCATAACACCATCACCTTCATAGAACCCTCCTGCCTTTAGGTTAGCATCATTTACTTGAAGTTATACCTTCTAATTGACCATTAGCTATTTCTTGAGATATTGTTTATATTTCTATTAAAGATGTAAGTTTTTCAACAAATTAATTATATGAAATTAAGGTTTGTTAGTTATATCAAAATGGAAAATGGTAAATTTGGGTTCAATTTTTATTGTCATTAACCAGCATCTAATTCTAATATTTATTTTATCATTTTATTTATTCATTTATTTATTACAACTTATTTATTTTTGTGCACATTTTTTACCTCCTTTCTTTTATGCACAAAAATACATTAAAATTTTCAAAAATTTAACAAAACAAAAATAGAACATAACAGAAGATCAAAATAGAGCTAGAGTAAACAAAAGCGAGAGGCCAAAAAAGTTGAAAATATACTCTTAGTTAGAAAAGAAGGTTGGAGAAAACACATTACAGGTTAAAGGAGGTGGATAGTTGTAGGTTTGGAATCTGAATTACCAAAAAAATGGGTCTAAAAAAATAATGAAGAGAAAGATCTAATCGTTAGGTTAAACTTGTAAATTCGATTAAATTTTTTCTGCAAAAAAAAAAGAATGAAGGGAAGAGAATGGAGGCCTTTTTCCTGTAATTCATTCTTAGTACAAAAACTTCAGAAAAATACATACCAAAATTCAAAGGATTTTGGGAAGAAAGGATCGAAGAATAAGAAAAAAATTTAGGTAAAACACATATCCCATTATAGTTTACTTTAAAAAAAATTAATTAGAAGAACAAAACCAAGGAAAGAGGTTGTCACTGTTAGGTCCTTGATAGAGTTTTCATGGCTATGTCATCCTCACAATCTCTAATCACCGTAACCCTTCATTTTCCTCTCACCCAAAATTCCTCCTTCCAGTCTTTTTCTCTCCTTTCCTTACCATTAAACCAACTCATGTCTTCATCTTGTTAGGCTTGCAAGATCTGTGTAGCTCTAACCTTCCACATCCTCCCATCTCACCATCGTCCTCGTTAGAGTAACCATAGGTTCCACCTTGGTTCTTCTCTCATCCATCCTGAGTTTCCCTTATGACCATCGTAACTTCCACCTTCACTCTACTTTCTCCCTTTCTCTAATTTCCCTTTCATCTTTCTCTACGCACCATGCCATTTCACCTCCCAATACATGTGTCTTTTGCATTTCTAAAAAGCAAGAACCCTAGGTTTCCCATAATATTATTATTATTATTATTTAATGTTGAGTTAATGAATTATTGAGGAGTTGGAGAATGCCTCGTGAATAAAAATCTACTTTATTTCATATTTTATTGTTACTTTCTTTTCAAAAACCAAAATTAATTTTTTAAACCAGAATTAATTTTGTAGAGAAAAGAATATCTCTGTTCAAAATTAACTTTTTCCCTTATCATTTTAAAATTAGGTATATCTAGTTTAAATTTTAAATTCTTTTTTTTTAAATTAAAAAAATTAAGAAAATTGTTAAATTTTTCTTTTATCTTTTTTAAGCAAAGACATTGATCTTGGTTAGATTTGTCTTTGTGGACCAACCTATATTAACATTGATCTTGGTTAGACCTTTAAGAGGAGCAGATTAGACTGCTTGCTGAGATGAAGTTAATATAGAAGTAACTATTTGCAAACTCGACTAATTTTTTAACAAATTAAAAGCTAAGTCCCAAGTATAGCCTTGGAAGGAGGTTTATTCTTAAACACAACACACTAGTGCAAAAATACGATATTATAACAGGATTTTACGTCGGTTCTTCAAAAATCGATATAAATAAAAACGCGGCGGCATTTTTGTAAATAAATGTAAACTTTCTACATCGGTTGGGAAAAGAAACAATGTAGAAAGTGAGTATATTTTCAAACTTTCTAATCGGCTACGAAACAAGCGATGTAGAAAGTACTTTCTACATCGGTTGCTCTGTGTCGCAACCGTAATTCCGACGAGACGACGAACTCGCTAAAATTTGAAAATAATTTGATTTGATTGTGGAGTCGCCACCAAATTTTTGTTTAAGGGAAAAAGATTTGGAAAAACCCTGACTCAAGGATGAGATTCGAAGTTCGGGAGTCGGTTACGAGTAGGGAAGGTGTTAGGCACCCCACTCGCCTGTTCCAAGGAACGGTACCCTTAAACTGAGTGTGTGATTATTTGAAAATAGTTTGATCCCTTAATTAATTTGAAAATAAATAGGTTGATGGAGGTTAGCCTGACAGGACTTGATCCTGCTCCTACGTATTCTCCGGTGCAATGGGAAATTCAAGGCTTACGTAGTTCTGGTTTTAAGAGACTTGATCTTTTGAAGAAGTAGAGGGGTGATTTGAGGATAGGATTTATTTTTGAATAGACTAAAATTGCGTACTTGCATAACCCAAACCGTCATATGCCGTGAGTGAGTTTGCACGAATTATAACGCGGAACAACAGAGAAGGCTGCTTGTTCGTATTAGAATCCGTTGTACAAATCTTAGAGATTTAAAATAGATATTTGAAATAGACGTTTTCGAACAGAGTTAGTAAATAGAGATTTTCTAAAATTTATGCTTGCAAAATCCAAATCGTCGTAAGCCGTATTTGGAATCTACACGAATTTAAAACACAGAACAGCAGAGAAGGCTGCCTGTTCGTGTTAAAATCCGATTGCACACATTTTAGAAAATTAAAACAGATATTTTGAAATAAACATTTTTTGGTGGAGTTAGTGAACAATGATTTCCTAAAATTGCGTGCTTGCAAAATTCAAATCGTCGTAAGCCGCATTTGAATCTGCACGAATTAAAACACAGAGCAGCAGAGAAGGCTGCCTGTTCGTGTTAAAATCCGCTTGCACACATTTTAGAAAATTAAAACAGATATTTTGAAATAGACATTTTTTTTAGTAGAGTTAGTTAACAATGATTTTCTAAAATTGCGTGCTTGTAAAATTCAAATCGTCGTAAGCCGCATTTGAATCCGCACAAATTAAAACACAGAACAGCAAGGAAGGCTGCCTGTTCGTGTTAAAATTCGATTGCACACATTTTAGAAAATTAAAACAGATGTTTTGAAAACAAATGTTTTTACAGAGTTGGTGAAGATAATGTTTCAAAAAAAAACGATTGGATTTAATTTAATAGTTACAGAACCAAAATTGGGCTTGACCCAAATTAAAAGAAAATGGAAGAAAATGATTGAGTTTAAGTGAAAAGAGGGGCTTGGGCTAGACCCATGTCAAAATTGAATTTGATTTCAAGAAAAGGAAAAAGATCGGGCTTGACCCAAAGAATAGATTAAAGAAAAGAATTAGGCTTGACCCAAATTAAGCAAAATCCAACTTTAAAGAAATGATTTAGAATTAAAGAAAAAGAAGTGAGCTTGACCCAAGTGAAGGAAAATTGGATCGAGATTAAAAGAATTGAGCTTGAATTAGACTTGATTTAACATAAACTTGACTTGATTTGAAGTTAAGGAAAGGAATTGCGAACATGCTTCGGTAATCAAGTGATAGAAATTTCATTTCAAGTCCAAATTAGATAAATAATATCATTCTGGAAACTAGAGAGAAAGACAAAGAAAACGCAACAATAATCATCAAAATCGGAGATCATTTGATTAACTAAAAACAAAAACGAAAAACAGAGATGAAAATCAACCTCAAGAACACACAAGTTTTTGGCGCCAAAATTTGAATTCAAATCTCAGAATTTTTAGAAAGTATTTTTGGTAGATCTGAAAAATAAAAACTGATCAATTGAAAGATATGGATCATAGGAATCAAACAAAACAAGTTTGACATCAATCCAATCAGAAATGAGCAGGATATGCACAAATCAAACAAGCTAGGTTAATTCGCGCACTAAGATGAACATGCTTCGGTAATCAAGTGATAAAAATTTCATTTCAGATCTAAATTGGACAAATAATACCATTCCAGAAACTAGAGAGAAATACAAAGAAAACTCAACAAAAAGCACCAAAATCGGAGATCATTTGACCGATTAAAAATTAAAACGAAAACAGACAAGAAAATGAACCTCAAGAACACACAAGTTTTTGGCGCCAAAATTTGAATTCGAATCTCAGAAGTTTTAGAAACTATTTTTGGTAGATCTGAAAAATAAAAACTGATCAATTGAAATATATGGATCATAATAATGAAACAAAACAAGTTTGACATCAATCCAATCAGAAATGAGCAAGATATGCACAAATCAAACAAGCTAGGTCAATTCGCGCACCAGGATGAACATGCTTCAGTATTCAAGTGATAAAAATTTCATTTCTGATCCAAATTGGACAAATAATATCATTCAAGAAACTAGAGAGAAATACGAAGAAAACGCAACAAAAATCATAAAAATCGGAGATCATTTGACCGATTAAAAATTAAAACGAAAACAGACACGAGAATGAACTCGGAAATCCGAGAAGAAGCAAGAAACTTAAGAGGGATAAAATTCGGACCTAACCTCCATTGGAAGGTGATGAAGATCTGATTCTATGAAGGCCAAGGGCTGAATTGAAGGCCAGAGAGTCTCCTAGGTCCTCCCCTCAAAGGTTCTGAAAATCCCCTTCTAAGACTCCAAGTTCTCCTCCTCCCAAGAATTTCCAAAAATGAGAAAAAGCCTTTTTCTTTTCTTGTTTGTAGGTATATATAGACACATCCCTTCTTGGCAAGGGTGAAGCTCTTTCAAAGAGCCAAAAGCCAGCCTCCTCTCTCTTAGCAAGGGCCAAGTCCTTTCAAAGGGCCAAAAGCCACCCCTTTCTAGGAGCCAAAAGCCAACCCCTTTGATTTCAAAATTTTTGTTTCCTATTTTGATTTTTCAGCTTTTTCTTTTTTTCAATTTTCATTTTTTTTACCTTTTTCGTTTTTTTTATTTATTTATTTATCATTTTTACTTATTCTTTAATTTCCCTTTTATTTTTATTATTATTTTTTTTTTTGCTTTCTGTTTTCTCTATTTTCTGCTTTCTGTTTTTTCTGTTTTTTGTTTTACATCTTTTCAAATTTTTAATTAACTTAACTTTTGGTTAATTTTAATGATTGGGGGCCTCAGACATAATTGAGTGTTTACAGTTTGCCCCTCTTTACTCATTTTCCTACCAGATAATGTGAGAAATGATTTTCTGAATTATCGTAATAGGAAATGAGTAAAGATGTGAACACATTATATCCGAGGCAGGCCTTGAAGAAGTCCGACAAATAGAAGGAGCCTTGAACTTGAAATTGAACCTCATGGATGCCTGGAGAAGGATGATTGAATGACCTTATCGACTTTATGTATCGATAGGGTTTAAATATGCGAGGCTTAGCTGTATAACCTAACTAAGCTAAGTGGAATTAATGAATGCCTGTTAGGACTGGCGTGGAATTCAATGGGATGGCTTGTTAGGACAAGTAAAATGAAATGAAAATGGCCTGTTAAAACAGGAAAAGCAGAAGAGAAATGGCCTGTTACGACGGGCTCAGTAGAGTGAAAACGACCTGTTTTAAGACAGGAAAGCATGCAAGAACTAAAATGTAAGATATGTACAAGGTGGCCTGACAGCATAGGCCGAGGTATCTATCTAAGTTGGAGGCCTGACATCATAGGCCCAGCTGTGGAAAAACGAACTTGGTGAGGCCTGACATCGTAGGCCCAAAAGCAAAAAAGTAAACCTGAGGAGGCCTGACAACATAGGCCAAGGATGTGGAAAAGTAAACTTGATGAGGCTTGACAACATAAGCCAAGGTGCAAAAAAGAAAACTTGAGGAGGGCCTCAATAGGCCAGGATGCAAAAAAGTAAACGTGCTGGGGCCTAAATAGGCCAGGATGCAGAAAGTAAATGTGCTTGGGCCTGAATAGGCCACGGTGCAGAAAAGTAAACGTGCTAGGGCCTGAATAGGCCGGGATGCAGAAAACTAAACGTGCTGGGGCCTAAATGGGCCAGGATGCAGAAAGTAAATGTGTTTGGGCCTGAGTAAGCCAGGGTGTAGAAAACTAAAAGTGCTGGGGCCTGAATAGGCCATGGTGCAGAAAAGTAAACGTGCTGGGGCCTAAATAGGCCAGGGTGTAGAAAAATAAACGTGCTGGGGCTAAATAGGCCAGGATGCAGAAAGTAAATGCGCTTGGGCCTGAATAGGCCACTGTGCAGAAAAGTAAACGTGCTAGGGCTTGAATAGGCCGGGATGCTGAAAAGTAAACGTGCTGGGGTCTGAATAGGTCAGGGTGCAGAAAAATAAACGTGCAGGGGCCTGAATAGGCCAGGGGGCAGAAAAGTAAACTTGAGGAGGGCCTGAATAGGCCAGGATGCAGAAAAGTAAACTTGTTGGGGCCTAAATAGGCCAGGATGCAGAAAGTAAATGTGTTTGGGCCTGAATAGGCCACAGTGCGAAAAAGTAAAAGTGCTAGGGCCTGAATAGGCCGGGATGCAGAAAAATAAACGTGCAGGGGCCTGAATAGGCCAGGAGGCAGAAAAGTAAACTTGGGGAGGGCCTGAATAGGCCAGGATGCAGAAAAGTAAACGTGTTGGGGCCTAAATAGGCCAGTATGCAAAAAGTAAATGTGCTTAGGCCTGAATAGGCCACGGTGCGAAAAAGTAAAAGTGCTAGAGCCTGAATAGGCCGGGATGCAGAAAAGTAAACATGCAGGGGCCTGAATAGGCCAGGATGCAGAAAAGTAAACGTGTTGTAGCCTAAATAGGCATGGATGCAGAAAGTAAATATGAGGGCATCCCGTTGTTGACGGGAAGGAATGTAGAAAGGGGGTCCCGCTGTTGCCGGGAAGAATGCAAGAAAATTAAACATGCTTGATATCCAGTTGTTGCCGGGAAAATGCAAGAAATTAAACATGCTTGGTATCCCGCTGTTGCTGGGAAAATGCAAATGAGGTCCTGCTGTTGTCGGAAAAGACGCAAGAAATTAAACATGCTTGATGTCCTGTTGTTGACAGGACAAGACGCAAGAAATTAAACATGCTTGATGTCCTGTTGTTGACAGGAAAATAAATATGAGGTCCCGCTGTTGCCGGGAAGATGCAAATGATGACATCCTGCTGTTGCCAGGATAAATGCAAACCTGCTTGACAGGTGACAGAAAAATAGACATGCTTGAGGTCCTGTTGTGGACAGGAAAATAGACATGAGGTCCCGCTGTTGACGGGAAGATGCAAATGATGACATCCTGCTGTTGCCAGGATAAATGCAAACCTGCTTGACAGGTGACAGGAAAATAGACATGCTTGAGGTCCTGTTGTTGACAGGAAAATAGACATGGGGTCCCGCTGTTGCCGGGAAGATGCAAATGATGACATCCTGCTGTTGCCAGGATAAATGCAAACCTGATTGACAGGTGACAGAAAAATAGACATGCTTGAGGTCTTGTTGTGGACAGGAAAATAGACATGAGGTCCCGCTGTTGACGGGAAGATGCAAATGATGACATCCTGCTGTTGCCAGGATAAATGCAAACCTGCTTGACAGGTGACAGGAAAATAGACATGCTTGAGGTCCTGTTGTTGACAGGAAAATAGACATGGGGTCCCGCTGTTGCCGGGAAGATGCAAATGATGACATCCTGCTGTTGCCAGGATAAATGCAAACCTGCTTGACAGGTGACAGAAAAATAGACATGCTTGAAGTCCTGTTGTTGACAGAAGAATGCAAATGAAGTCCCGCTGTTGCCGGGAAGATGCAAATGATGACATCCTGCTGTTGCCAGGATAAATGCAAACCTGCTTGACAGGTGATAGAAGATTAAACATGCTTGAGGTCCTGTTGTTGACAGGAAAATAGACATGGGGTCCCGCTGTTGCCGGGAAGATGCAAATGATGACATCCTGCTGTTGCCAGGATAACTGCAAACCTGCTTGATAGGTGAAAGAAAAATAGACATGCTTGAAGTCCTGTTGTTGACAGGAGAATGCAAATGAAGTCCCGCTGTTGCCGGGAAGATGCAAATGATGACATCCTGCTGTTGCCAGGATAAATGCAAACCTGCTTGACAGGTGACAGAAAAATAGACATGCTTGAAGTCCTGTTGTTGACAGGAAAATGCAAATGAAGTCCCGCTGTTGCCGGGAAGATGCAAATGATGACATCCTGCTGTTGCCAGGATAAATGCAAACCTGCTTGACAGGTGACAAAAGATTAAATATGCTTGAAGTCCTGTTGTTGACAGGAGGATGCAAGCCTACTTGACAGGCAAAGGAAATGAAAGATGAAAGAGGCCTGTTAAGGCAGGCAACAAAGAAAGGATCCTGTTGTTGAAAGGAAAGATGCAAGCCTGGTAGAGAGGCAAAGGGGAATGAAAGAAGTCTGTTAAGATAGGTAAAATGAATGACGAAAACTATCTTGCTAAGACAGGATGAATGTAGATGGACTCTTGATAAAAAAAATAAGCCTGCTAGACAGGCAAAAGGAAAGATAAAAGCCTGTTAAGACAGGCAAAAACAAAAAGATTCTGTTATTGACAGGAAAGATGCGAGCTTGCTAGACAGGCAAAAGAAAAGTAAAGTGATCTATACTACCTTGAAAGAATGGCCTGTTGGGGCAGGCAAAGCATGAATGACCTCTAATAGAGGCAAAGGAAAAAAGACAAGAATATATTAGGATAGGTATCGAAGGAAAGCCCTGTTGTTGACAGGACAGAAATGAGCCTGTTAAGACAGGCGAGAATCATGCGGAGGTCCTGTTGTTGATAGGGCGGAATGAAGATAGATACTTGATAATTATTTTCTTGAAAATACTTGAGCAACCATTTTGCCCCAGTTTAGAGGATTCTTGATAATTGATGGATGTCTTGATTTGAAGGGATTTTAGGCAAGTGTTTCCCCAGTTTAAGCCTCGATGAGATTGAAGATGAGCTTAACTTGAGTTTTTCTGGGAAACTTTGCACTATTGAACTTGATTGGAGTTGGGGAATTGAGGATTGCCTCAACTTGGATTTTCTTGGGCAAATGTTTGCCCCAGTTTGAACTTGACTGAAAATTTAAGGATGACCTCAGTTTAAAATTTGGTGGACCAGTGTTTGCCGTTGTTTGAACTTGATTCAAAAATTTTCGACTGTCTCGATTTGAATTATCTGGGCGAATGTCTCCCTCTGTTATGAAATTTTTGGGATTGAGGATCGCCTCAACTTGAATTTCTAGGCAAAAGCTTGTCCTAACTTTGTTCTTGAGTTCAAGTCTTTCTTGGAAAAATGTTTGCCCCAGTTTGGACTTGATCCAGAATCTGAGGATGACCTCAAATTGAACTTTTTGTGGGAAAGCGTTTGCCCTAGTTTGGACTTGATTCGATTTTAATTATGACTGATTTGGGCAATTTTACCTAGGTCTTAATTACTTTTGAAAAATGGGTCATGCGATGCTTGAATAAAAAGATGCTTATGTGCTGTTTGAATGAGTGAAAAGAATGCGGTGTTAATGATCCTTGAATAAATGCAGAAATGATGTAGGGTTCTTATTTTGTTGCTTGAAATAATTATTTGATTAGACATATGCTATTGAATGCAAACCATGAAATGGTGTAAAATTTTTGTTTCTCTTAATTTTTGTTTTTTCTGACGCCTCCTTCCTCGACAACCCCATAGTTGGTGTGAAAGGGATCAAGAATCAAGGCGAGCTGGATCGACTCAATCTTTTTGCTTATGGGTCAATTTTGAAATATTCTTTCCGGGATTTTTGAAACCCAGCGGTGGTCAGTATTATTGAGTAAGACACACTCCTTCTTTGGTGGCATCCTGGTTGGTAAGAAGATGAATCCTTGGGAAACAATCCTGTCGCGTTGCAACAGTCGAGGATTCATCCGACTTGTCATGACTTTTCAAAATTAATCCCTTTTTAATTCTTTTAACATTTTTCATGTTTCCTTGTGGCACGTGCATTTTGAGGTGTGCAAAGTGATGCTGGATGGTCAGAAGAAGAAGATAGAGAATTTTGAGGTTGTATGTTTTAAGGTGGTGTACTTGAAAGGAAAAGGATGATGAAAGGGGTGGGTTTGATTGCCCAAATGGCACCTTTTGATGAAAAATGCCAATGCTGTTTTTCATAATCTTGATTGTCAAATTAGCCAAACTTTTGAGAAATGGCAAAATTTTGCCCCAGTTTTAAGAAGATAGAAGGTGGAGAATATCATGTTGTCTTGAAATTCCTAGTTTGACCTTAATTTTTTCCTGGGTTGTTCTTTTGAGTTTTCAACCCAGCAGGTCATTTGTATTGCCCTAACTTTTGCCTAGGTTGCCCTTACGGGTTTTCGACCTAGCGGGCTCTTGATTGTGCCCTAACTTTTTCCTAGGTCGTTCTTGAGGATTGTCGACCTAGCGGGCTTTTTTACTCAATTGTGCCCTAACTTTTGCCTAGGCCGTTTTTTAGGGTTGTCGACCTAGCGGGCTTCTGCTTGATTGTGCCCTAGCTTTTGCCTAGGCCGTCATTTGAGGGTTTTCGCCCTAGCGGGCCTTCTGCTTGATTGTGCCATAACTTTTGCCTAGGTTTTCTTTGATGGTTGACCTAGTGAGCTTCTGTTTGATTATGCCCTAACTCTTGCCTAGGTCGTCTTTTATTGTTGACCTAGCGGGCTTCCGTTTGATTGTGTCCTAACTTTTGCCTAGGCCGCCCTTTGAGGGTTTTCGACCTAGCGGGCTTCTGTTTAATTGTGCCCTAACTTTTGCCTAGGCCTTCCTTTGAGGGTTTTCGACCTAGCAGGCTCTTGATTTTGGTTGTGCCCCAACTTTTGCCTGGGTCGTTTTTTATTGTTGACCTAGCGAGCTTTTATATGATCCTGATTTTTGCCTGAATTGCTTTTGGAACCCAGCAAGACCTTTTCTGATCATGAATTTGTCGATCATTATTTTGGATTTTAACCCTACTTTTGCCTGGATTATTTTTGGCTTTTAACCCAGCGGGCTTCTCTTCTTCTTGAATTTTATGTTTTGACCTTGATTTTGCCTGGATTATTTAAGGCTTCCAATTCAGCGAATCATTTCTTCGATCCCTAATTTTTCCTGGATTTAAACTTGGTTCCAGCGGGATATTTTTACTTTGAGTGGCGATGTAGAATCCCTGGTTGTTTATTCTGCTTCCTCATTGGGTTTTTCTCTTTTAGCTTGATTAATTCGACGTTCAAGATTACTTATTACAGCACTGGCATCCTCACCAATTGGTATTTATTGTTTTGGTGTAGGAATAAGAAATAGGTTGAGTGATGAAAAGGATGATAAATTTTAGAAGTAAAGTCAAAATGAAAAGCACGTGCTCAAGAAACATGAAAATGTAACTTTTGTATTATTCATTGAGATTTGTTTTCAAAAGATTGATTTTGAAAAGTACGACAATTTTGGATGAGTATCCTCGATAGCTTGATTTGTACAATGCAACTTGTCGTGCTTCTCCCATCTTTTCAGCTGGTTGATGGGCTCTCGTGATTTGGCAACAGATTGTTTTTTGTATTAGGAGCAAGCCTCCCGAAATCCAGCCATTTCGCATCGATTAGGCTTTGTACCTTTCGTTTCAAAGCTAGGCAATCCTCTGTAGAATGGCCGATGAACCCTGCATGGTAATCGCATCTGGCGTTAGCATCGTACCATTTAGGATATGGTGGCTCTTGAGGTTTCAGAGGATAAGGCGCAACCAGCGAGTTTTGGATCAGCCAAGGTAGTAGCTCAGTGTAAAAGATTGGGATAGGGTCAAATTGGACGGGCTTCCTCTCCTTTTTCTAGCTTTGGTTGGCATTTTGGCTCATGGCTTGTGTTTGGGTCGTATATGGTGTTGGAGGTCGAACTTGTGTCGGATGGTTGTAAGTAGGAGGGTATGGTGTTTGGTATGTAGCTGCAATGTAAGGATATGGTAAGTAAGGTGTGTATGGTGTATATGGTGGTGGTTGAAAGCCAGCTGGACCATACTGTGCCATTTGAGGAATGTATTGGCCTTGACCAGAAGCCACATTGTAGGTTTCACCTGCCTTTTTCTTCCCAGATCCACTGGAAGCGTTGACTACGCCTGCAGACCTTTGCATGATCTTTCCACGGCGCATGCCACCTTCAATCCTTTCTCCAATGATGACGACATCGGAGAAGCTAGAAGTCACACTTCCAATCATCTTGTCATAGAAAGGATTTTGGAGTGTGTCCACGAACATGTTGACCATCTCTTTTTCGGATAAAGGAGGTTGTACCTGAGCAGCTAACTCCCTCCATCTTTGAGCGTACTGCTTGAAGGTTTCTTCTTCTTTCTTGGCCATATTCTGGAGCTGAGTCCGATCAGGGGCCATCTCCGTATTGTACTGATACTGCTTTGTGAAAGCCTTGACAAGGTCTCTCCATGAACGGATGTGTGTCCGCTCTAGTTGAGTGTACCAGTTTGCAGCTGCCCCTGTTAATCTGTCTTGAAAGAAATGGATGAGCAGCTTCTCATTGTAGGTACATGCAGACATCTTCCTGCAGTACATGGTTAGGTGGTTCCTCGGACAACCAGTCCCTTGATATTTCTCAAATTTAGGAACCTTGAACTTCGGAGGGATGACCACATCCGACACTAGACACAGATCGGAAGCGTCTTTGGCCTCATATGCACTTCCCTCAATTGCTCTGATTCTCCCTTTCAGGGTCTTCCATTTTTCAACACTATCCTCACTAGGGTGGCTCCGATGTTCTCCTGACATATTATGAGGGTAAGAGGGTGGTATGTGTATTGGATGAGGTCCTTGGGTGAACATAGGATTTGTCCCCCCAGGAGCTATTGGGTGGATTTGAGTAGGTTCACATGAAGTGGTGTTTGGGATAATGTGTGGGTTTTCTGTGGGGTTTGAAGGTAGGTATTGCGTTTGGGTTTGTATTTGGCTGAATGAAGGTGCATGTCCATGAGGAAACCCATAACTAAGCCATTCAGTTTGTGAAGGTATGGTTAATGGTATAGGGTTTTGTGGATTGCAGCCAGGAGGATGTAATGGGCCAGCTGATTCCTCTGGAACATCCTTTTGTTTGGGTAATTGGATGGCCTTCATTAGTTTGGCTATTTTCTCTTTCAGAGTTTTCACCTCATTTCTCAACTCTTCATTTTGTCGTTCCAACTCATCCATGATTCTTGATTTTGAACGGGTTCTATAAGGATGCCGAGAAAGTTGTCTATCTTCAATTTTTATCTTTCTGTTAAATTAAAAATTAATTTTTGAGAAACAATGTGAATGCCCAAATCAATGAATGATAAAAACGTTAATGCTTCAGTGAATATTAAAATGAGGGAGGTAGGGGATAATTTTCAAAATCGATGATAAACTTATTTAACGAATGGATGAATGCAATGTTGGATGCACAAAAAATTAGAGGTTTGGAAGTTTGATCATTTTGAATGATCTGTTGCTTTATTTATTTTGGCTTCTTTTTAGATTTTTAGTAATTCTGGTATTTTTTTAGTTTTGATAAAAAGAATCTTTTGGTTTTGCTAAAATTTCCCTAAGTTTCCTTTCAAATATAAAAGCATTTTGTTTTCAATATCCTTTTTCTTCTTTTTTTTTGGATTTTCCATAATCTGTTTATTTTAGTAATTTAATTTTTCTATTTCTTTTTCAAATTTTCTAACTCTCCTCTACTTTTGGATTTGTATATGTTTATTTTCCAAAATCTTAATTTGAATTGGTTTAGGCAAAAATTTGCCCCAGTTTCAGTTATTAGTATAAGAAATTATTTTTTGAATTTTCTTTAATTTTTTGATTTCATTTGTCAAATCTGTTTATTTTCTTCCTTTTTTAGTTTCCAATTTTCTTTGGCCTTTTTTTTTCTAATCTAAATCAATTTCAAATCTTAATATTTTGTGTTTTTTCCCAAAATAAATATGTTTTTGCCCTTTTTTTTGTGTCTTATGTGAGGTGATGTGACATAGATCTAAGGTCTTTCTAATATATGCTTCTCACACAGGGTAGTTTGTAATCCTGAAGGTTATGATGGTCACTAGAGCCAAGTTCTAATTCCTAGTGCTTGCTACAACCGTAGAGAAGGCTACCAGTTGAAGGGCACCAAGAAAAAGACGCACTCTAGTTGGAGTTTTCGTGATAGACAAACGGGATGTGCATCCCAAGTGACACCACTAGACCCCTCTAGTCCTAGGTTTTCACTCGGACCCGGGTGTAGGGCCCCACTCATGTTATGCATATAGGACTAGAATGTATAGAATAACCTGCAATTTGAAACACAATAGATATATGTCTTCTACCCTACTGTAAGAAACATACAACTTGAATTATCATGAATATCTAAAACAAATAACAACACATGAATAAATAGAAAGGGATCAACATGCATTTACACACTCAATTTTGAAAAAGGGCTTGACTCTCTAAAGTCCCCAGTGGAGTCGCCATCTGTCGCAACCGTAATTCCGACGAGACGACGAACTCGCTAAAATTTGAAAATAATTTGATTTGATTGTGGAGTCGCCACCAAATTTTTGTTTAAGGGAAAAAGATTTGGAAAAACCCTGACTCAAGGATGAGATTCGAAGTTCGGGAGTCGGTTACGAGTAGGGAATGTGTTAGGCACCCCACTCGCCTGTTCCAAGGAACAGTACCCTTAAACTGAGTGTGTGATTATTTGAAAATAGTTTGATCCCTTAATTAATTTGAAAATAAATAGGTTGATGGAGGTTAGCCTGACAGGACTTGATCCTGCTCCTACGTATTCCCCGGTGCAATGGGAAATTCAAGGCTTACGTAGTTCTGGTTTTAAGAGGCTTGATCTTTTGAAGAAGTAGAGGGGTGATTTGAGGATAGGATTGATTTTTGAATAGACTAAAATTGCGTACTTGCATAACCCAAACCGTCATATGCAGTGAGTGAGTTTGCACGAATTATAACGCGGAACAGCAGAGAAGGCTGCCTGTTCGTATTAGAATCCGTTGTACAAATCTTAGAGATTTAAAATAGATATTTGAAATAGACGTTTTCTAACAGAGTTAGTAAATAGAGATTTTCTAAAATTTATGCTTGCAAAATCCAAATCGTCGTAAGCCGTATTTGGAATCTACACGAATTTAAAACACAGAACAGCAGAGAAGGCTGCCTGTTCGTGTTAAAATCCGATTGCACACATTTTAGAAAATTAAAACAGATATTTTGAAATAGACATTTTTTGGTGGAGTTAGTGAACAGTGATTTCCTAAAATTGCGTGCTTGCAAAATTCAAATCGTCGTAAGCCGCATTTGAATCTGCACGAATTAAAACACAGAACAGCAGAGAAGGCTGCCTGTTCGTGTTAAAATCCGCTTGCACACATTTTAGAAAATTAAAACAGATATTTTGAAATAGACATTTTTTTTAGTAGAGTTAGTAAACAATGATTTTCTAAAATTGCGTGCTTGCAAAATTCAAATCGTCGTAAGCCGCATTTGAATCCGCACGAATTAAAACACAGAACAGCAGAGAAGGCTGCCTGTTCGTGTTAAAATCCGATTGCACACATTTTAGAAAATTAAAACAGATGTTTTGAAAACAGATGTTTTTACAGAGTTGGTGAAGATAATGTTTCAAAAAAAAAAACGATTGGATTTAATTTAATAGTTACAGAACCAAAATTGGGCTTGACCCAAATTAAAAGAAAATGGAAGAAAATAATTGAGTTTAAGTGAAAAGAGGGGCTTGGGCTGGACCCATGTCAAAATTGAATTTGATTTCAAGAAAAGGAAAAAGATCGGGCTTGACCCAAAGAATAGATTTAAGAAAAGAATTAGGCTTGACCCAAATTAAGCAACATCCAACTTTAAAGAAATGATTTAGAATTAAAGAAAAAGAAGTGAGCTTGACCCAAGTGAAGGAAAATTGGATCGAGATTAAAAGAATTGGGCTTGAATTAGACTTGATTTAACATAAACTTGACTTGATTTGGAGTTAAGGAAAGGAATTGCGAACATGCTTCGGTAATCAAGTGATAGAAATTTCATTTCAAGTCCAAATTAGATAAATAATATCATTCTGGAAACTAGAGAGAAAGACAAAGAAAACGCAACAAAAATAATTAAAATCGGAGATCATTTGATTAACTAAAAACAAAAACGAAAAACAGAGATGAAAATCAACCTCAAGAACACACAAGTTTTTGGCGCCAAAATTTGAATTAAAATCTCAAAATTTTTAGAAAATATTTTTGGTAGATCTGAAAAATCAAAACCGATCAATTGAAAGATATGGATCATAGAAATCAAACAAAACAAGTTTGACATCAATCCAATCAGAAATGAGCAGGATATACACAAATCAAACAAGCTAGCTCAATTCGCGCACTAAGATGAACATGCTTCGGTAATCAAGTGATAAAAATTTCATTTCAGATCTAAATTGGACAAATAATACCATTCCAGAAACTAGAGAGAAATAAAAATAAAACGAAACAAAAAGCACCAAAATCGGAGATCATTTGACTGATTAAAAATTAAAACGAAAACAGAGAAGAAAATGAACCTCACGAACACACAAGTTTTTGGCGCCAAAATTTGAATTCGAATCTCAGAATTTTTGAAACTATTTTTGGTAGATCTGAAAAATCAAAACCGATCAATTGAAAGATATGGATCATAAGAATGAAACAAAACAAGTTTGACATCAATTCAATCAGAAATGAGCAAGATATGCACAAATCAAACAAGCTAGGTCAATTCGCGCACCAGGATGAATATGCTTCGGTAATCAAGTGATTCAAATTTCATTTCAGATCCAAATTGGATAAATAATATGATTCCAGAAACTAGAGAGAAATACGAAGAAAACGCAACAAAAATCATAAAAATCAGGGATCATTTGACCGATTAAAAATTAAAACCAAAACATACACAAGAATGAACTCGGAAATCCGAGAAGAAGCAAGAAACTTAAGAGGGATAAAATTCGGACCTAACCTCCATTGGAAGGTGATGAAGATCTGATTCTATGAAGGCCAAGGGCTGAATTGAAGGCCAGAGAGTCTCCTAGGTCCTCCCTTCAAAGGTTCTGAAAATCCCCTTCTAAGACTCCAAGTTCTCCTCCTCCCAAGAATTTCAAAAAATGAGAAAAAACCCTTTTTTTTTTCTTGTTTGTAGGTATATATAGACACATCCCTTCTTGGCAAGGGTGAAGCTCTTTCAAAGAGCCAAAAGCTAGCCTCCTCTCTCTTAGCAAGGGCCAAGTCCTTTCAAAGGGCCAAAAGCCACCCGTTTCTAGGAGCCAAAAGCCAACCCCTTTGATTTCAAAATTTTTGTTCCTTATTTTGATTTTTCAGCTTTTTCTTTTTTTCAATTTTCATTTTTTTTACCTTTTTCGTTTTTTTTATTTATTTATCATTTTTACTTATTCTTTAATTTCCCTTTTATTTTTATTATTATTTATTTTTTGCTTTCTGTTTTCTGTATTTTCTGCTTTCTGTTTTTTCTGTTTTCTGTTTTACATCTTTTCAAATTTTTAATTAACTTAACTTTTGGTTAATTTTAATGATTGGGGGCCTCGGACATAATTGAGTGTTTACACTCTAAAACCGATGTAGAAAGTGGATTTTTTTAAAACTTTCTACATCGGTTTAGAAAATAACCGATGTAGAAAGTACTTTCTACATCGGTTATGAGAAACAACCGATGTAGAATGTCTTCCCCTGATACTTATTTTTCGACGCTGTTCGTGTTTAACCTCATTTTCCAAAACCCCAATTTCTCGTTTCGGCTTGTTCTCTCTATTTTCGTTTAAGTCTTAGCCATTGTCGACATCCTTATTATTTGTCGTTTCACTTCGTGCTTACGTTCGTGGTCGTCGTCGCCGTTGGAACGATTTTGTTCGTTCGAAGTCGTCGTCGCACATCGTAAGGTTCGAAGTCGTCTTTGTTGTTATTTATGCATCTCATTCTATTATTATGGTTGAAATATACATTTATTTTTGTTGTATTCTGTAATTTTTAAGCTTCTTATTTGGTTACCATGCTGTGTCGTCGTTCAACCACCGTTGTGCCTCCGTTTGGACACCGCTTGGCCACCGCTCAACCATTTTGTGTTGACTGTGAGGTATGTTCTATGCACCTCTACTTTATGATTGCAGATGTGAAAGTTTGCTTAGGGTTTATGTATGTTATAGTATTGATTTTGAGTTTAAATATGTTGGTTTGTTTTCTTGAGTTCAAATATGAGCATACCCTTAGTTTCCCGTTCAAGGTTGAATATAATGAGTATATTACTAAATAAGTAAATCATTCATTATATTAAATCTTGAATTGTCCAAGTTGTAAATTTTGGGACTAAAGTTTTTTATTTAGTGGTTAACAATTTCTTCATAAATCTTGTAAATTGTACTTGATGAAATTTTGGTTTAGTTCATTTTGCATTGTCTCTGGGTACATGCTTGATTATGGTAAATGAAACCATAATGAAGTTATGTACTTGGAGACTGATGCTCAATGCTGCCATAATTTCACCAAGTATGATATTCAAGATTTTAGAAGTATGTTAATCGATGAATAAAAAACTTTTTTCTCGAATGGGATAGGGTCTTACCAATAGTGAGGATAATAAATTAACAACAATGAGTGACAAGGTTAATCCTAAATCATGTGTTGATGATTCTTGTATAGTATGGATCGTAGTTGGATAAATGTTAAACGAACGAGCGATGAGTACGAGAATGGGGTAGAAAAGTTTTTGAATTTTGCGCAGACAAATTTACCTCAGAGTCATGCACAATTTTATTGTCCGTGTGTTAATTGTCTAAATGAGAGACGTTTGGGTGTTGGTCAAATTAGAGAGCATATTCTTTGTGATGGATTTTGCAAAAGTTATACAAAATGGACATGGCATGGCCAGTTATTAGGCATGCCAAGTGTGTCATAGACGGTGGAGGTTGATATAAATAAGGAAGATTGGGTAGAGGATATGATTCGTGATGTAGGGCATGCATCATGTGAGCGGGCAAATATGTTTGGTAACTTATCTACTGATTCAGAGAAACCTTTGTATCCGGGATGTACTACCTATACACAATTGTTAGCAGTGTTAAGATTATTCACTCTGAAGGCAAGGAATGGGTGGAGTGATAAAAGTTTCACTGAATTACTTGAACTGTTGGTAGAGATGCTTCCGGAAGGTAACACATTACCAAAGCGTAATTATGAGGCGAAGAAGGTGTTATGTCCGATGGGTATGCAGTATAAGAAAATACATGTCTGCCCCAATGATTGCATACTATACAGAAATGAGTTTGAAGGATTACATGAATGTCCTGTGTGTCAAGTTTCACGTTATAAACTGAAGGATGATGATTCTCTTTGCAATTACAGCACAAAGTGGCCTCCAGCCAAAGTGTTGTGGTATCTCCCAATAATTCCAAGGTTCAAACGATTATTTTGTAATAAAGATGAAGCAAAGAACCTTAGATGGCATGTAGATGAAAGACTGATTGATGGAAAACTTCGTCATCCAGCTGATGGTTTGCAATGGAAGATGGTTGATCAACTATATCCCGATTTTGGGAATGAGCCAAGAAACCTAAGGCTTGGACTTGCAACAGATGGAATGAATCTGTACGGTAATTTAAGTAGTAAACATAGTTCATGGCCTGTACTTTTGAGAATTTACAACCTTTCTCCGGAGTTGTGCTTGAAACGTAAATACATCATGTTGTCCAACATGATTTCAGGTCCACAACAACCTGGAAATGACATAGACGTTTATCTTGCTCCTTTAATTGAAGACTTGCAAAATCTATGGGAAGAGGGTGTGGAGGTATTTGATGCGTATGGTAATGAAAATTTCAAGATGCGGACAATGCTTTTTTGCACTATTAATGACTTTCCAGCATATGGAAATTTATGTGGATACAGCGTTAAGGGGCACAAAGCATGTCCCATATGTGAAGAAGGCACAAGTTACCATTAACTGCATCATGGAAGGAAGACAGTGTATCTTGGTCATCGAAACTTTCTCCGGACTAATCACCCTTATCGTAGATTAAGGAAAACTTTTAATGGATTGCGAGAAAATGATGTTGCTCCAAAAGCCTTAACTGGACAACAAGTCTACGATCGGGTTAAAAACATTAAAACTGTTTTTGGAAAGACTCAAAAAAAGGTCACTCAGACAAGGATATGGAAGAAGAGATCAATATTTTTTGATCTTCCATATTGGTACAAACTTAATGTTAGACATTGTATTGATGTGATGCATGTGGAAAAAAATGTGTGTGATAGCATCATTGGAACACTTCTCAATATACAAGGCAAGACTAAAGATGGAGTCAATTCTCGACTAGATTTGGTTCACATGGGTATACGACATCAGTTAGCTCCATAGCCTGTAGGAAAGCGAACATATTTGCCCCCCGCATGTCATACATTGTCAAAAAAAGATAAAATTTCTTTTTGTGAGTGCCTACGTGGGGTTAAAGTGCCACAAAGGTATTCTTCAAATTTTAAAAGACTTGTCTCGATAAAAGATTTAAAGTTATTTGGGTTAAAGTCTCATGATTGTCATGTGTTGATGCAACAACTACTTCCAGTGGTTATTCGTGACATTTTACCTAAAAAAGTTAGACATACAATAAGTAGGTTATGCTTATTTTTCAATAAAATATGTAGCAAAGTCATTGACCCTCTAAAATTGGATGAGTTGGCAAATGAAGCTTTTACTATCTTATGCCAATTAGAGATGTATTTTCCTCCATCATTTTTTGACATTATGGTTCACTTGGTTGTTCATATAGTGAGGGAGATAAGATTATGTGGTCCAGTTTATCTGAGGTGGATGTATCCAATAGAACGATACATGAAAATATTAAAAGGGTATGTGAAGAATCCACACCGTCCCGAGGCATCTATGATTGGAAGATACATTGCAGAAGAGGGCATTGAGTTTTGTACAGAGTATTTGTCAAAGGTGGAACCCATAGGAGTTCGTAAGTCTCGTCATGAGGGAAGACACAGAGGTAAAGGTACACGAGGCATAACTGTGAAAAGCATGGGTCATGCAGAAGTCCTTCAAGCACAATTGTATATTTTGAATAATACCGATGAGGTTCAACCTTACTTATCTACTCACAAAACTATGATAAGGGAGGAGAATGTTCGAATGAACGAGAAATGGTTGTTGAATGAGCATAACAAAACGTTCTTAAACTGGTTTGATGAAACAATTAAGAAGGATGATGGTGCCTTTGATACATTGAAGTGGTTAGCAAATGACTCAAACTTTGATGTCATATGTTGGACTGGATACTGTAAACACTCAATTATGTCTGAGGCCCCCAATCATTAAAATTAACTAAAAGTTAAGTTAATTAAAAATTTGAAAAGATGTAAAATAGAAAACAGAAAAAACAGAAAGCAGAAAATACAGAAAACAGAAAGCAAAAAATAAAAAATAAAAAAAATAAAAGGGAAATTAAAGAATAAGTAAAAATGATAAATAAATAAAATAAAAATAAAAATAAAAAAACGAAAAAGGTAAAAAAAATGAAAATTGAAAAAAAGAAAAAGCTGAAAAATCAAAATAGGAAACAAAAATTTTGAAATCAAAGGGGTTGGCTTTTGGCTCCTAGAAAGGGGTGGCTTTTGGCCCTTTGAAAGGACTTGGCCCTTGCTAAGAGAGAGGAGGCTGGCTTTTGGCTCTTTGAAAGAGCTTCACCCTTGCCAAGAAGGGATGTGTCTATATATACCTACAAACAAGAAAAAAAAAGGGTTTTTTCTCATTTTTGGAAATTCTTGGGAGGAGGAGAACTTGGAGTCTTAGAAGGGGATTTTCAGAACCTTTGAGGGGAGGACCTAGGAGACTCTCTGGCCTTCAATTCAGCCCTTGGCCTCCATAGAATCAGCTCTTGATCACCTTCCAATGGTGGTTAGGTCAGAATTTTATCCCTCTTAAGTTTCTTGCTTCTTCTCGGATTTCCGAGTTCATTCTCGTGTCTGTTTTCGTTTTAATATTTAATCGGTCAAATGATCTCCGATTTTGGTGATTTTTGTTGCGTTTTCTTTGTCTTTCTCTCTAGTTTTTGGAGTGATATTATTTGTGCAATTTGGATCTGAAATGAAGTTTTCATCACTTGATTACCGAAGCATGTTCATCCTGGTGCGCGAATTGACCTAGCTTGTTTGATTTGTGTTTATCTTGCTCATTTATGATTGGATTGATGTCAAACTTGTTTTGTTTAATTCTTATGATCCATATATTTCAATTGATCTGTTTATATTTTTCATATCTACCAAAAATATTTTCTAAAAATTCTGAGATTCGAATTCAAATTTTGGCACCAAAAACTTGTGTGTTCTTGAGGTTCATTTTCTTGTCTGTTTTCGTTTTACTTTTTAGTCGGTCAAATGATCTCCGATTTTGGTGAGTTTTGTTGCGTTTTCTTTGTATTTCTCTCTAGTTTCTGGAATGGTATTATTTGTCCAATTTAGATCTGAAATTAAATTTTTATCACTTGATTACCGAAGCATGTTCATCTTAGTGCGCGAATTGACCTAGCTTGTTTGATTTGTACATATCCTGCTCATTTCTGATTGGATTGATGTCAAACTTGTTTTGTTTGATTCCTATGATCCATATCTTTCAATTGATCAGTTTTTATTTTTGAGATCTACCAAAAATACTTTCTAAAAATTCTGAGATTTGAATTCAAATTTTGGCGCCAAAAACTTGTGTGTTCTTGAGGTTGATTTTCATCTCTGTTTTTCAATTTTGACATAGGTCCAGCCGAAGCCCCTCTTTTCACTTAAACTCCATTATTTTCTTCCATTTTCTTTTAATTTGGGTCAAGCCCAATTTTGGTTCTGTAACTATTAAATTAAATCCAATCGTTTTTTTTTTTTGAAATCTTATCTTCACCAACTCTGTAAAAACATCTGTTTTAATTTTCTAAAATGTGTGCAATCGGATTTTAACACGAACAGGCAGCCTTCCCTGCTGTTCTGTGTTTTAATTCGTGCGGATTCAAATGCGGCTTACGACGATTTGAATTTTGCAAGCACGCAACTTTAGAAAATCATTGTTCACTAACTCTACTAAAAAAAATGTCTATTTCAAAATATCTGTTTTAATTTTCTAAAATGTGTGCAAGCGGATTTTAACACGAACAAGCAGCCTTCTCTGCTGTTCTGTGTTTTAATTCGTGCGCATTCAAATGCGGCTTACGACGATTTGAATTTTGCAAGCACGTAATTTTAGAAAATCACTGTTTACTAACTCCACTAAAAAATGTATTTCAAAATATCTGTTTTAAAATGTGTGCAAGCGGATTTTAACACGAACAGGCAGCCTTCTCTGCTGTTCTGTGTTTCAATTCGTGTGGATTCCAAATACGGCTTACGACGATTTGGATTTTGCAAGCATAAATTTTAGAAAATCTCTATTTACTAACTCTGTTAGAAAACGTCTATTTCAAATATCTATTTTAAATCTCTAAGATTCGTACAACGGATTCTAATACGAACAGGCAACCTTCTCTGCTGTTCCGCGTTATAATTTGTGCAAACTCACTCACGGCCTACGACGGTTTGGGTTATGCAAGTACGCAATTTTAGTCTATTCAAAAATCAATCCTATCCTCAAATCACCCCTCTACTTCTTCAAAAGATCAAGTCTCTTAAAACCAGAACTACGTAAGCCTTGAATTTCCCATTGCACTGGGGAATACGTAGGAGCAGGATCAAGTCCTGTTAGACTAACCTCCATCAACCTATTTATTTTCAAATTAATTAAGGGATCAAACTATTTCCAAATAATCACACACTCAGTTTAAGGGTACTGTTCCTTGGAACAGGCGAGTGGGGTGCCTAACACCTTCCTTATTCGTAACCGACTCCCGAACTTCGAATCTCATCCTTGAGTCAGAGTTTTTCCAAATCTTTTTCCCATAAACAAAAATTTGGTGGCGACTCCACATCAATCATCAAAATATATTTTCAAACATTTAGCGAGTTCGTCGTCTCGTCGTAATTACGGTTGCGACAGATGGCGACTCCACTGGGGACTTTTAGAGAGTCAAACCCTGTTTCAAATTGAGTGTATAAATGCATGTTGATCCGTTTTCTATTTATTCACATGTTGTTATTTATTTCTTATATTCATGATAATTCAAGTTTGTATGTTTCTCACTCTAGGGTAGAAGACATATATCTATTGTGTTTCAAATTGCAGGTTATTGTATACATTCTAGTCCTACATGCATAACATGAGTGGGGCCCTACACCCGGGTCCGAGTGAAAACGTAGGACTAGAGGGCTTTAGTGGTGTCACTTGGGATGCACGTCCCGTTTGACTATCACGAAAACTCCAACTAGAGTGCGTCTTTTTCTTAGTGCCCTGCAACTGGTAGCCTTCTCTACGGTTGTAGCAAGCACTAGGAATTAAAACTTGGCTCTAGTGACCATCATAACCTCCAGGATTACAAACTACCCTGTGTGAGAAGCATATATTAGAAAGACCTTAGATCTGTGTCACATCACCTCACATATGACAAAAAAAAGGGGCAAAAACATATTTATTTTGGGAAAAAACACAAAATATTAAGATTTGAAATTGATTTAGATTAGAAAAAAAAAGCCAAAGAAAATTGGAAACTAAAAAAAGAAGAAAATAAACAGATTTGACAAATGAAATCATAAAAATAAAGAAAATTCAAAAAAAAAATTCTTATACTAATAATTTAAACTGGGGCAAATTTTTGCCTAAACCAATTCAAATTAAGATTTTGGAAAATAAACATACAAACCCAAAAGCAGAGGAGAGTTAGAAAATTTGAAAAAGAAATAGAAAATTAAATTACTAAAATAAACAGATTATGGAAAATAAAAAAAAAAGAAAAAAGGAAATTTTGAAAAAAAAATCAAAAAAATGCTTTTATGTTTGAAAGGAAACTTAGGAAAATTTTAGCAAAACCAAAATGTGATTTTTTTTTAGCAAAACAAAAAAATAATACCAAAACTACTAAAAATCCAAAAAGAAGCCAAAATAAATAAAGCAACAGATCATTCAAAATGATCAACTTTCAAACCTTTAATTATTTGTGCATCCAACATTGCATTCATCCATTTGTTAAATAAGTTTATCATCAATTTTGAAAAATATCCCCACCTCCCTCATTTTAATATTCACTGAAGCATTAACATTTTTATCATTCATTGATTTTGGCATTCACATTGTTTCTCAAAAACTAATTTTTAATTTAACAGAAAGATTAAAAATTGAAGACAGACAACTTTCTCAGCATCCTTATAGAACCCGTTCCAAATCAAGAATCATGGATGAGTTGGAGAGACAAAACGAGGAACTGAAAAATGAGGTCAAATCTCTAAAGGAACAGATGGCCAAGCTGATGGAGGCCATCCAATCATCCAAACAAAAAGAGACAAGGGAATCTCTATCGGGAGAACCAAATGACCCGTCATATCCTCCTGGGTTCACTCCACAAAACCCTTCAGCATTAACCATGCCTCCACCAACCGAAGGGGTTTATTATGGGTTTCCTCACCACCATACACATACACTACCCCAAACACAAGCTCAAACACAAACCCAAACACATAACCTACCGCCAAACATCATTCCATAAGCATACCAAACGGCTGTTGGGGGAACGAATCCTATGTTCACCCAAGGGCCTCACCCTATGTACATACCATTTTCTCAAGCTCACCATATGCTAGAGGAACACCCAAGCCATCCTTCAAATGAGGATACTGAAAAGTGGAGAATCCTAGAAGATAGAATCCGGGCGATCGAGGGAAGCGCTTATGAAGCCAAAAATGCAGCTAATCTATGCTTGGTTCCAGACGTGGTCATCCCTCCAAAATTTAAGGTTCTTGAATTCGAGAAATATCAAGGAACCAGCTGTCCAAAGAAACACCTGACTATGTACTGCAGGAAGATGTCTGCATGTACCTACGATGAGAAGCTGCTCATCCATTTCTTTCAAGACAGCTTAACAGGGGTAGCTGCAAACTGGTACACTCAACTGGAGCGGACACGCATCCGTTCATGGAGAGACCTTGCCGAGGCTTTCACAAAGCAGTATTAGTACAATACGGAGATGGCCCCTGATCGGACTCAGCTCCAGAATATGGCCAAGAAAGAAGAAGAAACCTTCAAGCAGTACACTCAAAGATGGAGGGAGTTAGCTGCTCAGGTACAACCTCCTTTATCCGAAAAAGAGATGGTCAGCATGTTCGTGGACACACTCCAAAATCCTTTCTATGACAAGATGATTGGAAGTGTGACTTCTAGCTTCTCCGATGTCGTCATCATTGGAGAAAGGATTGAAGGTGGCATGCGCCATGGAAAGATCATGCAAAGGTCCGCAGGCGTAGTCAATGCTTCTAGTGGATCTGGGAAGAAAAAGGCAGGTGAAACCTACAATGTGGCTTCTGGTCAAGGCCAATACATTCCTCAAATGGCACAGTATGGTCCAGCTGGCTTTCAACCACCACCATATACACCATACACACCTTACTTACCATATCCTTACATTGCAGCTACATACCAAACACCATACCCTCCTACTTACAACCATCCGACACAAGTTCGACCTCCAACACCATATACGACCCAAACACAAGCCATGAGCCAAAATGCCAACCAAAGCCAGAAAAAGGAGAGGAAGCTCGTCCAATTTGACCCTATCCCAATCTCTTACACTGAGCTACTACCTCGGCTGATCCAAAACTCGCTGGTTGCTCCTTATCCTCTGCAACCTCAAGAGCCACCATATCCTAAAGGGTACAATGCTAACGCCAGATGCGATTACCATGCAGGGTTCATCGGCCATTCTATAGAGGATTGCCTAGCTTTGAAACGAAAGGTACAAAGCCTAATCGATGCGAAATGGCTGGATTTCAGGAGGCTTGCTCCTAATACAAAAAACAATTTGTTGCCAAATCACGAGAGCCCATCGACCAGCTGAAAAGATGGGAGAAACACGACAAGTTGCATTGTACAAATCAAGCTATCGAGGATACTCATCCAAAATTGTCGTACTTTTCAAAATCAATCTTTTGTAAATAAATTTCAATGAATAATACAAAATTTACATTTTCATGTTTCTCGAGCACGTGCCTTACATTTTGGCTTTACTTCTAAAATTTTCCATTCTTTTATCCATTCCGCCCACTTCTTATTCCTATACCCAAACAATAAATACCAATTGGTGATAATGCTAGTGCTGTAATAAGTAATCTTGAACGTCGAATTAACCAAGCTAAAAGAGAAAAACCCAATGAAGAAGCAGAATAAACAACCAGGGATTCTAGATCACCATTCAAAGTGTCTTGTCAAATAAAATATCCCGCTGGAACCAAGTTTAAATCCAGGCAAAATTAGGGATCCAAGAAAAGATTCGCTGAATTGGAAGCCTTAAATAATCCAGGCAAAATCAAGGTCAAAACATAAAATTCAAGAAGAAGAGAAGCCCGCTGGGTTAAAAGCAAAAAATAATCCAGGCAAAAGTACGGTTAAAGTCCAAAATAATGATCGACAAATTCATAATCCGAAAAGGTCTTGCTGGGTTCCAAAAGCAATTCAGGCAAAAATCAGGATCATATGAAAGCTCGCTAGGTCAACAATAAAAAACGACCCAGGCAAAAGTTAGGGCACAACCAAAATCAAGAGCCTGCTAGGTCGAAAACCCTCAAAGGAAGGCCTAGGCAAAAGTTAGGGCACAATTAAACAGAAGCCCGCTAGGTCGAAAACCCTCAAAGGGCGGCCTAGGCAAAAGTTAGGGCATAATCAAACGGAAGCCCGCTAGGTCAACAATAAAAGACGACCTAGGCAAGAGTTAGGGCATAATCAAACAGAAGCCCGCTAGGTCAACCATCAAAGAAGACCTAGGCAAAAGTTAGGGCACAATCAAGCAGAAGGCCCGCTAGGGCGAAAACCCTCAAAAACGGCCTAAGCAAAAGTTAGGGCACAATTGAGTAAAAAGCCCGCTAGGTCGACAATCTTCAAGAACGACCTAGGCAAAAGTTAGGGCACAATTGAGTAAAAAAGCCCGTTAGGTCGACAATCCTCAAGAACGACCTAGGCAAAAGTTAGGGCACAATCAAGAGCCCGCTAGGTCGAAAACCCGTAAGGGCAACCTAGGCAAAAGTTAGGACAATACAAAAGACCTGCTGGGTTGAAAACTCAAAAGAACAACCCAGGCAAAAATTAAGGTCAAACTAGGAATTCCAAGATAACATGATATTCTGCACCTTATATCTTCTTAAAACTGGGGCAAAATTTTTCCATTTCTCAAAAGTTTGGCTAATTTGACAATCAAGATTATGAAAAGCAGCATTGGCATTTTTCATCAAAAGGTGCCATTTGGGCAATCGAACCCACCCCTTTCATCATCCTTGTAAACACCCATTTATGTCCGAGGCCCCCAATTATAAAGTTAATCAAGAAACTAAAACTAATTTAAATATTAAACAGAAAGAAAATGGATGGAAAAACAGAAAACAGAATAAACAGAAAAATAGACGATAATAAAAATATATATAATAAATAATGAGAAAATAAGAAAAGAGTTTTTTTGGAAAAAATAAAAATGATAAATAAAATTAAGTAACAAAAAACAGAGATAAAATTCTTTAAAAATCTAGAAATCAAAAATAATAAATAAAGAAGATAAAAACATAAAAATAAAGAAAAAATAAAATCTAAAAATAAATAAAATCATAATTTAAAAATAAATAAAGTTGAAAATAAATAAGAAACTAAAAATCTAGAAATCAAAAAATGATAAACAAAGAAGATAAAAAAAAGAAAAACAAAATATTAATAAAAATAAAAAAACAGAATTAAAAAATAACAAAATAAAATATATTTTTTTAAAAAAAGAAAAGAGGAGGGAAATTGAAAGATAAAAACAGAAAAACAGTTTTAACAGAAAAAAAACAAAAAACAGTTTTGAGAAAAAATTAAAATAAGAATAAAAAATTGAAAGATAATAAAAAAAATGAAAAACGTTTTTAATCAGAAAAAACGGTTTTTAACGGAAAAAACTAATTCTTTAAAAAAAGAAGAAGATTTTTAAAGAGGATAACAGAATTGAAACAGAAGAGGGAGGCGTCACATATATAAAAGAGGAGAAGGTCATCCCAGAGGTTTTTTTTGGGGGGGGGGGGTTTTCCTTTTTGCTATTGAGAATTGAGAGAAAGGGAGAGGGTGAGAAAAGCAAGAGAAGATCCAAGTTAAGAGAGATTGACAGAGGCAACGAGGCGGGCAGAAGAATTGACGAAGAAGAGAATCAACCCTAGTGGAGAAGAGAGTGCCCTGGGAAATCCCATACAGAGAACCCAGAGGAAGAGGAATAAAGAGGCTCCAATCAACCCTGTTCTTGGTCACTTTTTCGTCTCCAAAACAGGTTAGGTTCACTCCCTCTGCACCAAGAATTCATTGAATCAAGAATGGCATAATCGATTTCCTCTTGTTTATATATAAATCGTATCGTGTAGGGGGTTCTTTTTTCCTTATATCGAGAGTAAGCCTTAAGAAAGTGTTCTTGAACCGTGAACAATAAGGCCACGATCTCATGTACTGAACCCTATTGTATTTGTAATAATAACGCACCCCGCAAGAACTTTCTTTTGGTGTCTAACCGTAGGCATAGAAAATTCACCTAAGCGCATAAACGATGGCCATGAGAAACGAACGATTGAGTAAGATCATGTATAAAGGGTAATCTAAAGACCAAATTCATGTGCCCTGTTCCAGGGGGGCCATGTGCTCTGGTTTTGGCCGAACACAGCTCGGGTAAGTCAAATTTGGCCCTATGTGATCGTCGTGATTCTAATACGTTAGAATTGTTTTAGAAGGAGTGAGAAATAGAAGGGAAACACATGAGTAGGGGGATCGTCGGGAAATCATAAGGTGTTAGAGTCGGTACCGAGGGTCCCTAAAGTCAGAAATCGTTGTGACGGGTATGTAAACCCCATAACATAAAGCTACCCACGAGGAAGCCCTTACCTCCACATGCGAGAAGTGTGATCTTAGTAAAACTTTCTCAAGAACCTTTGATAGATTCTCAGCATAGGCCGTGATTGTAGATAGCGTGTTGGGGCAATGGCGTAAGGAAGCAAACATTTTGTGCCCCATACTCTAAACCACTACATTTCCAAACCTACGCTCCTCTAGGCTGAGCTGAGAGTTATTTTATTTCCCCTCCGAATCTGCTTTAACCATTCCGTCCTTGACGGCAGTAGTCGACGGTCGGTATGCTCCAGGGCACCGCCCACATTTGGTATCGCCACCATGAAACGCAGGGGTGAAGTGTTAGTGTTAACAAGGTATAGGGTGAGACGCTGAAACCATCACCTTAAGGCCTTTGCGAGGAAAAGAACAAATCCAACAACTGTTTCTATCGTAGTAGATTGCCATGGCCGCTATGTTGGGTAAAGTCAAATATGATAGTTTATGTCAGCCAAAGATAATGCTAATGGCCTAGTCCTGGGATTCAGACGTACAGGACGAGAAAGGCTCGATAACAAAATATAGTCAAGAGGGACACTCCACTTAAGGGGATTCCTCACGTATGGTTTCGAACCATAAACCTTTAAATCTATAGAACCTTGGGCACAAATGAATGTACGATGTCTTGACCCTTTAATAATAGCTGAATATTCGAACCCAAAAATTTCGCTATATATGATTGAGATCTGGTCGCATGCCTTGACGTTACAGCAAGTGAATTAACTTAGGTAGTGCCAAATCCGCTTTGGCGTAAATTCAGGGGTGAAGGGAGAGAAACATTAGGGAGTAACCTTTCTTCCGACCCATAGTTGTGGTCTGGAGGTTCCCCTTGCCCAAATAATAGGGTCCTATTCGTGCGTTAGGGGAAGGCCATTTAAGAAGGATACATCTTCATTCAACAAGGCGAAAGATCTCGACACGGGATTTGAGGAAATGTAGTTTGCGTAGTTAAAAGATGGAGGATTGAAGGAGAGTCCAAGCTTTTCCTGCACATACCTCCGTTCTCGCATGAAAGTGGCCTACAACTAGAAGGACCCTATAGGTCTTGGACATGCAAAGGGGTATCATAGATAGTCCACTAAAGTTGGCATAGGGGGTTAGCATTTGGATGGCATTTACGTCACCAGAATCTACCATACAGCAGCAACAAAAGAGACGAGGCCCATGCAAAATCAAGGGACCCACTGTCACATCATATTTAAGATAAGGGTGTTTTCGTTCTCATATATGCATTTAGGCCAAAAATGAGCATAAGGCATTAAACACAGACGGGCATAGTGGTAAAAATGTGGCTTGTGACCATTACCACAATACCCTTGGGAAATTACCTAATTCCCAACATGTCCTGCTATTCAAAATTACTACTCTGGAGAAGTTCCATAAATTCCAACAGGTCCCGTAGCATAAAGTACCAAATTGCCCCATTAGGATTAATAAAAAATTCAAAAATTCCAGAAAAAAAATTCAAAAATCCAAAAAATTAATAAAAAATTTAGAAATTCCAGAAATTAAAAAAGAATTCAAAAATCCAGAAAATTAATAAAAAATTTAGAAATTCCAGAAATTAATAAAAAATTCAAAAATCCAGAAAATTAATAAAATATTCAGAAATTCCAGAAATTAATAAAAAATTCAAAAATCCAGAAAATTAATAAAAAATTTAAAAATTCCAGAAATTAAGAAAATTAATTCCAGAAATAAAAAATTCCAAAATTCCTAAATAATTCATAAAAAATTTCTTTAATTCCTAAATAAATTCAAGATTATCAAGTATTCTCATAAAATTCCTTAATTGATAAATTCCCTCTTAAATTTCTAATAATTATTTGTGTCTTGTGTTTTTCATTCATCGTTATTCAAAAATAAAAATATTGTTTTGTGATTCTTAATCTCACGCGACGAACTCTAAGCACGAACTGGTAGCTTTTTCTGCTGTTCGTTGTTTAGAGATTCGTATGGGTCCAAGTGCAGCCGTAGTTGTCTTGGGCCTTGTGCATATGTGGATTCGGGTTGTCTTTCCTTTTACAAAATAAAAACCTTGCTCGTTTTATTCATCGTTCTTAAAAAATAAAAACATTGTTTTGCAATTCTTAATCTCACGCGACGAACTCTAAGCACGAACTGGTAGCTTTTTCTGTTGTTCGTTGTTTAGAGATTCGTATGGGTCCAAGTGCAGCCGTAGTTGTCTTGGGTCTTGTGCATATGTGGATTCGGGTTGTCTTTCCTTTTACAAAATAAAAACCTTGCTCGTTTTATTCATTGTTCTTCAAAAATAAAAACTTTGTTTTGCAATTCTTAATCTCACGCGACGAGCTCTAAGCACGAACTGGTAGCTTTTTCTGTTGTTCGTTGTTTAGAGATTCGTATGGGTCCAGGTGCAACCGTAGTTGTCTTGGGCCCTGTGCATATGTGGATGAGGATTGCTTTTCTGAAATATTCTTAAAAAATCAAGCCATTTTCAAATATTACTTTCCAAGTAGCCCCGAAGGTCAAGCCTTCAAGCTTTTCAAACATTCCTTTTAAACACTTTCGAAGGTCAAGCCTTCAAATCAAACCAGAACTACGTAAGCCTTGAGTTTCCCATTGCACCAGGGAATACGTAGGAGCAGGATCAAGTCCTGTCAGGCTAACCTCTATCAAGTATTTATTTTCACTCTAATTAAAGGGATCAAACAATTTTCAAATAATCACACACTCAGTTTAAGGGTACTGTTCTTCGGAACAGGCGAGTGGGGTGCCTAACACCTTCCCCACTCGTAACCGACTCCCGAACCTAAATCTCTTCCTTGAGTCAGGGTTTTTCCAAATCTTTTCCCTTAAATAAAAATTTGGTGGCGACTCCACATTAATTCAAAACAATCAAATCATTTTTTTTAAATTTTAGCGAGTACGTCGTCTCGTCGGAATTACGGTTGCGACAGATGGCGACTCCACTGGGGAAACTTAGAGAGTCAAGCCCAACAATTTGAGTTTTTTAATATTGATCCCTTTCTTGTTTATCCGCACGATTACTTTCTTGCATTTTGGCACGATTTATTTATCTGTTTATTTATTTGCTACCTGTTTGTCTATTTGTTGTATAACCTTAGGGTAGACAAATAATAAATTGCAATATATATCTGTAATTTCCCCAATTGCAGGTATCCCAAATTTATATGCCCTCATACATTGCATATGCATTTATCATGAGTGGGGCCCTATACCCGGGTCTGAGTGCAACCTAGGAATAGAGGGATCTAGTGGTGTCACTTTGGGGCTTACGTCCTATTTGACTATCACGAAAATCCCAGCTAGAGTGCGTCCTATTTGTAATGCCCCACAACTGGTAGCTTTTTCTGCTGTTGTGGCAAGCATTGCAAACTGGAACTTGGCTCTAGTGACCTCAACACCCCAGGATTACAAACCACATTTGAGAGGTTCATATAAAAGGCCATAGATCCCTAGGGCAGGTAACCCACATAAGAAGCAAAGAGGGCACACACCCCTTCATAATATGGTTCATATACGCACGGACAATTATCATCCAAAATGGAAGCTGAAGATTGGGGAAATACAGAAATCAAGAAAGAAAAGTCAAACAAAAAGAAAAGAAATATCAAAACAAATAAAAAAAAAACAAGGAAAATCAAAGAAAACTAGAAATTCCTAGGAAAAATTAGGAAAACAATCTTTTGAAAATACTGAAACAATGAAAAGATTCAAAAGAGAGAAAATGAAATTTCGAAAACCTAAAGAATGCTTTTTGGAAAATTTTAACAAACTATTTTCAAACACCATCAAAAGTTTTTAGCAAAATAAAAAACACCAAAACTCATAAAACACAAAAATTGCTCTGGTTTATTTTCAAAATAGTCAAACTTCAAAAGTCTCTAAAAATTATTTGTACATGGCATACATTCATTCATTAATAAATTTATCATAAAAAAAACAATATTTCAAAAATCATTTTTCATCCACATACTCATTTTACCCCAACATCTTTATCATTCATGATTTTTGCATTCAAATTATTTTTCAAAAAATTAATTTTTAACTCTATCAGAAAAATTGGAGAAACACAGCTTCCTCGACATCCTTATAGAACTCGAGCACAATCAAGAATCATGGATGAGCTGGAGAGACAAAATGAGGAGCTAAGAAATGAGGTCAAATCACTAAAGGAACAGATGGCCAAGCTAATAGAGGCCATCCAGCAGTCTAAACAGAAAGAGGCGACGGAACCCTTGCCACGAGAACCAACCGACCCAACACACCCTCTTGGCTTCACCCCACCATTAAACATACCTTCGCAAACAGAAGGGATTCACAATGGGTTTCCTCATGGGTATGCACCCTCATACAACCAAACACAAACCCAAACACATAACCTACCTCCAAACACCACCTCACAAGCCTACCAAGCAGCCGTTGGGGGAACGCACCCTATGTTCACCCAAGGGCCTCGCCCTATATACATACCGTCTTCTCACCATCACCACATGTCAGAGGAAAACCCAAACCATCCTTCAAGTGAAGATACAGAAAAATAGAAGGGTCTAGAGGACAGGATCCGGGCAATTGAGGGAAACGCTTATGAAGCCAAAGATGCATCTGATCTATGCTTAGTACCAAACGTGGTCATCCCTCCCAAATTCAAGGTTCCTGAATTCGAGAAATACCAAGGAACTAGTTGTCCAAAGAAACATCTGACTATGTACTGTAGGAAGATGTCTGCATGTACCTACGATGAGAAGCTTCTTATCCATTTTTTTCAAGACAGCTTAACAGGGGCAGCTGCAACCTGGTACACTCAGCTAGAGCGGACACATATCCGTTCATGGAGGGATCTGGCTGAGGCTTTCCTCAAACAATATCAGTACAATGCCGAGATGGCTCCCGATCGAACCCAACTCCAGAATATGGCCAAGAAGGGAGATGAGACCTTCAAGCAGTATGCTCAAAGATGGAGGGAGCTAGCTGCTCAAATGCAACCTCCACTATCTGAAAAAGAGCTGGTCAGCACGTTCGTAGACACACTCCAAGATCCTTTCTATGAAAAGATGATTGGCAGTGTGACTTCTAGCTTCTCCGATGTCATCATCATTGGAGAAAGGATCGAGGGTGGCATGCGTTGAGGAAAAATCATGCACAACGCCACAAGGACAGTTGACGCCTCTACAGAAAAAAGGAGGACAGGTGAAGCTTACAATGTGGCTTCTAATCAAGGCCAATACATTCCTCAAATGGCACAGTATGGTCCAACTGGCTTTCGACCACCACCATATACACCATACACACCCTATATACCATATCCTTACATCGCCGCTGCATACCAAACACCATACCATCCTACTTACAACTATCCGACACAAGTCCGACCATCAACACCATATACGGCCCAAACACAAGCCATAAGCCAAAATACCAACCAAGGTCAGAAAAAGGAGAAGAAGCCTGTCCAATTTGACCCTATCCCAATCTCCTATACCGAGCTGCTACCTCGGTTGATTCAAAACTCTCTGGTCGCGCCTTATCCTTTGAAGCCTCAAGAGCCACCATATCCTAACTGGTACAATCCAAATGCCAGATGTGATTACCATGCAGGATTTATTGGTCATTCTACTGAGGATTGCCTAGCGTTGAAGCGAAAGGTACAAAGCCTGATTGATGTGAAATGGCTGGATTTTGGGAGGCTTGCTCCCAATACAGAAAACAATCCGTTGCCAAATCACGAGAGCCCGTCAACCAGCTGAAGGAGACGGGAGCAGCACGACAGGGCGCCTTGTACAAATTGAGGATATTCATCCAGAAGTTGTCGTACTTTTCAAAGATAATCTTTTGTAAATAAATAGCAATGAATAAATACAAAATTACATTTTTCATATCACTTGAGCACGCGCTTTACATTTAGCTTTACTTCTAAAAATTTACCATTCTTTTTATCTCTTCAACCCGCTTCTTATTCCTATACCCAAACAATAAAATACCAATTGGTGAGGATGCTAGTGCTGTAATGAGTAATCTTGAGCGTCGGATTAATCAAGCTCAAAGGAAAAAGCCCAATGAGGAAGCAGAATAACAACCAGGGATTCTAGATCCCTATTCAAAGTGTCCTGTCAAATAAAACATCCCGCTGGAATCAAGTCTAAATCCAGGCAAAATTTAGGGATGCAAAATAAGATCCGCTGAATTGGAAGCCAAGATGACCCTGGCAAGGTTGATGTCAAAATTCAAAATTCAAGGAAAAGAAGAGGACCTGCTGGATTAAAGTAAAAATAATAATCCAGGCAAAATTAAGGTCAAAACATGAAATTCAAGAAGAAGAGAAACCCGCTGGATTAAAAGCTAAAAGAATCCAGGCAAAAGTAGGGTTAAAGTTCAAAATAATGATTGACAAAGTCATGATTAGAAAAAGGTCTTGCCGGTTTACAACGACAATTCAGGCAAAAGTCAGGATCATATAAAGAGCCCGCTAGGTTGCACACTCTCAAAGACGACCTAGGCAAAAGTTAGGGCACGATCAAACAAAAGCCCGCTAGGTCGATAACCCTCAAAAGAGACCTAGGCAAAAGTTAGGGCACAATCAAGCAGAAGACCCGCTAGGTCAACAATCCTAACGACCTAGGAAAAAGTTAGGGCACAATCAAGTAAAAGACCCGCTATGTCAACAAACCCTCAAAGGGGGCCTAGGCAAAAGTTAGGGCACAATCAAGCAGAAGGCCCGCTGGGTTGAAAATCTTCAAAAGAGACCTAGGCAAAAGTTAGGGCATAATCAAACAAAAGCCCGCTAGGTCGAAAACTCGTAAGGGCAACCTAGGCAAAATTTAGGGCAATACAAAAGACCTGCTGGGTTGAAAACTCAAAAGAACAACCCAGGCAAAAATTAAGGTCAAACCAGGAATTCCAGGACAACATGATATCCTGCACCTCATATATTCCTAAAACTGGGGCAAAATTTTGCCATTTTCTCGAGTTCGATTAATTCGACAATCAAGATTATGAAAAGCAGCACTGGCATTTTTCATCAAAAGGTGCCATTTGGGCAATCGAACCCACATCTTTTGTCATCTTTCCCTTTCAAGTGCACTACCTCAAACATCCTTTGCAAATCTTCTCTATATTTTTTCATTAACCATCCAGAATCACTTCGCACACCTCAATAGCGCACATGTCAAAGGAGATGTGAAAAATGTAAAAATGAAAAGGATTAATTTTGAAAAGTTATGACAAGTCGGATGAATCCTTGACCGTTGCAACACGATAGGATTGTTTCCCAAGGATTCATCTTCCTACCAGCCATGATGCCACAAAAAAGGAGTGTGTCTTACTCAATGATACTGACCACTGTTGGATCTCGAAGATCTTGGAAAAGAAAGTTCCAAAGCTGATCAGAAGCCAAAAGATTGACCAAAAGATTGACCAAAACACCGAACTTAAGTCAATCTAGCTCGTCTTGATTTTTGATTCTTGTCACACCAACTAGAGGGTTGTCGAGGAAGAATGTGTCAGAAAAATTAAAAATCAAGTGAAACAAAAAATTTTTACACCATTTCATGGTTTGCATTCAATAGCATCTGTTTCATCAAATATTTATTTCAAGCATTAAAATAAGAACCCTGCATCATTCTGCACTTATTCAAGCATCACAAATACCATATTCCCTTTCATTCATTCAAACATCGCAATAAGCATTTTTTCATTCAAGCATTTCATAACTCATTTTTCAAAAACTAATTAAGACCTGGGTAAAATTGCCTAAATCGATCATAATTAAAAGACTTCCAAACTGGGGCAAACGCCTGCCCACACAAAAAAGGGGGTGTCAATTTGAGGTCATCCTCAAGTTCTGAATCAACTCAAACTGGGGCAAATGCTTGCCCACACAAAAATACAACTTGAGATCAAAATCAAGTCCAAACAGGGGCAAACACTTTCCCCCAAAAATTTAATTAGAGGTCATCCTCGAATTTTAAAACAAGTTCAAACAGGGGAAAACGCTTGCCCCAAAATTTAATTTGAGGTCATCCCCGAATTCTGATTCAAGTTCAAACTGGGGCAAACATCTGCCCGAGAAAATCCAAGTTGAGGCAATCCTCAATTCCTCAACTCCAATTGAGTTCAATAGGGCAAGGTTGCCCAGAAAAATTCAAGTCAAGCTTATTGAAACCCTTCAAACTGGGGCAAAACGTTGGCCCAAAATTCTTTCAAATCAAGATGTCTCTTAGTTATCAAGAAATTTCCAAACTAGGGCAAAATGGTTGCCCAAGTCTCTTCAAGGAAATAACTATCAAGCACAAGGTAAAGTGTTTCATTCACTCCAGCTCACTGGCCTATGTTGTCAGGCCATAGCATTACATCTTTCCATTCTTGCTCACTGGCCTATGTTGTCAGGCCATAGCATTCCATCTTTGCATTCTTGCTCACTGGCCTATGTTGTCAAGCCATAGCATTACATCTTTCCATTCTTGCTCACTGGCCTATGTTGTCAGGCCATAACATTACATCTTTGCATTCTTGTTCACTGGCCTATGTTGTCACGCCATAGCATTACATCTTTCCATTCTTGCTCACTGGCCTATGTTGTCAGGCCATAACATTCCATTTTTGCATTCTTGCTCACTGGCCTATGTTGTCAGGCCATAGCATTGCATCTTTACATTACTGCTTTTAGGCTTATGTTGTCAGGCCGCCATAGTTTAGATTTACTGCTTTCAGGCCTATGTTGTCAGGCCACCCTAGTTTAGACATTCCCGCTTTCAGGCCTATGTTGTCAGGCCACCATAGTTTAGATTTACTGCTTTCAGGCCTATGTTGTCAGGCCACCCTAGTTTAGATTTACCGCTTTCAGCCTATGTTGTCAGGCCACCCTAGTTTAGATTTATTGCTTTCAGGCCTATGTTGTCAGGCCACCCTAGTTTAGATTTACTGCTTTTCGGCCTATGTTGTCAGGCCTCCTCAAGTTTACATTTCTGCACCTTGGCCTATGTTGTCAGGCCTCATCAAGTTTACTTTTCTGCACCTTGGCCTATGTTGTCAGGCCTCATCAAGTTTATTTTTCTGCACCTTGGCCTATGTTGTCAGGCCTCCTCAAGTTTACTTTTCTGCACCTTGGCCTATGTTGTCAGGCCTCATCAAGTTTACTTTTCTGCACCTTGGCCTATGTTGTCAGGCCTCCTCAAGTTTACTTTTCTGCACCTTGGCCTATGTTGTCAGGCCTCATCAAGTATGTTGTCAGGCCTCATCAAGTTTATTTTTCTGCACCTTGGCCTATGTTGTCAGGCCTCCTCAAGTTTACTTTTCTGCACCTTGGCCTATGTGGTCAGGCCTCATCAAGTTTACTTTTCTGCACCTTGGCCTATGTTGTCAGGCCTCCTTAAGTTTACTTTTCTGCACCTTGGCCTATGTTGTCAGGCCTCCTCAAGTTTACTTTTCTGCACCTTGGCCTATGTTGTCAGGCCTCCTCAAGTTTACTTTTCTGCACCTTGGCCTATGTTTTCAGGCCTCATCAAGTTTACTTTTCCACACCTTGGCCTATGTTGTCAGGCCTCATCAAGTTTTTTTTTTTTTTCCGCACCTTGGCCTATGTTGTCAAGCCTCTTCAAGTTTACTTTTCTGCACCTCGGCCTATGTTGTCAGGCCTCCTCAAGTTTACTTTTCTGCACCTTGGCCTATGTTGTCAGGCCTCATCAAGTTTACTTTTCCACACCTTGGCCTATGTTGTCAGGCCTCATCAAGTTTATTTTTCCGCACTTTGGCCTATGTTGTCAGGCCACCCTAGTTTAGATTTACCGCTTGCAGGCCTATGTTGTCAGGCCGCCATAGTTTAGATTTACCGCTTTCAGCCTATGTTGTCAGGCCGCCATAGTTTAGATTTACTGCTTTGAGGCCTATGTTGTCAGGCCACCCTAGTTTAGATTTACTGCTTTTAGGCCTATGTTGTCAGGCCGCCATAGTTTAGATTTACTGCTTTCAGGCCTATGTTGTCAGGCCACCCTAGTTTAGATTTACTGTTTTTAGGCCTATGTTGTCAGGCCGCCATAGTTTAGATTTACTGCTTTCAGGCCTATGTTGTCAGGCCGCCATAGTTTTGGATTTACTGCTTTCAGGCCTATGTTGTCAGGCCGCCATAGTTTTGGATTTACTGCTTTTAGGCCTATGTTGTCAGACCGCCATAGTTTAGATTTACTGCTTTTAGGCCTATGTTGTCAGGCCGCCATAGTTTAGATTTACTGCTCTCAGGCCTATATTGTCAGGCCGCCATCAACCTTTAATTTTCTGCATCATGGCCTATGTTGTCAGGCCTCATCAAATTTTTCTGCACATATCCTGTCAAGCAGGATTTCGTTTGTATTTATCCTGGCAACAGCAGGATTTCATTTGCATCTTCCCGGCAACAACGGGACCTCATCTGCATTCTCCTGTCAACAACAGGACTTCAAGCACGTTTATTTTCTGTCCACCTGTCAAGCAGGTTTGCATTTATCCTGGCAACAGCAGGATTTCATTTGCATTTTCCCGGCAACAGCGGGATCTCATTTGCATTCTCCTGTCAACAACAGGACTTCAAACATGTTTAATTTCCGTTCACCTGTCAAGCAGGTTTGCATTCATCCTGGCAACAACAGGATTTCATTTGCATTAAAGTTTAAATTTCTGCATCATGGCCTATAGTGTCAGGTCACCATCATTTCTGCATCATGGCCTATGTTGTCAGGCCTCATGAAGTTTAGTTTTCTGCAACACGGCCTATAGTGTCAGGCCACCTTGTACATATCTTACATTTTAGTTCTTGCATGCTCTCCTGCCTCAAATAGGCCCTTCTCACCTCATTTTTCTTGTACTTCAACAGTATTCATAGCCTAATCAGGTTATGCAATCAAACCTTTCATATTTAAACTCTATCGGCACATAAAGCCGGCAACACCATTTAACCGCCACCCTCCAGGCATCCATGAAGTTCACTTTAAGCTCAAGGCTTCTAGTGTTACTCTCGGACTTTCTTCAAAAAGCCTGCCTCGGACATAAAGTGTTCACGTCTTTACTCATTTCCTATCCCGATAATTTAGAGAATTAATTCTCATATTATCTGGTAGAAAAATGAGTAAAGAGGGGAAAACTGTAAACACCCATTTATGTCCGAGGCCCCCAATTATAAAGTTAATCAAGAAACTAAAACTAAGTTAAATATTAAACAGAAAGAAAATGGATGGAAAAACAGAAAACAGAATAAACAGAAAAATAGACGATAATAAAAATATATATAATAAATAATGAGAAAATAAGAAAAGAGTTTTTTTGGAAAAAATAAAAATGATAAATAAAATTAAGTAATAAAAAACAGAGATAAAATTCTTTAAAAATCTAGAAATCAAAAATAATAAATAAAGAAGATAAAAACATAAAAATAAAGAAAAACTAAAATCTGAATATAAATAAAATCATAATTTAAAAATAAATAAAGTTGAAAATAAATAAGAAACTAAAAATCTAGAAATCAAAAAATGATAAACAAAGAAGATAAAAAAAAGAAAAACAAAATATTAATAAAAATAAAAAAACAGAATTAAAAAATAACAAAATAAAATATTTTTTTTTTAAAAAAGAAAAGAGGAGGGAAATTGAAAGATAAAAACAGAAAAACAGTTTTAACAGAAAAAAAACAAAAAACAGTTTTGAGAAAAAATTAAAATAAGAATAAAAAACTGAAAGATAATAAAAAAAATGAAAAACGTTTTTAATCAGAAAAAACGGTTTTTAACGGAAAAAACTAATTCTTTAAAAAAAGAAGAAGATTTTTAAAGAGGATAACAGAATTTAAACAGAAGAGGGAGGCGTCACATATATAAAAGAGGAGAAGAAGGTCATCCCAGAGGTTTTTTTGGGGGGGGGGGTTTTCCTTTTTGCTATTGAGAATTGAGAGAAAGGGAGAGGGTGAGAAAAGCAAGAGAAGATCCAAGTTAAGAGAGATTGACAGAGGCAACGAGGCGGGCAGAAGAATTGACGAAGAAGAGAATCAACCCTAGTGGAGAAGAGAGTGCCCTGGGAAATCCCATACAGAGAACCCAGAGGAAGAGGAATAAAGAGGCTCCAATCAACCCTGTTCTTGGTCACTTTTTCGTCTCCAAAACAGGTTAGGTTCACTCCCTCTACACCAAGAATTCATTGAATCAAGAATGGCATAATCGATTTCCTCTTGTTTATATATAAATCGTATCGTGTAGGTGGTTCTTTTTTCCTTATATCGAGAGTAAGCCTTAAGAAAGTGTTCTTGAACCGTGAACAATAAGGCCACGATCTCATGTACTGAACCCTATTGTATTTGTAATAATAACGCACCCCGCAAGAACTTTCTTTTGGTGTCTAACCGTAGGCATAGAAAATTCACCTAAGCGCATAAACGATGGCCATGAGAAACGAACGATTGAGTAAGATCATGTATAAAGGGTAATCTAAAGACCAAATTCATGTGCCCTGTTCCAGGGGGGCCATGTGCTCTGGTTTTGGCCGAACACAGCTCGGGTAAGTCAAATTTGGCCCTATGTGATCGTCGTGATTCTAATACGTTAGAATTGTTTTAGAAGGAGTGAGAAATAGAAGGGAAACACATGAGTAGGGGGATCGTCGGGAAATCATAAGGTGTTAGAGTCGGTACCGAGGGTCCCTAAAGTCAGAAATCGTTGTGACGGGTATGTAAACCCCATAACATAAAGCTACCCACGAGGAAGCCCTTACCTCCACATGCGAGAAGTGTGATCTTAGTAAAACTTTCTCAAGAACCTTTGATAGATTCTCAGCATAGGCCGTGATTGTAGATAGCGTGTTGGGGCAATGGCGTAAGGAAGCAAACATTTTGTGCCCCATACTCTAAACCACTACATTTCCAAACCTACGCTCCTCTAGGCTGAGCTGAGAGTTATTTTATTTCCCCTCCGAATCTGCTTTAACCATTCCGTCCTTGACGGCAGTAGTCGACGGTCGGTATGCTCCAGGGCACCGCCCACATTTGGTATCGCCACCATGAAACGCAGGGGTGAAGTGTTAGTGTTAACAAGGTATAGGGTGAGACGCTGAAACCATCACCTTAAGGCCTTTGCGAGGAAAAGAACAAATCCAACAACTGTTTCTATCGTAGTAGATTGCCATGGCCGCTATGTTGGGTAAAGTCAAATATGATAGTTTATGTCAGCCAAAGATAATGCTAATGGCCTGGTCCTGGGATTCAGACGTACAGGACGAGAAAGGCTCGATAACAAAATATAGTCAAGAGGGACACTCCACTTAAGGGGATTCCTCACGTATGGTTTCGAACCATAAACCTTTAAATCTATAGAACCTTGGGCACAAATGAATGTACGATGTCTTGACCCTTTAATAATAGCTTAATATTCGAACCCAAAAATTTCGCTATATATGATTGAGATCTGGTCGCATGCCTTGACGTTACAGTAAGTGAATTAACTTAGGTAGTGCCAAATCCGCTTTGGCGTAAATTCAGGGGTGAAGGGAGAGAAACATTAGGGAGTAACCTTTCTTCCGACCCATAGTTGTGGTCTGGAGGTTCCCCTTGCCCAAATAATAGGGTCCTATTCGTGCGTTAGGGGAAGGCCATTTAAGAAGGATACATCTTCATTCAACAAGGTGAAAGATCTCGACACGGGATTTGAGGAAATGTAGTTTGCGTAGTTAAAAGATGGAGGATTGAAGGAGAGTCCAAGCTTTTCCTGCACATACCTCCGTTCTCGCATGAAAGTGGCCTACAACTAGAAGGACCCTATAGGTCTTGGACATGCAAAGGGGTATCATAGATAGTCCACTAAAGTTGGCATAGGGGGTTAGCATTTGGATGGCATTTACGTCACCAGAATCTACCATACAGCAGCAACAAAAGAGACGAGGCCCATGCAAAATCAAGGGACCCACTGTCACATCATATTTAAGATAAGGGTGTTTTCGTTCTCATATATGCATTTAGGCCAAAAATGAGCATAAGGCATTAAACACAGACGGGCATAGTGGTAAAAATGTGGCTTGTGACCATTACCACAATACCCTTGGGAAATTACCTAATTCCCAACATGTCCTGCTATTCAAAATTACTACTCTGGAGAAGTTCCATAAATTCCAACAGGTCCCGTAGCATAAAGTACCAAATTGCCCCATTAGGATTAATAAAAAATTCAAAAATTCCAGAAAAAAAATTCAAAAATCCAAAAAATTAATAAAAAATTTAGAAATTCCAGAAATTAAAAAAGAATTCAAAAATCCAGAAAATTAATAAAAAATTTAGAAATTCCAGAAATTAATAAAAAATTCAAAAATCCAGAAAATTAATAAAATATTCAGAAATTCCAGAAATTAATAAAAAATTCAAAAATCCAGAAAATTAATAAAAAATTTAAAAATTCCAGAAATTAAGAAAATTAATTCCAGAAATAAAAAATTCCAAAATTCCTAAATAATTCATAAAAAATTTCTTTAATTCCTAAATAAATTCAAGATTATCAAGTATTCTCATAAAATTCCTTAATTGATAAATTCCCTCTTAAATTTCTAATAATTATTTGTGTCTTGTGTTTTTCATTCATCGTTATTCAAAAATAAAAATATTGTTTTGTGATTCTTAATCTCACGCGACGAACTCTAAGCACGAACTGGTAGCTTTTTCTGCTGTTCGTTGTTTAGAGATTCGTATGGGTCCAAGTGCAGCCGTAGTTGTCTTGGGCCTTGTGCATATGTGGATTCGGGTTGTCTTTCCTTTTACAAAATAAAAACCTTGCTCGTTTTATTCATCGTTCTTAAAAAATAAAAACATTGTTTTGCAATTCTTAATCTCACGCGACGAACTCTAAGCACGAACTGGTAGCTTTTTCTGTTGTTCGTTGTTTAGAGATTCGTATGGGTCCAAGTGCAGCCGTAGTTGTCTTGGGTCTTGTGCATATGTGGATTCGGGTTGTCTTTCCTTTTACAAAATAAAAACCTTGCTCGTTTTATTCATTGTTCTTCAAAAATAAAAACTTTGTTTTGCAATTCTTAATCTCACGCGACGAGCTCTAAGCACGAACTGATAGCTTTTTCTGTTGTTCGTTGTTTAGAGATTCGTATGGGTCCAGGTGCAACCGTAGTTGTCTTGGGCCCTGTGCATATGTGGATGAGGATTGCTTTTCTGAAATATTCTTAAAAAATCAAGCCATTTTCAAATATTACTTTCCAAGTAGCCCCGAAGGTCAAGCCTTCAAGCTTTTCAAACATTCCTTTTAAACACTTTCGAAGGTCAAGCCTTCAAATCAAACCAGAACTACGTAAGCCTTGAGTTTCCCATTGCACCAGGGAATACGTAGGAGCAGGATCAAGTCCTGTCAGGCTAACCTCTATCAAGTATTTATTTTCACTCTAATTAAAGGGATCAAACAATTTTTAAATAATCACACACTCAGTTTAAGGGTACTGTTCTTCGGAACAGGCGAGTGGGGTGCCTAACACCTTCCCCACTCGTAACCGACTCCCGAACCTAAATCTCTTCCTTGAGTCAGGGTTTTTCCAAATCTTTTCCCTTAAATAAAAATTTGGTGGCGACTCCACATTAATTCAAAACAATCAAATCATTTTTTTTAAATTTTAACGAGTCCGTCGTCTCGTCGGAATTACGGTTGCGACAATCCTTTTTCTTTCAAGTACACCACCTTAAAACATACAACCTCAAAATTCTCTATCTCCTTCTTCTGACCATCCAGCATCACTTTTCACACCTAAAAATGCACGTGCCACAAGGAAACATGAAAAATGTAAAAAGAATTAAAAAGGGATTAATTTTGAAAAGTCATGACAAGTCGGATGAATCCTCGACCGTTGCAACGCGACATGATTGTTTCCCAAGGATTCATCTTCTTACCAACCAGGATGCCACCAAAGAAGGAGTGTGTCTTACTCAATAATACTGACCACCGCTGGGTTTCAAAAATCCCGGAAAGAAGATTTCAAAATTGACCCATAAGCCAAAATATTGAGTCGATCCAGCTCGCTTTGATTCTTGATCCCTTTCACACCAACTATGGGGTTGTCGAGGAAGGAGGCGTCAGAAAAAACAAAAATCAAGAGAAACAAAAATTTTACACCATTTCATGGTTTGCATTCAATAGCATATGTCTAATCAAATAATTATTTCAAGTAACAAAATAAGAACCCCACATCATTTCTGCATTTATTCAAGCATCATTAACATCGCATTCTTTTCACTCATTCAAACAACACATAAGGATCTTTTTATTCAAGCATCGCATGACCCAGTTTTCAAAAGTAATTAAGACCTAGGTAAAATTGCCCAAATCAGTCATAATTAAAACTGAATCAAGTCCAAACTAGGGCAAACGCTTGCCCACAAAAAGTTCAATTTGAGGTCATCCTCAGATTCTGGATCAAGTCCAAACTGGGGCAAACATTTTTCCAAGAAAGATTTGAACTCAAGAACAAAGTTGGGGCAAGCTTTTGCCTAGAAATTCAAGTTGAGGCGATCCTCAATTCCAAAAATTTCATAACAGAGGGAGACATTCACCCAGATAATTCAAATCGAGACAATCGAAAAATTTTGAATCAAGTTCAAACAAGGGCAAACACTGGCCCACCAAATTTCAAACTGAGGTCATCCTTAAATTTTCAGTCAAGTTCAAACTGGGGCAAACATTTGCCCAAGAAAATCCAAGTTGAGGCAATCCTCAATTCCTAAACTCTAATCAAGTTCAATAGGGCAAAGTTGCCCAGAAAAACTCAAGTTAAGCTCATCTTCAACCTCATTGAGGCTTAAACTGGGGCAAACACTTGCCTAAACTCCCTTCAAATCAAGACATCCATCAATTATCAAGAATCCTCTAAACTGGGGAAAAATGGTTGCTCAAGTATTTTCAAGAAAATAATTATCAAGTATCTATCTTCATTCCACCCTGTCAACAACAGGACCTCCGCATGCTTCCCGCCTGTCTTAACAGGCTCATTTCTGTCCTGTCAACAACAGGGCTTTCCTTCGATACCTATCCTAATAGATTCTTGTCTTTTTTCCTTTGCCTCTATTAACAGGTCATTCATGCTTTTCCTGCCCCAACAGGCCATTCTTTCAAGTTAGTATAGATCACTTTACTTTTCCTTTGCCTGTCTAGCAGGCTCGCATCTTTCCTGTCAACAACAGGATTTTTTTGTTTTTTCCTGTCTTAACGGGCTTTTATCTTTCCTTTTGCTTGTCTAGCAGGCTTATTTTTTTATCAAGAGTCCATCTACATTCATCCTGTCTTAGCAAGATAGTTTTCGTCATTCATTTTACCTATCTTAACAGGCCTCTTTCATCTTTCATTTCCTTTGCCTGTTAAGCAGGCTTGCATTCTCCTGTCAAGCAGGCTTGCATTCTCCTGTCAACAACAGGACTTCAAGCATGTCTATTTTTGTCACCTGTCAAGCAGGTTTGCATTTATCCTGGCAACAGCAGGATGTCATCATTTGCATCTTCCCGGCAACAGCAGGACCCTATGTCTATTTTCCTGTCAACAACAGGACCTCAAACATGTCTATTTTCCTGTCACCTGTCAAGCAGGTTTGCATTTATCCTGGCAACAGCAGGATGTCATCATTTGCATCTTCCCGGCAACAGCGGGACCTCATGTCTATTTTCCTGTCAACAACAGGACATCAAGCATGTTTAATTTCTTGCGTCTTTTCCTGTCAACAACAGGACATCAAGCATGTTTAATTTCTTGCATTTTCCCGGCAACAACGGGATATCAAGCATGTTTAATTTTCTTGCATTTTTCCCGGCAACAGCGGGACCCCCTTTTTACATTCCTTCCCGTCAACAACGGGATGCCCTCATATTTACTTTCTGCACCCTGGCCTATTCAGGCCCCAGCACGTTTACTTTTCTGCATAGTGGCCTATTCAGGCCCAAGCGCATTTACTTTCTGCATCCTGGCCTATTTAGGCCCCAGCACGTTTACTTTTCTGCATCCCGACCTATTCAGGCCCCAGCACTTTTAGTTTTCTACACCCTGGCCTATTCAGGCCCCAGCACTTTTAGTTTTCTACACCCTGGCTTACTCAGGCCCAAACACATTTACTTTCTGCATCCTGGCCTATTTAGGCCCCAGCACGTTTACTTTTCTGCATCCCGGCCTATTCAGGCCCTAGCACGTTTACTTTTCTGCACCGTGGCCTATTCAGGCCCAAGCACATTTACTTTCTGCATCCTGGCCTATTTAGGCCCCAGCACGTTTACTTTTTTGCATCCTGGCCTATTGAGGCCCTCCTCAAGTTTTCTTTTTTGCACCTTGGCTTATGTTGTCAAGCCTCATCAAGTTTACTTTTCCACATCCTTGGCCTATGTTGTCAGGCCTCCTCAGGTTTACTTTTTTGCTTTTGGGCCTACGATGTCAGGCCTCACCAAGTTCGTTTTTCCACAGCTGGGCCTATGATGTCAGGCCTCCAACTTAGATAGATACCTCGGCCTATGCTGTCAGGCCACCTTGTACATATCTTACATTTTAGTTCTTGCATGCTTTCCTGTCTTAAAACAGGTCGTTTTCACTCTACTGAGCCCGTCGTAACAGGCCATTTCTCTTCTGCTTTTCCTGTTTTAACAGGCCATTTTCATTTCATTTTGCTTGTCCTAACAAGCCATCCCATTGAATTCCATGCCAGTCCTAACAGGCATTCATTCATTCCACTTAGCTTAGTTAGGTTATACAACTAAGCCTCGCATATTTAAACCTTATCGATACATGAAGTCGATAAGGTCATTCAATCATCCTTCACCAGGCATCCATGAGGTTCAATTTCAAGTTCAAGGCTCCTTCTGTTTGTCGGACTTCTTCAAGGCCTGCCTCGGACATAATGTGTTCACATCTTTACTCATTTCCTATTACGATAATTCAGAAAATCATTTCTCACATTATCTGGTAGGAAAATGAGTAAAGAAGGGCAAACTGTAAACACTCAATTATGTCTGAGGCCCCCAATCATTAAAATTAACAAAAAGTTAAGTTAATTAAAAATTTGAAAAGATGTAAAATAGAAAACAGAAAAAACAGAAAGCAGAAAATACAGAAAACAGAAAGCAAAAAATAAAAAATAAAAAAATAAAAGGGAAATTAAAGAATAAGTAAAAATGATAAATAAATAAAATAAAAATAAAAATAAAAAAACGAAAAAGGTAAAAAAAATGAAAATTGAAAAAAAAGAAAAAGCTGAAAAATCAAAATAGGAAACAAAAATTTTGAAATCAAAGGGGTTGGCTTTTGGCTCCTAAAAAGGGGTGGCTTTTGGCCCTTTGAAAGGACTTGGCCCTTGCTAAGAGAGAGGAGGCTGGCTTTTGGCTCTTTGAAAGAGCTTCACCCTTGCCAAGAAGGGATGTGTCTATATATACCTACAAACAAGAAAAGAAAAGAGTTTTTTCTCATTTTTGAAAATTCTTGGGAGGAGGAGAACTTGGAGTCTTAGAAGGGGATTTTCAGAACCTTTGAGGGGAGGACCTAGGAGACTCTCTGGCCTTCAATTCAGCCCTTGGCCTCCATAGAATCAGCTCTTCATCACCTTCCAATCGAGGTTAGGTCCGAATTTTATCCCTCTTAAGTTTCTTGCTTCTTCTCGGATTTCCGAGTTCATTCTCGTGTCTGTTTTCGTTTTAATATTTAATCGGTCAAATGATCTCCGATTTTGGTGATTTTTGTTGCGTTTTCTTTGTCTTTCTCTCTAGTTTCTGGAATGATATTATTTGTCCAATTTGGATCTAAAATGAAGTTTTTATCACTTGATTACCGAAGCATGTTCATCCTGGTGCGCGAATTGACCTAGCTTGTTTGATTTGTGTATATCTTGCTCATTTCTGATTGGATTGATGTCAAACTTGTTTTGTTTCATTCTTATGATCCATATATTTCAATTGATCTGTTTATATTTTTCATATCTACCAAAAATATTTTCTAAAAATTCTGAGATTCGAATTCAAATTTTGGCGCCAAAAACTTGTGTGTTCTTGACGTTCATTTTCTTGTCTGTTTTCGTTTTACTTTTTAATCGGTCAAATGATCTCCGATTTTGGTGATTTTTGTTGCGTTTTATTTTTATTTCTCTCTAGCTTCTGGAATGGTATTATTTTTCCAATTTAGATCTGAAATGAAATTTGTATCACTTGATTACCGAAGCATGTTCATCTTAGTGCGCGAATTGACCTAGCTTGTTTGTTTTGTGCATATCCTGCTCATTTGTGATTGGATTGATGTCAAACTTGTTTTGTTTGATTCCTATGATCCATATCTTTCAATTGATCGGTTTTTATTTTTCAGATCTACCAAAAATATTTTCTAAAAAATCTGAGATTTGAATTCAAATTTTGGCGGCAAAAACTTGTGTGTTCTTGAGGTTGATTTTCATCTCTGTTTTTTGTTTTTGTTTTTAATCAATCAAATGATCTTCAATTTTGATGATTTTTTTTGCGTTTTCTTTGTCTTTCTCTCTAGTTTCCATAATGATATTATTTATCTAATTTGGATTTGAAATGAAATTTCTATTACTTGATTACTGAAGCATGTTCGCAATTCCTTTCCTTAACTTCAAATCAAGTCAAGTTTATGTTAAATCAAGTCTAATTCAAGCCCAATTCTTTTAATTTCGATCCAATTTTCCTTCACTTGGGTCTAGCTCACTTCTTTTTCTTTAATTCTAAATCATTTCTTTAAAGTTGGATTTTGCTTAATTTGGGTCAAGCCTAATTCTTTTCTTTAATCAATTCTTTGGGTCAAGCCCGATCTTTTTCCTTTTCTTGAAATCAAATTCAATTTTGACATGGGTCCAGCCGAAGCCCCTCTTTTCACTTAAACTCAATTATTTTCTTCCATTTTCTTTTAATTTGGGTCAAGCCCAATTTTGGTTCTGTAACTATTAAATTAAATCCAATCGTTTTTTTTAAACATTATCTTCACCAACTCTGTAAAAACATCCGTTTTCAAAACATCTGTTTTAATTTTCTAAAATGTGTGCAATCGGATTTTAACACGAACAGGCAGCCTTCCCTGCTGTTCTGTGTTTTAATTCGTGCGGATTCAAATGCGGCTTACGACGATTTGAATTTTGCAAGCACGCAACTTTAGAAAATCATTGTTCACTAACTCTACTAAAAAAAATGTCTATTTCAAAATATCTGTTTTAATTTTCTAAAATGTGTGCAAGCGGATTTTAACACGTACAGACAACCTTCTCTGCTGTTCTTTGTTTTAATTCGTGCGGATTCAAATGCGGCTTACGACGATTTGAATTTTGCAAGCACGCAATTTTAGAAAATCACTGTTTACTAACTCCACTAAAAAATGTATTTCAAAATATCTGTTTTAAAATGTGTGCAAGCGGATTTTAACACGAACAGGCAGCCTTCTCTGCTGTTCTGTGTTTCAATTCGTGTGGATTCCAAATACGGATTACAACGATTTGGATTTTGCAAGCATAAATTTTAGAAAATATCTATTTACTAACTCTGTTAGAAAACGTCTATTTCAAATATCTATTTTAAATCTCTAAGATTCGTACAACGGATTCTAATACGAACAGGCAGCCTTCTCTGTTGTTCCGCGTTATAATTCGTGCAAACTCACTCACGGCCTACGACGGTTTGGGTTATGCAAGTACGCAATTTTAGTCTATTCAAAAATCAATCCTATCCTCAAATCACCCCTCTACTTCTTCAAAAGATCAAGTCTCTTAAAACCAGAACTACGTAAGCCTTGAATTTCCCATTGCACCGGGGAATACGTAGGAGCAGGATCAAGTCCTGTCAGGCTAACCTCCATCAACCTATTTATTTTCAAATTAATTAAGGGATCAAACTATTTCCAAATAATCACACACTCAGTTTAAGGGTACTGTTCCTTGGAACAGGCGAGTGGGGTGCCTAACACCTTCCCTACTCGTAACCGACTCCCGAACTTCGAATCTCATCCTTGAGTCAGAGTTTTTCCAAATCTTTTTCCCTTAAACAAAAATTTGGTGGCGACTCCACAATCAAATCAATCAAAATTATTTTCAAATTTTAGTGAGTTCGTCGTCTCGTCGGAATTACGGTTGCGACAGATACGATATTAATCATTTTTCATTTTACACAAAGTCTCAGGATGATAAAAGTACCATGCAAAATAGTGGTGTTATGGTGGTGGCAGAGTCGATGCATTTTGCAAGTTCTAAAGATAAAAATCCTATAAAGGCTTCCATATCCTACTTTGGAGTGATTGAAGAGATTTGGGAGATTGATTACACCAAATTTAGAGTGCCTGTTTTCAAATGCAGATGGGATGATAGTAACAGTGGTGTGCAAGTCGATGAATTGGGATTTACATTGGTTGACCTTCAAAAAGTAGCTTACAAGGATGACCCTTTTATCATGGCACACCAAGCAAAACAAGTGTTTTATGTTCAAGATCCTTGCTCCAAAAGGTGGTAAGTTGTTCTTCAAAGAAAGACAACAATCGCTAGTGATGACACCAATGATCTTTAAAATATTAATATTTCTCAAACTCCCTTATCATCAAGGATATCTAGTATCAATGAAGAAAATGAAATAGATGATGTACATGTTATTCGAGATGATCATCATGTAGGAATATGGGAAAATGTTACTACACGATACAAGTTAGCCACATCGGTTAATTATTTCATCATTGTATGTTTATTTTTAACTTATTTTAAAATGTTTATTACGTTTTTTATGTTTAGTAGAGTTTTTAACATCTTTTGTCTTTGCTTTCAATAGGTACATGGCTGATTACTACATTTCTTTTCAACTTTCAATACTTGTTTGATGTAATTTTAAGTTATTTCATTTGTAAATTAAAGTTTGATAATAAATAATGATGTATTTAGTTTAAATATATAGATTATGTGAATTCTGTATGGTCTGTCTGGTCATTCTCTATTGTCTGTCTGGATTCTGTGTCTATATGCAGGTATGTGAATAAATAATACGATTGTATGCCTAAACAAAATGAACATTAAAAAAAAGGACTTTCTACATCGATTACGACCATAACCGATGTAGAAAGTACACTTTTTGCACTTTTTACATCGGTTTGCAAAACCGATGTAAAAAGTATGACTTTTTACATCGGTTAAATCTATAACCGATGTAGAAAGTATACTTTTTACATCGGTTCCAAAACCGATGTAAAAAGTCTTATTTTCTATATCGCCCGCTTCAACACCGCCTGAATAACCGATGTAAAAAGTGCTTAAGAACCGATGTAAAAAGCCCATTTTCCACTAGTGACATCATTTTTGGTTTTCCATAAGGACCATAACACCATCAAGGTTTGCTGACAATTGTAAAGATGAGATTTGATTAGCATCTCTACTAGCCACCTACTAATAGAGTCGAAAAATTTTCTCTCTAAAATAGAAATCTCATATAAAAGGTCATTCCGAGCATAATCAAATATAAGATGATCTGAAGTCTCCTTTGTTGTATGACAGAATACATACTAATCTTTTATAGGAACATTGCAGCAAGTTGCTCTTTGTGGGCAAAGCATTGCATAAGAGTCTATATTCGAAATGATGTATCCTAGTTGAGACTTTCACTTTCCCCAATCATGACCACCGAAACTTTCACTTTCCCCAATCATGACCACCGAAAATGATGCCCAGAAGATGGATTAGCCTCATTACGTTAGTAACTTTGGTAAAGTACAAAGTAAGTGAACTTCATCAAGAATAATCTATTCCTATCCCACCACACATTCGTTTATCTAGGACTCCCACGGAATAGGTATGTGCTTTAAAGCACTAACCTCTCCAAGATGAAAAAGATGGCCAATAAAAATAAAATTAACTCATCCATTGTATTTTTCTCTTCTTTGTTTAAAATTAGATATATCTACTCTAAAATTTAAATTCTTTTATTTCTTCATAAAAATTTTATTTTTAAAAATAAGTTTTATTTCTCTTATACTCAAAATTAGGTATATCTACTTTAAAATTTAATTCTTTTCTTTCTTCAAAAATTAAAAACTATTATCAAATTCTAAGCAAATCTTTTAAAAGTAAATTTTTTTTCCTTAAAATATAAGTGAGAAAAATATTTATTTGATATCCAAATAAATCTTTTTTTTATTAAAAAATTTTAAAATTCAAAAAGAAAAAAATCTTTCCTTTCCAAAAGGTAGATTAATCTTCCAAAAATTTTCAAAATTCAGAATGATATAGTAAATAATTATACTGTAAGTTTATTTTGATAATTATTAGTATCATTTTGTTATTATTATTTGAGTGATAGTTTAATTTTAAGGTTTTTAAATTTAATTTATTATTATTATTTATTGTTATTATTAGGTGTATTAATATATATAAATTTAAATTATTGCTAAATCTTAATTTTTTTATTTTAAATATTATTAACTTTATTATTGTTTATACTTGACCATAATTTGATTTTTTGTTTACTTACCGTGTACTTATTATTATTTATAATTATTTATATAATTGATGTAATTTGTAATTTATAATTTATTATTTAAATTTAAATATTTTTCCTCTCAACTTTAAAAAATAAAACTTAATTATGCTAATTTTGCAAGCACTGATCTATAACGACAGGGGTGTAGCTTCTCTACCTTTCAACATTATTAATATTAAGAAGAGTCTTGTGTGATCCATTGTGTAAGTGTTTTACTTCAATATTAAAATTTATTTTTTGATAATTACTTTTATTTTAATCACACTATGATTTAACAATAATAATTGCATATCGATCTATAATATAAATGAGTATTTATTTTACTTTATCATATTATTAATTTTAAAAAATTTATGCATAGTTTGATGTTACTTAAGTTTTGTATACTGTTTTAAATTTACACAATCATCTACCATTGGAATATATGACATCTCTATTTTTGCATGTTATAAGAATTGTATAAATTTGTGTGTATTCATCATTATATTAAATTTTGTGTGATGTTAATATATCTATTAATTAAAATATTTTAAAAATTTTAAAATAATAACCTTTTTCCTCCCAAATTTATTTTGTCCTAAATTCTCTCGTTATAAATTTCATTTTCCAAAAATTATTTTAAGATTCTCTTATTACTTTCAAAATATGTTTTCAACAGTTTGTTTTCAAATTAATTTATTTGCAAAATATATTATTTTTTTAATCAAATTCAACTTATCTTCAAATTTGTATTAGAACTACGTTGGTTGTAAGTTTTTAGTATACTTGGGAATACACAGGCGAATATTATTTGCACAAGTCAAAATTTTGTAAATATCTTTTCCCTCTTATTTGTTTGATATTTATTTCCAATTTTATTATTTTTCTCTTAATTTATTTTAAAAATTTGCAAGGCATTTCTTTTTCTAATATTTTATTAATTTGTAGGTATTTATTTGTTTAATTATTTTCTCATAATAACTTTTTTATGGTATTTTTTCAATAAAATATTATAAATATTTAAGGGTTTAAATAAATACTTTCAAAGTAAAAATAAATTTGTGTAATCAGATTAAAATAACCATTTTTTATAATAGACATTGTAAGGTGGTAATATCTTCTTTACTTATAATTTACTCTCAAAGTTAGTTTTGTTTCGCATACTAGTTTGACAAATTATTTTCTTTGAGTTTTTCAATTTATTTTTTCCAAATTAAAGAAAATTTGTGGTGATTCCATGCTGTTTTCTAATCCATGCATGTTTGTGTGCATTTTACTTATTATTTGTTCACCGTGTTATCGCGATCACAATTGCAATAGAAGGAAGTATAGAAAAAAAAAAACATAATGAGCAAGCCATGAATTTGACATTTTTGGACAATTTTCCTTGAAAATATTTAAATTAAAAAACTCACCATTCAACATAAAAATACTATAAATGCACCATTAATATTTAGTGGACCAAATAGATACATGATAATATATTAATGGATCAAGAATGAGTGAAATGTAATGACATATTAAATAGGATTAGTTAAAGATAATGTTAGGGTCAAGAAAAATATGAAAAAAGAAAAAAAGTTAAAAATTTAGGGATAAATAAACTTGTGACATTTAAGATTCATTGTCTTATGAGAAATAACTAGCTATATTAGAATCTCAAATACAATAAACATTGTATGGGGAAAAGAAAAAAAAATAAACAAATATAAAGAAAGACCTATAAAATTAGTAGTTCCAAACATGTTTCTAGAATCTGATGCAAGAATTATTATGAAGTCTCATATTTTAGATCCTTCAAGTTTGCATAAGTTTCCACCACCTAGAGAAAAAAAATTTCAAATTATTCAATAATTTATCCTAATTAGCACTATTGTTAAGACTACAATGACTATTTAATAATAATCTAGATTGTTTATCATCAGAGACTTACTTGTCATGTTTAAGAAAATATGGGAATTAAAGGTTAATAGATTCCATAACCTATTTTATAACATGATGTTAACATGGTAGATAGGGAGTATGGTATCCATATTTTTCACAAGGCCAAAAAATGCACAAGTTAGTAATCAAATTGCCTAATTTATTTGACTAATATAAGAAAATTAATAGAGAAGATTTAAGAGTTGTAACTAAAAGAGATAAAGTATTTGGCAAATTACATTTACATTTCATGTGTTTTAACCAAATCACATATGATATTCCTACCTTTTTCACACCTAAAGAAAACTTACTAATTGTTTGAGTCTTACTATACTTTATCCCTAAATATTTGGCATCGTTAATAAACTTAACAGAGCATGGACATGTGAGATGCACATGCCATTTAAATATTTTTTTTCTCATAATGTCATTATCTTTAACCTTTGACCCTCACATAACAACCTATTTTTTTTTCTTAAATTTCTCTACTCCACACAAAAATATTGAAATCCCTTTTCCTGCATCAAACAACACTCACAAATTTTTAAAGTTTTTTTTCTCCTCTACATAATGTTCATTCTCTTAACAACATTGTTGCATTGTAACCAAACACACTTGATTTTTCTCAAACCCTCTTACACTCTCTTTTACTCTCAAGCGTCTCTCAACATCACTCCCTGGTTCTTGTTTATCTCCTTCTACCTTCATCTTATGCTCACTTTCATCATTTTCCTCTCTCATCATGTATTTGTGAAAGGTTTCCATTCTCCTTCCCTCCAAATGACATAAGGGTATTCTTTGTCTTCCTAAAAAAGTTTAACATTATAACTAAATGATATCATATTATGGGAGATTTATGTAAGTGTGCTCATAATTTTATCAAAATATAAGGAGTGTTGGTGTAATTTTTCCTAAAGTCTTTTAGGTTAAAATTGTTAGTTTTTAGTTTAGTCTTTGAGTTGGTATTTCATATCCTCTTAGCCTTAGTTACATGAGTTTAACTTTGTAATATTATTTAATGTTTCCAGAAAATTTAATGTATTTATAGATATTTATCACTTTAGCTTAGTATGAGATTATGTTAGGAGTTACAATATGACTATACAATATTTCTAAACATGTGTGGTTTAGGATTTACGGTTCCATGAAAGGCCACGTTTATTGATCTCTTTTCTCCATTAACAAAAATATATTATATATCAAAAACATGTAAATTTTATACTTAATCAACATTCAACTAACATCTTACCTCTTAAGCAAGGTCATACTCTATTAAGCTCTGGCCTTCGCAGTGAAACAATGCATTTTGTACCAAACATATGGATATTTTTTAATTATTTAATAACCACAACTAACACCTTTCATCTCAACCAAGGTCATGCCTTATTTATTTTTATTTTTTACAAACAAATAACATAAAAATTGAAAATATTTTCACAAGTTGGATTTTGAATTAAGTAAAACACTCATTCTATTAAATTTTAAATTGTACAGGTTGGATAGTTTAAGAAAATTTTTTTCTTTAATTAATTAACAATTACTTATTAAATCTTGTACCTTACAGTTGATGAAATATTAGTTGTTTTTGTTTCATATTATCTTGAGTGCATGCTTGGGTATGGTTCATTTGACACCTCATTTGAGTTATGTACTTAAAATACATATACGAAATGCTTCCAAAATTTTATAAATATAATGCATAAGAATTAAAAAAAAAAATTATTAACCAATCAATAAAAAAATTTCTCCTTAAAAGGTATACGATCCTACTGTATGCAGAAGAAGAAGTACAAGAAAAGTAAATCGAAGATTATTTTTTTTTGGTTAGATTTATTTATAGTTGCAAGGTAAATATGGATTGGAGTTGAATTCAAGATGATGGTTTGACTCAAGAATATGATAATGAAATTAAAGAGTTTTATTAGATTCGTTGTTCACATGCATACAATAATAATATCATCTTTTTTACTAAGCATTTATTTACACTATTAAATTTTGATACTTAACACTAATGTTAATACTATAGTTTACTTTTTATAAAAAAAATAGTCTCATTGTTCTCTAACATTTTACCACTTAACTTTCACTAAAAAATCTTCAGAAAAGAAACCATATTAGCAACTCTTTCCAAAACAATAAGTGACTTAAAATTTTAATATGCAAGAAGCAATAAAAAATATTAAAAAAGTAAGGACAACAATAAAAGTAAATAGATTGGAATAACAACGAATTCAAAAAAAACCAAGAATAATAAAAAGGAATATCTCTAAATTCATATTTCACATAAAAGAAAATTTGAGTTCTTTTCAATTTAGAATTGAAGATTTTTCACTTTCTTTATGCCTTTTTTTCATAATTTTTTTAAGCATAAACACAATGATAATATTACTTCTAATAACAACTTCTTTATTAATTTATTTTTCTAATTTTTTTTTATAATGAGACTAGGATAACTTAATAAAAAAACTAATAATTGAACTAAACTACAAACATGGAATAAAAAAATGAAACACAGTAATGGAGATGCAAAAATTGAACAAAAATGGAAAAAAAAAAGAACACAAAATGGAACCCTAAGAAAATACACAAGTGCATAACTTAAGCAATATGGAAGTGAAGGATGAAATAAAGAACAAGATTGATAGGAAAACTAAAGTAGATTTTCTTTTGATTTTATAGAATATGAAATAAAAGAAAGGATCACACATAAAATTCATGTAGTCAAAATTTTAATTACCAAATGATACAAATACAAAATAGAAATAAAAAGGATCATCCTGAATCTTGGGAAATGAAGTATGTTGGCACCATAATCAAGAAAAGAGATGAGAAGGTGAGTAATAAAGTGAATGATAAATCTTGGATTCATCACAACATGTTTTCCTAATTAGATCAAATTTAGTTCTTTACTCTAAACTAAAGGGAAGCTTATACAATTCTATATTCTTAGAAGTATTTTATATTAGTTTTGTGATAGATATAACATATAAATAGGAATATTTTATATTAGTTCAGACATCTTTTCAATATGAATTTGGATACTTAGCATTTTGACTCATTACCTTACCCTTTCTTCTATTCTTCTTCTCCAACCATTTTCAATAGTTGTGTTTCATTTGCTTCATCATCTAAAAATATCCAAGAATAAACCTTAATAGCAGTAGTGTAACACCTAACTTTTGGATATGAAAATATGGTAATGATAAATTTAAGATGATAATAATAAAACTTTAGAACTATGATATTGTTATTGAGAACTTCATCATCTTATGATATTTTGTTGTCGTTAAATTATAGTATGTATAATTATCAATAGATGGTAATAGAATTATATTACTAAAAGTTACTAAATTATCTTTTCAAATGATTTCACACAACTGCATGCCTGCGTGCACACACACATCCTAAAAAATGTTCCTAAACATTATGTTTATTCAAGAAATTTTCATGTATGACTAGATTATTTTGAGATTGAAATTTATAACCATATTTTATACCACTATGATATCATTTATATATTTTATATTTTTTTCTTCATCTTCTTCTTCTCTCTCTCTTCCCACAATACCCCCTTTCTCCAAGTTCTTCTTTTTCTTTGTATATGATTCTCATTTTCCACATACCCTTTTCTTTCTTTAAAACTCCTTAACTCTCTTTCTCATCTCTCACTTTTCACTTTCAAACATGTCTTCAACCTTCACTTTCTTTATTTTCTTGATCTCTCTCATTTACCCCTTGTTCCTTATAACTTGCCTTCATTTCATTTTTTTTCCCTAAGGTCCCTTCTGCTCACAAACCTCCCACCACACCACACCTCTATTTTTGAAACCTTCCCCCACCTCACAAGGGTGGAATTGACTATAACTTTGGTTAGTAACTTTCTTTTCATCTTTAAGCTTAGCCAAGTGTGTGTATATGTGTGTGTGTTGTGAACAAAATAGAAGAATAAATTTGAGCTCCATCCAAAGAGCCTAGGATCGAAGCCTTCATCTCTTGACCCTTCCTAAACATCATGCAAAGGTGAGAGAGCAAGACCAATTTTAAACATTAAATTAGCTACTAGAGGCCTCATTGGTCAAATGATGTGTATTATTTTCTTAAAAGATCTTTACTTGTGTTATATTGTGATTATATGATAATTTTCATGTTTGGAATATGTTTGTAAAATTTGATGATGAATGACTATAATTTTGAATTATGGTGACTTTTGGAAATGGTATGTTTGGGTGACTAAGTGGGTGAGGAAATTCATCCTCACTAGTAGGAAAAGGATTTTTTACGTCGGTTGTTTTAAGTATTTTACGTTGGTTCTTTTAGCGGTATAGAAACAACCAGTATAAAAAGTAATGAATTTTTACATTGGTTATCAATTGAACAACCAACGTAAAAAGTTTACTTTCTACACTGGTTCTAGGTTTGACTGATCTAGTAAGTTAGAAAAAAATAAAATAAAAATTTGGTGGGTTTGACCACCACTACTTTTAAATATAAATATATATATATATATATATATATATATATATGTCATAACCGTAATTATAACGAAATGACGAACTTGCTAAGATTTTAGAAAGAGTTTTGATTTGTCGTGGAGTTGCCACCAAATTTTATTTTTAAAGGGAAAACATTTGGAAAAACCATAACATGAGGAAGAGTTCTAAGTTGGGAGTCGGTTACGAGTAAGGAAGGTATTAGGCACCCTACTCGCACATTCCAACGAACGGTACGCTCAAACTGAGTGTGTGATTTTGATATTTTTGAAAACTGTTTGATCCCTTTGAATAGAATAAAAATAAATAGGTTTATGGAAATTAGCCTAACAAGACTTGATCTTACTTCTACGTATTCCTTGGTGCAATGGAAAATTCAAGGCTACGTAGTTCTGGTTAAGAGACTTGATCACTTTCAAAGTAAAAAGACGTTGCAAGATTGAGAATTCTGCAAGAAGATAGGCAAGATTGTAAAATCACGTGCTTGTAAAATCCAAACCGTTGTAAGCTGCATTTGAATCTGCACGAATTAAAATACGGAATAGTAGAGAACGCTGTCTGTTCATATTAGAACCTATTACACGAATTTTAGAAAATTCGAAGACAGATGTTTTTAAAATGAAGTTAATTAAAACAACAATTTTCTAAAATCAAGTACTTTTAAAATCCAAATCATCGTAACCGCGTTTGAATTCATACGAATTAAAATACAAAATAGTAGAGAATGTTACTTAACTACTTGTTCGTATTAGAACCCATTGCAAAAATTTCAAAAAAATATGAAAAATAATAAGAGTAAAGAATTTAAGCGATTTTGTAAAGATTGGATTATTTATTTGAAAAAAAAATGTATATTTTTTATTTTATTTGGTATATTAGGCTTGACCCAAATCAAATATAAAAAAGGAATGGACTTGATTCCAATTAGTAAAAAAAAAGGAATTGGGCTTGAGCCAAATTAATTTTTTTTTTTAAGAGGATTAATTTACTTTTAAGAGGTATATTGGACTTGACCTAAATTAAGGATTTAAAGGAAATAAATAGAGGAATTTATGTTAGTTAAATGGGTTTATGGGTATTATTTATTTTATTCAAGAAAAACGATGTTGGATCAAACCTAGGACACCTCCGTGTGGGGTGTAACGAACAAGCGATCCAGACAAGTCTCGAAACCATGACCTCCGTGTGGGGTGTAAGTATGCTAACTACTGAACTAGGCGCTCAATATTATGATTAATGTGCAACGAATATTATTAAGTGCAGAAGTTAATGATCCATGGGGGAGATGACACCCAGATTTGATTGATACGCTTTCATTGTTTATCTAGTATGCATTTGAAGGAGGGCTCTCAATAAAATCAATCAAACCGGATTCAGATGAGCCCACTCTAACACGATTATTTACCATTTCATTCCTCTTCAGATTGGCAACTTCTACAGCAATCTAGTTTTCACCAAGTTTATGCTTTGGTATATGTACATGGGGAATACCAACAGATTCACGCTATTCATCAGTTGCTTGTTTGTTAATTTAAGTGGCTCAAACCCAAAAACTAAAGTCAGAGGTGAATTGGATAATGCTCTAGGAACCCAAACTTGGCCTTCATAACAAACATTGTTCCTTCATCGATATATTTCATTACAAATTTTTTAACATTGGACATGGTCACATACAGCTCAATCATTTTACCCATTCTGAATGACAATTCTTTTGGCTTTCACTATCTTGATCATTAATGGTAACTACCTGATGTCTCACCTTAGCAATTAACTGCTAAAGATAGGTGAAGCTTGATCAAGCTCAATGCAAAACTTATTGGCCGGTGCTCCCCGCCAAGAAAAAGAAAAGTCCCCTGCATTTTTGCATTTTTTCTTATTTATAGGCTTAGACTAAATAACCCATTTGTAGCTAACTTGGTCATTTCTCAACCAACTCTCAACCATCTCCTAACTGAAATTGATATAATTTCCTTTTTTTTATTATTTTTTATTATCTTATTTTTCTATCTTCTTTCATTTTTATTAATTGTTTTTTCTTTTTTATATTTTATATATGTATATATTTTTTTATTCTTAACCTAAGTATTAATTTACAAAATACACTTTTGGACATAATTGGATGTTCATTTATATATATATATATATATATATATATATATATATATATATATATATATTATGGTAACATCCTACTTCAATTACATTTCATTATCCACATAACTAGTAAGAAAAGCATAATAATATCATAAAGAGAGGGAAAAGTAGAAGTAGTAGAATAGTTTATCGATTTAGAAGTTATCATAAAAGCAAATAGAATTCAAATATAAAATAGCTCTGTGTACTATATATTCTACAAATTTGTGTATCCACTTTCGTTGTAATGATGGCTAATAAAATATTATTGTTAGTTTCTTGTTGATATATCAAATCCCAACAAATGTGCATACACCACAATCTCTTGCATTATTCTTTCATTTCTCTCAGGATAAGTGTGCCACTTAAATTTGTCATCGATAATATGCATGAATCAATATTTTGATTAAGAGTAAATACTAAATTTGTAATAATGACTCACACTCCAATGGATGAAAAGAACATTGCAGTAATGGGATCTAGATGGCAGTCATATCCCATATCTTCAGCTCCATGATTTATTTGAAGTGGACTTATTTGATACCCTTTAATTACAAAAAAATAACAGTAGAAATCACTTAAAATTTTATTAGTAATTTTAAAAGGGAGAAAATTTAAATTCACTATAATAGATTTATTTATCTTATTTATCATAAAATATTATCCCACAATACATAATAGTAATAGTTGGTACTCACAAAAGATGGACCTACTAGATAAAAATTTTCAAAAAGATGTACCATGTAAATGGAATTCTAACCAGTGATGCATTATCCAACCAAAGAAACAAGATGTTTGTGACAGACACGGTTAATTATCTTCACTTCAGCTTGAAATTCACGCTCCTCTTGTCCAAGAGAGAAAACAAACCACTCTCTCCATTATTCTCTCTTATACTCTGTTTGGATGAAGGGAATTAGGGGGAAGGAAATAAAGAGAAAAACTTCATTTCCCTTGTTTGGTGTGTTTTGTCTTTAGTGGAGGGAAAGTTTTTTTTTCCGCAGGGCCCACACAATTTTGTTCCCCCTCTTCCGCCGTGAAAACATGAGGGGGGGAGTTTTTTTTGTTTTTTTGATTTATTTCAAATTATTAAAATTATTATTTATTTTTTAAAAAATTTTAAAAAATAAAAAATTAATAAATTATATTTGTAAAAAAGATACAATGCAAAAAAAAATATTTTAAAATTTTATATAAAATAAAATTTATCCTATTAATATATTTCTTTCCCTTCTTTTTTCCACTCACCCAAACAACTTACTTTTCCTTCTTATTTCCACTCTCTTTCTTTCCTTTCTCTTTCTTTCCTTTCCCTTTCTTTCCTTCCTATTTCCTACGTGATCCAAACAGAGCATTAAGGACCCAAAAGATTACATCTATTCCAACTCTCCCAGCATTTTTCATTTTTCACTATCTCGCGCTCTCTCTAACAAGACGCAACACTACCCATGCTCTTCTCTCTTAAGCCCCAAGATTGACCCTTTCTCCCCATTGCCTTAGGACAACTCTTACCCTTTCTTCACTCTCACTCATAGACATTCCACAAGACCTTTCTTTACTCACCCATAACATATGCCCCTCATACTTAGAGTCATGAACATATGAAAGTCTCTCCACAGCGTGTCCTTCACCAACATATAATCCTTCACATTTTCGTTAAAGGCCCTTAAGGCTGGATTCACTCTTTATTCCTTCTAAGGCACAAAAAACTCTATAGCTCAAACTTGACCTCTTCCATATTTTTGCTGACCATGGACTCACACAGCAAGCACACATCCCATGCTCATCCAATAATAATAATTTTAATATTAATAATAATAATCAATAGTTTTTAATATTTTTTTATTTTATTTTATTATATAATTTTGATAGTTGTATTGTTGCTGCTATCGACATTAGTGCTTACACGTTTCAAGCTCTGGTCTGAATCAATTAGTGTTTAGAAAGAAAATTTTCATGTAATTATATGTTTCAAAAATGTTTACCATAGTCATTCAACATCTTTCTCTCCATCTAAACAATGCAATGTTTCTTACTTCTCCTGGCTCATCCATCTGTATTCTACAAAGCCCTAAATCACCAGTTATGGGGAAAATCTTTTTCTATGTTTCAAACCAAACACCAAACCGTTGGAAGCAAAATAAAGTATATTGCAAAAGAAGAATGTTAATAGAACATGAAGCAAAATAATGGATTCTGAAAATGCAAACCTCGAAGACATCAACAACAAGTGTTTCATGCCTTGCGTTAACACCTTTTCCAGCTCCAGTCGTGGACCCATCGTCACTGGTGCCTTCTTCTACCACGCTTCGGTCAGTCCAATGCACTATGTCATAATTGTAGCTCTCATCTTTTCATCCTCTTCCTGGGAAAACACCTCTTTTTCCTTGGAGAGAGACTAAAGATGTAGAAGACTGCTTAAGGAATAAGGATGAAATGGAAAAAAAGGAGACGAAGGTGAGGAAGAAACAACTCCTTCGATTTCTTCTTCATGGGAAGAGTTCAAAGAGATTTAGGGTGAAAAGTTATGACCTAGTAGCAAATGACATTGAACGAGGATGAACACTAAAACGATGAAGTGTAGGAAGAAAATTAAAATTTAAGTTGATGTACTATAAATCCATGTAAAATGTTATTTTTTACATCAATTATATAGTTTGACTAATGTAAAAAATAATTTTTATGGTTATATAAGAATCAGTGTAATAATTTTCTTTTAAATTTTAAAAATGTTATCATCCTGTTATTTACATCGATTATTCAACAACCAATATAAAAAGTTGTTATAATATTCTTGTTTTGTAATAGTGCCTATTGAATTGTTTTAAACTAGCTTTCAAATGAAAGAAAATTGCATCTTAAACATATGTTAATTAAATACTATAAAATTTCATAATAAGCTATGAAGTTTTTCATTTTATATGATTTTTTTAATATTATCTTTCCACTGTTTACGTAACACTTTGTCATCACCATTTACGTCCATAATTCTCATCCTTAGTTGACACATGCCCTTAGATGAAGTTCTTGGGCCTCAACTAATACATACCTTTATAAAAAGTTCTCGATCCTTAACCAATGATCCATTGAATGACATCTTTAATCCTTAGTTAATATATCATTTAGGTGACATCTTCAATCCTTAGTTAATATATGCTCTGAAAATACGTTCTCGATCCTTAATTGATATATTCCCTCATATGATATCCTTAGACCTTAATTGGTATTTTCCCTTAAACGATGTCCTCTGTCCTCAATTGGCTAATATCTCCAAACCATGTTAATGTTTTTAGCTCTCATGGATCCTCTAAGCATATCCTGGACCTTAATTAATATACTTCCTCAAACGATGTACTCATCCTTAGATGTATTGTTGAAGTTAGAAGAACATAATTTTTTATATGCTAAATAACTATTCCACCCTTATTAAAAATCATTTGATAAACTAAGCTTTTGAAATATTTTACTTGTTATAGTTGGGATTAAGGTAAGGTGATTGATAGTTTGAAAACATAGATCCTCAATTAATAGTACTATAAATCTTAGTGTGACATGCATTATATGTACAAAATTAATAGGCTTATGTCAAGAGGGTGTGAAAAATATAGGGTTACCTCATTATGAAAATATATCAAAATTTATGTTAAAAAAATTTGAGTTTAAGACATCAAACAACTCAAGATTACTCCTTATAACAGAGACTTCTCTAATTAAGCTTAATTAACTTAACTAGATCTTAATGATTATCATTGTTAGATAAATGGTTTCATAATTTAGTAGTTGTTTTACATTGTTGAGTAGATGCTATGTTAGAAACCGAGTCTCTCGTAGTTTCCAATTTTTCAAAATTGGATTTTTTTGAGATTGCATGCATTGTATTACATAATAGCACCATTAAAGCTTTAATCCATGTTGTATCATAATTATTACTATTTTATTATGTACATAAGGGATATTGTGATGATGCTTATTAGTTACTCCCACATATTGCTTATGCTTGTATAATGATCTCACTCCTAATGTTGTGTGAATTTGTCTTGGATTTCACTTTGTTCAGTCTATTCGCAATATGGATCATCCACATCTAGATGATGACATAGAGGATGATTATAATGAAAACTGAGCTCAACATTTGACCTTTACAAATGACCACTCTCAAAGTATTTGTAGAGGAAGAGATACACTTTGGATGATAGATACTTCTTCACCAGTACACCCTCCATTTGTGATACCAATGGTGATACTAATGTATGTGACAATTCTTGTTCTTAAGAAGGAGATGTGTAGAAGGAGGTCCATCACACTACATCCTCTATCGTGTAGAAGGCTCATATCCCTTTAGGAAACAACTCTTGAGGTGAGGATGATTCTTCCTTTGCTAGTTTTCCGTGGTGGACCTTGCTATCAACCAACCCAAGGATATCCATGCTTCATTGTCTCTCACATGTACTAAACTTATGCATATGAGGAGAACAAGGATGAGAATGATGTAGAGAGAAGAAGGAATAATGCAATTAGTGGTGATGGAAGAAATTATCTAAAAGAGGATCCATTGAAAGCCGTAGATTAATCTTGCTATATTAAGAAAATGAGACTATTTATTTTCACTTCTTACCACTGATGGTAAAAAATTTGTAAATAAATTCCTAAAATAACTTTCATTTTATGTTTTCTTTTGAATGATTTTTTTCATCTCTTAGCTATGTTTTCTACTAATTTTACTATACCAACACTTATTTCCCTTTTTATGTAATATATATCTTCACATCTAATTTTATTTTATGAACTAGTTATATTATTTGATACATGATATGATACATTGAATTAATATTTGTAAATTATTTAATCATCCAAAAATTTATAAAAATTTTATACTACTAAATAATGAAAATATTAGGAACCTAGTCCTAACAAATAACATAATAGATTAAAAAAAATCAATTACAGAAAATAATCTCTTAAATTATCTGGTGCATGTTAAATTTTTACCAACTTGAATTAAGGAAGCACTTATTGTATTCTAACAAAATAAAAGATAAAATAAATTTTAAAAATAATTTTTTAAAAGAATTAGAAGGTTATGTATTTAAAAAATAATTATAAATTTACATTTATGTATGGAATTACGAGTTGTTATAAGCAAAACTAGAAGAGTACTCAACTAAAGAATAAAAATGCGTAAAGTTTGCTTTCATAACTAAAAGATAGAATTTCAAGTTTAGGTAACCCTCAAGTGCTCGTAAGAAACCTCAATTTTCATCTCTTTCTATTTTTTTCTCTTTTTAAAAGAACCTGGATAGCGATTAACAGTAAGAAAACATAAAAATAATCAACCTGTACTAGTGTAAACATATGAAAGCAAAGTCAATATAAAACGTACAAATTACATACCTGCCATAAAAAAATACAATGCCATAAAATTAAATAAGACATGATACGAAAATCCTAGTGACTCAAACAAACAAAAGTATGTCAACTTAGAATAGAGACCATATACTAAATTTATTGGTTTTAACAATCAGGCTGCAGAATTGTTTGTGTTCTTGGAGCAACAGGCAGCCAAAATAATTCAGACACCCTTGATAGGAATCAAGACACTTTAAATCCTCCAACTCCAACTTCAACTTCGTTTTATTAGTTAGCCAATTTTAATCTAAGTAAAATTCAGCTACCGGATATTGAATCTCTTTTATGTTTTGACTTTTACTGCCAAACATTTGGGGTGGAAAAAAATATGGTGGAAGAGCAGCTGTGTATTGCCCATTTGATGTAGACCTGACAAATGTATAATTAATAGGGAAAGATAATACATACACATTAGTTGAACAACTAGTTTGGTGGTAGCATTGCGCAAAGAAAAATTCAATTTAAATAGTAAAGCCACTTCTGATTTGTCAAGAACATATGATAGATCACTTCTACCATTTCCAGCCATTATTCTTCCAACTAATAAAATAGGCAGCACAAAAAAATGGAAAATCAGGCATCAAATCATTATTAACTAATTATCAACACTCTGAAGGATATACAGATACCCATCCCTTACCTCAAACACATGTCTCAGACAATTTTTCTGAGCTGGATGCCCATATAACAAAACCAAAAATAGAAAATTTCAGGACTTCTATCACCTAAACATTCAGAAGATAACAATACCAGTGATCCCACATGAAGATTGGAAGTTTCACAACTACACATTCAGATGATAACATGAAACTGACCCTCTTTGACCAACTGATGAGGTGCAGGAGTTACCTCGATTCTAATTCTTGAATCAAATTTCAGTACAAGGTAAAATTGGCTACCATAAACAATCAGAACTCAGAAAGCATATTATTCTTAAGGTTCAAGGTTTTTGGTTAACAGATATTTTCTATTTTTTTTAATCACATTTTGATACTTGGGACATTTTGTGGTAAATGGGTGCTATAAGTTTTAGGCAGGTCAAATTCATTAAAAAGAATATTGAAGAGTCAGCCACGCTCACAGAAGATTTTCGTTGCTCATTTTGTTTCTAGAATGAAATAAATTCAATTGTTTTTCCTGATTTGATTAAGAATGTTTAAAAGCACAAGAAAATAAGGCTGATCAAACAAATGAATCGCATGTCAGCAGAGCATCACAAATAAGCATCTGCACTGGTCTCTCATTTACAGCTCCTTCATTGCTGTAATTATAAATCAACAAGTATAGAAGTAACTTCAATGACAATTCATGTATAAGGAATCTTCTGAAGGCTGGGATATCATTGTTGGATATGCACATACATTGGGATTCAAAGGTACTTCTGACCATGCTAATAAACCATGTTTTTTATTTGTTTTTCTAGATTTCCTCCCATAAATAAATAATTTTAAGTAAAGGCCAGATGATTTTGGCTCACAACACACTAACTCAAAGAAGAACATGCACTAAAAGATATAACGATTTGAAAACAAAGTAATTAATGTTGCATGCATTGTGCGATAATTTGGACCACTAATAAACTCTGTTTTATAGTAAGTAATGCTTTGATGTATCAATGAAACTGCAAAGAACCAATTAACCAAGTATAACCAAGTATAAAGCTATGTAAAAGGAACATAGCATTACATGATGCTGTTGTTGATGATTGGCGCAGACAAATAGCAAACTACTCATCGCACTACTCAACTCAGTAGAGATTTTCATTGACCAGAGCTCAAAAATATGGCTCAAAAATATGGTTGTATGTCTTATCATTATAATTTTTTCAAAGAGAGTACACAGATAATTATTTCAAAAATTACATAATCAAGAATGCAACCCTATGCAATCCCTGCCTTTTTTACATCAATATCAATGCTTCATCGAACAAGCCCTCTTTACAAAGCTCATTGATCTTAAGGCTGACATCAAGAATGCAATCTTATCTTCCATTTTGTTTTGTTTATTATCTGTTTTATTTTTACATAATCCATTAATCATGATATTATAACTTCAAACCTCCAAACATGCAAGAGTTTATCTTTGCATAAACTATGGATGGTTGGATTATCGATTGACAGATTACGTAACCCATTGATCAAGGTCCCATAATCAACTTTGTTGATCTGATCCTTGACTTCACCATTGAGACATAAACCTTTCAAGAACGTTGTCAGCGGTATGGAATTGGGCTCATAGCCCGTTTCAAGAATCTTGCCCAATACAGAAAAAGCGAAATCCATTCGACCCAGGTGACAGAAACAGTTGACCAGAATGCTCACGGTATTTAGACAGGGAAATAACAATGCTTCATCTTCGCATGAATTGAAAAAGGAAACATCGTTATCAGGACTGTGAATGAATGGAAGCTTGAGGGATACCATACAATTATACAAGAAATGGAGGAAACTATGGAATGAAAAGAGAGGCGAAGATAGAAATAGCATACCTTAAGCTTAGATTTGGGAATGACACTGTTGCTTAAGAAGATAGGCCTTGAAACCCTAGATCCATGAAGGTAGGGTAGTAAAGGTCTCCAAAGCTGCTGAATGAACCCCCACGCACCGTCGAACAATAAATACCGCATTATTTTACTTTTATATGTTTAATAATTCAAAAATGTTAACCTTATCTTTAAAAATTAATTTTAAATATTTAAAAATAATACTTTTTATTAAAATAATATATTTGATATAATAAATATTTTTTTAATAAAAATTTATAAAATTTGAATATTTAAAGTCAATCTTAAAAATTAAGATTAATAAAATTGTTTATAATTAGAACATTTATACTAGATTTTCTATATTTTTATCGTGGAATTCTTAAATCAAATAAAACTATTTTTATTTTTTTATTTTAGTAACGTATTTTTAAAAAATTTATTAAATATAAAATAATATATATTATTATTTATTTTAAAAAAATAGTAATAATACTAAGTCTAAGATAAAGTTTGTTTTAAATAATTTTAATTTATCTAAAAATATTAATAATACATATTTTATTCATGATACATAATATTGATAGTGTAATATTTTATTTAAAATATTATTATCAAATTTTTTATATATTGTATAAATACTTTTATTTTAGATCAAATATTTTAATATTTAAAGAAATTTGAAATATTTAAATATTTAAATATTTTTATTTTAAAAATATTTTTTTTGGATTAAAAATTTAATTTTTTTATTTGAATGGTAAATTTTAATTTTATTAAAATTTAAATTTTTATATTTTAAATTTTTATATAAAATAAATAATTTAATTTTTACTGTATATAAAATTTTATATTTAAATATTCATAAGTTTTTTTAAATATGCTTCTGCTTATTTTTTTTATCAAAAAATTTAAATATATAAATTTTTTATTGTGAAACATATTTAAATAAAATAATAATTTAAAAATTTTATATAATTAAAAAAGAAAACAAATATTATAATAAAAGATGAAAGAAAAAGATGTAAGAGGATAACAAAAAAGAATAATGAAAGAAGAAGTAGAATAATGAAAGAGAAAATAATATGAATCTAGAATATTATTCATGGGAATGAGTTGAGAAATTTTAAATTATACTTTTTTTAAAAATATTTTAAATTTTTTTATTTTAGTTAATTAAAATATTTTTTTTAAATTTTTAATATTTAAAATTTTTTACAAAAAATATTCAAACAAGATATTTCAATTTTTAAAATTTAAAAATTTTTTAAAAATTATATTTTTCTCTTAAAATATCTTATCCAAACATAGGATTAAGTAAAATTTAACATTATTATTACTACTATTATTATTATTATTAAAAAATCCAAATTCATGTATTTTAAAAATATTAAATTATAATAAATTATATTTATTATTAAAATAAAATACTTTATTTTGTTAAAAAATAGTTTTAAAATTAAACAAACTAATGAAAGTATTTTTTTAATTAAGACATACCATTTCTACATTCATTAATTTGATGTACGTTGTAAAAATTTAAAAATTAAATATCAATTTAAATTTAGGTAACTTAGAAATCTAATTTATTTTTTAAAAAATAAACCTTTTCAATTTGATATGAGTATTTAAGATTTTAATTTTAGATTTAATTAAATTTAATTAATAGTATTTAATATAAATAGAAATAAAAATAAAATATTTAATGGAATAAAAATCATATAAAATATAAAAAGAATAATTTGTAAAACTTATTTCATTATAATTAAAATTCATATTTAAATATACAAATAAATTACTCATCAAAACCTTATTTACAATAGTGACAAAACACTAGTCACATTTAAATAATAAGGAAATAAAACTAAATCCAAGTTAAAAGGGGCCAAAATTTAAATGTAATGTTCTTTTTGCCCTTAACTCCTAACAACTAGTACCAGAAAATGATATTTTACCTTAATAACTGTGTGAAGTTCTACTTGCGTTTGGTTGAATCGAAACAAAGAGGACGCAAATAATTATGTATTTCATATTTGTATACAAGTAACCAGTTTTATACTCTATGTGATGCAAGAAATTATTTAATAGACTAGATTTATATCCTAAAGTTATTTTAGATTATACTTATATAAACTATATTTTAACTCTAATATATCATATATTATTAAAATTTAATTTAATTTAAAGAATCTAATAAATTTTATATAAGGTAATTTTTTTATAATTTAAAATATTGTCACTGCTATTAGATATATCAGCCAAGTGTTTGTGAAAAATATTTATTAAAGGGGTAAAAATATTATTTATTTTATTTTCTTTGACTTGTCATCATTTTAAAGAATGATTCATTTTTAATTATTATCTTAAAAATTTAATATAATATTCATTGTTTTTTTTCATTAGATCCTGATTTTCAAAAAGTAATAATTGAACAAAGAAGTAGATTAATGAAAAAGATTGAAAATACATAAAAAAAATTAAAAAATTATAAAAACAAAAATATTATTTAAATTTTTTATTAATTAAAATAAAGTTAGGTAATAGATGAAAAAAAAAAACAAACAGCTGAATGAACCTCACACTCACACAACATCAAAGAATAAATATCGTATTATTTTAATTTTATATATTTAAAAATTTAAAAATTTAACCTTATTTTTAAAAATTAATTTTAAATATTTAAAATGATAGCTTTTATTAAAATCATATTTTAAGATAATAATTATTTATTTTATAGTAAAAATTTATAAAATTTAGATATTTCAAATCAATCTTAAAAATTTAAAATTTTAAAAATTAAAAATAATTTTTATTTTTAGTTTTTAGTTCTTAAAAGTTATTGTAAAAATAAATCAAATCATTCTATTATATCACTTTATTATTAATTTTATAAAAAAATATATAACTAAAAATATTAATTTAAAAATTAAAATATATCAAAATAATATATTTTAAATTTTAAAATTAATAAATTAAATATTCTTATTATTATGATAATTATGACTATAATGATTATAGTGATGGTGGTGAAAATAAAAATAATTTTTATCATATAATAATAGTGGTGTGATAATTATAATATAAAAAATATTATAGAATTATATAAATTTATATTTTACATATTATTTAATTATCAGTATTTAAAATAAATAATTTTATGTATGTTATTATTATGATATTTTTTTATATTATTCAATATATATTTTAATAAAAAATATATTATAATATTATATTATAAATAATTATATAATATAAAATTGTATTATAATGTTATAAATTTAATATAATTTATATATCAAATAATATTATTTAATTTTTAATATATGAAAAATAGATAAGTAAAAAAATTTAAAAATAAAATTTTTAAAATAATAAAAATTAAAAATTATTATTATTATGTTGATGATGATAATTATATTAATGATTCTGATTACAGCGATGATGATAATTATAATATAAATAATATTATATAATTTTATAATTTTATAATTTATATATTATTTAATAATCAATATATAAAATAAAATTTTATATATTATCATTATAAATTTTTTATATTATTTAATATTTATGTAATATAAAAATATATATTATATTGTAAAAATTCATTTAATATTTAAATTAAATATATTTTTTATATATCAAACAGTATCATTCATTTGTGAATTTATAAAAAATAGATAAATAATTAATAAATAATTAAATTCTTTTAAAATAATAAAAACTAAAATTTTAAATTAAAATTTATTATTATTATGGTAATAATGACAATAGTGATAGTGATAAAAATAAAAATAGTATTTTTGAGATAATAATAGTGGTCTAATGACCATAATATAAAAAATATTATATAATTATATAAATGTTTATTTTACATATTATTTAATTCTTAATATTCAAGATAAATAATTATATATATTATTATAACATTTTTATATAATTTAATATTTATTTTATATAAATATAATATATATTATAGTACTATATTATAAATAATTATATAATATAAAATTATATTATAATGTTATAAATTTAATATAATTTATATATTAAATAATATTATTTATTTTATTTTTAATATATAAAAAATTAAATTATTTTAAAAAATAAAAATAAATAATTATTATTATAATAATAGTAGTGAAGATGACAATAATAATAATTGTAAAAATAATGATAATAATAATAATAATTATATTAAGACAATGATGGTGGTAGTACTTATGATAGTGGGAATAATAATTTTGCAATTATGATAGTTTAGTGGTGGTGATGATAATGGTAATAGTGAGCTTTAATAGATTTAAGAATAAAAAATTTTTAAAATTAAAAACAACATTTAGTAATTTATTTTTTAAATTTGAGTCAAAACTATTTTAAAAATATGTTAAAAATTATTTTAAAATCATTTTTGTCAAAGGAATCTTGTTTTCAAAATTAATTTAAAAATAAAAAACTGAAAATTCATAACCACCTCAAAAAATTTTTTAGTAACACATAAAATTATACTTGCATTTAATTAAATAGAAACAAATAGGATCAAATAATTATTTCTTTCATATTTATATACAGGTAATCAATTTGTAATCTATGTGATGCATGAAATTATTTAATAAACTAGATTTATATCCACATATAACAAATTTATTTTAGACTATACGGATATAAAGTATATTTTAACTTTAATATATCATATATTATTAAAATTAATTTAAATTAAAAAATCAAATAAATTTTATAAAAGGTAATTTACTTTACTAGATATATCAACAAAATGTTTGAGAAAACTATTTATTGAAAAGCTAAAGATATTGTTTATTTTATTTTTATTATTTTAAAAAATTATTCATATTTATTATCTTAAAAATTTAAGATAATATTTATAATTTTTTCTTCATTATATCCTTATTCTTCAAAAGTAAATTGATCAAGAAAGATTAATAAAAAATTGAAAATATAATTGAAAATTAAATAAAAATTTATAAAAATAAAATATTAATTAAATTTTTATTTATATTAAGTAATTTTAAATAATATATGAAATATGAATAATGCATTATAGTAATTACAATTATAATTATATAAAAATAACTCTTTATTTTAAGTAGTTATAATTATTTTTTAGAAGGTAACCAATAGCTTTATTCATTAGAGAAATTAAAAAAAATAAAAATTATTGATAGAAGCATAAATTTATTAAAAAAAAGTAAAAAATTAAAGTATTAAACCATGTTACAACATCAACTAAAATGTTGATGTGGCAAGAAAAAATTATATTAGTTGTGAATGTTACAATTTGTAAAGATCTAAATGTAAATAAATAAATATAATAATAATTATTTTACATTTAAATGTTTTAAGAATAAAAGGTGTGAGATATAGGTTGGTTGAAAAACTATAAAAATTATAAATGGTAGAAGACATTCTTTCATCAATTTCTTTGTCTTGAATCATCCGTAAGAAAAATGTATATATAAATATATAAAATAAGTTTATTTTACTAAAACTGAATTAGAGTAGAATTATGCTTATACATTAAATAACAAATTTAACAAACAAGTAAAATTATCAGTTCTATCTAATTTTATAAAAAGATTCAGGTACAATATTTTAATTAGAGTGTGAGATTATTAATTATATTTAGGATAATTTATTTATTAAAAAACATTATTTTAATTTTTATAATCTTTAGGTTAAATTTTTTAATATTATTTTTATTATAATTTTAAATTTTTTTTTATATATTACCTATGCAAGTGATCATTAAGTATAATCAATTTTTAATGAAATTGTAATCAAAACTTGATGATGTTGATTTTAATCTAATAAAATATGATCTTATTTTAATCTTAGATTTTAAGTTTTTTTTATAAAAATTATTAATTATCATATCATTTTTAAATAAGACAAGATGATTAATTTATAGGTAAATTTTACGATAAAAAAAATAAAGATAAGGATAAGTAAAGTTTAATGTTTTAAATATTGTTACAAATTATGTAAAGAAAATATGAAATTACTATAAAAATTTAAAATTTATCATCAAAGAATGCTTGATTCATCCTTAAAATCATTAGACCAATGTTTTTTAAGCTGATATTACTTAATCCTTCAACACAATTTTAAAATATAACCCATCTACACTAATGGTTAATCAAACTCTTTGGATTTACTATTTTAACTCTTTAAATGGTGTAAGAGATGATTTTCTCACCTTTTTAGTTTTGTTATTCACGATAAAGATCTTTCAAAAACTAAACCTTGTCTTATTAATTTTGGAACTTCCAATCGTGTGATTAGTCCACACAATTTGTTAAAAAAATTTGTTCACATCATGGTTCTGAACATATTCAGGTTATTGCTGATAATATTATACTATTTCTATTGTTGAAAACATTACCTTTATTTTAACAATGTTCTTGCATCACATGAAATCTTAAATAACCTTTTTTCTATTGGCAGTTAGTAGAAAATAATGATAATGTATTTTTTTATGATAATTATTCTATAAAGATAAGTTTCAAGGACAATGATTGCAAATGGATCAAAATTGAACAACTCTTTCCTATGCATATTTCAAATCCTCATCATGTTGCTTAATCTTTTTCAATTACCAATAAAGATGAAGTGTGGCATGAATGTTTGAAAAATCCCAATCCAATTATTTTGTTTCACTTGTTCACCTCTAACTTATTAGGACAATCCAATTAAACATCATTGTCTCTTCTTTCTTTTGACTGCCTACTTGTACATTAGAAAAAAGAAAAAATTTTCTTTTCCATGTTATTCACAATAATATTTGGGAGTTATCTCCTATTGTTTCCCATGATTGATATGAATACATTATAATGTAAATTGATGATTATAATAAATTTACGTTAATTTATTTTCTTCATTGAAAATTGAAAGTGTTGAAGTGTTTAAAATATTTATTACTTTATTGAAACTCAATTGTGTCTATTGTTAAGGTTTTTCAATAAAAATAGTGGAGAATACATGTTTAATAAATTTTTTGATTTTTTTTTACTTGAAAAGGTATTTTGTTACAACATTTCTATCCATATATGCCTCAATAAAAAAAGTTATCATATTTTAAATATGGTTCGCACTTTACTACTTGAATCTTTAATTCCATCTAAATTTTGGATAAAAGCACTATTTATAATAACTTTCTTACTAATTGACTATCTTCTCAGACTTTGAATCTCAATTTTTTTTTATTTTCTTTTTTATCATCAATATCATAATTATAAACATTTTGCACAACTATTTATGTTTGTTTTGTTCACCCATCTCACCATCAAACATTACAAGTTGTGTGCTCAATATATTAAATATGTATTATAGGATACAACACTAATCATAAAAGGTTTTGTTTCTATGATCTTGGTTGTGAAAGAATTTGCATTACTCATCACTTAACTTGATATTCTTTAAAATTTTATGATATATCACTTTTTATTCAATAAAGCTTGGAATTATTTATCAAAGATATTATTCATCTCTACCATCTTTTGATACAACAATCCAACTGATTTTTCCCTGAAGATTACGATATGATAAACTTGAATCTTCCACCCTCTTACACTATATCTCTCTTATATTTCTAATTTTTCCACTATTTATATTCATCTTATTATTCACATGTTGTTAATCATAGGTGTTGGAAAAGAAATGCAGGAGGAGCTCAAACCATTTCAGGATAATTAGGCATGGGACATTGTTCAATGTCCTACTAAGGTCAAACTTATTGGATGTAAATGAGTTTACTTGATAAAGTTATGATTTAATGGATCTTTAGATTGTTAGAATACTTGTTTGGTTGCCTTCCGTTACCGATAAAAATATGGCATCAATTATAAAGAGATGCTTTCTTTATTGCTTTTATTGTCTTCCAAGGCTGATTACTTTACCAATTTGACAATGTTTTTCTCCATGGTAATCTCGATGAGGAAATATACGTGACACTTCCTCCTAGTTTATTTTCCTCTTATACTAAAGAAGTTTATAAATTGAATCATTTTTTATATGGTTTAAAAGACTTCTATGGTTCAAAAAGTTTCATTCTACTTCAATTTAACCTTGTGTAAAACAAATATGACTCCTTATTGTCTTTTCAAAAAATTGTTACTCATATTTTCATTCTTTTGTTATATGTGGATGATAGCATTATCATCAAGACTGACATTTTATTCATTAATCAATGACAACAATATCTTTAAGATTCTTTTCATATGGAAGATTGGGATAAACTTACTTCTTGAGGTTGGAGATACATAGGGACTCTTCTAATATTTCTTACACCAACATAAATACACACAAGTTAATTTAGTTAGCTAGTCTTCAAGAACCCTTTTTTATTAATACTCCTCCTAAGGTAAATGTTAAGTATCATGCTGATAAGGCTGAGCACAGTTCAAATCCTTCATTGCTCACTTTATACACACTCTAAAACATTTACACATGGAAGTTGTTTGACGCATCATTAGATTTATCAAGGGTACTTCTTTCTGTAAATTATTTTTCTTTGCTAGTTCTTCTATGCATCTTTTTATTTATAATGATGCAAATTAGATTAGTTATTATAATATTTATATATTTATTACTAGTTAATGTATGTTTCTTGGGGATTTTTCGATTCCAAGAAAAGTAAGAAATAAGATTATGTCTCTAAATTCTCAATCAAGTTAGAATACCAAACTATGTTTTTTGCATGTTGTGAAATAACTTAGTTTTAGGATTTGTTGGGTGAACTTGACTTTCCATAATTCGCCCTTGCTTCTCTTCATGCAAATAACACAAGTTTAATTCAAACTACTACCAACCCAATCTACCATGAACGCATGAAACATATTAAATTGGATTTTGGGAAGATGTTAACATTTGAGTCATTTCGCTTCCCATTTATACGAATCGAAAAGAGATAATGTTAAAGAATGAAGGAGATAAATAGGAGAATTTCTAACAAAGGCTTGAAGGTCCTATGACAAGGTCAAAAGCAAAGAAAATCATAGAAACCTTAAATCACATAGCCATAACTATGTTTAAGGCAACCGAACATATGGAAGAAAAGAGCACAAAACTATTCTATTGTGTTCAAAATGAAGATTTAGAAGAGGAGAACTAAATTTAACATATTTTAGTCCAATCCTTATTTCATTTGTATTTTGGATTTAGACTTTATGTTTACTCTAATAATTAATAACATAAGTTTAGTTTATTATGTTAATGAGCTTGACCGTAATGATTATTAAGCCTTTTTAGGATTTGTTTACTTTTATTTCACTATGTTAGTGGGCTGGATTTTAGTGCTATTAAACATTTAAGGTTTCAGATTTAGTATAAATATTTATGTAACTCTTCTTAGGGGAAAATTTTTTATGATAAGAAGAATTGAGGTTTTTTCTCTTGAGAGAGCTTATGCACCTCTTAGGATTCTTGGAAAGAATCATTGCTTGGATTTTATCAAGGGTTTCTCATAATCTTGTGACGATTCTACACCGAACTTATCATTCTTCTTTCTCCATAGAATTGAGAGTGTGGCATTTTCCTTTGTTTCTTCTCTTTTCCATCTTTTACTCTTACAATTATTGAAATCTTAATTTTAATTTGTTTCCATTATAATCCTAATTTTTATTTGTTTCTATTATAATTTTTTTATCTAAGTGAGCCAACTCAAGGAAATATTTGTTTAATTTACATCACACATACACCCACAACTTTACTATTTGCTAATTTATTTATTAAGTCTCATACTGAACACGGTGATCGATTTCTTGTAATTAGGGAGGGAAATAGACTAAGTCAAGTTAGATTTTAAATGTTTAAGTCTCATCTATTTAAAAATTTTGAAGTTTAAGCCTAAGCTTGATTTTTTTTGTTGTCAATGTTTGGTCTATTTTAAAATCTATTAGACCTACAAGTTTGTTTAAAAGTTTATAATACAAAACAAAGCTCATAAATAAATTTAAATACTATGTAAATGATTGATTAAAAAGTTTGCAAGCTTTAAACCTATAAGATAAAAAGTTTATCAAACAAACTTAAAGTCTATATATAAATTATTTCAAAGGTTCGTAAGCTTAAAACTTTTATGAAAAAAAAATAATTTTTTAAAATTTTAAAATTGCTAATCCAACATTTACTAGTATCATTTGTACAAAAATCAATCAAAATTATTTAACGAACAATGAAACCAGTATATCATTTTAAATCCAGGTAACATTATAACTTGCATCACATACACTACGTGATGTGTCATATATGACATACCTTTCTTTCACATAATTATCTTAGGGACTATAAGTTGAGTGAAGATAAATCACATGAATCATATCTTGTTCAAAGTTGAGAATATATGGAATAGAGTTCCATGAAGAAAGTTGTCTAAGATTCCTTTTGTTTAAAATTAAAACCTAAAAATTTAATTTTTAACAAATTATGTAAATATAAAATATAATATATTAAAATAAATATGATATAAATATAATATATTACAATAAATATAAATATATAATAGATAAAGATAAATAGGTTTATGAATTGGCTAAACATATTTTTTATAAGTTTAAGTCTGATTTATTAATCTAAAAAGACTTTCTAAAAAGTGTAAGCATATCTATTTATTAAATAAGTAAAAATAAAATAGACTTTAAACCGGTCAAGTCGTAAATTCATGGTTTAATTCATTTCCATTCTTACTTATGATCAAATTAATGTTTTTAAATAAACTAACATCAATTTAAGTATGGATGAAAATATATCAAATTATCAAGTTTACGGGTTGACTTAAATAAACTAACATTAATTTAAGAAGGAATGTTACCATATATAATTTACATTTACATGTATAACTATTATTGTTTATATATATATATATATATATATATATATATATATATTATAAATAGAATAAAATTAATCTATAAATAGAATAAAAATAATCCATGAAAATTAGCTTAAAAATTCTTGTAAATTAACATAAATTTAAAAATTTCTATAAATTATCCAACATTTATGATTCTCTGTACTTTTGTCTACATATTAAATAAAAAGTTAAACAATAAGCATGTGATGCCATTTTAATTAAACGTTTGATATAAATTATTATACGTGCACGAGTGACCTTAATTTGTAATCAATCATGTTTTATAAAAAAGTTTGCATTTAATTTTTTGGTCATGAAGTTTGACCATTTTCCGTTGTCCACATTTGAAGTTTTAGACCAAGAACTATCCCCGACTGCTTTTGGCGGTCAACGAACTAGCCCAATATTTCCTTTTTTTGTCAAGGCCCAATAATGGTGAAAATGGGTTCATTCCTTCCTCTACGGTTTCAAAACAACAAAAATCCATGAGGCCCATACTTTTTCCACCTTCATTTTTTATTTTTACACCTCTTTTTTTTAAAAAAAAAATTGTTATTTTTTTAATATATATTCTGTAAATTAATTTATAAAATGTAAAAATATAATTTTATAAATTAATTTATAAAATATATTTTTAAAAAGAGAAAATTAAAAATAAAATTTAAGAGAAAAAACAGAAGGTGATGCTAAAAAAAAATAAAAATGCAAAAAGTAATTTCCATCCACAAAATGTTTGGAGTGTCCCATTCTCTTGATTTATTGGTTTGGGTCACTCTTCAACCGTAGTAGCTAAACCAAGACACTCTACTAGTAAAAGGCCCGATAGACACTTTGACCGACACTAAATGCAACAACACAAAGCTTCTCTTTCTTTTCACAATATAGAAAAAGAATAATAATAATTACTGACGTAAAATAAAAATCAAAATAAAAAATATTTTTTATTTTCCCCTTTCTCTTCTTTTATTATTTTTATTTTCCCCCACACTACTCTATTGGGTGACGTGAAAACAAAATATATTTTTCATATTTCAAATCTCTTTGTATTAGTCCTGTAAATTTACATGTAAATCCGTTTGATGTAAATTTCAAAAGCTTTTATCCTATAATTGGATGAAAGTTTTAGAATTCTAAATAATATAACATTAATAATAAGTGATGATAAAAAATAAATATAAAAAGTAAATAATAATTTAAAAATAGTTAAGTATAAAATAAAATTTTTCTTTAAAAATATCATTTGAATTTATTTAATTTTGCTTAAATATTATTTAATTTAAATTCTACAATGTTACTATATTTTATTCCTTCTCACTCAAATACTTATAATCTAATATTTTAAAATTATTTTATTTAAACACAAAGTTAAAGATTATTCAATCCAACGATGAATATAGGGATAGGTGATCAGCTTGGAATTGTTAATATAAGTGAAGCATTAAATAATTATCTTAGCCACATTAATAAAAATTATCTTATTTTTTTCTCTTTTCTATTTCTGAACTTTCAAAATGATAAATGACACATCCTCGAAAAAAAATATGTAGTTTTGCCGGCGTTTACGTTAGAAAAGGGTTTGATAGGAGAATTTTTTTTACGTTTTCCAGAAATTTTAATTAGGAAAAATCATTTTCTATATTTAGCATAAATTTTTAAAAACTGATATTTTTAAAAATATTTTTTATAAAAAAAATTTAAGTGAAAAAAATGAGAATCCAAATTTTTATAAGGATGAGAATGTTCTACATACCTATGATATAACATTCCTATAAATTATTTAAGCATATCAAACAAATTTATAACATTTATAACAATTATAACTTTTAAAATGTAGTTTTTAAAATAAAAAATGTGCATATTAAACACTTCCTAAAAGTTAAGTAATGTTTAAAGAATTACTTCCTCTAACCTTATTTATAAGACTCTTTCAATCAAAATAAAAAATTGTTGAGATTAATTAATATTTTATTTAAAAATTGATTATAATATTCTAAATTTATCCGTATTTAAAGTCCACTGGAATATTAATTATAAATAAATTAGAAATGCTTATTAATAAAGACACAATAATAAATGCTTTTGAAATTTTATAAAAAATCTTATATTCAGAACTATAAAAAACTTTGGATAAGATCTTAAAAAAATAGAATAAGAAATAATAAATAAAAAGATTTTCATAAAAAAGTTATGATAAAATATATTGATGACATTAAACAGTATATTTTTTGATAAAGGTAATGTTTTATCCTCTTATAATTCTTCTAGTATTTTATATATAAATAAAGTGTTAAATAAAAAGTGAATATATATGATATCTCTAAAAGATATAATATAAATTTATTTTTAATTAGTAAATATGAGGATTAATAAAAAAAATCTAATAGGAGAACTTATAATTACAATTTAATTTTTATATATTGTATAAATATTTTTAGATTATAAACCAATTGAAAATTGTGGTAGGTATACATTTTAAATAAATAATCATTATTTTTATAAAAAATGGTAACATTATACTATTTAAATAAGAGTTTAATTTTAGAATATTATCATTGTAAATATTTTACTACTCAACTAATTGAAAACATATATAATTTTTAAATACTTATTATAAAATTTAATAAATTTTAATGACATTATAATTTATGATTAGATAAAAAAATATTTATTTTACACCAGATCAATACATCTTAATTTAATTCTTTGTGTTGATAGTAGACTACATAAAAAATAGATAACGAATAGAGTAATATGTAAGGAATAAAGAACACATATGTAAAAACAATAAGCAAATAATAAAAATAAATAAAAAAGGAGACAAAATAGATATTTTTGATATGCTCAAAATAAAATAAAATATTATAAATAACAAGTTTAAAAAAATTAATAACTTGAATTCAAAATTTTCAAATACACTCAACAAACCCCTTCCAATGGATCATGTGCTGGGTACTACTACTAGGTGAGATTATTTGAAACCATCTATCTTTATGATAAAACAAAATTAATATTTACAAAAAGATTTAAAAAAGAAAAGACGTTTAAAAGCTTTTAGGATGGCGCTAAAGTTCTGGGCCAAACATTCTATGTAATAATGAACAACTAATAATTGAAACGTGATTGGAATTTTGACAACTTTTTTGAATATAGTATTGATAATTGATTTTCGTACACATATGATGAGAGGGTGGAGAAGAGAAGAGAAGATAAGAGGAGGGGTGACACTGAATTCACCAGTGAGGAAGTACTTGAGCATTTGGGGTGTAGAGAGAGAGAGAGAGAGGCTACAGAAAGGAGGTCACGAAAGGTAGCATTGACAAGTCTTTCTCTTTTGCTGTAACATATATCTCCATGTATTGTTTGTGTCAGCTTAACCCAAGCTGCTGCAAAAGCAACATGCCACTGAGATCAACCTGGCCCCATACTCACAATTATACACAATTCTCTTATGCTTATGCTTATGCTATCTATCATCATACACATCCACATACATATCTTCCCATCTCCTTATTCTTATGTGAGGGACCCTTTCTTATTCCATCTCATCCTCATCCTCATCTCATCACTGCCCCCAAACACATACACAAACAAAACAAATAAATCCACACTACTTAATCTTTTTATATATATATATAACTAGGAGGAAAGAAATTAGATTCGAATTAGGATATCGCATAAATTACACTATTAAATTTATAGTAATTAATGTATTTAATTAATCTCTTGTATATAAATTATACTATTATATTAGCATTAATCTTTAAGATTGATTTTATGTATCTTAAAAATATTTTTTTTATTTTTATAAATATAATTAATTTAATTCTTTATTTTATTTTTAATAAATAAATTCCATTATTATTTTATAATAACATGACAACCATCGTTATACCATGTACATATGCAATTATATAAAGGTCACACATGATATAATAGGTGTAGATTTATATTACATTATATTATATGTAAATAATAACTCGTTAGATAGTTATATTATAGTAGAATATGTAAATTTATATAGGAAAAATTGGCTTCCATAGCAATAGTGTCCTATCGGCCAGTTATATATATATATATATATATATATATATATATATATATATATATATATATATATATATATATATATATATCTTTAGGTGTAAACGGTTGAAGTTTAATTTTAAAAAATGTTCAACTGTTATATCACGTATGTATAAAATTATAGAACATTGTTTGTATGTATATTTATCACGGTTGAAATTTATAATATATGTATATTTATTTTACATTAGAATTAAGTTAATATTTAAAATATTAGACAGTGTATAAAGTGTTAGATTCAAATCTTATTGTTTAATTTAAAAACTAAAATAATTTATTGATTTACAAAGATTAAAGTTATCAAGCTTATTGGTAAATTAGTAGATAAAATGTTTAGTAAAATTAGTTATCCAACTAGCTGATAAATATAGAAATAATAAATAAAAATCTGGTTAAATAATGAATTAAAATATGATAAGTATGTTATACTTTTAATAAAAATATATTAAAATTTAATTAAATAAAATTTTATTTTTTAAAATCAAAATATTTATTTTTAATTTTTATATAAATAAATTTTAAATAAATTTTTTTCAAAGTATTATTTTTATAATTTTAACTTTTTATCAAACAATTTAATATTTTTAATAAAATAAAATAAATAGTATATATTAAAAATTAATTTAAAATATAATATTTTATAATAATATAAAAATAAATTTATCAAAATTAATAATATTATTATGAAAAATTAAATAATATTAAATTTATAAAAATAAATAGATAACTAAAAAATTAGATTATGAAAATATGTTAAAAATAATAATAAAATATTTTAGTTAGAAGCTAAAAATATAAAAGTGACTTGAAGTAATTTTTCAAAAATGCTAATAAATGTTTAGATAAAACTAGTCATTATTAAAATAAAATAATTTATTAAATAAAGTTAAAATATTTATAAATTTTTTAATTAATAATTTAAAATTTCAGTGAGCTAAAATGTATTACTAAATATGCTCTAAATTAAAATTTCTAATTTTTGAATAAAAAATTTATTATTTTTAATTAGTTAAAACAAATTATAAAAACTATTGATAACAGTTTCCATAATTATTAATAAGTACACATAATAACAGTTTGACAGGTTATGTAGAAGCAGCACATGCATACAAAAAAAGAAATGGTTAATGGTATTTGGTATTTGGTATGGTACAAACAGCACATGCATACACAAGAAAAATGCTTAATGCTATTTGGTATGGCATGCATTCCGTTTCTGTCCTCACCATCAGTCTTCCATCTGATTCTGATCTGATATGATCAGTACCTATGCATGCCATGCCATGCCATGCCAATCTTTACTTTGCATAGATACGCCCCCTGTTCTTATATGCATCGAACTCTGCAGCATTTTATACACCACGCGCGCGCGTCATTTCACCCTCCCCACTCCCTAGTTAGCTAACATGCATCAAATCATAAATTAATTCTTAACTTTTATTTTTAATTATTTTTCATATACAAATTTATATTATAAAATTATATTTTATATTTTTGAATAAATGAAATGTAAGTATTAATAATATTAAAATATTATAATCTCTTTATTTTTTAATTATTTTTTATTTAATATTTTAAAATATTGTCTTTAATTTATTATTTTTAATGGTCTCTGTTTGTCAATTTCAATCAAATCAATCTAATTCTACAGCTTGCTGTTGAAGAAAGAAAACGCGAACTGAATCGCGTGGGAGAGTTTGGAAGATGGTGACATCATTGAAAGCATGCAAAGAGTTAAGAAGAATAGGCATAAGGTAATAGGGATTGCATTAGCCACAGTGAAGGAAGTTGCACCTGTGTTCGTATTTGAATTCATCAATCTTTATTCACTCTGAAATTTCAATAGCATTGTTTGATTGAATTTAAATTTGATTCTATCAAGATTAAAAAGTTTATGAAACATAGCGTGAGTTTGGTTTCGCTTTGAAAACGGCAACCATAGATACAAAATCTGTTATTTTTGGGAACGTTAGAAAAGAGATTAATTAAGTAAAAAATAAATAATTTAATATATTATTAATGAATTGAATTGAATTGAATTAGTTGATATAACGAAAAAAGGAAAATAAAGGCAACATTTGAATCTGCCCCTAAAGTCCTCTCTCTATCTCTGATGTGTATGCAAGAATGGGTCAGCTGAGTCAGTGGTAGTAATCAGGAGCACAGAGAGAGTGTGAGAGTATATATGTGTGCATGACGTCATTAGTATAATACCGGAAAGCGTGCTTGGAAGCGTGTCATGTGGTTCTGGAATTGAATGCCTTATCATATATATCATGACAAAAATAAATAAAATAAATTTTAAAAAAAGCCATTTATGATTTAACTCTATGTTTGGACTTTTCTCCACTTGTTATCTACGAAACTTCACGGTCATAGTCCAACAGGAGGACCCATTCATTGTCTTGTGAAATGGTAATATACACATATAAATGTGGCGGCAGAGGAAGCAGAGAGAAAGAACATACATATAATAGGAATAGGAATAGGGGTAACGTGTATCAATATGTGTATAATATGCATACATACATACACCTTAAAATTTTACTCACTCTAATTTATTTTTAAAATTATAAATAATTATTTTATTGATATTTTTGAGATAGGAAGAGAAAGAGAGGTGTCAGAGGTCCGTACAAACGTCCATGCAGAAAAGAGGGGTCAGAGGCCTATCATTGTCTCAATTATAAGCGTGAGAGAGAGAGAGTAATTCAGTACCTGTACATCAACATACATATTGCATATTTATGTGTATATATATATTTATAATATAGTCGTTGTGGGAAGGAACGCGTCATCTTCAGCTAGCATACAAAACCTGGTCCAATTTGCAACTCTCTCATACCTATTATCCAGCTTCATAGATACATAGATATTCGGTGTTCTAAGCTATGCTGTGTCTTTCATATCTTTTCAAATTACAATTATGATATATGTTAGTGTGTGTATGTCTGATAAATTTTTTTTTCTTCAAATATTTTAGAGTAACGGAATTTTTCTTAAATATAAGATGTTTGATAATTATTTATATTCTTAAAATTAAATAATATAAAATTGAAATTTAAGACAAATCTTTTTTTTTTATAAATTAAGTTCGTGTTTAATTTTATTCTATATATTTACTGATAAATAAAAAAATTTAATGTTAATTTTTTTGTTAACATAAGATTTTAGCTAATAAATAATATATTATATTAATATTTTTACTAATGAAACTATTTATAATATAATGTATTATACTATTAATATAAATTCATATATTTATGTTAATAACATGTAATTTTCTATTGTTTCTCTTTATATTTTGATAAAGATATAATTATGACAACAATAATTAATTTTTTAAAATTTAAAATGATAAATAGATTGAAATAATTGTTTTTTTTAAATGTATAAGAATTATTTACATAATTTATAAAATAATATTGTATAGGATTCGTATTAAAATTTATTTTAACATTCATAATAATTATATTTGATTGGAAGACAATTATGTTCTATAAATTTTATAGTGTGGTACCAAAAAGATTTGAATTTATTTGTTATCTAATCCCGTGGTCTAGCGTCTGAATACACAATTAATAGGTTAAATAAGTTAACTTGTGCGCTGTATATTTATTGTTAAATTATGGTTAGAGTGGACCAAGGTAAGGTCTACGTGGTTCGCGAGGTTCGCAGGACCATTCTAAGTGTCTTGGAGATAATTTCCATGGTAATTAAGATAACTTAAATAAATAAATAAATATATCGTTTGGTATTTAAAATGATAATTATGTTAACTTTTATGAAGTCAATAATTCTAATTTATGAATTTTTTTGATAAAAATAAATTTAATTATATATAAATTTAGTTAAAATATATTAATAGTATAATTTTATATTATTAAATTTTATATTAATTATTTTAAATTTTTTATATTTATTATAATTTAAATAGTTGATAGTGTAAAATTATTTATACTGATGATGAATCAATTAAATTTGTTATATCAATAGATTTTTAAAAAATAAATTAATAAAAAACTATTACTTTCTGGGATGAAATTATATATTTACTTCTAATTGATTTGATGTTTCATAAGTATTTGTATTTATCCCTTTTCACTTGGGGAAATTGTTTAAGCAATTAGCTAAAAATATTTCTCTAGTTATATGCCTTTTTTCATTATATAAAAATTGAATTAAAATTCTTAATTTACTAATTGGTACGCACTATTATCACTTTAAAAATTGTGCTGTCAATGTTTTATGTCTATATCACATCTAGTGGATTACCCATGCATAGCTAATTCGAAATTTTCATGTATATTTTTCAAAATAATAATAATAATAACAATACCTTTATTTGCAGGTGATTAATTTAAATGATATATATTTAATTTTTTAAAATAATATTTTAAATTTAAATTCTGTGTATAACAAAATTATTAATTACGTTAAGTCCAGCATATTATTATATTTTTATCTTGAATCAGATTAAGTTTTATGAAAAATGTTTCTAATTGGAAAAATAAAGATAAAGATAAAGGGACAGTGAAAGCTTAACGTTTTGAAACAGGTTTCAGAGATTTAAATTTGCCACACTTCACTTAATTTTTTTTTTTTTAAAAAGGGAGACCAAAACGTTAGACGGTTCCATATAGATAGATTGATGAGGCATCAGAAAAGAAGGTAACAGGGACGATTTTGTACTGTTATTAGAATTGTATATGAATTATATATAATATTTTTTATAATATTTTTTCTTTATTTTTCTATTATATATAATAAACATTTTATCTTATATTTCTCTTACTTCTCCTATTTTTCATTTATTATACAAAAGATTGTACAAATATGTAATTCAAACTCCATGTCTCTAAATAAAAAACTTCACATGAATTTAGTGTTCTATTAAAATAAAGCCTGAATGACATTTAAATATTTTTAAACTATTAATATTAATTAATTAAAATTATAATAGCTATAATTTTTAAAATGATTATTATAAAAATTAATAATTTAAAACTCTACAATAATTAACGAGTAAAAAAAAATTATATATTATGAATATATTCAAATTAAATTTTTAAAATTAATGTAGAAAAAGTTAGTTTTCCTGATGAATTAATGTAATTAATAGAAGAGTGTGCCTCCAATTTCCTAAAGAAGTTATTTTACACTTTCACACGTTTTCCCAAAGTAATGGTTTTGACTGTTTAAAAATTGAAAGTATTAAACCTGTCATTTATTTGCTTTGGTGAGTTAAAGGAAAGCTGCGATCACAGTGAACACGAAAATGGCTGCATACAGAAGCTACTGGTCTCTGTCCATAATTGTCATATTTATGTGAAAATCAGGTGTTACGCACGTGGATCCCAAATACGTAAAGGTATGTTTAGTATCATAGTGAGAGAGGGAAGCAAAACAGAAGAGGTCAATGAGTAATTCTACCTTTTTGTTTCTAATTATTCCATTCAATAAAAAGTAACGTTTTCTTTTCTTTTCTTTTCTTATAGTTTTACGACAAAAAAGTATAAAGATATATGTATGTTTTTTTTACCATATCGAAGGAAAAGAAAAATGTCAGGGAAAAGGGAAGATCAGGAAACTAGAAGATTGCCAATTTCTTTTGGTATTTTCAGATTAAAAAGATGATTTTATTTCTTTGTTTAGTTTTCAAAATTAAACTGAATCAAAGTTGATGCGATTACTCATCTGTATGTATATTGGAGCTTATAAAATTACTTTTCTTTCATTTCTTTATTTATAAAAGAAGAAGGGTTGGCCTAATAAAAATTTTCATCACTTCAATTTTTCTTCTTTTCCCTGATTTGTAACCAAATATGAGGTAGACTTTTTTTAACTTTTTATTTTATTCTAAAAAATGTCAAACAAAGACTATAACTAATTTAATGAGTTTGGGTGCTACTGTTAAAACCTAATAAAAAATTAATTTTAAAAAATCAAGATAAAATAAAAAAATTTACTAATATTTTAATTTTTAACTTATTTAATTTTTAAAATAATATAAATGATTCTCTTAATTTTAAAAATATTACAAATTAATACTTTCATTTACTTAAAAAAATGTAAATTAATTTTTTCACAAATGATATTTAAGGATAAATTTAAAAGATGGCGATGAAAGTTGGAGATTAACAAAAAAAATTTAAATAAATACTTCATTTGTAAAAATTGAATAAACTAAAAATTAAAATACTAATAAATCTAAATTAACGAATTCAAATTAGATGTCCGTTTAAAAAGTTTGTTTGACCATTATGATCAATACAGACTTAAAAAAAATTAATTTTTTCTTTTCATTTGCTTTGTTTTTATTTCATTATATATATATATATATATATATATATATATTCTTATACACTTTTATCTTTTTCTTTTTTTGAAATGTATCTCTCCATTAAATGAGGAAGAGATCCTATAAGAACTGTGTGTTCCTATACGAAAACAAGCCCTATAAAAAATGCATGGTGCTATGTGGAAACAAGCAAGTAAAAGCATCATTATGCAACACCTTGCATAAAGCCTTACATATAAAATTAGTCCATGATATGAATTTGAACAGCACAACTATACATATGAGAAGCGTACTCATGCATTCATGCATATGACAAAGCACAATCGTGGCTAACTTTTAGCACAACCTAATTGTGTTGTGTCACTTCATAAAAAGAACATGTGATCGATTCAGCCAAAAGACTTTTACGCAGCACATTTCAAAGTCATTATGTTGGGAGGTTTCAAGTCCCTTTCTCAAGATTGAAGAATGTTCTTGCCAAAAAGGGGTTCCCTTACATTTGATTCTTGTCTTTTGTTGAGCATAATAGATAATTTTATGGTTTTGCTTATAATGGGTCTACTTAAATTCTAAGTTCCAAGTATGATAGGTCCTATGTTTTGACCTATATTTTTTTTTTCAATTTTAATATGATACTATATTTTTTTTATTCGAGTACTTTGAATGATATGTTAGAAATTGATCACTATCGATATGGTTTTTAGTTAATTTATTGGTCAATGATTGTATTACAATTGATTAATAAATATATAGAATAAATTCAACTTATAATTCTAATTTTTTAATGCTTTTTATAAGTATTGACTTCTACGATTATTGAAAAAATAGTTTTAAAAATATTAAACAATATATGATCATTAAATATTAATAGATCAATAATAATATCTTAATAACAGCTAAGGTGAAGTTAGACCTAACACTCGAAATTCCTATGAGACGATATCATGGGTCCCTTGTCTCTTATATTACTTCTTGATGAGTATACCTGCCCATTGCAATGTCAAGGAATAAAAAGGTAAAATGATGTTATAATAAGATATATATATATATATATATATATATATATATATATATATATATATATATATAAGATTTGATATTATGAATACAATAATTTTTAGCATAGTTTTTAATAAAAAAAATATCTATTTATAATTCTTTAATAAATGTTCTTAAAAGTCTCGTTACCAAGATTCAAAAAGATTAAAATAATGTTTAATAAAATTACAAAAAGTTATTCTATGTTTAGTTTTTTTTATGTAATTTAAAACATTTAAAAGATGAATTTAAGGTTTTCACACACATGGCTATACATACAAAATACACAATCCTTTTTGTAATAAATGATCATTAAGTGAGTAATGAGTTGTTAAAATTTTATTAACCATTAATTTTATAATGATATTTTTTATAAATTTAATTTAATCAAATTAATAGTATAAAATTTTTATACTGTGTCATTCAATCATTGATTATAGTATTATTAAAAATTGTTAAATTAAATAGTAATTAATTTAAAAAATATTTATCATATGACAATAATTGATTATTGTATTAATAAAAATTATTGACTTAAATAATAATTAATTTAAATATATTTATCATAATTTTAATTGGTTGTTAATGTAAATTTTTTTTGATTAACAATATATCAAAATTAAAATTTTCATTGCATATTTATAAAGTATCAAATATACTTATAAATAATTTAAATTACTTAATAAAATAAAATGAATGTGATGCTTGTGAAGATGCAGTAAACAAAAAATATTTTTATATTATTTTTAATCAAAATTAAATATTTATTTTAATGACTTATCCATTAAAAATCAAAATTAAAAGATAAGAGCATACTAATGAAATTATAATTTAGAAAATAATTAAAAAGATAAGAGTATAATATTAAGATAAAACTTATATTAAAAATTAATACTGAAAATACATATAATAAAATCCCATACCCAAGTTTTGCATTTCGATGGTTTACTTTTTTCATCAAAATTCTTCCAAATCATAAATATTCGGCCGTAGAAAAAAAAAAAAAAACCTACACAATCCTTGTGTAAATGTAGCTACAACTTATTTCACTTTCTTTGATTGAATATTATATATTTATATTATATTTGGGGCCAGCTGCACTTTGTTTGAACCAAGGTACCATTCACCATTCCATTTATGAAACTGTTTTGTACAAAGCTAGTAAAACTTGAGTAGTTAGAAAAGCGTATGCTCCTAGATACAAAATTGCATGTACGTACACAGAAAACCAGGAACAGAGAGAAGGGGAAAAAACTAACAAAGAAAAGCTAAGCCCAATTGGCCAGTTAAAATCCTAACTCCGTATTAGTCTTTTTTTTTTTACATTTTTTTTTTCTTCTTCATTCTTAACAAAAATAAAAAGTTGCACATGTTATGAGGAGAGTAAGGTCTATGAATTATTAAGATGGATGATATGCGAATCGCAGCAAGTCTTGTCCTTTACGGTTCTACACTGTTCAGCTATGTCTTCAGCGATATTGATGGCATCACACGACGTTCCTTGAAGACCCCTTCTCGTGAAACCCACCGTATACAATCCTTGCTCTCCTTTCCATCCATTAGGAAAGGGCGTTTTCGGCATTCCATCTTCGGTGAAAAACTCACAGCTCTGAAATAACCAAAATGAAAACATTAAATAAAAGAAAAGTTAAATTGAATTTTATTTAATAATTAATTTGAAGCAAAAGGAATTGACCAGAAGGTGGCGCAGTTTAGTAATAATGAGGTTATCCGTTCAGCACATAGAATACTTTTATGTGTGACCTTTACAAGTTGCTAACGAGATATACTTCACCACATAGAATACTTTTATGTGTGACCTTTACAAGTTGCTAACGAGATATACTTCACGATGAGAACAGAGTTTTTAATTTGGTAAATAATTATTATGCACACAAAAAATATTATTAATATTTTTTTTTTAGAGTGGTAGAACCCAGCGCAGGCCCCAAACTGATTTTATTCTTTCTCTTTTGCATGAAGAAAAGAAGACATTTGTAGGTTTCTGCTCTGTGCATGTGTCCCAAGCGTAGATAGTGACATGTCATAAATGGTTCATAATAAGATAAAGCTAAAAACGTAACAGAACAGATGAATTTTAACCTTGAGCCAAGTAGGCACGTTGCTCTTGTATCCTGTTGCCAAGATTATAGCATCGAATTCCTTTTCTTGTCCATCCATAAATTTGGCACCATTTCTTGTTATCTCCTTCACACCTTCCATCACCTACATAAATAACAACCCTAACAAATCTTAGCCTGAATAATAATAATAATAATAATAATAATAATAATAATAATAATAATAATAATAATAATAATAATAATAATAATAATAATAATAATAATAATAATAATAATAATAATAATAATAATAATAATAATAATAATTTTGCAAAATTGATTTAATTTATCCTAAATTGTACCTTTATTTTGCCGGATTTTATCTGTGCTAGTTGACCCACATCAAGGACAGGGGTTTTCCCGGTGGCAAGTTTGAGCTCTATGGGCCCAGTTTTGGGCCTCTTGATGCCATAGTCATTGGTGTTACCCAAAATGAAACTGGTCACAAGCAACAGAAACTTGTCTACTAATTTTATTGGAAACCATTTGTTGAGCGCCATGGCTATTCCAAATGTTGAGAAGCCAAACATCTCCCTAGGAAGCACATGTACCTTGCATCATTTACATTGCACAAAAGTGAGCAAAAAAGTATATCAAGTTTGATGATTAGTTTCCCAAATAGGTAAAAAACATATTGATGACGTCAATTTCAGTACTGAACAATCATATATCAAGATTAATTAATAATAATACTAAAAAAAATTCCCCTTTTATTAGCGACACTTATCTCCCCTTAACAAAACATCGTTATCACCGAAGTCAAATACTATTTTAGTTTGTGAAAAATGTTGTAGAGTTAATCATATAAGTATTATTTTATTTTTTAAAATTAAATTAAAGAATTTTTATATTTTGAAAACTAACGGAACCGACCTTAATTATTTCTTTTCTAGAATAAAAACGATGATTTTACTCTTGTTTGTATTATAATTAGAAATGTGTAAAGTTGATATCTTTGATGAGTTGAGGGTGAAAAGGAAACAGAGAGGGAGAGAGTGAGAAATGATTAAATTAAAATGAGTTGTTGTTATTGTAGAAAGAGGAAATAAGGGGAACTTACTGTATTTCTTGCAACCATGTGAGGTGTGGCATTGTACCTACAAAGGTCCAAACTAACTTCCATTCCAGAATTGCCACAACCAACAACCAAAACCTTTTGGTTTTTATAGTTAAAACCAGACTTATAAACACTGGTATGAGCAATGGGGCCACGAAAGAGTTCCATGCCAGAAATTCCAGGAACAAAAGGTTCGGCATTCTCACCGGTGGCGACAACAAGCCAACGTGAAAGGTAAACAGAATGGTTAGTTGTAACCACCCAAAGTTTGTTGGTTGAGTCAAACTCAGCATTCCGAACGGTTTGATTGAAGATGGGGCGAATGGAGAAGTGTGAGGCATAGGATTCCATGTAGGAAATGAACTGATACTTGGAGGGGTATTTTGGGAAATTAGGAGGGAAACCCATTAAAGGTAGTTGACAAAAGTGTTTTGGAAGGTGTAGTTTGAGACGGTTATAGGTTCTGTTTTGCCATAGAGAGGCTATGCAGTTACTCCTCTCAAGAATGACATAGGGAACTCCGTGTTGTGATAAACACGCAGCCACGGCTAGTCCTGAGGGTCCACCACCTACAATGATAGGCCCTTCAACCCACACACGCTTTTCTTCTTCCTTGCAAGAAGAACCCATGTAACACAAATAATAAACCAGCTTGTTTTGTTGAGTGGTAGTAACTAACCAGTAACTAACTAGTAACAAGTAAGTAAGTGGTGTTTTGTGAGAATTTAAATAGGGATGAATGGTGTGAAATGGGGAAGTGAAAGGTGCAAGTTTTTAATGAGAGATTTTTTGAGCAGAGAGAGGATATGAGGTGGGTGGTGTTGTTGTTATTGAGGCGTGAACGTTAAGGAAAGGATTTGATTCTCTTTCTCAAGGCTCTTTCTTCTCGGCAGAGAGATATGAGAAGAATTGGGGGAAAATGGTTGCTCTATATAAATACATTTATATGCACTGCACTGCATGCCACTCTTTTTCCTTTTTCTTTTTCTTTTTCTTTTTATTTTATCTCAATCACTCTTGCAGCCACTCACACACATCACACGATTATTTTGTTTCTTTTTAACTTTGCCACGCTTTGTCAGTACTCTGTAGGTTCTGTGGCCCCCTTTTATTCGTTCTATTACCAACTTGTTTCCACTACTATTAACCCTCCCACTATTATTACTAGTTCAACTTTGCTTTATGCTTCAAAAATTTTAAATCAAACAATATTATCTGTAGTTTCAATAAACAAACACTAAAATAAGGAAAGAAATAGTTGTTTTATTATTTTTAGATAACATTTTTTAGGTGTTGCTAATCGGTAAAGTGAAATATTTTAATTAAAATTATGTCATAGATGGAAATGCTTAAATATTAATACGCACAAACAAAGTAGCTGCTGCATGATGGAAACACCGTGGAGACTTTCTTTGTGCGACAACCGTCCCCTTTTTCTAAATCTATAACATATTTTATTATAATGATCAAGAATTTGACTTTTCAACAATAAGTATAAAACTATTTTTTTAAAATGAGCTTATGAAATGAAAAGCTTTTAATTACTCGAATGTAAGATAATTTCTAGAATATATACACTACCAAAGAATTTTAATATTAATTTTTTTTATTAATATAATTTTTAAAATTAAAATATTAATATAAATATTATAAATTTATATCAATCTCTAAACCCTAAAATTTAACAAAATTTGTATCAACAAAATCTATTTGATAAATTTTTATTTGCTTCGTACTTTAGGCTCGTAAGAAACTGTATGATGCGTCCACCTAAGCCATGTAATGTATATTCACATGGAAATTTGTCATATCGTGAATTTGATACATACATAAACTTTGCAGAGCATGGGACACTGCCTTGCACTGCCACCAATACAGTTAATTAGAATTAATTTTGGTATAATTGATTTGAATTATTAAATATTTTTAATATATATAAATTAATTTTAGTTATAATTTTTTATTAAATATATATTTTTCTTAAAATTAAAAGTTTGATTTTGTAATCGAAACACAAACAGACCCATATTTAATGCATGTATCAATAAAAGACTCTTATATTAACGAGTAGTTGATTCGTATATTATATGTTTGAGTTTTTTATGCAATATTTCATCTTTGTGTACAAAAAAAAAATACCTTTTCTTAAAAAAATTAGTTTAATGGAGTTATGAATATTGTGAACTCCAACAAAATTATCTCTTAAAGAAATTTTTGTAGTATTAAACCAAAATTAAAAAATTCATAAACAAAATATGCCACCTAAATACGGAGATAATATATGTATGAACTAGGTCGATTCGTGTTACAAACTGGATAGAAAATGACAATACTTTTTTTTATGTTGTTAATTTTTTTCTTATATATATATATATATATATATATATATATATATATATATATATATATATATATATATATATATATATATATATATTAAAGAAAGTACAAAGACACGTCTAAGAAGAAGCTTTTGGAGCTAAATCCAAGGAGGGAATTTTTAGTTTTCTTTCTATGTTGCATTTAAAAGGTTCAAATTCAAACTGCCTCTCGACAAAAGAAAGAAACAAAATTTGGCTTTTATTTATGTGTTGTCAAACGTTGAGTTTTAGATAACAAATTAAAGATTAACTGTATATTGGGATTATAGTAAAATGTCGAAAGACTTAAAGAGGGTAATATCAGTTTTTAAAATATAAAAAAATTGTTTTTATTTTTAAGCATAAAAGGTTTGTTGAATTATTTTATTTTTGAGTTAACAATTTTTTCAATTAATATTTAAATTAATATATATATTTTTAAATGTTTTTCAAGTAAATCTGTTGTTAAAAGTGTGTTTATTTCTCCCATATTTTCTTGCATGGAATTGTTTCATGAATGTTACATAATTAATCACATAATGAAAATAAATTCAATTATTAAATCCGTTTGGCGTTTGGAACTATAACAATAGTTGAAAATTGTAATTTTAATTTCATTCTGACAAAATAAAAAAATAATTTAAAATCACAATTACTATAGTTAAATAATTCAAAGAATTAGAACGTAATACTATAATTTTAAATTGAATTTTAATTTTATTTTTTAATTAAAATTAATTATGAATAAAATTATATTGATTTTGAAAAAAAAATTATTTATAAATAACAATAATAATAATAATAATAGCATTAACAATAATCATAATAATAATATTAGCTACCAGTTATATGGAAAAGTAATGATAAAAATAATAATTGTAAAGATAATAATAAATGATAATTATAGTATGTATATGATAACCATTTTTAAAAGTGATGATGATAAGAAAAGAAGAAAAAAAAATTATTAAAATAGATTGTGTTAAGAATATTAAAAAGTAGGATTTTTAATGAAGAAGAATTATAACTTTGATTTTTATTTTTTAAAAATATTTTTATTTTAAGAAAATATGTTTTACAGGAATTGTTGACAAAAGTAATATTTTAAAAATTTTAAAATAAAAATAAATTATGTTTAGATTGTTTGATTATTTACTTTTAATTTTTTTTTACTTATCTTAATTAGCGTTCTATCTTTTTTTTTTTCCATTTTATCTCTTTTAAAAATTGTTATATAAAATAATTCTTAAAAATTTTAAAAATTAAAACACAACGAAATACATCCTAAATTTTTATTGTATTACATCCTCTATATATATATATATATTTAAATCTTAAAAATCATAATTTCAATTTTAAGAAATGATGCTGTCACAAGTGTACCACTATATCGTGCGATAAAAAGATCATATTCACATGAACTTTGTTGCTAAGTACTAGAGAATTACAATTCAATTACTTAAACAAAATCAAATTAATAGAACATAGATATGTTTAAAATATTAAAAGAAAAGAACAGAAAAAATAGTTGTTCAGCGTAATGAATTTAAATATTTAGGAACTAATTTTTTTTTTCACAAATTAGAATCAACATATATATAAATATAAACTTTCTTAAAAAATATTGATTGATCATGAAGATAACTTATCCTATTTTAATTATTATTTTCTTTCATAATATAACAACATAATTAATTGAACCAACTACTACTTTTATAATAGCTGTATCAAACTAAACTATCAAGAGATATGACATTCGATGTTTTCTTTTTTTTAAGAATTTTAACTTACTTTCATGGTTTAGAGATTCAGGTTTAATTTCAAAATTTTAATATTATAGTTCTTCTTTTAGTTCTTCTCCTAACATATAAGGTTTTGTGGGAAGATGCCTAAATTACATCAAAACATTCAAAAACTACCAAAAATGTAAAGAAATATTTCAAACATTGTTATAAATTTTTATTTGAGTTATTTCTAATCTTCTTCAATATGTTTAAGGTATAACTAATTGTCAACCATATAAACACGAGGTATTTATAGGATTAAAAGTTGAATTTTAACTACTCAATTCTTTTAAAAATCTAATTTTCTAACACAATTTAGGGTTGGATTGTTTTGCATTCAAATATCAAAGTATAAACTTTAAAGTCAGGTTTTATTATGATAAATTATTAGAAATAAAAAAATATGGATAAGTATGAAATGGAGGAAAAATTAAACATGCAAAAGTAAAATAATATAACAATAAAAATTATGTATATTCATGGTATTTTCTGAAATTAGGTGTTTCCACGATCATTTGAATAATCTTTAGATTGATAATAAAGATATAAATGAAATACCATGACATCGCCAATTTATAGGAGAATAGTTACAATGGTAAAAACTATCCATCAAACACACGTCTCTATCTTTTCATATATGTACATATACATGCTATAGAAAGTAAAAAACTATTCCTAATATTGAATTAAAACACCTTGATATCTTCATAATTTTTTTAAGCCTTCCTTTCCATCAAAGTACCTTTAACTTTATTTTTTACTTCCGGCATCTTAAATACTTCAAAAATAAGTGGGATCTTACTCAAACTTAAATCCTCAAAAAATATCCGGATCAAATCAAATCAAACATGTTAAATTTCACTTTAAATCTTCAACCTTATTTCTTTCTGGAGAACTTTCTATTAGCTTTCTGCCTTAATTCTCATGGTGATCAAATTTCCATCCTTACATTGACAAGGTAAACTTAGAAAATTTTAAGTTGTGCCAACATTAGGATAACAAGAATAAAAAAATAGACAAGGAGAAGTAGATCCCAATTCCTCTTTGAGGGGAATTATTTGTGTTAGATCTTTGAGAGTACCTATAAAATCTTACCCTAGAAGTATTTGCTTTGGCTTCAATCCTTTGGGAAATCTATGACCTTGTTTCTACGTGAGAACCTATTTAAATGTGCCCTATTTTTTATTATATGGGTATGATTTTTTATAGGCCTTTTTGTCCAACAAAAGAAGATAAGCAAAACCTAATAATCTGAGTTCTTGTCCGATTCCGCAGGTGTGGTTATAGAGCATGTCACCTCATATTTCCTGGTGGAGGGTGCAATCTATAGTTGATGGTGGATGATGTGAAACTTGCTGTATGGCCTATATGAGGTTCGAATCTTTTAAATTTTGTGTGCTCCATAAGTTTGGACCTTCATATTCTCTTGGTTTTGCTGTTATATTTCTACCTAAAATCACAATTAAACACAAAAAGTAACCTATTTAAATATGAAAAACATAAATTACTCTACGAGGAGATACAAAAATTATAAATTCTATACTAATTGGATGTTACTTTATAAGAGAATAGCCTGGGTGATTCACACAAATCAAAAGATTTCAAATATCGTAATTATATGATACTAAAGTTGATTTCTAATTTTAAACTCTAATTGTATGCTTATAAAAATTGGTTCAGTTGGAGAAAATTGAATTTATGTTTCATGAGTTTGGATTTTTTTAATAAGTTTATCTATTGAGTTCGGAAATATGTCCTAATCCAAATAAATTTTTGAAATTGAATTCATCTAAACTTCTATATATATATATATATATATATATATATATATATATATATATAATAAAAGAAAATTCTCTAATTTTGTATGCATTTTTTGTACGCCAAATGTACAATTATTGTTATAAGATTCTAATATATATATATATATATATATATATATATATATATATATATATTCATTCATTCATTAAAATTAGCTTAATTGTTAATGGGGTACACCTTCTTCTTTAACACTCGAATTCAAATATCGTGTCAAGCACTTACAAGATTTCACTTGATGCACAAGGCTAATACTGTATGGGAATATCTTGAAGATTGTCCGGGGAGAATTTGGATATATTATTAACATAATGCTCTTTCCATTTCAAAATATCTTTTGCGCTCAAAATATATGCTGTTGTAAGTTACCTCATACTTTAAAAGGTAAAATACCTTTTCATTCTTAAGTTTTAGGTATTTTAACGAAGAAAATTAATCACATACAATGCAATTATATTTTCTTAAAGCTAATACTATTTAATAAATGTTTTCTTTATTTATTATCTTAAATAATAATTTGTTTGAAATATTGGAAGTAGTTAGTAGTTACTATTTTCAAAGCATGCAAGGACAATTATAATAACCTACCGACCAACGTTTTAAAGTTTAATTTGTTACATATTATTCATGAGGTGGATATTGAATAACACAAGTACATACATTAATATGGGACCCATTTACATTATTGCATCCAAAAGGGTGGATGATGGTGCATATATAACCAAGAACTTTTTCCTATGTTATTCCCATTAAAGCATTTTATTAATGACATATCTTACGTGTCCTTTTATTTGTTGGTTTTATATAATAAGAATCCGTTTATCCCTTGTTTTCTACCAAACCAATAGATTCTTAAACTATTTTAAATCTCTTTAAAGGTTAAATGATCCCTCTCCCAACTAATTTATAACGCGTGTTTCTTTTAAATGAAGGGAAATAGGTCAAGGCCGGTTTAGTTTGTTGTATCTTTTGGCGTCAATTATCACTTAATTTATATGAAAAGTCTTGAATCCAAATCATAGTATTAAACCCCTTTTTATTTTTATTATCTTTGTCAATAAGAACATAAGAAGAGAACAAGCACAGAGTTTAAATTTGGTTTATATACCCTTAAAAGGAAAGAAAAAGACATCACTAAATACGTAAATTAATTAATGAGATTTGATAAAATTTAATCAGTTGTTCCAAGTTCAAATTTTTAATATACAGATTGTATTAAATATTTAAAATATAAAATTATTATTTATAATAATTTTATCTAATTTAAAGAAAATTATCTTCTCCAGATATGCTTTTGCCATCTCTTAAAAAAAATAACAAGAAAAAGACAAAAGAAACATAGATTTAGAGCCTAAGGTCCTATACAAGGTAAATGCACGTTGTCTATGGTAACCATCGATTGAGATAAGATCATATTAATGAGAAAGGATCGTAATATAAACTGGGAGCATGTGACCATTGACATTAGTGTGCAAATAAGGATGTGACAATAATAAGTCTAATATATATATAAAACAGTATTATTTATTTATCTACAATTTTTTATTTAATAGATGATTTTTTTAAAAAAAATAAACATAAAAATAAATTGAATGATTTAATTTTAATGTAAAGAAATATATGGTATTACGCGTATACTTAATCATCTTTGTCCTAATAAACCTATTCGTCTAAGCTCTTGTAGATGTCCTGAAGAAGAGACACCGAAGTAGCATGCATAACCAAACTATAGTTAATGAACAAATGAAATCCGTGTACGTGACTAGCTTTAAATGAATATATGATATCATTTTGGATACGGGGATCTATATGAACAGTTATTTGGATTCATTTGGTAAAAAAATTAAAGGGTAGCATGGGTACAATTATATCGTGTGATAGAAAGATTGTATTTATTGTAGAAATTATGTTGTTATGCATTAAGTTAAATACAATATGATTACATAAAAAAAACATCAACATGGATTGATGGAATTGATTTAAAAATTAAAATTAAAATATATAGCATTTGAATTCATCTTTATTTACATTGATGAAATTATTAAATTACCCACTTTCTTAAGCTCTTTATATTTTTGGAGTAAATTATTTTATAATAACTATCATTTCATTTTAAAATATATATAGTAGCTTAATTAGAACAACAATTTTCATGATCAACTAAAATTATTACGCTTTTTAATAATTCAATTAAATTATTATCATAATTTAAACCGTAGATTGAGTTTGAGATTTTTTAGTTTTAAAATTTAACTTTCATTCATTATTACCTCGCATCCTAGAATCATACAATAACAACAGGCTTGGTATAATCACAAGCTTTATCAACATCTAAGATTAAATTTAAAACAAATAAAGTCAAATAAATAGAATATAAAATTTAATACATAATTTTTTTTTCTATTCGTATTCATCTTCCTGTTTTAGAATTAACTCTATTTTTTTTCATATGCAAAACTCCTTCATTTTTCTTTGAAAAAAGAAAAAAAAATACTTAATTGGAGAGGAAAGTCTACTCTACTAGCACTGGACTACTCAACGAGTCGTTTGGAATGCTGCTATGCACATGACATGTTTGTGGAAATTTTCACGGGAGGAGTAATTTGACTTGAATTTTTCTTTTCCTTTTTACCATGGAGTTCAAAACATGTTTGTGGGGAATTTAATGAGTTACCGATGACAACCTTTGTAATTCTAAAATTTCCCTTAAAACTCCTAAATCTTTGAAGAAACAATGTACTTATATGAACTTAAAAAATAATACAATAAATATAAGCATAGTATATGATTACATCAATTATGGTTGATATATTAGATATATTAGATAAACTAGATATATCATCGGCAAGTATAATTTATTCATATTTTAAATTTATTTTATAATTGTAGGAAATAATAATAATATTATTATTTTATTATATAACTATTAATAATTTATTATAATTTTATTTTATAACGTTGATCATTTATTAAGATATTATTGTATATTTTTTATTGTTGTCATTTTAAATTTTGATCATAATAAAATTAATTTTTAAGTTTTTAATTTTTTATTATAATAATTTTATTTATAATTATTATGATATTAATTTATATTAACATTTTAGTACCTTACATAAAATAGGAATCTTATCCTCTAAATATTTCTTTTTGGATATTGTTGTTTGAGATTACTATAGGTAGATTTTAAGTACATGATTTTTCATATATTGTTGTGTTAATATTAGGGGATAAAGTCAAAATTATGTTTATCAAGAGTTTTATGAATTTTATTTTTAAGACAGTGATAGTTCTTCCGTCGCTATGTAGAAAGATAGATTGTCTATATTTTAAATAAATTAAAGGTAAATTTTTATTTGATGATTATCTTGTAATTGTAGAAGATAATTTGGTCAATAAATTAATGTGCTGTATTTAAATATATTTTAAAAATAATTTAATTCTTAATATTATGATTATTTTTAACATTGTTATAATTTTTTTCAATCAAATTAAATTGTTACATCATAATTTAAATGAATGAAGATTAAAATTTATAGAATTTTAAAAAGAAAAAAAAATTGTAATTTGTAACTTAATTTATTTAAATTTATTGATCATATAATTTTTTTTCTTTGTTTAAATTATATTTATTTGAAAAAATTATCCTAAATTTATATTATAAAAAAATAAATTAGATATATAAAATAATAATAGCACATAAAAATGTTAAACTTTTTTTTTTCCAGAGAATTAACATAGAGATTAAATTAATTTATTTAGAGGTAATTCATTTAATATAAAATGGAAATAAATAATTTCTTGTGATAGAAATATTTTTATCTTTCTTATAATAAATGTTAAGATTAATTTTATTATTTTAAATTATAATAATTGCTTTCATAAAAATTATAAGTGTTAAATATATTTGTAATATTACTAAAATAATTAAACTTTGATTTTCGTCTCTCAATTTTAAAATTTATGATTTAGATCCTTTATTTTTTTAAACACCTTAATTATGATACTTGATATTAATTTAAATATATTAAATTAAAACAAATTAATTATGATTGGAGAACCATAATGAAGACATTTTAGAGAATAATCAAAATTTTTTCTAATGGAGATTAATATAACTTGAATTAATGTCAAAGAAAATTGTAAATACCAATTTTAATCTGAGACACATTGAATTAAATTAAATGAAAAAGGATGAAAAATGAAGAATAAACAATAATAATAAAAAAAAAAGATAATAGTAAGAATTAATAAGAATGATAATGATAGCCAAAAATAAATTGGGCTCAAAATTTTTAGCTAATGGGTCATAGGAGAAAAAAAAGGAGAATGAAGAAAGCAATTGGATCCAAAATTTGGCAAATAGCTTGGTTAAGGATAAAAAAAAAGAGGAAAAGAAAGCAATAGACAAAAACCTACAAGCAGCAAATAAAAGAGAAAGAAAAGAAATAAAAATTGTTAGTTTGTTGGAGGCGGTTACAACCAAGGTTAGAGGAGCAATTAAGGGGTTAGGAAAATATAATTAGTGTAGGGTTAGTTAACTTGGGATATAAATAGAAAACGCAAAAGCAGAAAGAAGGGTACTTTATTTTTGGCAAAGAAAGAACAGATAATGGCGGGGAACTCTCTCTGGAAAATTGGAGATTTCTCTTTACTCCCTGGAAGCATCTTTAAGACTCTTCTATACTTTTCTTGGATTCTCTTTGCTCTTCTCTATCCTCTCTACTTCTTGAAGGCATTTGGAGCTTTTCTCCGCTCTCTTGCCTCTTTGATATCCTCTAAAGGTTGTTCCATTATTGTGGAGGGGGGAGGAAATCTTCTTGTATCTAGAATCAACTTCACTGAGAGTTGTTCCCGTTTCATTTGGAGGTGAAAGAGTGCTCATATTCCATAGAGTTAATATCATCTAGGCTAGGTTCCTTGCGCACTCACTTCCTTCTACTATGCTATCAAATCCTAATTAAATGTTGATTTGTCACGATTATGCTATGATTTTCTCTATAACTTGATTGAATCATGGAAAAGAATGAGGATATCTTATCACGATGAAATTTTTAAGAATGTAACTACATTGATTATTGCAGTTGTGATTTCAGTTCTACGATTGAATCTTAGCTTGAAATGCTTAGTCGGATGATAGGCAATTTAAGAAGATATGAATTTAGTTTTGTCATTGTCAACATCATTTAGGATAATTGCCTTAGAAGGACTCCGTGATTGGTTTTCTATATGTGAAATTAGTTTTTAAATGCATCAGGCTTGTAGCCTGTAGGTACTTAGAAATGTGAATCACAGATGAATCTTACTTAGTAAGCTTCATGTTCTCTATTATGAGATTTTGGTAGAATTAGTTTGCATATAGATTCCTTGATGGTTAATGGTCTCATACTATGTAATTTTGGTTCAAATGCTCCCTTCATATAGGAAATAATAGCCTTAGTTCAATTTCGATTCCACTGGTCCTTGGATAAGATAGACCAGAAATCGCAAAACTTGAGAAACTATGAGCCTTAGGTCATGTATGATGCAAACTTTTTAGCAAAATAGAGAATGGGATGAGAAGAGACCTTGGTCAAGTTAGCAGAAATGCTTTTGATTCAGTATGCAAGCAGCATTAGTTGAAACACAAATAGGAGGCTAAGGTAATCTCAGATTGGCCATAACATCAGCTCTAGTTATAGGCTCCATACCTTAGGCTAGATAGAAAGTAAACAAGCCCAAAAGAAAGGAACTCATGTTTGAGAGAATCTGCCTATATAGTGGCATTAGACTCCAATCAACAATTTTAATATCTGAATGCACTTGTAACACGCTCGTCGCAAACGCGCAAAAATAATTTCTAGATTTCCCCCAAACTATTGGTATAGTATAAGGTGCAACCTAGGTCATCTCCCAAAGACCATTTCATATTCTTAAGCAAATTAGGAGAAAGTTAGAAAAAAGGGGGTTTTGTAAAGATGTGATATTAAGTGCTAAATGCAAAATACAGAATGAAATTTATTTGACTTAACAATAATCAACTCAAGGAATTCAGAGGCTATTTTCTTAACTAATCATTGATCACTAAAATCATGCATTGTGTTTATCAACCTAGGATCATCTGGAACCCCTAAAATGATCCTTGAATTCTCTACTGAGAAACCTCTCAGAATTTAATTGATTATGATTAACAAGATTTAGTAACCACTTAATCTTTTATCTAAACCAATTTCACAATCAGAATTTAGTTGAAGTAAGTAATAAAATGAAAACCTTCAATTCAATTACTTAATTTCTACTCTTCAAACTTTTGGAAAATGATTTACCAATCAAAAACCAATTATAAATCAATTATGCATTAATCAAAATACGTCAACCGATCAAACTTTGATTAAAGAATAAAATTGAAGAATATAGTGAAGCAGAGTAGAAACCACTTAATAAGCATGTAAATAAAGATCAAGACCTCAAAGTTAAAATGAAAATAGCTTGAATCCTTGAATTGAAACTACAAACCTAGCCTTCCATGAAGGAGGCAAACTAACAACAAAGAAAAACTAAGCCTTCCATGAAGGAGGCAAACTAACAAGAAAGAAAAACTAAGCCTACCATGAAGGAGGCAACTAACAATAAAGAAAAACTAAGCCTTCCATGAAGGAGGCAAACTAAGAAGAAAGAAAGAAAGATGGAAAATGGTGTTGGAGTTAATCTCCAAGGGGTTTGTTTCTCCTCTTGTAAACCCTTCTATTTATAGAGGATTTTTAAGGCATCATCTTCAGAAAGTCACCAACTAGGATATTACTTTTCTACCCTTTTATTGCTTTCACATGGGCTTTGTTGAAAATGCAAAACACTTTTGAATTTTTGTCACCAATGAGCACAACACTTTTGACTTGCTTGCAGCGCAATTTCGGATATTCACGTGTCCGAATTAGACCTTCACGTCTGAACAAAAGTTGTAGCCCCGGATCTTAGCTGTCAAACAGATTTGATTTCATCTCAATATGACTTCTGTATCTCAAGGTATGGCTGGATCTTTGCACACTGTTCAAATTCCACGTCAACAACACTATCTCATCTTTTGAGATAATTTAGGAGTCCTAAACATCCCATTTAGAGTCTGCTCTTGCTTTGTAATTGTAGACACTTCTTTAAGCTTTCATTCAAGATAGATTTCATGATTTTTAGATGTCTAAAACTCCTATTATGTTCAAGATACTATAATAGTGTCATTTTAATCGGGTAAGCAAAGAAATTCAATTAAATTTCATATGAACCCAAACTCATAAAATATGACAAAGACCACTTAATTGAACATATAAGAAGTCTTAATGAGATAAAAGTGAGAGATAATTATTTATGAAATTTATGCTTATCAACTTGCTACTGAAAAAAATAAATAGGCCAGTTCTATCAAAACATTAAAAAGGTATTTTGGTTAGTTAACTACACCATGATTAAATAACATTTAGTTTCACACTAGGATTAGCCGAGTATAGAGCTCTGAGCTAAGGTTTAAGACAAAGGCTGGCCTGAAAACTATAAGCTATGTAGGTTGTAGGCCCCTTAGCAAATAGGGATTTGGTCAGTTTCTTGCAACTTAGGCTAAAGAGCTAAAATGGCTCTTGCTCAAGTGAACTAGTGACATGAGTTCTGAAAGATACAAAGGCTAAGTAGATACTGGAGTTATACTCCTAGACCTATCATGACGATAAACATATCAAGCCATTGATTAGGGGTTTTGAAAGTTAGGTTGATGCTCTGAGTGAAACTGCCTCCAGCATGGACCAACTAGGCTATGTCAGGAAAGTCCTAATGAGGCTTCCTAATCAGTAAAATAAAGTCTGAATTCGAAGGGAAATTTGTGAACCTTAGGATGTGCACATTGTTTCTCCTTAGCCTAATAGGAGTTGGAACAACTTGAAGAAATATAAGTTCTGAAGCTAAAAAAATCTTTTGGTCAGGTAGGTGCTTGAACTATATTTCCCAAAATTGTCCTAGTAGCAAGCTCAAACTTAAACTATACACACTATTTTTCCTTAAGCTAATAGAAATTAGATGAACCTTATAGCAGGTTTTGAGTCTTCTTAGCTAATTAGAGTATGAACTTGTTCTTGGTCAAGCTTTGATTAATAGGATTATAATTTAAGGCCTAACACTGTCCCTAGGCAATGTAAATTGGGTTAGAAGCAAAGTCAGGACCTGCCTTTGGCAAAGAATAGAAACTGGCTCTGAAAGGGAAGAGTTAACCTACTACAAACTCGGTATTTGTGATCAAGGTATAGGTGTCGGGAGTGTGTGGTACTTGATGGTTAGGTTCCCTGGTCTCAAAACTGACAAAGTTAGGGTCATGTGTGGAAAGGAATTGAATCAATCTGAAGAACTTGGATTAGACAATGGATATTAGGTGTTGAATCAGTTGACCATTATTAGACCCTGCAAAGGAGCAATTTATAGCAGACTCACATTAGGGACCAAACTTGATCAAGGGTTTGCCAGCACATATAAGTTAGTAGGTGCTTTGGTTATAACAGAGAATTTAGTTGCAAGTTCTGTATCCCAGGGTCCTTAAACTAAATAGGAGGTAATTCAACTTGAAGGTGCTCAAGAAAAAGAGCTGCAAGTTGCCTTTGCTCAAAGATAAATTATGGAAAACCAGATTTAGGCTACAACAATGAGCTCGGTCTGGGCATAACAGGAGGCTCAATTTTAAGCTATGCCCTTTGTGGTTCCTTAGCCAAATGGGGATCAGATCAGCTTGTTGATAAGTGTCCAATAAGACACTTATTCGGAACAAAATTCAATGTAATTGCAAGTGATTGAAGCATAAAACGCCATTAAAACATGAGAAAATGACGTAAAACTGAATAAACCATGCACAATCTAGAAAATACAGTTTTAGAGCCTTTTAAGTGATAAACTCTCATGAATCTGATGTGTTTTAAATTATTACAGGGTTTCGCGTTGGCAACGAGACTGAACTTACGTGGAGCACCTGAAGGTTTGAAGGGAGAAAAGCAATCTGTTATTCGCGTCGCGTTGGCAATGCAGCTGCACCGCGTTAGACACGCAGCTGCACCGCGTTAGACACGCAGCTGCACCGCGTTAGACACGCAACGCTACAGACCAGTAGCTATAAAAAGCCCATAACAGAACGAAAGTAGGGCATCTATTTATCAGCCATTCACTCTATCCACAAATCCATCTCCAGAGCATAAACCCAAAAGCAAGAGCCGCCGTTATCCTGGACGTTGATTCTGTTCTGGGTGAAGAAAGAACTCTAGGGTGGAGGGCGAAGTGCATCGGCAGCGTGCTGCCATGATCATGATTATCTCTTCTTCCCCTGTTTTCTTCTTCTTCATTATGTGTAACTGAGTCCCTGTTGGGGAAGGATGAATCCTTAACTGATCTGATTGTAATCCAGATTATGCATTTATTTAAGATTGTTTTTCTTTAACGTTGATTATTCATCTCTTTGCTTAATGCTTTTATGACTTTGCCATTTATAAACTGAATCAAAATTCTTCTTCGCAATTGGAAAATTGGCTTTAGAATTGGAACTGAGATTGGATAACCCAATTGTGAAGACTCTAGGGATAGAGGTTCACATTTGTGAGATCGTTTGAATTCTTGAACGAAAGGCTCACTGCAAATAAGGAATCGCTAAGGGATTAGAATTTTTAATTTGCAGTGAAGAATTGCTGAGTTAAGGGATTGACCTTCAATCAATAATTTGTGAATTCGATCTTCAACTACCGTTTATCTTAAGTATACGTAATGATCAAGGATTTCATAGGTGAAGTTTTGGTGAAATCCAACCCTAACACTTTCTATTTATTGATTTCTTATCCATTCAGATTGTTTATTGAGTATTAGATAGTTTTGAACGTATTTTACAGTGTTTTATGCATCCTGGAACAGAGTTCCAAGATTGTGACAGAATCTGTGAACCTTGTTATTTCTGTTAGCGTTGCCTACGTGATCCCATAACTGAATTCAATTAGTGGATTAGTAGAAATTCAGTATTTGAACCAAATCCCTGTGGAGACGATACTCTTACTCATTCTTGACTTCATAAAACGATAAGGTGCACTTGCCTTCATACGTTTTCAAACCAACACTTGTAAAGGCCTAAAAGAGAGCTAAAATGGCCTTTTGCTTAGTTAAATTAGTGACATAAATTAGAAAATACCGAAAAGTTGAGCAGATGTTGGGTTAAGCTTCAAAATATGTCATGATTGTCAGCTTAGCATTAGGCCATGAATTGTGTGGCTCTTTGGTCATAAGAAAAGCATTTCAACTAAAAAAAAAAAACTCAAGCCGAAGTCTGGTTGCTAGGGTGATAATAGCAAGCATGGCTGCTAGTGTCACTGGTTAAAATAATAGAATTATGCTTGTTAGCCGAAATAGGAGGAAATTAGTCATGAAACTGCAGATTCCAAAGAACCATGGTTGCAGCAGCAGCCTCCCCTAAAACAGCCATATGCCTTAGACCTTTGCTGATATACTAATCTCATGTTTGATGATAGGAAGAGTTTTTTTCCGTGCATAGGTGATAAGTGTCCAATAAGACACTTATTTGGAACATAATTCGACATAATTACAAGTAATTGAAGCATAAAACACCACAAAAACATGAGAAAATGAAATATACTGAGTAACCCCTACACATTAAGAAAAATGCAGTTTTAAAGCCTCTTAGGCGATAAATTCTTATAAATCTGATGTGTTTTAATTATTGTAGTATGTTACAGGGTTCCGCATTGGCAACGCAACCAGAATTACGTGGAACACATGAAGATTTGAAAGAAAATAAGCTATCTGTTATTCGCATCGCGTTGGTAATGTAGTTATGCCGCGTTGGACATGCGACGCTATAGAACAGTATTTATAAAAAGCCCAGAACAGAGTGAAACAGAAAACACTTCTGGTATTTGAAAGACACAGAACAGAGCCGCCTTTCTGTTATCTGTTACGCCAGAATCGCCTGGTCTCTGAGTCTACGCTAGGTGAAGGAGGAATCCTAGGGTTGAGGACGAAGGGCACTTGCAGCGTGTCTTCATGCTCATGACTTCATCCCTCTCCCCAGTTTTCTTTCTTTATTATTATGTGTAACTAGATTTTTGTTAGGGAAGGAGGAATCTATGACTGAACCTATGTAACCCGGATGCATTATATGTAGTCAAGATTATTTTCCTTTAATGTTGATTATTCATCTCTTTGTTTAATACTTCCATGACTTGGCCACTTATATATTGAATCGAAATTCTTCTTCATAATTGGGAAATTGGTTTTTGAATTAGAACTAGGATTGAATAACATAATTGTGAAGCCTCTAGGGATAGAGGTTCGCGATTGTGAGATCGTTTGAATTCTTGAACTCAAGGCTCATATCAAATTAGGAATTAGGATTCCTAATTTGATGTGTAGAATTGATAAGTCAAGGGATTGACCTTCAACTAATATTTGTGAATTCGATCTTCAACTACATTTTATCTTGAATACATGTAATGATTCGCTGTTACATAGGGAAAGTTTTGGTAAAATCCAACCCTAACACCTTCCATAAATCGATTCCTTTTATATCAAATCATTTATTGAGTACTGCACATTTCTATATTTATCTTGATTAGTTTTACGCATACTGGAACAGAGTCTATCCTAGTGACAGAATCTGTAATCATTGTTATTTTCTGTTTGCGTTGCCTACGCACTTCTATAACTGAGTTCAATTAGTGGACTAGTGAGAATTCAATACCTGAACCAAATCCCTGTGGAGAGGATACTCTTACTCACTCTTTACTCTGTAAAACGATAAGGTGCACTTGCCTTCATACAGTTTTACACCAATAATAAGGCAACCTGACATGTCCAACCAAATCAGTTCTAAGGGTTTATGTATGAAATTTTCTTATTAGTTCCTGTAGGTAATACGAGCCTCTGAATTGCAGGAGATATCAAAACTATCTCTGATGTAGCATCACCATATAAAGAGCAAGATAAAGATCAATTGGGATCTGTAAAGTTTAGGCATATACACGAATTCATGACCTAATTAAGATCCTAGAACCGATCCTGATACACTTAATAGTGGCCAACCAGATTGAGTAGGATCGTAGTTGGATTTGAATCTAAATGTTTCCATATCAATGGGAGGTTTCATATCCTTCAAGCCTTGAGTGAGTGAGCTGGTTTTATCCCTAACAATTGATAGTTTACTATTTTTTTTTAAAATATTCATGTTCTAATATGTTAAAAATCTTAGATCTCACGTAATGAGGTATAAATTTGAATGTGTAGCATATCTTACGTTTCAATATTTAGGGAGTCGTATGAGTCTCAGTGCAACATTTGTTTGCCTCAGACTCTGCATATGTGGATCTGGAAACATTTAAACATTGTATCATTTTTATATCATCAAAATTAAATTTCAAAATATGTTTTAATATTTTTTTAAATCCTACATCTTACACAATGAGTTTTGAATTTGAACGTGCAGCATACCCTGTCTTTCAATATTTAGAGAGTTATATGAGTTTTAGTACAACCTTCGTTTGCCTCAGACTCTATGCATATATGGATCCTGGGTATCATTTTTCTATCTCCTTCAAAATCAAATTTCCAAAATACACTCTGATCTTTTAATAATCCTAGATCTCGTACAATGAGCTCTAAATTTAAACGTGCAGCATACCTTGCCTTTCAATATTTAGACAGTCATATGAGTTTCAGTACAACCTTCATTTGTCTTAGACTCTTTGTATATGTGGATCTGGGATATCATTTTTCTATCCCCTTCAAAATCAAATTTCCAAAATACACTCCGATATTTTAATAATCCTAAATTTCACACAATGAACTCTAAATTTGAGTATGCAACATACCCGACGTTTCAATATTTAGAGAGTCATATGAGTTTTAGTGCAACCTTCGTTTACCTTAGACTCTATTTATATGTGGATTCGAGGTATCATTTTTCTATCCCTTTCAAAATCAAATTTCCAAAATATATTTCGATATTTTAATAACCTAGATCTCATGTAATGAGCTCTAAATTTGAATGTGCACCATACCCTGTCTTTCAATATTTAGAGAGTCATATAAGTCTTAATGCTACCTTCGTTTGCCTCAAATTCTGTGCATATGTGGATCCGGAAAAACATTTAAATACTGTATCATTTTCCTATCACCTTCAAAATCAAATTTCAAAATATGTTCAGATATTTTCTTAAATATCCTAGATTTCGGGCAATGAACTCTGAATTTGGATGTGCAACGTACCCAACCTTTTAATATTCAGAAAGTCATATGAGTCTCAGTGTAACCTTCATTTTCCTCAAACTCTGTGCATATGTGAATCAAGAATTTTCTTCAAAAACATTCCAAGTTCTTTCAATTGTTTCCCAATTCAATATAATTTTCATATTTGCAAGTGCTGTTGGGGATCAATTCCTCACCAAAACTACATTGTCTTGAGTTTTCGATTACATTAGGGAATACGCAGAAGCAGAGTCAAGTCTTGTCAGGGTACTGTTATAAATCTATTTATTTGAGTTATTTAAGGGATTACAATTTTTCTAAAATATCAAAATCATACACTCAATATAAGGGTACTGTTCTTCGGAACAAACAAGTAGGGTGCTGATACCTTCTTACTTGTAATCAACTTTCGAACCTAGAACTTCTCTTCTGTTAGGATTTTTTTCAAATATTTTTCCTTTAAAAATAAAATTTGGTAGCAATTCTATGATCAATTTAAAATTTTTTTCTAAAAATTTACAAGTTCATCATTTTATTGTAATTATGATTAATAAAACATAGTTAAAATATTTCAGAAAATAAAAAATATAAATAAAAAAATTTAATATTAAAAGATGAAAACTAAAATTTAATTATTTTAAAAAATTATTTAAATTATAATTAATTGATAAGATTTCAATAATTCTGTAACAACCATACATATATATATATATATTTTAAAAAATTATTTAAATTATAATTAATTGATAAGATTTCAATAATCCTGTAACAACCATACATATATATATATATATATATATATATATATATATATATATATTACTCTCAACATGAGTGCACACTTGAAGGCTCACGCTGGATTTTAGAATATTTAGTGATTAATGATGACATGTGTTCTACAAAAGGATTGTAACTCATCCGTAAATGAATCCTATTATTAGAATATGCTTTTATGTTGTTATTTGTATGAAATATACATTTATTTGAATGTTAATTTGTTTAATAAGTGTTCGTTATCTTCTCTGCTCGAGGCTTTAACATGACTTCACAATCAACTTCGTTTAAAAATTTGGACTTGGTTCACAAATTTTCTCAAAGCTCTTGCAAGACTTTTTATATTATATTATATTATATTATGTTATATTATATTATATTCTATATATGTATTTTGGACAAAATTTAAAATGGATTTATATGCCTTCGGTATTTTCCTTTTGTTTTAAAAGTATTTTTAAGTTAATAGTAAGAAATTAATCACTTTAAAAATGTAAAGATTATTAAATATAAGCTTTAATTTTATAATAGTTTTTATATACAATATAAACTCAAACTTGGATTAACAATTTTAAGTGATTTAACTATGTCAGCTATCTCAAACTTGTTGGTGTAGTAATTACTTTGCCATACACCGTGAAATCTCTAAAAAAATTTTGGGTGTACGATAATTTTATGATCTAAATTTAATTATTGTTTCCAATATAAATTACTATCTTATTTATACATATGTTATGGATTGAAATTAGGGATGATAATAAATTCCAATTTAAGTATCCACCTAACTCTAATTTGATTATTATAGGAAAATCTTATTTTCTTTAAGTTAAAGAATCTATACCCAATTTTTAAGATAGATTTGGAATATATATACCTACACTGCTTTTGTCTTAAACCCATTATAATAATTAAATAAAAATATTAAACTTTTATATTTTGTTAAATGTATAATTTTATTATTTAACTTTTTTTAAAATTTAAATTCTTAATGCCTATTTTATATTTTATTTAAATTAAATTAAATCCAATATACTTAATGATTAAATTTTTTTTTTTTAAAATAGAATATGAATTTTCTGGGGATTTAGCTCAAACTTAATGTGATTGAAGTCGAATTTTAATTTTTGATATCCACCACTTCTAAATTCGCACACAAACCTATCCTAATTATTTTGTGTAATGAACTTCCACCCTATCCAATTGTCATACTTCATTAAATTTATAAGTATATCTACCTATTCAAAAGAGGAAGATACATGAATTTTATCCACCTAACTCTAAAATATTATAGCAATATATGCTGTGTTTAGAGTCCATTCAACCTGTAATATTAACAATGTGCCAGTGGTTATGATTTTAATGCACATGCTACAATTGGAGTATATTGCCGTTAATAGACAAAAACAATAGCCATACTTAAAATGTATTTTTATTTTCCCCCCTCTTTCGTACAAATTTGACACATTTATATTAACAAGTCTTTACAATCATAATTCATTAATTTTAATCTAACGAAGGGACAGACTTCTTACGTGTTTAAATTTATATTTATACACTTATATAAATTATTTAAATTTGTCACAGCTAACTCAATATATAATAGACTACGTCTCTCTTCGATCTAAAATTTAATTTACGTGCTACTTTTATGGAAATGGAAATGAAAATCAATTAACGCGTGACAATGAAATTTAAATGGCATGTTTAGTAAACTTCCAGATAATTTAACTAAAAGTTGAAAAATAAAAAATTAGTTAAAAGTTAAAAAAGATTAAAAACTGAAAAATTAAATAAAAATTACTAATAAACTATTGATTAAAAAGATTTGATAAAATTAACTGTTGAACTAACTGATAAATGTACAATAAAAAATAAAGATATAATTAAATAATTTAACAAAAGATAAATATGATATATATATAATAAAATATTAAAATTAAATTAAATAAAATTATATTTTTTAAAAAATAAAAATATTTTTAATTTTTTTACATAAATAAATTTTAAATAAAACTTTTAAAAGTAATTATTTTTATAATTTTAACTTTTTATTAAAAGATTCAATATTTTTAATAAAATAAAATAAAAAAAATATATTAAAATAATAATTTAAAATATAATATTTTATGATATAAAATAAATCTATCAAAATTAATAATATTATTATAAAAAAATTAAATAATATTAAATTTATAAAATAAATAGATAAATAAAAAATTAAATAAATAAGTAAACTATTTTAATTAAGAGCTAAAAAACATAAAAACTACTTAAAGTAACTTTTTCAAAAAAGATAATAGTTACCAAAATAAATTACTTTATTAAAAAAACCAAAACCTCTTAATAAATTTTTTAAATAATAATTTAAACTTTAGTTTAACTAAAATACCTTTCAAAACACAATCAAAGTAATAACATAAAAAACTAACTGTATTCGGTTTATTTTTTAATTTTTAATATACTTTAAGTAACAAATAAATATTTTATCTTGTTTTAATTTTATTTTTTAATGATTTAATTATAGAGAAATTAATATTTACTTTTATCAATTGAATAATATCTTTTAAAATAAAAATATTGTTAAAATATAATTAGGTTTTATACTTATAAAAATTATTTTGGCATAATTTACTGGTATGTTAGAAAAGATAAATAATCCTTTTAATTTCGGCAATTGAATTAGTTGATAGAAATTTATCAAGTCCAAGAAATAAGCAATTTTTTTTTAATCAATTTATTGCATTATGGAAGGAATTTTGTTTCTTATATGTGGGTTATTTAACTACTTAAGAAAACAACGAGAACGTGCAGTTACAACTAAGAATAGATAAAATAAATTAAAAATAATGTTAAATGATAAATTAAAATATAATAAATATTTATCAATAAAGTAAATATAAAGGTAAATTTAAAAGAAAAACATGATTTGTGTTAATGTGTATTCATTATGTATTTACAAAATATTGTATCATATTATATATATATATATATATATATAACCAATTACTTATTCCAAATTTATTAATTAAGTTTTAAATTCACTAAACCTATTGTTTAATGATATTTAGAAGCTTAAACAACAATAGTGTAAGATGTATGTATGGTAACTAATTTTTTCATTATTTATCAACTTAAAAATAAAATTTTTTTGTTAAAATTAATTGCTTTGCAACCATGTTTCTATAATTATACATTGATATTATCCATTAATTCTTAATTAGATGTAATTTTTATAAATAAAATTAGAATATTTGATAATTGAATAATAGTTTAATTTTTACTATGATTATAATTCTTAAAATATAGAAGTTAATAATTAATATTTCTTTATTAATTCCAATTGTTTGAGGTCATTATGCTAAATCAATTAAAATTTGTTCTCAAATTAGTTACTATCCGAATCACTATATCTTTAACTAACATTTACTCAATCCATTTGTTAATGCATTTCTTTGATAGTTACTAACAATTTTTTTTTAAATTATTTTTTTAGTTGTTAGATGTAAATAGATTTTATGCTTTGATTAATTCTAAATTTTGTCATTAAATTATTTTTTTAGTTGTTAGATGTAAATGGATCTTATGCTTTGATTAATTCTAAAGTTTATCATCAGTTATTATATGTGATTCTCCTAGTCTAAGATTCAACTACTCTAATGTTTAAATTTTTCCTTCTTGCATATTGCTACGGATGTTAAAGAAGTTGAAATGTTACATTAGATTTTTAAATTTATCTCTTTTTAAAACTTGCAACAATGCAATTAATGATGGTACCAAATTCTAAGGTAGCTTTTTTAGTAACATTCTTTTGAGGATTTTATGTTTGAATTTTTTTTTCATATTTTTGTTATTTTATTTTTGCTTTCTACCATAGTTTTCTTGTGAGATTTTTTTCTTCTTATTTTTTTTTCAGTAACTTTAAACTTCTTTCTTACATCCATACACAGTGTTGAATGCCTTTACCCAAAAATTTAAATTCTTTTATGGAGGTGATAAATCTTCTATCTTGGAAAACTTTATTTGTTCTCGACTTGCACTCAAAGTCAGGTTACGACAAGTATTGATCCTTTACAATATTGACCTTTATGAATATTCCTTAGGCTTTGTGACTTCCACCTTGAAGGGGATTTTATTAATTGTTGAGAATTTCATTAAGTCTGAAGGATTCAATTTGTTGATGTCAATGATTGGTCGAAGCTATTTAAATTTCATTCTTCTACTGATTTTTGCTTTTGGATTAGGATCTCCGATATTTATAACTCCTAGCTATAAAGACTTACTTAAGAAAGGGGAAACAATGAGAAGAGATTAGGCACCTATGACCTCATCATGCTTTGTGTCACGAGTGTGTCTCTAAGTTTAGTTTTGCTGATGAATTTATTAGATTATGGACAACTTCTATCAAAGGCTTCATTTTCCCTTTCAAGATGATGAGCCCCATGTTGCTTGATATTACAACCATCCTAGGCTGTTAGTCGATAGGGATAAAGTTCCTTCCTTACATATGGTCTAAGTTCCAAAAATTTAGGAATGAATTTAACAAATATATGTCCCCTTCTCCTTCTTTATGATTTCCAACTCTAGGTTGGATAAGCTTATGGCTCACCATGGGCACAACGCCTTTGATTATTGTGGTTGTACAAACACTTCATCTGCATGAATTATTGTAGTTGGTGAGTACTTTTAATTCATTTCCTTGATAATCTTGAGATCTAATCTTGTGTTAACTTATTTATTTTTGTCATATTATTGGGATTTCTTTATCGTTGTTGATTGTTTAAATAAATATGTAGATAAAACATTTTCATGTCCTTTTTGTTTCTTGTAGCTATGGATATATCAATACATTCATAAATTATGTTCATTAGCTACTAACATTTCTTCCCTAGAAGGTTCTATTATTTCTGGTATTTGGATTTCCAAGTTTCCTTCTATCTCAATTTCTACCTTTCAGGTGAAAAACTCCATCTTTAATGTGTTTACTAGTTTCTTGGAGCCTCTCTAACAAATCAATTGGCCTAGCATAGTTCGAAGGAGGTTTAATTTTTGTGATAGATAGTGAGGATTTTTAAGATATGGTATTGAGATGGAGCAGGATCTGAATTTGTCCAAGAACAATTAAACTTTAGTCAAACCCTACAATGCTTTCAATTTCATGTGACAATTTGGTTTGGTCCAAGGATGCTATTTGTCATTATTGCATTGATTCATTTGCGAAGATTGAGTTGATTATGCTACTATCTTTAATTTGACCTATTTGAACATGTGAAAGTCAAATGCTTTTGAGTTTTTTTGTTTTGTTTCCTATATCATTCTTGTTTTATGTTAGAAGAAACCTCTTAATGAAACTTATCATCATAATAAAAAACCCATCAACCCTCCTTCTCCCATTCTTTCATAAAAAAATAGATTACAAGCAACCACCATTAAAGTTTTTATTCTTTTTCTTCTTCCAAAATCATCCAAAAACCTTCATCTCTGGGTGTTTTCTTGTTGGATGTTGGCTTGATTTTCATCAAGGTTGGTTTTCCTCTATTCTTTCTAAATTTCTTTATTTTTCTTCACACATGGTTGCATCAATAGTGTAGAACACTATGAAAATTTAATGATTTTTTTATGGATTTTTAGCTTCACTTTGTTTGGTTTTTGGTACATATTAATGGTTCTTGTCATGATCAAAATAGAAAATACTTATTGGAGAGAAAATCTTGTAGATTTATCTTACCCATGAGTTAGGACAAATTTGACTTGAGAGATTGGGAAAAAGGAATGACTCTCATGAAATTGAGTTCAAATAGATGTAGATGAGTTGTCCCTAACTGAAACGATAGATGTTAGTGGTTGATCCTTAATAGGTGCAAATGACCATTATGTGTGATTGAAAGAAACTTGAATAGAAAATTTTATTGGACAAATTTTGATTATATATAGGTGGCGTTATGTTGTATATAAATTGTTATAGATTGATTAAATTTGAATAGGAAATTTTATACTTGACTATTGGTTAATTAATGAGTTACTTGAATATTTGTATTGTGTGTGATTAGAATGTTATGTATTTTGAGTTATATTTGGTTTCTTGATAAGTATTAGATGATATTTATCCATTCTTATGAAAAATTTGAGGAAATGGACTCACCATTGGATTAAGGAGGGTTTGATGCCTTGCAATGAAAATGTTAATTTTTTTTTTGGTAGACTCTTGTGTGTGATGTTGATCCTTTGAAGTTGTAAATGATGTAAATTTAGTGGAATACAAGTTTGGATGAGATATTATGGCCATGGAGTGATACGATGACTTTCAAATATGATTTTAAATATGGTAGTAGAACTTGGTAAAAAGTAGATCTAGAGAGACTTTTGTCTTAGAATGAACATGTTAGGTATGAGTTAGTATAATAAATTGCATGTATGTCATGAAATTCTTGTAAGCATGCATTGCATATGAATTTCTAAATGTTGAAACAACTTTAAGAATCTTGGGGGTAGTGATCAAGTGCGACGACCTACAAGGAACTTAGGGTAGCTCCCTAGTGTTGGGGTTATTAAGATTGAAATTTACCACCCTGATTTGTTTCAAGGATTGTCATGGCCAGTGATTCATCTTCCCATTTTCCCAACCAGTGGACACTAATTTGTTAGATATGATAGATGTCGAATTGACTTGACAGTATTTAACATATGATTGTAGGGAATTTAGTCCTAAAAACTTCCTAGAATCAAAGTTTTAGGTCCACATGCATGAAATCTCATCAATAATAGGCCAAAGGTTCAATGAGGTTCAGCGTTGTTTTTGACTTATTGAATTGTTAAAGAACCTAAGAATGTGTTACCGTGCATTGATACATTACATAAACACTTTGATAAGTATAACTTTGTTAAATAATTATTCCTCATGTTTGGCTTATTAAAAAATTTTATATGTTCATTTGAGTGGTCTTTGTCATACTTTATGGGTTAGGTTTCTTATTGAGCTTAATTGAATTTTTCAACCAAATTAAAGAATTACTCTATTGCAATATTTTGAGCACAAAAAAGAGTTTTAAACATTTAAAAATTATGAAGTTTACCTTAAAATAAATATTTGAAAGATACCTATTGTAATATTCTGAATGCTTTTTTTTTGTTTTTATAAAAAAAACGTGGCATTGCATGCCACTGCCACGTAGGCAATGTAAGCATTATCCACGTACGAGTCATGATCAATGAATTTACTTCCTAAAACGAAAATCAACCACTGAATGCCATGATTCATTGGTGCAATTGAAGGAAAAAGGCATAAGAAAATTTGAGAAAAATATGTTTCGTTTTCTAGTTTTTCTCACTTCCAATTTCCCATCTTTTACTCTTGCTTCAGGATAACATCTTATTCACAAAGACACAGGCACCATACCAAGGAAAGTTGGGCCTTGATTCCTTCAATTTCATAAGCAATAATGTAAGACTTTCTCTTTTCTCAACTGCTACATTTTGTATAGATTGAGAATTGTATTCAGAATGTTTAAAATAAAAATCTAAAAAAACAATCAATTTCAATTTTCCTTGTTTCTTCTACCTTTGCTTATAAATTTTTTTCAACATTTTTACTGTTGGAGTAAAGCACCTTAGATTAATATTGGAATTGAAAGCTAATTACAAATTTCAAAATTTAACCACCATCTTCTATGTTAACTATTCTTCAATTTTAGGTAAGAGGGGAGACTTAAGTGAAGTGTAAGAGTAGATTTAGAGTTCCCTTGACTCTAGAATAAAATTTTATTTATTTAAAAATTTAAAAATTTATATTTATGTAGGTTTAAATTGAATTGTTTGATTGAATGTGTGTGGTTGTTGATTGCGTATTACGTCGTTAAAAATATAGGTATGATAAATGAATTAATATATATATATATATATATAATAAAGATAAGAATAATTAAATTATTTAAATGAATGAAAATAGCATATTTTATATTTTTTATAACAACCCATAAATATAGATTTTATTTTGATTGTACATATATTTATTGAATCCTCCGTATTTAATAATGACATGTATGTTCTAAATTTAACTTGTAAAACTATACTTGATTGTTTATTTTAATTTATTTTTATTATTATATTATTATTATTATCTTTAATTTTGTTACACTCTTTTATTTATTTATTTTATTTATTTGTGTATTATTTTATTAAGATGATGTATGATTCATTAAGTTATATAAAGTTTGACAATGAAATTTATCATTTTATTTTAATCAAAACAAATAGTTTTATTTTCTATTTGTTGTTTTTTTATCTAATTTGATTTTTGTTGAGTAGATATATTTACACATATAAATTATTGAAGGAAGAAAAGTTCTATTAAGCTATTTATGGTGTGTTTGCCTAAATATAATGAAATGTTGATTGGAGGTTAGAAATCTCTCTTGGTATATTAGAAAATGCTTAATTAAATTTTTAAAAAATATTGGGTTGAACAATGAAATAATAGAATGAGGACTATGAGGTCTTGAATTTGGAGAAGAAGGCAAGACCTTCAAGTGAAATAGTGATGAAAAATAAAATGATTAGTTAGTATGCATAATGTGCATACAATTTTTGTTTGTAAACCATTAATGAAGGGACAATCTGTGAGCCACTCAGTAAAAAGGAGCTGAAAAATTTAAAGGTCAAGTCATATGAAAGTAAACTAGAGTTCATGATCATGGAAACCTTCTAACCTTGGGTGTGTGAGCTAGGTTTGAGCCTCTTAATGACCTAAGTTTCTCCTTATAGCAGAAACTGCTCTGATTAGACTTAGCCACCTCGATAAGATCCTGAAGACTATTGTTACAGGTCAAGCAATTTCATGATTTTATGAAATGATGATAATGATAATTTGAGTGATGTCAGGGTACATAATGATTTAAAGTTGGATCCTTGTACCCCCTATTATTTTGATAACGTGATAATGATTTGGATCCACATGCATCATACATATTATAAAGATGATTAACTGCAATTTAGCGAGATTTAATGTAGGATGAGACGCATTAAGTCTCAGCCTAATCCTGAGTTGATCATCTTATAAACTTGAAATAAGGTGATAAATACTAAATTATGTTACTATAGTATATATCACGATGGTTCTTTGTAGTTTTTATTTAATAAATTATATTATTTACGTATATTACTATATTACTCCTTAGTACCTTTTACTTTAATAAAATGTCTCACTCCCCTATTATTCTACTTCTATGCATGTTGCTTCTTTACACTAGTGAGACTATGGGATTGGTTGTCCTCATCTCAATGTAGAGATCAAGGTTGACAAGGAGAACGGGTAGTAAGTTCGACACCCATCCAACACTAGGAGTCATTACAGGGATACATTCAGAGGTTGGGCAACCATTTGGATGACCAATGCATATTCTCTAATACATCCTCCACTGTAAGTTCCTATGGTTACGCTTGCAAACGTCATCATACTTATTCCTCAATAGGTATACCATAGACTGATTCCACCTTCTTTATCTACGTCATTGAGGGACGCTCCTTAACATTATGGACTGCCTTTTGCTTCAGTGGGTATTCCTGGAGTTTATGCAGCGCCAACCTCTCTTACTTTTAAGGAAATACCTCATTTTTGACAAACTAGAAGGAAATCAACATTACAAAAGCTTCCATAAATTACTCCTCACCACGATGAAGCAGGTCCTTCTTGTTCGCGCTCGAGACCTCTGAAGGAATAGTTTAAGAATAGAATAGAGGATATAAATATAGGAGAGGATAATGATGATGATGATGAAGACCCTTTTAAGGCTTCAAATTTTCCTATTATCAGTAGGATAATGTGTAACCACTTGCTACTAAGAGCGAGCTTGAGATGCATAGATTTTCTATAGTTTTAAGGGTTACATACTTACATTTGGATGGAGTATTTTAACTGTTTAGTCCAATGTTGAACTTGGACCTTGGTATTTTCTGATTGTACAATTATTACTAAATAATGTGCTTATGTAATGGTTAATAGATGAGTAAGGTAAAATAATGTAGATAATCTGGAGGGCTGTGATAGCTATAGTTCCAAAGAAAGATAAATATTAAATTGGATGGATGAGATTTCAAAATTATCTCAAAAGTTAGAATATTATTTCTCTCGTTGAACCTAAATAAAATGCAAAGATTTGACCATATCTTGAGTTACAAGAGTCATTTTGAGTTTAAATTAGTTTTATTAGAAAGTTAACATCTAGAGCTTCAACTTTTGTTCAAACTCCAAGTACTAATTCAGACACATAAATGATTGAAAACTAGCTGTAATAAACGTAAAAATTAGGATGCTAATGGGTGAAAAAAAGTACAACATGTTTTGTATTCTAGTTAAAGTGCATGTAAATAAAAGAAAAAATGATGAAAATAGTAAAAAATATTGGGATAACTTCTAAAGAGAAAGCATCAAAATCCCTTATAAATAAAAGGATTTTCAATTGAAGAACACACCTGGGATATTAATTCCAACATCATTTCATCCTTCTTTTTATTATTAGTTTTGCCTCCTTCATAAAAGGCTTAGTCTGTATTATAAATTCAAGGATTCAAGATTACTTTCATTTCAACTATAAGGTCTTAATCTTTGTTTATATGATTGTTATATTATTTATATGTGTCTTTACTATCTTTCTCAATTTCATGCTTTTAGTTAAAACTTGTTCGGTTAATGTATTTTGCCTATTAAATTTTTATTGATTTTTGTTTGGATTTTGATTAGTTTATCATTTTTCAAAATTTTCGAAAGTATAGATAAGTAACTAAATTGGTTAATTTGATTACGAAATTTATTTAAATCTAACGAAAGATTAAGTGGTTACTTGATCTTATTAATCATAATAAACTGAATCCTGAATGTTTTCTCAGTAGAGAATTCAAGAATCATTGCTGGATTTCCAAATGTTCCTTGGTTGATAGATATAATTATATTTATACATTATTTCAGTGATAAATGATTAGTTATAAAAATACCTTTTAATTTTTTGAGTTGATCATAATTAAGTTGAATTAATCTATACTTTTATTTCTTAATTTACTTTCAAAATTTATTTCATAATCCTTAACAAATTTCTATGTTCTAACTTTCTCCTAATCTATTTGAGAAGCTTAATTGGTGTTTGGGTGATGAACCCTATACTATATTTTAGTTGGAAAAATTCTAAAATTTATTTTTGGACACTTGTGATAAGTGTGTCACATTTATTCATTATATTTTTTTTATGAGATTGATGTAATTATGGTTGCAAGATAATTAGATTGTGTATCCATTTTTCATATGATTTTTTATTATGATATTAAAAAGTGTGATAATACCTAGTATGGTGTCTGACTCATCTGTTTGAATCCTGTGATATTTTATGAGTTGTCTATGTTCTCATTTTCTGTATTCTTTTCATATGTATGTACTTTCTTTTAGTAGAGAAATATCTCGATTGCACAACCTTTGTTCCACCTCTAGATGAACATGAGGTGATTGACATGTATAGCTATAGGTCAGAAGGACCACTTTCACATGGGTGGTTACTTTTGGATTGCCGCAGAATAAACCTTCCCACGACTGTTACTACACTATGATTATTCCAGTAATCTTATGATTTCCACTCTTATAGGATATAACTCATCATCTTTACCCTCTTCCACCACCTTCACCATCTTCGTTAAATGATGATTCTCTTCCTTCTTCATCTTTCCTTAATGTCCATGTCCTCATGGTGCGAAAAGGTAGATGGCCTCAAGTGAGTATCAAGTTCTATTCTAAGCAAGACCATCCTTTGTTATACCTTGTCATTGCCTCTCAAAGTGGGCAAGAATATTTAAGGAGGATGGTTCCAATTTTGAGATGTTTCTCCCTCCTCCTAAAGAGAAAAGCTAGACAAAAAGAAAGAAAGGGTACTTTTCTTTGAATAGTCTTGGTGGGATAGTGTCGCAACCGTAATTTCGACGAGACGACGAACTCGCTAAAATTTTTGAAAATGGATTTTATTGGTTATGTGTGGAGTTGCCACCAAATTTTTATTTAAGGAAAAAAGATTTGGAAAAACCCTAACTTGAAGATGAGATTCTAAGTTCGGGAGTCGGTTACGAGTGGGAAAGGTGTTAGGCACCCCACTCGGCCGTTCTGAAGAACGGTACCCTTAAACCGAGTGTGTGATTTCTGAAAATTGTTTGATCCCTTAGTTAACGTGAAAATAAATAGCTTGATCCTGCTCCTACGTATTCCCCGGAGTAATGGGAAACTCAAGGTTTACGTAGTTCTGGTTTGAGTTGAAGGCTTGACCTTCGAAGTTTGAATTTAAAAGAAAATGCATTGTTTCCTTTTTTGAAAATATTTTAAGGGTGTCATCCCAATCCACCTATGCAAAGGGCCCAAGACAACTACGGCTGCACTTGAACCCATACAGACCTCTAAACAGCGAACAACAGAAAAAGCTACTAGTTCGTTTTTAGAGTTCGTCGCGTGAGATTAAGGAATGCAAAATGACATTTATTTGATAAAAAAAAAAAGAAAGGCAATCCCCAATCGACATATGCACAGGGCCCAAGGAAACTACGGCTGCACTTGGACCCATACGAACCTCTAAACAACGAACAACAGAAAAAGCTACCAGTTCGTTTTTAGGGCTCGTTGCGTGAGATTGAGGAATGCGAAATGATTTTTATTTGATTGAAAAAAAAGGAAGGGCAATCCTCAATCCACATATGCACAGGGCCCGAGACAACTATGGTTGCACTTGGACCCATACGGACCTCTAAACAACGAACAACAGAAAAAGCTACCAGTTCGTTTTTAGGGCTCGTTGCGTGAGATTGAGAAATGCGAAATGATTTTTATTTGATTGAAAAAAAAATAAAGGCAATCCCCAATCCACATATGCACAGGGCCCAAGACAACTACAACTGCACTTGGACCCATACGGACCTCTAAACAACGAACAGCAGAAAAAGCTACCAGTTCGTTTTTAGGGCTCGTTGCATGAGATTGAGGAGTGCGAAATGATTTTTATTTGATTGAGAAAAAAAAGGAAAGGCAATCCCAAATCCACATATGCACAGGGCCCAAGACAAATACAGCTGCACTTGAACCCATACGGATCTCTAAACAACGAACAGCAGAAAAAGCTACCAGTTCGTTTTTAGGGCTCATTGCGTGAGATTAAGGAATGCAAAATGAGACTTGATTTAAAACAAAATGAACTTGATTTGAATTTGATGAAATAAAATTGGACTTGATTTAAAATAAAATAAACTTGATTTGAATTTTGGGCTTCAATTGGGCTTGATTTGAAATAAACTTGACTTGATTTGAAATTAAGGAAAAGAATTACGAACATGCTTTAGTAATCAAACGATAGAAATTTCATTTCAAATCCATATTAGAAAAATAATATCATTACAGAAACTAGAGAGAAATAAAAATAGAACACAACAAAAATCACCAAAATCAGAGATCATTTGACCAATTAAAAGCGAAAATGAAAAACAGAGATGAAGATCAACCTCAAGAACACACAAGATTTTGGCGCCAAAATTTGAATTCAAATCTCAGAATTTTTAAAAAATATTTTTTGGTAGATCTGAAAAATTAAAACCAATTAATTGAAATATAGGGATCATATGAATCAAAAAAAACAAGTTTGACATAAATCCAATTAGAAATGAGCAAGTTTTGTACAAATCAAACAAGCTAGGTTCATTTGTGCACCAGGATGAACATTCTTCGGTAATTAGGCGGTTAAAATTTCATTTCAGATCCAAATTCGACGTACAATATCATTCCAGAAACTAGAGATAAAGACGAAGATAATGCAACAAAAATAATCAAAATCGGAGATCATTTGACCGATCAAAAAATAAAACGAAAACCAAAGACGAAAATGAGCTCGGAAATCCGAGAAGAAGCAAGAAACTTAAGCAAAATAAAAGTAGGATCTAACCTTGATTGGAAGGTGATGAAGAGATGATTCCATGGAGGCCAAGGGATGAATTGAAGGCTAGAGAGTCTCCTAGGTCCTCCCTTCAAAATTCTGAAAATCCCCCTTCTAAGACTTCAAGTCCTCCTCTCAAGAATTTCCAAAAAATGAGAAAAAGACCCTTTCTTTTCCTGTTTGTAGGTATATATAGACACCTCCCTTTCTTGGCAAGGGTCAAGCTCTTCCAAAGAGCCAAAGGCTAGCCCCCTCTCTCTTAGCAAGGGCCAAGTCCTTTCAAATGGCCAAAAGCCACCCCCTTTCCAGGAGTCAAAAGCCAACCCCCTTGATTTCAAAATTTTTGTTCCCTATTTTTTTATTTTTAAGCTTTTTTTCTTTCCAATTTTCGTTTTTTTACCTTTTTTTTGTTTTTATTTTTTCTATTTATTTATCATTTTTACTTATTCTTTAATTTCCCTTTTTTTATTATTTTATTTATTTATTTTTTCTTTTTTGCTTTCTGTTTTATATCTTTTCAAATTTTTAATTAACTTAATTTTTGGTTAATTTTAACGATTGGGGGCCTCAGACATAATTGAGAGTTTACAGTTTTCCCCTCTTTACTCATTTTCCTACCAGATAATGTGAGAAATGATTCTTTGAATTATCGTAGTAGGAAATGAGTAAAGATGTGAACACATTATGTCCGAGGCATGCCTTGAAGAAGTCCGACGAACAGGAGCCTTGAACTTGAAACTGAACCTCATGGATGCCTGGAGAAGGATGATTGAATGACCTTACTGACTTCATGTACCGATAGGGTTTAAATATGCGAGACTTAGTTGTATAGCCTGACAAGGCTAAGTGGAATGAATGAATGCCTGTTAGGACTGGCGTGGAATTCAATGGGATGGCTTGTTAGGACAAGCAAAATGAAATGAAAATGGCCTGTTAAAACAGGCAAATCAGAAGAGAAATGACCCGCTACGATGGGCTCAGTAGAGTGAAAGTGACATGTTTAAGACAGGAAAGCATGCAAGAACTAAAATGTAAGATATGTACAAGGTGGCCTGACAGCATAGGCCGAGGTATCTATCTAAGTTGGAGGACTGACATTAAAGGCCCAGCTGTGGAAAAACGAACTTGGTGAGGCCTGACATTGTAGGCCTAGAAGCAGAAAAGTAAACTTGAGGAGGCCTGACAACATAGGCCAAGGTGCGGAAAAATAAACTTGATGCGACCTGATAACATAGGCCAATGTGCAGAAAAGTAAACTTGAGGAGGCCTGACAACATAGGCCGAGGTACAGAAAAGTAAACTTGAAGAGGCCTGACAACATAGGCCAAGGTGCAGAAAAGTAAACTTGAGGAGGCCTGACAACATAGGCCAAGGTGCGGAAAAATAAACTTGAGGAGGCCTGACAACATAGGCCAAGGTGCAGAAAAGTAACTTGAGGAGGCCTGACAACATAGGCCATGAATGCAGAAAAGAAAACTTGATGAGGCCTGACAACATAGGCCAAGGTGCAGAAAAGTAAACTTAAGGAGGCCTGACAACATACGCCAAGGTGCAGAAAAGTAAACTTGAGGAGACCTGAAAACATAGGCCGAGGTGCAGAAATGTAAACTTGAAGAGGCCTGACAACATAGGCCAAGGTGCGGAAAAATAAGCTTGATGAGGCCTGACAACATAGGTCAAGAATGCAGAAATGTAAACTTTATGAAAATCTCGTTGTTGACGGGAAGATGCAAATGAGATCCTGCTGTTGCCAGGATGAATGCAATCCTGATTGACAGGAAAAAAGAATTTAAACATGCTCGATGTCCTGTCGTTGATAGGAGAATACAAATGAGGTCCCGCTGTTTCCGGGAAGAATGGAAATGAAATCCTACTGTTGACAGGATAAATGCAAACCTGCTTGACAGGTGGACAGAAATTAAACATGCTTGACGTCCTGCTTGACAGGAACATGCAAATGGGATCCTGCTTGAGAGGATGAATGCAGAAATTTAGACATGAAATCCTGCTTGACAGGATGAATGCAAATGAAATCCTGCTTGACAAGATGTGCGCAGAAATTTACACATGAAATCCTGCTTGACAGGATAAATGCATATGAAATCCTGCTTGAAAAGAAGTGTGCAGAAATTTAAACATGAAATCCTGCTTGACAGGATAGATGCAAATGAACTTCTGCTTGACAGGATGTATGTGGAAATTTAAACATGAAATCCTGCTTAACATGATAAATGCAAATGAAATCCTGCTTGACAGGATGTATGCGGAAATTTAAACATGAAATCCTGCTTGACAGGATAAATGCAAACGAAATCCTGCTTGACAGGATTTATGCAGAAATTTAAACATGAAATCCTGCTTAACAGGATAAATGCAAATGAAATCCTGCTTGACAGGATGTATGCAGAAATTTAAACAGAAATCCTGCTTGACAAGATAAATGAAAAATGACCTGTTAAGATAGGTGGAATGCAGAAAAAGTCCTGTTGATGATAAGAAAGATGCAAGCCTGCTAGACAGGCAAAGGAAAGTGAAAATGACCTGTTAAGATAGGCAAAAATGTAAAAGTCATGTTATTGACATGATGGAGGCAAAACGCCTGTTAAGACAGGCACAATAGAATGGTGAAAACTTGTTAAGACAGGCAGAACGAAATGAAAAGGACCTGTGAAGACAGGAAAGAAGCAAGCCTTTTGAAGGCAAGAAAAGTAAATGACGAAAACTATCCTGTTAAGACAGAATAAATGTAGATGGACTCATGTTGTTGACAGGAGAAATGCAAGCCTGCTAGACAGGAAAAGGTGAAAACCTGTTAAGACAGGTAAAATGTACAGGTCCTGTCAAGGCAGGGGTATGATGTGTCCTGTGAGGGCGGAACATGGACTTTGTCATCAGCTTCCTTGGATAAGCTATTTTGAGATTTGTTTTTCTTGAATTAAAATAAATTGCTTATTCTACCTTGAACTTGAAGGTTTTTAAGCACTTGATAATTATTCTCTTGAAGAAACTTGGGAAACCATTTTGCCCCAGTTTAGAAAATTCTTGATAATTGAGGGCTATCTTGATTAGAAGGAACTTTTGGGCAAGTGTTTGCCCCAGTTTGGAAGATCTTTTGGCAGTCAAGGGATGCCTTAACTTGAGGAGATTTTGGGAAACCATTCGCCCCTGTTTTGATTTTGATATTTTGAATATAAATCTATCTTGGGAAAACGTTTTCTCCAGTTTGAGCTTGATTTAGAATTTGAGGGTGACCTCAAATTGAATTTTTGTGGCCAAACATTTGCCCCAGTTTGAGCTTAATTCAGAATTTGAGGGTGACCTCAAATTGAATTTTTGTGGGCGAGCATTTGCTCCAGTTTGAGCTTGACTCAGAATTTGAGGGTGACCTCAAATTGAATTTTTATGGGCAAACATTTTCCCCAGTTTGAGCTTGACTCAGAATTTGAGGGTGACCTCAAATTGAATTTTTGTGGGCAAATATTTTCCCCTGTTTGAGCTTGACATAGAATTTGAGGGTGACCTCAAATTGAATTTTTGTGGGCAAACGTTTGCCCCAGTTTGAGCTTGACTTAGAATTTGAGGATGACCTCAAATTGGATTTTTGTGTAGGCAAGCATTTGCCCCAGTTTGAGCTTGACTCAGAATTTGAGGGTGACCTCAAATTGGATTTTTGTGTGGGCAAGTGTTTGCCCCAGTTTGAGCTTGACTCAGAATTTTGAGGATGACCTCAAATTGAATTTTTTGTGGGCAAGTGTTTGCCCCAGTTTGATCTTGATTCAGCATTTGAGGATGACCTCAAATTGAATTTTTGTGGGCAAGCATTTGCCCCAGTTTGAGCTTGACTCAAAATTTAAGGGTGACCTCAAATTGGATTTTTGTGTGGGCAAATGTTTGCCCCAGTTTGAGCTTGACTCAGAATTTGAGGGTGACCTCAAATTGAATATTTGTGGGCAAACGTTTGCCCCAGTTTGAGCTTGACTCAGAATTTGAGGATGACCTCAAATTGGATTTTTGTGGGCAAGCATCTACCTCAGTTTGAACTTGATTTGGCATTTGAGGATGACCTCAAATAAGATTTTGTGGGCAAGGGTTTTCCCCAGTTTGAACTTGTTTTAGAATTCGAGGATGACCTCAAATTAAATTTTTAGGGGCAAGCGTTTGCCCCTGTTTGAACATGTTTTAAAATTCGAGGATGACCTCAAATTAAATTTTTGGGGGAAAGCGTTTGCCCCTGTTTGGACTTGGTCCAGAATTTGAGGGTGACCTCAAATTGGATTTTTGTATGGGCAAGAGTTTGCCCCAGTTTGAACTTGAGTCCTTTTTAATTATGATTGACTCGGGCAGCTTTACCCAGGTCTTAATTAGCTTCGAAAAAGGAATTATGAGATGCTTGAATGACAAGACACTTATTTTGATGTTTGAATGAATGAAAAAGATGCGATGCTTATGGTGTTTGAATAGAAAGAATGTGATGTTTTAATCTTATTGAATGCTTTTTTTATGCTTGAAATAATTATTTGATGAAATGGATGCTATGGGATGAATGCAAACCATGAGATGGTGTTAAAACCTTTTGTTTCTCTTGATTTTTTATTTATTTATTTATTTTCAACATGTCCTTTCTCGACAACCTCATAGTGGGTGTGAAGGGAACCAAAAATCAGGACGAGCTGGATTGACTCAATTTCGGAGTTTTCTTGGTCAAGATCCTGGAGACCCAACAACGGTTATTATTTGAATAATACACACTCCTTTTATCTTGGCGGCGTTATGTCTGACAGGAGGATGATCCTTCAGGAACAATCATGTCATGTCGCGATGGTTGAGGATTCATCCGATTTGGCATGACTTTTCAAAATTAATCTTTTTATTTTTATTTTTTATAGTTTTCACATTTCTCTGTGGCACATGCATTTTTGAGGTGTGCAAAGTGATTTTGGATGGAAAGAAACAAGTGGTGTTTTGTTTGGTAGGAAAAGACGAAAGGTGTGGGTTTGATTGCCCAAATGGCACCTTTTGATGAAAAATGTCCGTGCTGCTTTTCATAATCTTGATTGTCAAATTAAACAAACTTGAGAAACGGCAAAATTTTGCCCCAGTTCTAGGGAGATATGAGGTGCAGAAATGTCATGTTGTCTTGAGATTCCTGGATTGACCTTAATTTTTGCCTGGGTTGTTCTTTTGAGTTTTCAACCCAGCAGGTCTTTCGTTTCGCCCTAACTTTTTCCTAGGTCGCCCTTACGGGTTTTCGACCTAGCGGGCTTTTGTTTGATTATGCCCTAACTTTTGCCCAAGTCTCTTTTGAAGATTGTCGACCTAGCGGGCCTTCTGCTTCATTGCGCCCTAACTTTTGCCTAGGTCGCCCTTACGGGTTTTCGACCTAGCGGGCCTTCTGCTTGATTGTGCCCTAACTTTTTCCTAGGCCGCCCTTTGAGGGTTTTCGACCTAGCGGGCTTTTGTTTGATCATGCCCTAACTTTTGCCTAGGTCATTTTTGAGGAATATCGACCTAACGGTCTTTTGTTTGTTTGCCCTAACTTTTACCTAGGCTGTCTTTGTGGGTTTTCGGCCTAGCGGACTCCTGTTTTGATCCTGATTTTTCCTGAATTATTTTTAGAATCCAGCAAGACCTTTTCTGATCATGCCTTTGTTGATTTAACCTTGAACTTTAACCTTACTTTTGCCTGGATTGTTTTAGCTTAATCCAGCGGGCTTTCTTCTTTTTCTTGAATTTTGAATTTTGACCCTGATTTTGCCTGGATCATTGTTATTCAATCCAGCGGGCTTCCTTCTTTTCCTTGAATTTTGACCCTGATTTTGCCTGGATCATTTTGATTAAATCCAGCGGGCTTTCTTTTTTTTTTTCTTGAATTTTATGCAGTTGGGTGTTGATCCTGCCGGGATCATTTGGTTCCTAATTCAGCGAATCTTATCATGCATCCCTAAATTTTGCCTAGATTTGAACTTGATTCCAGCGGGATGTTTTTGTTTGACAAGACACTTTGACTGGGGATCTAGAATCCCTGGTTGTTATTCTACTTCCTCATTGGGCTTTTTTCTTTGAGCTTGATTAACTAGACGTTCAAGATTATTTATTATAGCACTAGCATTATCACCAATCGGTATTTATTGTTTGGATATAGGAATAAGAAGCGGGCTGAATGGATAAAGGGATGGAAAATTTTTTTTAAAAGTAAAGCCAATGATGTGAAGCACGTGCTCCAAAAACATGAAAAATGTAAATTTTGTTTTATTCATTGAGATTTATATACAAAGATTGATTTTGAAAAACATGACAAATTTTGGATGTTCTTCCTCGATAGCTTGACTTGTACAAGGCGGCTCATTGTGTTGCTCCCATTTCTTAGCCAGCAGATGAACTCTCATGATTCGGCATTTGGATTAGGAGCGATCTTCCCGAAATCTAGTCGTTTAGCATCAATTAGGCTTGGCACCTTGCGTTTCAGGACCTGGCAGTTTTCTGTTGAATGACCAATATACCCCGCATCGTAATCACATATGGCATTTGCATCGTACCATTTTGGATATGGTGGTTTTTGAGGTTTCAGCGAGTATGGAACCACCAAGAAATTTTGGATTAGCTGAGGTAGCAGCTCGGTATAGGTCATTGGGATAAGGTCGAATTGGACGGGTTCTTTTTCCTTTTTTTGGCTTTGGCTAGAATTTGAGCTCATGGCTTGTGTTCGGACTGTGTATGGTGTGGGCGGTCGGATTTGCGTTGGATAGTTGTAAGCTGGATGGTAGGGTGTTTGGTAGGCAGAGGCAATGTAAGGATATGGTGTGTAGGGTGTATATGGTGGTGGTTGGAAGCCAATCGGTCCATAAAGTGCCGTCGGAGGTATATACTGTCCTTGACCAGAAGCCGCATTATAAGCTTCACCTGTCCTCTTCTTTTCTATAGAGGCGTCAACTGTCCCTGTGGCCTTGTGCGTGATCCTTCCTCGGTGCATGCCACCCTCGATCCTTTCTCCAATGATGACAACATCAGAGAAGCTAGAAGTCACACTGCCAATCATCTTGTCATAGAAAGGATCTTGAAGTGTGTCAATGAACGTGTTGACCAGTTCCTTTTCAAATAATGGGGGTTGCACTTGAGCGGCTAACCCCCTCCATCTTTGAGCATACTGCTTGAAGGTCTCATATTTTTGCTTGACCATGTTTTGGAGTTGGGTTCGATCAGGAGCCATCTCAGCATTGTACTGATATTGTTTGAGGAAAGCCTTAGCCAGATCCCTCCATGAACGGATGTGTGTCCGCTCTAGCTGAGTGTACCAGGTTGCAGCTGCCACTGTTAAGCTGTCTTGAAAGAAATGGATAAGCAGCTTCTCATCGTAAGTACATGCAGACATCTTCCTACAATACATAGTCAAATGTTTCTTTGGACAACTGGTTCCTTGGTATTTCTCAAATTCAGGGACCTTGAATTTGGGAGGGATGACCACGTCTGCTACTAAGCACAAATCGGCTGTGCTTGTGGCTTCGTAAGCACTCCCCTCGATTGCCTTGATCCTTTCCTCTAGACCTTTCCACTTTTCTGTTTCCTCCTTAGAGGGATGACTCGGGTATTCCTCGGGCATAGGGTGAGGTTGAGAATATGGTATGTGTATAGGGTGAGGCCCTTGGGTGAACATAGGATGCGTTCCCCCAACAGCTGTTTAGTGAGCTCGTGAGATGGTGTTTGGAGGTAGGTCATGTGTTTGGGCTTGTGTTTGGCTGTATGAGGGCGCATCCCCATGAGGAAACCCATAATGAACCCTTTCAGTTTGCAGAGGTATGGTTAATGGTGGAGTGAAGCCAGGTGGGTATGATGAATCATCTGGCTCTCCCGGAAGGGATTCCCTTGCCTCCTTTTGTTTTGATGATTGGATGGCCTCCATTAGCTTGGCCATCTGCTCCTTTAGAGTCTTGACCTCATTTCTCAGTCCCTCATTTTGTCTCTCCAGCTCATCCATGATTCCTAATTGTGCTTGAGTTCTATAAGGATGTCAAGGAAACTGTCTTTCTCCAATTTTCTGTTAAAGTTAAAAAATAATTCTTGAGAAATGGTTTGAATGCAGAAATCATGAATGATAAATACGTTAATGTAGTGAGTATGAAAAAGGTATGAAATGATTTTTCTTGAAATCTTTTTTCAAACGATAGATTTATGCATGAATGAATGAATGTTATGCACAAATAAATCTTGGAAATTTTTGAAATTTGACTATCTTGAAAATAACTGAAAGTTGCTTTATTTATTCATCCTTGATTTTTAACAAATTTGTTTTTAGGAGTTTTGGTATTTTTTATTTTGCTAGAAAAACCTTTAGTTTTGTTTAGAAAAACTTTTTAGTTTTGCTAGAATTTTTTTAGAAAGCGCTCTTTAGGTTTTCAATATTTCATTTTCTATCTATTGAATCTTTTTATTTTTTCAGTATTTTCAAAAGATTATTTTCAAAAAAATTTCCTATTTCTAAGACGTCCTAGGGATCTATGGCCTTTTATATGAACCTCTCAAAGGTAGTCTATAGTCCTGGGGTGTAGAGGTCATTAGAGCCAAGTTCCAGTCTGCAATGCTTGCCACAACAGCAGAAAAAGCTACCAGTTGTGGGGCATTACAAATAGGACGCACTCTAGCCGAGATTTTCGTGATAGTCAAACAGGACGTAAGCCCCAAAGTGACACCACTAGATCCCTCTATTCCTAGGTTGCACTCAGACCCGGGTATAGGGCCCCACTCATGATAAATGCATATGTAATGTATGAGGGCACACAAGTAATTGGAATACCTGCAATTGGGGAAATTGTACAGATATATATATAGTAATTTAATGTTCGTCTATCCTAAAGTTTGTACAAATAATAAACAAACAGATAAATGGATTGTGCAAATAAACAGATAAGGGATCAAATATAATACACACTCAATTAAACAGGCTTGACTCTCTAATATCCCTAGTGGAGTCGCCATCTGTCGCAACCGTAATTCCGACGAGACGACGAACTCGCTAAAATTTTTGAAAATGGATTTTATTGGTTATGTGTGGAGTCGCCACCAAATTTTTATTTAAGGGAAAAAGATTTGGAAAAACCCTAACTTGAAGATGAGATTCTAAGTTCGGGAGTCGGTTACGAGTGGGGAAGGTGTTAGGCACCCCACTCGGCCGTTCCGAAGAACGGTACCCTTAAACCGAGTGTGTGATTTCTGAAAATTGTTTGATCCTTTAGTTAACGTGAAAATAAATAGCTTGATGGAGGTTAGCCTGACAGGACTTGATCCTGCTCCTACGTATTCTCCGGTGCAAAGGGAAACTCAAGGCTTACGTAGTTCTGGTTTGAGTTGAAGGCTTGACCTTCGAAGTTTGAATTTAAAAGAAAATGCATTGTTGCCTTTTTTGAAAATATTTTAAGGGTGCCATCCGAATCCACCTATGCAAAGGGCCCAAGACAACTACGGCTGCACTTGGACCCATACGGACCTCTAAACAACGAACAGCAGAAAAAGCTACCAGTTCGTTTTTAGGACTCGTTGCGTGAGATTGAGGAATGCGAAATGATTTTTATTTGATTGAAAAAAAGAAAAGGAAGGGCAATCCCCAATCCATATATGCACAGGGCCCGAGACAACTACGGTTGCACTTGGACCCATACGGACCTCTAAACAACGAACAGCAGAAAAAACTATCAGTTCGTTTTTAGGGCTCGTTGCGTGAGATTGAGGAATGCGAAATGATTTTTATTTGATTGAAAAAAAAAGGAAGGGCAATCCCCAATCCACATATGCACAGGGCCCGAGACAACTACGGTTGCATTTGGACCCATACGGACCTCTAAACAACGAACAGCAGGAAAAGATACCAGTTCGTTTTTAGGGCTCGTTGCGTGAGATTGAGAAATGCGAAATGATTTTTATTTGACTGAAAAAAAAAGGAAAGGAAATCCCCAATCCACATATGCACAGGGCCCAAAACAACTACAGCTGCACTTGGACCCATACAGACCTATAAACAACGAACAACAGAAAAAGCTACCAGTTTGTTTTTAGGGCTCGTTGCGTGAGATTGAGGAATGAGAAATGATTTTTATTTGATTGAGAAAAAAATGGAAAGGAAATCTCAAATCCACATATGTACAGGGCCCAAGACAACTACCGCTGCACTTGGAGCCATACGGATCTCTAAACAACGAACAGCAAAAAAAGCTACAAGTTCGTTTTTAGGGCCCATTGCGTGAGATTAAGGAATGGAAAATGGGACTTGATTTAAAAAAAAATGAACTTGATTTGAATTTGATGAAATAAAATTGGACTTGATTTAAAATAAAATAAACTTGATTTGAATTTTGGGCTTGAATTGGGCTTGATTTGAAATAAACTTGACTTGATTTGAAATTAAGGAAAAGAATTGCGAACATGCTTTAGTAATCAAGCGATAGAAATTTCATTTCAAATCCAAATTAGAAAAATAATATCATTACAGAAACAAGAGAGAAATAAAAATATAACACAACAAAAATCACCAAAATCAGAGATCATTTTACCAATTAAAAGCGAAAATGAAAAACAGAGATGAAGATCAACCTCAAGAACACACAAGATTTTAGCGCCAAAATTTGAATTCAAATCTCAGAATTTTTAAAAAATATTTTTTGGTAGATCTGAAAAATAAAAACAGATAAATTGAAAGATATGGATTATAGGAATCAAACAAAACAAGTTTGACATAAATCCAATCAGAAATGAGCAAGTTATGCACAAATCGAACAGGTTAGGTTAATTTGTGCACCAAGATGAACATGCTTCGGTAATCAGGAAATTAAAATTTCATTTCAGATCCTAATTGGACAAATAATATCATTCCAGAAACTAAAAAGAAATACGAAGAAAAAGAAACTAAAATCATAGAAATCGGAGATCATTTGACCGATTAAAAATAAAAATTAAAAACAGAGATGAAGATCAAGCTCAAGAACACACAAGATTTTAGCGCCAAAATTTGAATTCAAATCTCAGAATCTTTAAAAAATATTTTTTGGTAGATCTGAAAAATTAAAAACTATTAATTGAAAGATATGGATCATATGAATCAAACAAAACAAGTTTGACATAAATCCAATTAGAAATGAGCAAGTTTTGTACAAATCAAACAAGCTAGGTTCATTTGTACACCAGGATGAACATTCTTCGGTAATCAGGCGGTTAAAATTTCATTTCAGATCCAAATTGGAAATACAATATCATTCCAGAAGCTAGAGAGAAATACGAATAGAATTCAACAAAAATCATTAAAATCGGAGATCATTTGATCAATCAAAAATGAAAACGAAAACCAGAGACGAAAATGAGCTGGGAAATCCGAGAAGAAGCAAGAAACTTAAGTAAAATAAAAGTAGGATCTAACCTTGATTGGAAGGTGATGAAGAGATGATACCATGGAGGCCAAGGGATGAATTGAAGGCTAGAGAGTCTCCTAGGTCCTTCCTTCAAAATTCTGAAAATCCCCCTTCTAAGACTTCAAGTCCTCCTCTCAAAAATTTCCAAAAAATGAGAAAAAGACCCTTTCTTTTCCTGTTTGTAGGTATATATAGACACCTCCCTTTCTTGGCAAAGGTCAACTCTTCCAAAGAGCCAAAAGCCAGCCCCTTCTCTCTTAGCAAGGGCCAAGTCCTTTCAAATGGCCAAAAGTCACTCCCTTTCCAGGAGTCAAAAGCCAACCCCTTGATTTCAAAATTTTTGTTCCCTATTTTTTTATTTTTCATCTTTTTTCTTTCCAATTTTCGTTTTTTACCTTTTTTGTTTTTTGTTTTTATTTTTTCTATTTATTTATCATTTTTACTTATTCTTTAATTTTCCTTTTTTTATTATTTTATTTATTTATTTTTTCTTTTTTGCTTTCTGTTTTATATCTTTTCAAATTTTTAATTAACTTAATTTTTGGTTAATTTTAACGATTGGGTGCCTCGAACATAATTGAGAGTTGACAGATAGTGGTGATGAAGTTGAAGTTTTAAGGAAGGAGTGACAATTTATTTTTATTTTTAATTACTTTGTATAGTGTTCTCATTTTCATGTAGTAAATGTGTTGACTATGGGTTCCTAAGCTACTCGAAAATACATTTTAATGTGAAACTATAACTAAGAATAGATAAAATTAGGAAAATTTGGTTCATATTGATGTGTATTAATATTTGTGTTTACAAAATATTGTACAATTTGTATTTGTATGTTTATGCGAGTTAGTACCTACCATAAATCTATTAGCCACACTTTAAAACCACTAGGCCCATTGTATAATGATGTTTAGAGGCTTTGTTGATAATAATAGCTTTAAGATGAATCCATGTTAGCTAATTTTTGTATGATCTGTTAATTAACAATTAAGATCTCCCGGTGAAAATTAACTCACCTTATGACCAATGTATCCATAACTATGTAATGATCCTATTCCTTAATTATTAACTAGATTATATTTCAGAAGTGTAAGTTGGAATATTTGAAAATAGGAATAACGATTAGTTTCCACTACAATCTTGATCCCTGAAACATAAGAGTCAATTTCTAATATTCCTTTATCAATTTTAACCGCTTGAACCCATCATCATCCAAAATTTTCTCGTATTTAGGATTTGAGACATCAATGATAAGGCACCAATTTAGCTAAAATTTGTTCTAGAAATTCCCTTAAGTTAAATGCCTATTATAGAATTACTTTACTTTTTGCTAATATTTATTTAAGCCATTTTCTAATCCATTCTTTTAAGATTTATTGGTCTTCCTTCTTTTTCAAATGAAATGAAATAAATAAAACATACTTATAAATCTTGTTGAGGATACAACTAATAAGTTTTGATTTAAAATGATACAAAATTTATCATCGGGGTCGGTTTAGGTGTTAAATATTTTATTTTTCTGAAGTAAGATTTTAGATTTCAATTCTATATATGAAAAAAAAATCAAACTTAGCACCATCACAATATGGATGTTCTCAATTTGAGTATAATTACCTTTTGTGAAGCGTTAATGTAGTATTAAAAAATTAGACAACATATAAAAATTTACTAATTTTGTACAATAAAGCTTATCAATTTTAACTTATTTGGATGGAACTATTTATAGTCAATATAGTTATTGGGTTATAGGTTTATTATCAAGTCAAAAATATTAAAAAATAAAACATGTTTACCATAACACTCTATACTTAATAACTCACACTCCCCTTTACTTAAGGCTTATATTCAATAATTATAAGGCATGCGTCATGCTAGATTTATCTAATATAGAGTAATAAATTTCTCGTTTTACTAGTACTATTTGTAGCTTATTTGATCTATTACAAAGCTTAAATTGAAGTATTCAATTATGTTTTATAATATATTATTAAATTAAAAAGCTATGAATTTTAATGTCAAATTTTTTATATAGGATACTTTTTAATCTTTATACCTTAAGTAAGTCATATCATGAGTTGTACTTGTCTAAAAGAAACGTTCTTTATGTGAATGTAAAGTAAAAGATTTTTTTGCAGATTTTATGTTCATCTTAAAAATTAAATCAACCTAAATCTAGGTGAAAATGCGACTAAAATTTTTTTTTGTTGAAATGTGTACTTTAATCCTCGTTTGACATGTTTGAATGTTCTAGATAAATATCTTTTAACTCTCTAGAGGATACGTCTTGAGCTAAATTTAGTTACTTGATGAACGTTTCATGTTGCTAGAAATATATAAAAAAAAAAATCCATAACTTGTATATTTTTCTAAGACCTAATTCTCTCTCCAAGCAACCTAAATATAAAACGTCTTTTGAACTTTCTAATGAATTATCTTATATTTTTGAATTTATGAATTTTATATAGTTTGAAATCCATGTATATGGAACTATAGACCTTGACATTTTGTGAAACTAAGTCCAAACAAAATATAACATTTAGAACTACAACTTTTATAGAGATCTTAAGTTCAAATTTAACCATCTAAAAGATTAAACAGTTGACAACAAACTTAAAAGATCACATACTTGGCAATAATTTTAAGATCATTAGTTTCTTATTTTATGTTTGTTTTAGACCAAACTTTGTCATAAACATGTAATAGATGGAAAAATATCCCTAATTAAAAATGGTTACTATCAAAATATGATAGAAAATATATTAGCCTTTAATACATTTTTTAATACTTTTTATACTATTTTTAGTTTTGATGTGTTGTGGTGTAAAGAGAACCTTTACTAATATAAAAATATTTACTTTTATTTTCTAATATTTTTTTATCTCAAGATTTCTTTTATAAATTTTTTTATGGAAAGTTTAATATTGTATCAATCTAAAAGTTCTGTAATGGAGGTTAAATATTAAAATTTTTTAACAGTTATTTTATAATTTTATCTTTCTTTTATTTATAATTTATTTTACAAGTGAGATCTAACAGAAATGAGATTTATTCTCACATTTCTAATCGTAAATTAGAAGATTGATGAATTTAAAATTTATCTAACTTTATAAAGATAATTTTATAGACTTACAATTATATTTTAATTAAATTAAATTTAAAATTAACATTGATCGATTAGAATGTAAGATATTAATTTTTAGTTATCTTTATTAATTGAATTCTAGACGATTACTTAATTTAAATATTTTAATTAAAAAAGTTGTGATTTTGAACATAATTTTTAGAAATTAATGATAAGTTCTACCATATTTATTTAAATTTCATATGTTGATGTTTTCTTTAATTAAATTCTTTATTTTTAATATTTTGTGAATTAATAAATTAAACCCTAGTTTCTAGCTTTTTGTAATTTGTTTGATAAGTTTAAAATAATCTTTGAAAGTTGACTCAAGTTGTACCTATACTATATTTTAATTAAAAAGATATAGAATTATTTTCGCATGCTATGACATGTTTATCTCATTCTATCAAGATTCTCCTGCATCATAACTCTTGTTAACCTATATTTGAATTTTATATAAGGAGCATGCAATATTTCAACAGATAAATATTTTTTTTATATAATATTAATTATTATATACTTTGATTGATGTGCTTGGAGTATTTTTTAGGTATTCTTTTCTCTCCTTATTTAAATTTCCAACAATTTTATCACCCGTACTAAAAAGAAAAAAAATCTTGTTTAATAAACCTTATCTCTTGAAAGTTGACTATATGAAAAATAAATATAAAAAATAATAGAAAAAATTAAAATGCATTTTATTTTTTAATATTATTTTGTTTTTAGTTTATTTTTTAGATATATAAAAGAAAATAAATAAAAAATAAAATTACATTATGAGACTAATAATTTTCATTCGATTTTTTTCTATTTTTTCTATAAATTATAAATATTCTTCATAAGATGTAATCTTTCACAAGCTAAGAATATTTTATTTATTTTTATTTAATTGTTTTTTTTATCACATTAGTTGTCATGTTATCATGATAAATTGTATTCATATATTCTAAAATTTAATAAAATTTTATGTGATACATTTTTATTTTATAATATTATTTTGATTTCTTTATTTATATAAATAGATAAAAAATTTGTATAATTAAAAAAGATATATAATATTATGTTACTAACTAACTTACAAAAAATTTATGTAGAATAATAAAAAAAGAGATGTATAAAATAAAATTTATTAAACCTTAGTAGATACAAGTATAATTTACTTTTATGATAATAATAATTATTATAATATTATACTTATTAATTATATCATATTATACTCACTATATATTTTTCTTTATATATATTGTTTTAAAAGAAGAGGAGGACAAATTGGACAGGTACACCCTGATCTAACCCCCACAAGTTCCGCCCTAATTGGGGGGTCAGTTGAAGTTCAAAAGCTAGCATGAGCTGACAAAAAGAAAATGCTATGCTTTTTCAATTTGCATAATGATATACAATTGAATGCTATCAACTGAAACATGCTACTTAAGGCGCCATATGATTTCATATCACTAATAATATGAAAGTAACACAGTTTGATACAATTAAGAGGATGGTGATGATATGAAATTGAAGATGTATAATTTAGAATGGCAATATGTGCTGTGTGAGTGAAGAGAGAGAGAGAGAGAGTAGTTATTGGGCACAGTTTGGTCTGGCACATTGATGCTAACAAGTCCTCGTATATAATAAGGTCCCCCACTCATCTGAAAATAATTAACCATGTTTACTTGTGTAAAATTTACTTGTTTGTTTCAACCAAAGGGGTAATGCAGCATGCATGAAGAAATAACAGCATTTTGGGGCACGAGCTTCCTCTTCCTTCTCCTTCCTTGACAACAATTACTCATCCATTTAGTCACATCACCTTAATTCTTATCATCAAAACATCATACCCTCCACTGCCATAACCACATCCGTTAATTCTCATATCCAAACCGAATCATTAATTCTAAATTTTCTATACTTTTATTCTTGCAAAACTTTGTAATTGTTAAATATTTATTTTATAACATAAAAAACAGATAAAAATATAGTAAAACGTAAACCATATATATATATATATATATAATCATTAAATTTATTATTTTTTGTAAAATATATTAAGTTTATAAATTTTATATAATTTTTTAAAATTTAATACTTATCATTTCACTTGTTTTAATTTATAAAATATTATTTAAATTATAAATACATAATTTTTATTTAATTATACATTTATAAACATTTAAATAATGTAATTCTTTTTATATATTATCATTGTAATAATAACATGTAAATCAATAATTAAATTAATAAAATTTAATTTAGATTCCCCCCCCCCCCCACAGCAGCATAATTAAAAATAAAATAACTACATATAATCAATGGATAGTTAGATCTTCTATAAATATTGATCAATTTTAATTATTGAACATAATATAAAAAGCTATTTTATTGAGAGAAGCTATATTTGTTTTTATGATCTTTTATATCAATCGATATTAAATTTAGTCGTGAACTTGTTAAAATATTCTTAATGAACTATATAAAAAAGAGTGCTATTGACTAATGAGTATAGGTACACCTTCGTTTTAACTTAGGAAGCTGAAAGCTATCCGACACGTTGAATATTTGATTAATTCAGCTCGAGTTGAATATATATTTTTATTATAAATAATAAGTTTACTTTTCCCGAAAAATATATTATAAGTTAATAGCAACACAAAATGATTTAGTTATAATCTTTAATATTTATAATTTTTTATATTATCATTTAAATATGAATTATCCTATTAATAATTTTTTATTTTTGTAATAATTATTTCAAAATCCATATTTTATATAATTTCCAATCGGTTAACAATTTTGTAATGGTAGTATGTGAAAAATAAACTTCTTACAAATTATCTCTATTTTAATTATAAAATTTATAAATTTGATAAATAATTTAAAAATATCTAAAATAATTAGCATAATACAAGTGAAATTTTAGTACCCTAATACTTACTCCGTTGAAGTTATCTGTTTCTGTTTAGTGGATTTTATTTTTATTTTAGGAAAAAGATATATTTTTAAATACAGTACATCTTACAAAAAAAAAAATCCCCAAACACAACAATAAAATTCCTTTATACTGCATTGAAAAATGGCCTATTTATTTTAATATTAATATATAAGTAAATTATATGTTAAAATCGATCTTAAGCATAAAATCTTTATTTTTTATTGAAAAATATTAAAATTAATTTTTAACTACAAATGAAACCAATATAAAATAAACCATTAAAATTGGTTTAGTAATGAAAGATTAAAAATTAAATAATTTTTACATAGTATGTTATGTTTCAATTTCATTTTTCATATTGTAAAAAAAAAATCAATACAAAATAAACTAATGAAGTACATTTAATTAGGTTAAATACATTTACTCGCTTCAAAAAATATGTACCGTTAACGCTAAGAAATAATTTTTCCGAGAAAGTCATTTAATTTTGAAAGCTTATAAATTGAACAGAATTATTCAGGTGATTTCTTTATTTCCCTAAAATTTTGTATGGTATTCAGTGTATTTGACAATATTATTAGTTTATTGAAATTTAAAATTATTAAAAATTTTATTTAAAAGATATCTTTATTTATAATGTAACTTTTTTTTAATAGTTGTTAGCATGTTCAGTAGTTTGTGATTTTTTTCAAATGCTGGTAGCGTCCAAATTTTCATTTTCTCGTAAAAAGTGTTTTCTTTATTTTTATCCTTTATATTTCTGTACAATCCTTCATTTCTTAATGTTTTTAGAAGTTTAATATTATTTCACTCTTTTATTAATAATATTATTAATTTATTGTGAAGTGCGAAATGATCTTTTGTTATTTTTATGAAATATTATACTTTTTGAAATATTATTTTAATATTTAATATTTATTTTAATTATTACTTTGTTTATTAGATTTTAAATAAAATATTTTATTTTCATTGATAAAATATAATATAATTAATTTTTTAAATATTATTTACAATTTTTATACAATAACTTAAAAAGTTATTTTTAATTTTTTTAAATAAATTTCATTTAACTAAATTTTAATATAATATTTGTTGAAAAGAAAAGAAACACTCACATTTATCAAGTTCTAATCAAGTTATTTTACATTTGTATATTAACTTATTAGCTAATTTTATCAAATATTTTAACTTAATCAACTAAATTTTAAAATTTTAAAATTTTATCTTTTAATATTTAAATAAATTTTTAATTTTTTTTAATTTTTAATTAAATAATTAATTTTTATTTTTATTAACTATAATATCCAATGTTAAAATTTAATTTGTATGCACAAAACATTTTTATAATATTTTATTAAGTTATCAACCTACCATCTAAGAAATATATTTTCCTGAAAAAAATATAAAGAAATCTTCATGGTATCGAACTCATGATTTTATGACGTTCAAAAACTTCTTCATAAGGAAATGAATGCTTCCTTAGACTTTTCATTTTGTCAATGGTTTGAAAATTGAAACTTACTTTTTCCTGCATGTACATGAACTTTTAATTATACACTCACAAAGTGTATGACCCAAGCTTAACATTTTATTTATTTTTTAAGCTTAACAATTTGAAATATTTAAATATTAAAATGAGCTTAAATTATTGTTAATTATGAATAAAAATGAGAATTTAAAGTTGGGTTGAAGAAATGAAAGGTGACATTATTATCAATGATAATAGCATGATTTTTGGGATGATTGGAAACTAAAATGGCAGGTAGAATGATGTTACTATATATCAAAGGTACGGGGCGTATCTAATAGTTATATTAATAGGGAAAGTGGAAGAGGGTGAAGTTTGCGTCATGGGGAAGGAGGATGATGTCACGTGACCTAAGTTCCCCGTCACCCTTGAGGGTCACGTGTCACCAATCAGTGAATAGAATTAAGAATCCTTGGAAAACATGCGTCCGTGGAGTGGAGCATGTCAAGGTCCCACTGCCACTGACAATGACCAAAACGACCTCGGCAACTTAACCTTGATGGCAATCCCTCAGAAAACACGTTAGAGATGAAATGACCCCAACCTGTGCATATTAGGATTGGGGTACCATGATTTGATGGTGGGGTTTTTTCGTAATTCACGGTTATCCACGTGTCCTAATACTATTGGATTTTCTCCCTGTTGTGGAATGATTTGACTGCATACAGACGCTGAGGATCTTGACGTCACAAAAAGCATGCATGAATAGGGTCCGTCTGATGGAGATGGGAAAGATGTGATCGCACGGACTACGAGGTGTATCAGACGCCTCAACTTGGAGCTTAGCGTGCTATGACTATTTATAATATTATTATATTCACTCTGACCAAATCCTTTTAACTTCCTTTCTATTATTAAAATCAAAAATCTGTCCTTAGAATCTTGGATTTTCATTTATTCCCAGGACATGATGTCACTAGAATTTTTCCTCCAGCATCCCCATCTTATATTTTCATGGATTCTCTCTATCATAATGTTATTCGCCTCTGAATTTGACTAGAAAAAATTGAGTGGTGTGAAAAATAATAATTAAACAATGTTGATTAATGTGAAACTTACATATTTTACTATTTTTCATGGAGGAAATTCTTGTTTTTTTTTATAAAATTTAATTATATTTTTTTAACCTTTTAAGTTTAAATTGTGTATGATTTTAATGTTAAAATTTCATAAATTTAAATCTTACTAATTTTATTTAAATTAAATTTTAAAATTAATATTTTCACAAAATGTTTATAAAATTTTATAATATTATTGAAATGTTAAATAGTTTTAAAATTTTAAAAATAAAAAATTATATAAAAATTTATGTATTATTAGGTTTTCAAAGCAAAAAATTATAAATAATCAATTTAATTTATCAAGATTTTAAGTTTAAAATAATATTTAACTTTTTTTAGATAATATAAAATAAATAAATATAAAATTCACTAAATTTTAAAAATAAAATAATTTAAATTGTTCCAAAATTTAAAAATTAAAGGTTTCCATAAATTAAATAAATAGAAAGATAAAATATCATTAAAAATTATTTTAATTTAATTTTTCTAGATCAATTAAATATTTTAAAATATATAATCATTTAACTAATATTTACATTTTTTTAGATAAATTAAAATAAAGTTAATTAATAAAGTATTAAATAGTTTTCAAATTATATATTGTAATTTAAAGTGTGATAGTGAAAAAAGAAATAAACATAAACTATTAAATAATTTGAAATTAATTATAAGTTTTAATTAAAATAACGTGAAATTATAATAAAAATAAATATTGAATCTTTTTAATTTTTGTTTTCTTATAAGTAAAATTACAATTTTATTAATTTTTTAATTGTTATATTTTAGACATAATTTCATTGATATGAGATCTAATTGTCACTTATATATTTTTTAAAAAAATTTTCTGTCAATAAAGTTTGACTTAAAGTTAATTTTTTTTATTTGTATTTGATTATGTAAAATGATGTCCAGGTTTATAAAATAAATTAAAAACATTGAAGGTAGTACTAACTCCGTACTCACTAGACAATTAAATTCATCAGACATTATTATTGATTTTCTTTAAGATTTGAAAAGATCCATCTCTCTAGACATGAATTTGAATTTTCTTTTATTAGGAAATCTTTCCTTTTTATGGTCCAACCAAACTAAATCACCTACTTTAAGGATCATTTGCTCGTGATCCTTGATAGTATGATTTGAATATTCTTTTGTTATTATTTCTATATTTTTATTTTTTATTCTTATAAATTTTTATGACAATTTTAATACATTTCTTTTCATCCATATTTGTTCTTTCTTGCGAGGGAAAACGAGACAAATGAATAAGTATAAGAGACTTAAATCTATAAACAATTGTAAAGAGATAATATTTAGTAGTTGAGTGAACAATTCTATTGTAAACAAACTTAACATATGGTATAAACTTCCAACTCTTTAAATTCTTCTTGATAATGGTTCACAGCAAAAAAAAAAAAATGCTTCTATTTATAGTTTCAATTTTTTTTTATCTATTTGTGGATGGGTTGGTGTCAAAAATAAAAAAATTTGATCCAAAATTTTCCTACAAGATTTTATAGAAATAGCTTAAGAATTTAACATCTCAAATAGAAACAACTATTCTTTGCATCTCATGTAACCTCACAATTTTTATAAAGAACAAATTAGTAATGTTAGAAACATCATCAATTTTGTGGTATGGAATATAGTATTCCATTTTAGAAAATATATCCGTAAGAATAAAAAGAATCTTTTCCACTTCCAAACCTACTAACCCTAGAACAAACCAATACAAATATTTTTCCAAAACACATTAGGAATAGGAAGAAAAGTGTAAAATATATTGCAATTTATTTTAGAATTTGTTTAGTGACAAACAATGTATTTTTTTTTCACAAAATTTTCAGTATCCCTATACATCTTAAGCTAAAAAAAATGTTCCTTTATCATTTAGAGCCTTAACAATGTCCAAATATCCTATATGAACTCCTAGAATATGCTTATTTATTAGTAACATATGCAAGGAACAATTAGGAATTTAAAGTTTGTTAGAGTGAAATAAGAAACTATCATGCAAGAAAACTTTATTCCAATAAACTTAAAGGTTACAAAGATTAAAATTTGCATCAAAATCAATATCATTAGTTTCAATGAACTCAAAACTTAAAATTTTAGCATCTAAAATTAAAAGAAGAATACACCTATGTGACAATGCATCAGTAACAATTTTTCTTATGCTTAACCATATATATAGAAATGATTCGATTGAATCGATCCACCTAGCATGCTTTCAGTTCAATTTTCTTTAAATTTTAATATGTTTGAGAGCCTTATAATCAAAATGGATTATAAATTCTTTAGAACATAAATACTGTTGCTAATTTTCTAGCACTTTAACTAAAACATATTTATCATATGTAGGATAATTAAGGATGACCTTATTTAGTTTCTCACAAAAATATGCAATGGACTTACCTTCTTACATGGGTACACATCCTATGATATCTCACTAGCACCAAATTTTATTTTAAAAGTCTTACTAAAATCTAGATCGAGTAGCCATGGTGTAGTAGTAAGGTTTCTTTGATAGCTTAGAAATCCTTATTTTATGTATTTCTGCATTTAAAAAGGAACGTGTTTTTGTCAAATCATTCAATAGTGAAGTTAATGTGCTAAAGTCCTTTACCAAATTTTTGTAAAAGCTATTGTTGAGAGAAAGAAGTGAGAAGGTAGAACCCGTATGTCTCAACCACACAATGAAACATATATTTATATTATGGATATTTGATACGAGTGTTAATTACAAAGATATTTGATTACCTAATTACCATGATTATAACAATATATTTCTCATAATTATAGTATTATTATAATTATCCTATTTATTTGTTTCCATCTTTCTCTAATAATAACATCATTACTTTATTTACATAAAATCCAACACTCCCACTCAAGGTGAAACATATAAATCATATGCACCAAACTTTTTACATATGTAGATAATTCTAAGTTTCTTAAAGATTTAGGGAAAACATCCGTCAATTGATCATTGAAGTTGACAAGGCTAGTAATAATATCTCTAAATAAGATCTTATCTCTTATGAAGTGACAATTTATCTCAATATGTTTGTTTCTTTCATGAAATACAAGATTTGAGGCAATACGTAGGTGTTGCTTTATTATCACAAATAATTTTCATTTGATTGATCTCACCAAACCTCATCTCTTTAAGCAACTTCTTGAGCCAAATGAGCTCACAAGTAGCTAAAATTATGGCTTGATACTCTACTTTTACACTAGGTTTTGCAATAACGTTGTATTTCTTATTTTTTTAAGAAATTAAATTACCACTAATAAGGATGCAATAGCCAGAGGTGGACTTTCTATCCATATGAGGACCTACCCAATTTGCATCTGAATATTCTTCAACTCAAGTATGATCCTTATCTCCATATAAAAGACCTTTACCTAGATTTTATTTGACATACTTGAGGATGCGGATTACAACATCTCAATGTCCTTAACATGGAGATTTAAGAAACTAATTTACCATATTAACTACGAAGGAAATGTCTAGATAGATAAGTGACACTGAGATAGTTTATCTTATCAACCAATCTTCTATATCTCTATAGATTTGAAAGTGGATCCCTTTATCTTGGTAGAAGTTTGACATTAGGATCCGTAGGAGTATCAACATGTTTATCATTTATCAATATAATTTCTTCTAGGATGTTCAATGTATACTTCCTTTGAGAAATCATAATGTCATTCTTAGATTGTGTAACTTCTATCCTTAAAAAATATCAAAGTTTGCAAAATATTTTATTTAAAAATAGGGCCACGATGATCACTACCTATGATAACAATGTCATCTATATACATTATCACGTAAATGCAACCTATGATTAAATGAAAAAATAAAATTGAATGGTTGAGGTTACTCTCAGTCAAGACAAACTGAAACCAAAGTACTAAATCGGCTAAATCAAGCTCTTGAAGACTGTTTGAAACCATATAACGATTTTCAAAGATGACAACCAATTCTCAAAGACTCCTCCTCAGCAAAAAATCCAGGAGGTTACTCTATTTAAACTTATTCAGTAAGATTACCATGAAGGAATGTGTTCTTGATGTCAAATTGGTGAAAGAGCCAATGGCAAATGATGATTATAGATAAAAAACCTAATAAAGGCCATCTTGGCTATAAGAGATAAAGTATCACCATAATCTAAGCTAAAGATCTGTGTGTAACCCTTAGCTACTAGGTGAGCTTTGAGTGAGTCCATCTTGCCGTTATGACCAACTTTGATAGTGTATATCTATCAGTAACCCACAACTAACTTACCAGTAAGAAGAGGGATTAATTCCCAAGTACTACCTTATCAAAGAGCACTCATCTCCTCAATCACTACTTGCTTCTAATCAAAACGAGGAAAGGGCTCACCTACAAGCTTAGGAACAGAAATAAAAGATAAAAAAAGAGATACATGTGTAAAGGAAAGGAGATAAATGATGGTAACTAATATTAACACAGTGAGGGAAGGATTACTAGTAGAGCGAATACCTTTAGAAACCATAATGGAAAGGCCAATCAGAAGAAGAAAGGCTAGAGGGTGCAAATAAGGTGGGTTTAAAGGTGAGTTAGTAGTAGTGTTATCATTTGTTGGTGATGGTCAAAGATAGCTACCAGTGTTGATAAATATTGAAAGGATAAGCTGGTAATGTTGGGAATTCCACTAGAGTAATAAAGTATACAAATAAAGATGAAGGATTAAAGAACATGTCAGACTCAGAAAGGTAACATCAAAAGTGATAAGAATAACAATGAAGAGAAGGAGAATAAAACTTGTACCCTTTTTTGTGATTGTGGATAACCTAAGAGGATATTTATGTGAACAAGCAAAGAGCTTATTGATTCCAAGACTAACATTATGGATAAAATAGGTATATCCAAAGACACGAAGATGTAATGGACAAAGAGATTGATATGGAAATAATAATTAATGTGAAATTTTCTTGCCCAAAATAGATGAAGGAATTTGGTTAACAAGATAGAATATGGTAAGGACAAATCACCCCAAAAATGTGGAGAAGTACAAGCATGAGCATGAAATAAGAATGTACGAGCAGTTTCAAGAAGATGTATATTTTTACATTCAACAATCCTACTTTGTTGATGGGTATGGGAATAAGATATCCGATGGAGAATCTCATGAGATTAGATAAATATTCATTGGTATTATCACTTTGTAAGGTATGAATAGGAACACTAAAATGAGTTTTATTTCATTATAAGTGACTAAAAGATAGAAAATAACTCATAACATTCTTTCATTAAATAAATCCAAGTACAATAAGAAAAATATCAATAAAATTGATAAAGTATTTAGATTCTAAAATAGAAAGGACACCACTAGATCCTATATATTTGAATGAACTAACTAAAAAAGGGATGAAGCCCAAATGATACATCTATGATATGAATTATAAAAATTTTCCTAACTGTCATAATTCTTAAGCTAAAAAAGGTAGCATTAAGAGACCCAACACTAGTTACTTCAAGTTGGTAAGACTAGGGTGGCCTAGTTAAGCATGAATCATGAGTGAAAAGTCTACCATAGAGCTAATATGAGAGGAAGTTTTAAGATAGTAGAGACCTCAAGACTCACATTTGAAGCTAATCATCCTTATTGATATCTGATCTTGTAGAGTGGCAGAATCTTTTGTTAATGAAACAATGTAATCAAGAGTGCAAGTGAGATGACTAATAGACAATAAAGTAAAAGGAGAACTAGAGACAAAGGACATTATCAATGGATATAGACAGAAGAAAGAGAATAGTACCAATACCTTGAGGTCGTGTTTAGGAACCATTAACCATATTGATAGGATGTAAAGAATTAGAAAGAGAAATAATAAAGAAAATGAATTGATTATCACTAATTTGATTGGTGATTCGAATGTTAAGAATCCAAGGACCTAGAGAGGAAAAATGAGAGAGACTAGGAAAAGAATTACCAATATACGTAGTCGACATATTAACTAAAGGGTTAACATGTTGCACAACACTTTAAAAAGTCATATAAGAGACAGATGGTGGTTTAGTAGGAGCAATGATACTTGGAGAGTATCCTGAGCAATGTTGGTTGTACGGGGAAGGGGACCATGGAAAGCATAACATTGATTAATTGTGTAGCCAAGTTGGTAAGAATGATTATACTTTAGTCAAGATTTTCCTTGTTTATGAGGACAACATGGTCATTCTAGTGAGACACCAAAGCTGAGAATTCCATAGGAGCATAAGGAATAACTATCTAAGTTGTGACACAAAACAAGGTAGACCAAGTAGAATCCATGATAAAAATAGTAAGATAACCCATAATCTCTCACAAACATGAGATTAGGCCTTTAGTAGGCCATATAAGGCCAATAACAAAAATAATTATTGGTGTTGCTTGATTTTTTAGTTAAACTAGCAGCGGAGGAGGTGGAGGAGGAGCGATAAGAGCCCATTAAAATCATGAAAAAAAATAGAGACCTTACTTAAATAAGTATCTATGGAGTCATCAATGGGTAAAATACTAATAATATTCATAAGGTCATGATAAACCCCATATAGACGTTGAATGTTATTGCTATAAAGCGACTTTGTCTGAGTTCAGATGGTTGCACGTGTCTCATGTGCACAAAAGATAGGATCTAAAGAAGGATGAATGTTAGCCTTAATAATGCAAAAGAGTTGGGCATTAAGTTTCCTCCAATGTATATGATCAACCTCAACAATATTAGAACCTTAGTGTAAGTTGGGCATCATAATCAAATCTTATAAGCCAAAGGAAAATGTTAGAAGTCCAAAAAACATAATTCTTACAATCCAACTGCTCAGTAGAAAGAGGAGTAGGAACATGGTTTGTTAAGACAAGGGTGTTAACCTTAGAAGAACCAAATGTGACCATAGTTAGCAAGAAAGATAAAAATTGAAAACTAGAGAGAAAACATGGTTACTAAATTTTTTTATCAATGGATAGTGGGTCCATTGAGCATGTCATATATTAGAGTTTAGGATTTAGGATTTGCTAACATGTTGAAAAAAAAAAGTGAGAAGACTTAGAATTATTCTATGTGTCTCAACCATACAACGAAACATGTATTTATGGCATGGATCATTGATACAAGAGTTAATTATAAATATATTCAGTTACTTAATTACTTAATTACAGAGATATAAATCTTCCAATTATAGTATTACTATAACTATAATATTACTATAATTATCCTCTTTATTTGTTTTTGTATTTTTCTACTTACATCATTATCTTATTTACATATAATTGAATAGCTACCAAGTCCATCAAACTCCTCACCTATCGAGTAGTGGTAGGCATCAACAACTTTTGGATTGTTTTGACAATCTTCATCTATCTCAATACCCTAGTTATTTACAATATAGCCAACAACAAAAAAACTCTACTTATGCAAAAATCACATTTTTAAGTCACCAAACAACTTTTCTTATCTTAAAACCTTTATAATATGTTTAAGATGATGCATATTTTCATATAAGATTTTTCCATATACAAGAATGTCATTAAATTAAACTATAATAAATGTACCAAGATAATTATGGGAGACATGATTCATTAACTTGACAAATGTGTTAGATATATTAGTTAATCTAAAAGACATAGCTAAACATTCATAAAGTCTATGGTTTCGAATGAAACTTTCTATTCATCTCATTCTTTCATTCTAATGTGGTAGAAGTCACTTTTAAAGTCAATTTTAGAAAAGATAGTAGAACTAGTCAATTCATCAAATATATCATCTAGCCTAAGGTATTTCATTCTAATGTGATAGAAGTCACTTTTCAAGTTAATTTTAGAAAAGATAGTAGAACTAAGTCAATTCATCAAGCATATTATCTAGTCTAGGGATAAGATGAAAATACCTTTTAACACTCCAATTTTTTCTACATGTCTAAGTATGATTAAAAATTCAAACTATTATAAAATAAACTATAAAGAATTAAAAGTATAAAACTCTAATTAGAAAGTCAACCATATGCTAAGAATGAAGAAAAATATAATTAGGAGCAATTAGTCATTAAGGGCTTACATTAGCTTAAATTACCATTTTGTTAATTTAGTTATAGAAAATTAGTTATAATTTTGGTATAATTTATGATTTTTCATTTATAATTCTACCTAATTTTTCTTATTTCTTTTAGAAATGGTCATGTAAGTATATAATCCGAAACTAGGCTTATTTTGGGTTTTAGAAGGAATAAAAAGAAATAAAAAGAGAAAAGAAGCAATAAAAGGACAAAATTATTCCTGAAGGAAGCGAACACGGATATCCAAGTTAGCCCTAATTAACATAAAAGATAACTTAGGTCAACCTAGTTTGTGGTAGATAAAACTCAACTTAAGCCTACAAAAAGGAGACAATGTCTAACAGTCCAACACGTTGTGATACTCTAGTACCCTTTTCACTCCATCTTTCTTCATGTATCTTTCCATAAGATCTTGGAGGCAAAAACTCTTTCATGGTGCAAGTTTCAGCATCTTATTGCCAACCTTACCGGCACTACAATGTTGTCTTCTTCTTTTAAAATTAGGATTATGGATTATTTTGTTAGATTAGTATGATCTTATTTGTGTTATCTCTCTATGTATAACTAATCCTCAAATCATGAGGTTTTGACAAAATTTATGATATATCTAACTGAACCTTTTTTTCTATTTTACGAATGATTATATATGTCTATTCAATTGTGTTTTTCTTATTGTGCTTAATTAATTGGTGAGAATTAGTTACTCTTGTTGATTTCTAAGTTAATTAGGAGATAGATGATCGTACCATTGCCTAATTAATAGAACTATATAGTAAACTGAATCTAAGAATTTTGCAGGATCAATCGAAACCTTTGATTTCTAAATGGCTGTTAATTTAATAAGTATGAATATTTTTTTATGTTTTTCTTCATTATATACCTTATATAATCATTGGGGGTAGTAACTTAAGGGAAAAAGCTATTGCATGATCATTAGGTAGTAAGAAAGAGAACAGAAAATCATTAACAATTGACTTTAAATCATTCACAAGGGAGTTGAGATGAAATTGGGTAAAGTTATAAGGAAATTTAAAGTCTCATTCCTTTCCATAATTAAACTTGTGTCGATGTTCTTTTACCTTTAAATTTTCTACTCTTGTTTTTTTCCTTTTTATATTTATTTTAAATATTTTCAAAAAAAACTTTTTTTGTGAGCTCAAAAGTTAGGATTCAATCATTCTTTTAAGGATTGTTTAATTAGTCTTTGTGAAAACGATACTGGGGGTTTAAAATTTCTTTTTTACACTGACAAGTGGACTTGCTCATGGTAAAACTTTGTGTGCATAGTAAACACAACATGTTCCTAGACATCCATGATGTGGATTGGAATTTCAAGAACTAATGGAGTGGTGTGATTGTCACTACATGAATCTCTGTTTGACTGTATTTTCCTTTGGGAGGATTGTTCCTTTTATCAATGATGAGTCAAGAATTCAACCTTGGTATATTCATGGTTTGCTGAGGAACTTTCATCCTAACTCACCCTTTCCACCTCCTAAACCATCGTACTCATCATGTATCGTGTTGGACCCTATGATGACTACCTCTACCTCAAGGATGGAGAATGATTCGTTGACACCTTCATGAAAATTAGTCTTCTTAGGGTAGCTCACCCTTTTCGCTAGGATAAGATGGAACAAGATGAGGCTTTTAGGAAAGATCCCAACTAGCTGGTACTAGGTGTTCCAGACAACACATAGTTGGTGACACTTGACTTATTTTGTTGGATATTTTTCATATACATTCCTTTATGACATGATTATGTTATTTTCCTTTTCTTTATGCAATGTTATTAAGGGGTACCAATACTTTATTATGATTAAGGAAGACTTGTTCATGAACCTTATAAATGTAACCTACTAATTTTTTTAAATATACACTAACAAAAAAAAGATTTTTTATATTGGTTGTTTTTGACTTTTTACATTAATTCTTTAGGCGGTGTAGATGTAAGGGATATAGAAAATTGGACTTTTTACATCGGTTCTTCAACTAATGTAGAAAGTGAGTTCTTTACATCAGTAATCAACTGAACCGATGTAGAAAGTGAGTTCTTTATATCAGTTATCAACTGAACCAATGTAGAAAATACTCTTTCTACATTGATTATTAAGTTAACTGATGTAGTAAGTTATAAGAATATTTAGTCATTTACCATGATATAAAAAATAAAGAGATATCTAATATAAGTGTGGCATGGAAATAAATTTGATAAGATTTTAATGCCAAGTTAGATCAAAATGCCAAAAATAAAATATTAAAGATTCAACACTAGGATGTATAATATTTCAAAGTAAAAGAAAAATTGTGGACAATGACAATACTAACATCCATTCTTTCTTATATTGAAAGGCATTAGAAATCAAAAATTACCTTTAATTTTGTTGCAATTTATTGGCAAATAGTAGTTATTGCTTCAGAGAGTTGTTTTCGAAAATTTTGAAAGATGCTTCCATAGCCTACATTATAACAAATAATAATAATAATAATAATAATAATAATAATAATAATAATAATAATAATAATAATAAAAATGAGATTATGAAGATGAAATTGAAGATCAAAGGTAGACCTTATTGAACATGAAGGGGATTATATGAGGACCTAAAGTATCCAAAATGGTAGCGATGATGATGAGGCCAACGCCTTTCAACACATTAAGCTCCAAAATGACTTTAGATAAATCAGGAAGACTTTGAAAAGCTTTCAAATGGAGATTTAACAGGATGCAACGAGCAGAGGTTGAAGCGGCAACGACGAACTAGGGGAGGAAGCATTTAGGGAGTGGTAGGTTAAAATTTAACATAAAGAATAATTTTTATAAAATACAAAAATAAAATGTACATTTTATTTCCGGTTAAAGTGGTAACCCGATGTAAAAGAGTTTTTTTTATATCGGTTAATTTGTAACCGATGTAAAAATTGGTTCTAAAATTTTTAAACTCCCATCACTTTATTTTTTATATCGGATGCATTCAATTTGATTCAAAAACTTGTTATAAAATCATATTTTTCTACTAGTGTTGTTATCTATTTAAGTATGTTGTTTGTGTATGTGATGACTTATTATGATCTATCTGGACATGATTTCTTATGTTAGAGTTTTGTACACATTCATATTTTACAATGCATAGTTTTCATTGGCGGACTCGTATTTTATAAAAGTTTTTCTAAAATATTTTTTACTACTATATTGATATAAATTAAAGTTTTTATTGATGAACTTTTCATAAATAAAACTAACAATTCATAATAACTCATAATGTGACTTGAGTGTAGTATGAAATTATTAGGATATTATATACCTAACATTATATTATTAATGGTTCTACAATCAATGCATATTCTCTATTCATCATCATTCTTAAAGACGAGCAATAATAGATCTACACAAGGATTAATGTTTTCTCTCATATATCTCTTGTTTATTAAGTTTTTTAGATTTGACTTTCAATTTCTTTAGTCTCTTAACATAGAACATTATTATTGTATACTTGTACCAAAATCTTGTGTACTTTATTTTCAATTGAACATTTTATTATTTGGCTTAACAAGGTATTGTTCCTTAAAATATATTTTGTCATGTATGACTTTTTAAGTTAAAGATAAAATTTTTAGAGGATATTTTGAAGAAATATTTTTTTACCTTCAACTATCTTAGCTAAGACACTTGTGGTATGATAAACTCCTAATTTCTATGGATTTATTTACAAGATTTTAAGCAAGCTGTTTTAATTTTTGTCATTAATTTGGCATACCTCACCTATTTTTCTTATTTCTATTGTAGAGGTGAATAAAAGAACATAGGAAAATTGAATGCAAAAGTTGAAGTTCGAAGTTGAATTGTAACACCTGACTACACATGTATGACTATACTAGATTAAGCATGCTTATGCTTAATATGGCTTACACCAATGCAAGATTCAACATTATGACTATACTAGATTAAGCATGCTTATGCTTAATATGGCTTATACCAATGCAAGATTCAACATTATCCGGTGTTCAATATTTTTAACATGATTATACAAGATTGTTTATGGTCATACACATTTTCAAGCAGAACTTTGCTTCTTTTTTGTAAGTTTGGACTTCAACAAAGAGAATATTTCAATGCAACTATGCAGATCTTTAGCATGACCATACTTAATTTAGAGATTATATTTAAAAAAAATTCAAGTTTTAATGAAGATTTTTCTTATATAAAATTAGGTAGGACAAAATAGAAGGCATATATTTATACACCTAGTTACCTATTTCTTGCTAGCAACATATCTTTATGATTCTCTTTCTTCTCCATTTTTTTTATCGGACCTTCTTTAGAGTTACTTAAAATGTATCATATATAGGTTCAATTTTTCCTAATGTCAAAACCACACTATCTCAATAATTTTTTTCTCTAGTTTTTTTTTTCCTAAATTAAGATTATGAAATCTTTATAAACTTATTTTTATTTTTGATTATTTTGATTTTGTGTAATTAATTCCTTAGATAAGGGATTTTGATGGATCTTATGATAGAATTTGACTTAAAATTTTTTGTTTTATGATTTTTCAATTATATTTTTTTATTATTCTTAATTTTCATTAAAAATTGACTTTCTTAGTAATTATAGATTAAGTAGGTAATAAATTATCGATATATTATCTAATTAATAGATCTGTAGGGTTAATTAAAGTTATAGTTTTACATGATTGATCTTAATAATAGATTTTTAATTGATTTGGTTAGCTTGCATAATTATTAAGGATAATAATTTGAAGAAGGAGAATATTAATAATCCGTGATTATTGTGTATTAATAGAAATTAAAAAAAAAATTGACAATTGGATAAAAAGTTCATAAGAAATTTAAAAATGAAATTGAATAAAATCTCAAAATTCTTAGATGTTTTTATATTTGAATTAAATACTTGATTTTTATTTATTTGATTTGGATATTTTATTTTTATTTTTCTTGCTAATTTTACTTTATTATTTTATTTTACTTTTTATTCATTTAAAATAAAAAAAAAAATTCTTATTATTCTTAATAATAAAAAAATAATTAATCTAACGTTTCTTAAACAATTTCTATAAAAATGGTATTAGGGGTTGAAAATTCTTTACCATCTTCAAAATGTATTCATATCCGTAGCTAAAACATACAACATAATAGATTCTTAATAGGTTACTTCTCCTTTTTACAATAGAATGCTCCTAACAACACTTAAAATAGTTATATTCTTTACAAATATTATTAGCAGAAAAAATAATTTATCTATTTTTAATATTTTTCAAGTTACCCAAATTTTTAAAATATCAACTATTTTAACTTTAAAGAACATCATTCCTCTTAAAACTAGCTTTTAGGCAAATCTAGGAATACTATAGTGTATATAAGCTTGGCTAGATCCAATAATAAATTGAATTTTTTTAAAAATAAAAATAAAAAAGAAAAATATAATTTTATATTTTATCTTCTTGTTAAAAAAAATTTAAAATATATACATATACCTTTTATGTGAAAAAATAAAATGTGCATATACATAGTTTAAGGCAAAGAAAGTTAAATTAAATTTACCAATTTTTAAAATAAAATTTTATTTTTGTAAATAATATGATGATATAAGTGATAAATTTCTATCCTTTCAATTTATTTGTAAATATTTTAGAGAAATTTTCAAGATGAATTTTAGAGCAAAAATCAAATTAAAGAAAATCGCATGGAAAATTTATAATTAAGGAAAACATACAATATTAAAGAAATAAAGAAGCAAATTCTGCAAAATTTGGCAAGCACGCCCTTGCTTAGGCATAATTAAGCACAACTAGGTGTCTTGATATTATCAACATGCCAAAGAAAAATTTAGCACAGTTAAGTATAAATAAGAATGCTCATGTTGATCAATAAGCACAATTATCGCAAATAAAAAAAAATTAAATTATCACAATGAAGCTCATTACCAACACATATGTGCATATTCCTTTACCTGTTTTCCTGGTTCTAGAGCAAATTATATTCTATAAATATGTAGGGCTTGTTATAAGAAGGGATTGGAAATTCAAGCGATTTTCTCTCCTTCTTCTTCCCATATAGAGCACTTTAGCTTCTCTTCAAAGTACTAAGACAACTTGCTATGAGATCCAACCACTTTGTCCTTTTGTGCTTCAATCTCATTCTGTATAAATGACTTCTTTCTTAGTTTTTGTTCTTTTTTTTAGCTTATAGTTATGAATTTTATATTGGATATTACTTTGTATTTTGACCATTGATATTACGAATATTAGTTCATATCTACATCTATGGTAGGTTCTATATTCCGATCTTTTATGCTTCCTTTAATCTAATTAGGTTTGTTCTGGTATTCTTATTGTTATCAAGATCTTATCAATCTTAATGTTAAGTAATTTGTGTGAATGACAATTAACCTAATTTCAATTAGCAAATTTATGAGATAAATTAGATCTAAAATTTTACAAAATTAATCTTAATTTTATATTTACAATTAGTTATTTAATTAATAACTTATTAATGTATAATACTTTATATATCTCATTATATGATCACTGGTGGTAAATTTTGAGAAAAAGTTATCAATACTACTTGATCTTTAATTATTAGAAAAATTAAAATGAGTGATAGATAATTGTTGAAAAAATCATAAATAATATAAAATTAGATAAAAATCTTAGTAAAATCAGGCTTCCTATGTTTATCTATGATTGGATATTCGTCCATAAGTACTATAGTGCTTTTGAAACTATCTTTATTTCCTTTAACAATTTATTATTTCTTATTTTTCTACAAACTATTATTATATAAATAATTAAAAATTTAAAAATTTTGATAAGATTACTACATAGTATGTGTTAAACAAAATTTTAAATTTCAATTACCTAGTTTTACTATTTATCAACTCACGTTGTCATCACATGACAAGAATTATGCAATAATACATCATACAACATATTTGCATGATTTAGAATTTAAATAAAATTTTATTTAACTTGTTTTACACAATTATATATAAATTATTCTAATTAACCATGTATTAATATTTTTGTGAAAAGGGTAAATTATTTTACTGTCTAATTTTTTTAGTAATACTTATGTATTTTAACATAGTAATTGCTTATACCCTGATTGAAGAATTTCACATAAATATTGTGATTTTCTTAACATAAATATTGTATTTTTGTATTTTATTAATTATATATTGCTGGACTAATATTCATCAATAGTTTAAAATAGTAAAGTATTATTGATTTTCCAAAGCTTTATGCTAAACCCCAAAATTAAATATACATGGATCCTCCCAATGAACCAAACATCAGCCACAAAAGCAGCCCATACTCTCTGGGTGGAGAAACGGTACTACTTTTCATACCTCTTTATTGCTATTCACATCCTTCTTTATTTCTACTAAATTTTATTTTTAAATTTATCCTTCTGTAATAAACCTTTTGGAAATATAAAATATACTTTCGAAAGTATAAAAATATATTTCCAAAAATATATTTCAAAAAGTATAAAAAACATTATCAAAAATTAAAATTTAAAAATATTATTTTACATAAATACTTCAGAAAATATATTATTACACTTTCAAAAATTAATTTTTAAATTTTTAAAGTTAAATTTCGAAAATATAAAATTACACTTCCAAAAGATTAATTTGGATGAACATATTAAAAAAAATTAAAGAACATGCAAAACAGTGTCTAAAAGGGGGAGATACCTACACCTAAGCCCATTATTACAAGACAAATATTTTTATTTTGGATTAAACATTCAATCCACGATGAGTTATGACACCTTGCTGCACAAATGTCTAATCATCCCAATTATTATTGGTGTCAACATTTTCGGCACTCAATAAAATCACACGCACAGGAAAATATTTGTGTTTAATTGTTTGATCTACGTATATTATGATGGAGGTAATTTATTGTATAACTAAGGATGGAATATGTTATTTATATTTTTCCTTAATTATATTTTTATTTTTTCTAGTTTGAAATATGGTTTTGATATTTTTTGAATGAACTAATTTTTTTACTTTTATATTTTAAAAAATTAGTTTTTTTTACTTTTTTAATTAAAACTTTTAAAATTATTATTTTTACTCTAATTTTTAAAGGGACTTATAATAATAATAAAATAAAATAATTTTAAAAGTTTATGCAAAATAAATTTTAGAAAAATATAACGTGAGATTATAATTTGGAGAGAGAAAATTTTGATATTTTTTTATTTTGGATAAAATTTAATAATTTGATTATTGATTTTTGAATAGAAGATAATTTAATTAATTAAATGTGTAAAAATTTAAATAAAAATGGGAATTAAAAAGTTTTAATTAAAAAATTAATAAAAGGTTGAATTTGATATTTTTAAAGTAGAACTTAATTACTTTAAAAAATATTTAGAAACAAAAGTTATACATATAATTAAATAAGAAAGATAAAAATATAGTTATATTTTTTAATTTATATATTTTTATTTCCAATAAAATTTACTACTAAAACACGTAGACCTTGTATGACATTACGGGACAATGAAACAAGATGAGGTAAATTGAGTGAAAAAGTATAATTAGAATTTTTTATAACTTATTATAATGAGTATGCGTAGAGTGATAAACTCCTCATGAAATGATATATTTTAATGTAAATATTATCATATTATAAAAAAATTCAATGAATAAAGGAATATACCAAAAATTTCAAGTTTAAAATTAAAGTTTTTCACATCGATCATTATTATTAATTTTTTTTCTTCTTTCACAAATGATTTATCCTGATTTTTTTTAGTACTATTTAACTAGGATGAAAGTGAACAAAGCCGTCCGACAAGGATACACGGCTTGTCTTGTTTAAAGTTTAATTCGGTTCGGCTGATTTAATAAATAGATAAGTTCAGATTTATTAAAAAGTCTTTTTGGATAAACAAATCGAGCCTAAACTTATACAAAAAGCCTATTTAACCTATTTAGAGGCCTATTTATATTTATATTTATTTTAATATATTATATTTATATAATATTTATTTTATATTTTATTTATATAATATATATATATATATATGTTTTAGGCCTATTTAACGATCTTTTTATTTTGTAGGTTTTAAGTTTGCAAGTTTTTTTTAATCAATTATTTATAAAGGCATTAAGTTTATTTATTATGTAGATTTTTAAACAGACTTATAGACTTTGTAGGCTTTAAACCAGTTTAGATCTTGACAGAAAAAAAAAAAAACCTTTAACATATAACAAGTTCAGGCTCATACCTCAAATTTTTTAAACAAGTCAGACTTGAACACTTAAAACTTGGTTCGACCTACTTCCATCTCAAGCATTGCAACTTTCACATTTTCTTTGTTAATTTTTATTATTAAAGTTAATAATTTTTTTTTATAGAAATAGAAATAGATCGAATCGAAATAGGTTTTGAGTATTTAAGTTTGATCCATTTAGAAATTTTGAAGTCTGAACCTAAGTCCGCTCGTTACCTGTTAAAAACTTTTTTTCTTTTTTGTTAAGGTCTGATTTGATTTAAAGCTTACACTATATACAAGTCCATTTAAAAGTTTACAATTTAAAAAAGGTTAATAAATAAACTTAAAATCTATATAAATAATTGATTAAAAAGACTTAAAGATTAAAGTTTATAAGATAAAAAAAGGTTATTAAATAGATCTAATATATATATATATATATTAATATTATGTAAATAAAATATATTAACATAAACATTATATAAATATATAAATATAAATAGACTTTTGAATAAATTAAATAAACTTTTTTATAAGTTTAAGTTTGATTTATTTATTTATTCAAAAAGATTTTTTAGCAAGTTGAGTTTATCTATTTATTAAAAAAGTTAAGCCAAATCATAAATTGTTAAACGATTTTATTCACTTCCATTCTTATCCCTAGATAAATTAATTGCTATTAAATCCTGACAACATCTTTCTACACATTTTTGTTTATTTTATAAGGTTATTATTAAAATTTTTATTTAACCAATCTTAAAAGCTAATTCATAATTTTAATATAATATTAAAATTTATTTTAAATCTATTATTAGAATATTTGTAAATATCTAATCTTATAACATGTAAATAGTTACTTTTATAAATTTTATATTTTAAATTTTATATATTTATTTTTAAATAAAAATAAAATATATTAAAATTTTATATTAATTATAAATAAGATGAAGTAAAGTATATATAATAAATATTATTCTCAACTATATAAATTAATTTTTAAATTATATTAAATTAAAATTTAATTTTTTAACCATTTTTAAGATCATTTTGCAAGCATGTATGCTTTTTTTCAATCAATCATTCGTATTTTTCTTTTTTCAGACACTACACGTACCCATGGTTTCATTTTCTTAGGAACGACAGGGTGGTCACATATTGCTGGGGGAGGTAGTCATCGTTCGTGAACTAGCTATTCCGACATATAACAAACAAATAAACAAAAACATATAATATTTTTTTCTTTTTAATTTTTTTAATTTAATAATTTTATTTCTTTAACTTTTTTATTAGCATAATATAGTATTTATTATTACGGATAGATATCTTCATCAATAATAAAAATATTTATTATTTTTAATTTATTTGTTTATAAATTTAATTTTAAAAATACTTATACACCGTAGAAGCAACATGCTAATCATCCTATTATGTTACAACAAAAACTATCATTTAATAGTTAACTGACGTAAAATTTTAAATCCATTATTAATATTTTGTTATATTTTTGAGAAATAAAATAAAATTTAAAAAATTTAATTATAATTATTTTCAATTTAAAAATTTCAAATTTAAAGTATGTTGTATTTTTCTATTTATAACTTTACAATCTATAATAATATAAAATTTCCTACTCCATATTTTAAAACGTTTCCTACATATAACATTGATACCAATGGAATATGCAGAGGTTTCTTGTTATAGTTATCAGCAACTCTCATAAACTCCACTGCTAAGGCTTCAGTTTCTCCTCAATTTGTATTATCCCCATTCCCCACCATCCCCTTCATCATCCAACAATGATATATTTCACATCCAAATATTACAATTGGGCTTCTTTATATTTTAACTTATGTTCTGGGCTGTGTGGCTCATTACATATAAAATTTAAGCCTTTACTTCTATCATTCACCATTTTTTGTGAGGTTTAGGTATTTGTTATAGACTTGTAATAAGACTGGTTAGTTTTAACTAATTAGTTAGTTAGGATTAAGGGTTTAGTTAGTTAGTTGGTTATAGCTAATAATTACACTTGTAATACTATAAATAGCTGTCTGTACTAAGCACATTTAATTAGAATAGAAATTCACTCATTTTCATGTAATAAAGATTATATTATTTTTCTCTCTTTCTCATCTAATCATGACTACTTTGGTTTGAGTAATAAAGGTATTTTACTGTTGGCTATGAGTTTAGAAGGGTTGGATCAGGATTGGTTGGTTCTCTTTCATCATATTGATTTGGGATATGGTTGTTTTGTTTTGTGACTTGAAATTTGAATTAGACAGATTTGGTGGATGGTTCCTTGGCATGGCTTGCTTCATAAAGCTTAGCTAAGGAGAAGGCTTGTCAAACAGTTTTGGAATCCTAGGCTAACCCTTTTTTATCTAAAATTTTCAATTCTATCATGGGATCATCATAAACTTTCCCAAATTTTTCACCAACAGCATTAATGGACTCTCCCCAACTAGGCAATGTTGCCATTAATAGTGATTTGATATAACCATGATATCACTGTATTGCTTTACCTTCTAAATGCATCACAGCTAACCATACCACATGCATATGCTTTATTTTTCAGCTGTGAACTATTGTACCACTTGATACCGGAGAAAGTGTATTTTAAAACTTGAGAAATTGAAAAAAAAAAAAAAAGAATGCAGGGAATTCTAAAGAGTCAAGAAAGAAATCCGAGCAATTGTTATTAATGGTGGAAAAATGAAATACAAGCAAGAATAAAGAAAAAAGTGATTATTCTAGCTGCACAATACTCTTGTGATTAGGCTTAATATAGCTTGAGATACTTAGTTACCATTATATTATTGCTCCCAAACTTGAACATGTAAATACAATAACAAGATCTTAGACATTATTCCTAAAGTTTACCAACAAATATTAGAATGAGATCAAAGTAACAAAATAACAGCTCGAATTTCCAATTAGCACACTAATAATAGAAGCATTGGAATGATTTCATCGTTTTTGGAAGTTGAATGCTTTGATTCCAAAAGCAAAGATGAGTGCAAACAACACTGAGAAACCAGCCACCACAATTGCAACCACTCCGAGAAAGTCATGTTCAAATCCAAAATAATTCCTCACAAATTCTTCAACCCTTTGACCATTGTCAAATTTGTCCCTGTTGTCTCCATATTGGGAAGCTGTTAATCCATACAAGGTCCATGCAACAGGGCAAATCCAATAGTACCACTTCCACCATATGGGTATTCTCTGTAATTTTTTTTTAAAAAAAGATAGTTTATGTCATGCACACTATAAGAAAATGTCAATACAAAAAAATGTTATGCATTAGGAATACCTCCATTAACAACTTTATCTAAATCATTAGTACACTAATAATAACATGACGTATTATATTAACAGTATGTGTACAGATAGTGTTATATATATAATCATATATTAGTATTATAACAGTTTAATTTTCATTAGATAAAGGTTATGTCAAAAGAAGCAAACTTAACCGTATATGACATTTTTTTAGTGATATTATTAAACGAAGATGTCAGCAAGGTTGTAACTCACAGATAAGGGAATGATGAAGCCTGAGAAAAGGTTCCATATTGCATAAAATGCACTCGACAATATGCCAGCAACCTGTGGGTTGGGAGTGATGGCCATAGCCATCATACCATAGAAGGTGTAGTACAAGAAAGTGAAGTACATGAAGAAAAGATACCACAAGAACTTTGATGTGGTCCAATCAAATCCCATCATGGCATATACTATAACCCCATATATCAGAGTCTGAACCAAGATATGGGGAAGTTCAATAATAACCTGTGAATATAATACAATTATTAGAGTCCTAACTTTTACATGGAATGAAAGCCACCTCTTTGCTTTGGACTGTGATTAGTAGAACAAAAATGTGTCATATCTCTTGTTCTTTTTAAAGAGTTGCATAAATTGAAGTTAAATAATTTACCTGTGCAAGAGCATATGGAAAAGCTGAATACATTCCAGCAGCTCTTTCTCTATAGAAGACAGTTCTCTCTACTGCTACTACAGGCTGCACCGAGGCACCATTTTGTACTCCCATGAAGGCAATTGCAGCATACATTGAACCCATAGCATTGAAAAGATCTTGCTCATTTCTCCTGTGATTTTCATTAATTTAAAGGTATTAGGTGGTAAGATTTGTTTTAAGTTCCATTTTTACATCTATTTATTTATTTTATTTCAATGTATTTATTTTTTATTGCATACCTTTTCAAACCAATGTCCCAAAATATGATCCCAAATAACAAGGCTATTAGTGTTGTAAATAGGAGTCTAACTGCAGTATATGGTGTGTTTCGCCAGTATGATAAGTGTTGTTTCCATAGACAAGCCATACATTGCATCACCAATGTCTGTGAATACTGACTATCAAATTGTAGATCCTTTGATCCTTGAGGAGGCATACTAAGCTCCCGGATTAATTGTTTGTTTCTCCTACACAATTCAAAGAAATCAGTAACTTATTGATGATATCTTGAAAAATATATGCATCTTATATTCTCATAATCCTGAAACTTTGATCTCTCAAAAGAAAAAATAACTGCTCATCACTAATATTTGTGATTATGTTATCAAACATAATATAAGGTTTAAGATAAGAGTCTAACCGGTGTAATTCTGAGCTTTTGTATACATCAGTGAAGTTGACCTTAAGACATGCTTCTGTACCTGCTGATGTAACTTCCAACATCCAGGTTGCAGGATTGTAACCATCTTTGATTTTAGGAACTTCTTGAATAGCCTATAGTAATAATGCACCATAGTGAATCTGATAATGCTAATGTAAAATCTTATGATATATGCTCAATTGCATTCACACTAAAGATTCACCTCAAAGTACTGAATCAGATGGGAACTGTGGCGGCCTAATGGACCAGCATATATTTGCTCCCCTCCCAACTTTAGAAGCAATAGCTGAAAAGATTGATATTTAAGTACTCAATTCCTTGAAATGTTGTACTGATAACAGAATGGTAAGAATTTTTACCTCATCAAAGGCATCAAATATATCGATACTTGGCTGGTGGATTGTGCAAACCACGGTTCGTCCTGTGTCCACAGTGTTCCTCACGGTTCTCATCACAATTGCAGCTGCTCTTGCATCAAGGCCAGAAGTTGGCTCATCCATGAATATTATTGATGGATTTGCTACAAGTTCAACTGCAATTGTAAGCCTCTTGCGTTGTTCAGTTGAAAGTCCATTCTCTCCTGGCAATCCAACAAGTGCTTCTCTTAATGAGTTAAGCTCCACAAGCTCCATAACTTCCTCAATGAACATCTACATTTTCATAAAATAAAGTTCAAGTATGTCAGCTATTATGCCAATAAATAAAAATAGAAGTATATAGGGTGTTATGTCTCAATACCAAAGGTTGAGAATATTGCTGATTACTTGTTCTACACTTTAAGCAATCTTGTGATGTTTAAAAAACAGTTTAAAGCCATGAGTTTCAGATTTCTAATTTAGAAAGAGGAAAATAGTACGTTTCTAGTTGCTTGATCAACTTCATGGGGTAATCGAAGCCATGCTGAATAAAGCAAAGATTCATAGACAGTGACATTGGGTGAGTGGATATCAAATTGTTCACAGTATCCTGAGATCCGAGCAAATGTTTCTTGCTTCTTTGGGTACCCAGATATTGTGATGCTTCCTTCAATATATCCGCCAGTTTTCCTTCCAGCTAAAACATCCAAGAGGGTAGTCTTGCCAGCACCACTTACACCCATCAAAGCTGTTAGTACTCCTGGCCTAAAAGCACCACTAATACCCTTCAAAAGTTCAAGACGATCCTCACAGACTCCTTGACTTTTCATTTCCTAAAATCAAGATAACAGAGTCAAAATGAAGGAACAATTCTAACTTTGTTTCCCTTTTTTCCTTTTCACTTTATGGTGGTTGAAATTGAAGATAGAAGAAACGCTTCGAGATGCATAAAATCATGAAAATATTTGTGAAGACATAGCTTGTTACTATAATCAAATAACTAGAAGGAATTAAGATTCAAGGTACAGATCATTCAAAAATAGTACTGCTATAGCAATTGGCTTGTACATTTAGGGAAAAGACTGTTTAAATTGAAGAAAGCACAAATATACTTAAAATATAACCAACAAAATACAAATAGAAAAACTAATTGAAATATTATATCCTAAAGTTAAGTATAGAAGGTACCTGTGGCATGTCTACAGAATATCTTATCTCATCAAAAGTGAGGGACAAAGGTTGAAAAGGAAGAACCATGCCTCTCCTTTTACCACTACTGTCTTTGTTTTCACCAACTCTTCCAGAAGACGACCTTAATGATACATCATCTTCTTTTTCCATCCTTGTTTCTAATTTTTCATCATAATTATTATGTTAGCCGGAAATACCAACCATGAAGCTACAAAAGAACCAATAACTTGGTGCACAAGGACTCACCCATAGGGCTCTTTTGTGTTGGTAATTGAATGTACTCTTCAGCTGTTGAAGCATTTCTCTCAAGCAAATTCTCTTGGGATAACCCTGCTTGATCCTTTCTGAATGCTGCAGAGGCAGCATATCCAATGATCAGAAATATATGGTCAGAAAGAGATCCAAGTCAAGTTCACAACTCAAATAAAGGCGAAGAAGTTACTTACGACTGAGATGTTTCAAAGCCAAGATGAAGAGAAAATTAAAAAGAAAAACATAACCAATCAAAGCTCCTATTCCAATCCAATACCAATAAGCTTCTGGGAAAAATCCACGAGATTTCAGTATCAATACTCCCAATGTTTCATTGGAATTTGAAGTAACCTGCAATAACACAGCGAATTATCTTATATTGAATATATCTTTCCAAAGCTCATTCATTTTCATAGAATGTCGTCACCATTAGATACTAAGGGGATCATCACCTTTCTCCAACTATGTCCAAGAAATTCATTCACAGCTATAGCATTTTGTCCATACATCAATGGTGAGGACCAATAGCCCCACAGGAACCATTTGCGGACATCCTCTGATGCAAAATACACAATTTTGTCATAAGAAAGGTTCATTAAATTAGCCAACTTTGAAGTTACATTACCATTTTCTTACCTCGTGAGATCACAAATCCTCCCAAAACTGTAACTGCAAGCAGTGCGAATATCCCAACAGTGTTTGCCACTACAATGTCCCTTCCTAACGCAGCCATCAACCGAAATAGTGCAGAAGCCATCTGGCTAACGCACAGAAGTACTAAGAATTGTTTAAAAAACCTGCCAATAAGATTTCTCATTAGATTTGAAAAGTGAGTAGTTAATAGCATAGTTGAGGATCTATGATTTAGTTTCTTCTTGCCTTCCAATATTTGGATCATAGCCAATGCCATAATAAGAGATGCATTCCCAAATGGCAACTTCTACAAGGGCTATTGGTATTTTGAGGATCCAAGGTGGAACAGAATAAGCCCATGAAGGATAAAAAAGAAGGTCTCTTTGCTTGTAAAACATTGGAAGTTTCATGATTGTCATATTCAGTTCAGATACTCCATTGAACAATGCAACAACAACTGTGAAGAATAGAGCACCCATGTAAGTTTCTGCATCCTCCATGGTATAGTGGTTCATCTTGGTTCGTAGAAATAATGTTGTTGTCAAGATAGCTAGATAAGTCAGCTGAAAAGGAGGAACAAGATGTGCTTAAGGACACAAAACACAAATAGAAGAAAAAAATGACACATCAATTACCTTTTGGGCAAAGAATGTAGTTTTAAATTAGATAATATATATAAATGGTTAGAATGTTACTCACTTGTGTGGCTTTGAAAATGTAGACAAAAGAATTTCGCTTCATAAGCAAATATTCTCTGCTAGCACAAGCTCTAAGCAGCTCTTTCCTGTTAACACCATACTTCTTTGTGGTCAATGCATTTGGATGGCCTTTAGACTTGTCAAAAGGATTGGCAAGCTCATCTCCAAGTTGTTGACCTACATGAAATGATCGGAATGCTTCCACAAAATCCTTGACAGTGACAAAGCTATGAGGTTCATCTTTACGTGCCCAATATTGCCATTGATCTTCTCTTGATGTCACCTATTGCACATCATGAGAATAAAGTTTACTCTATATCAATAGAAGAAAGAGATAAGTTTTGAAAGGAAGACTAAGTGAATCACACTCATACTTCTTGTAAGAAATCAGCAACTCCTTTCCTCTCAGGACACTGGAAACCCATTGATTCAAAGAACTGAAGTACATTTTCTCTTGGTCCTTGGTACACAATTTGTCCATCTGTTAAAAGTATTATATCATCAAATAGTTCATAAGTTTCTGGTGCTGGTTGTAGCAGAGACACAAGTGCAGTTCCATTCAGAATATGGATGGATTGCCGGATTGAGTTGACAATTTGAAAAGTTGTAGAACTGTCCAAACCAGTTGATATCTCATCCATGAACAACACCCTTATAGGGCCAACCAGCATCTCCCCTAAGCATCATTCACCAAAAGGTTTTAATCAATCAACCTCATTATAAATTTCAAATTCCGGTTTTTAAGTTTCTATCATGATTTTTTTTTTGTCAATTAGAGTTAACCTGTTGTGAGTCTCTTTTTCTGCCCTCCTGAGATGCCTCTTATCATTTCATCTCCTACCATAATGTCAGCACAAACTTCAAGTCCTAAAATCTGCAACATTTTAAATTGGAAGAAATGAAAACCATTTTTTGTTTCACTATTATTCTATATCTGATGAATATGGATATTACCTTGAGAATGTAATCAATGACCACACTTGTTTCCTGTCCTTCTAATGCTGCTGCCTGAAGATTTTTATATGAATAACAAGTAAAAAAATAATGCATCTTCAAAATTCTATCCGTTCATCATTTTAAATATAAGCATTCATGACTTTGTTTACAATCTTATTTCTCACCTTCATATAGGCATCAATATCAGGATCTGGTTCAATGTTTGCTTCCTTCTCTCTTTTCAATAGTTCTGTCAACATCTCTGTAAGGTGGTAAATTCAAAATTCTGATTAAGATCTCTTTAAAAGGCTTGAATTTATCCAAAATGTTTATACTTTTTTTTTTTGCTATTACCATAGTTGTGTCCAACCCCTTGACATCTTGCTGAGAAAGCTAATGTTTCTCTCACAGTCATTTCTCCAATGTGATTATCATATTGACTTATATATGCTGATGTCCTTTGTGGCACAAACTCTTCCAGTCCATGCCCATTGTATGTTACTCTTCCAGAATGCTAAGGTTTCCTCACCAATCATATTAATAATTAGTTATAATTGGAGAATTACTCAACACTTATAAGTCCCTGAACTATTTAAATAAGTATTTTATACTTTAAAAGTTCATAAACAGGTTTCTGAACTTTTAAATCAGTTTTAGTTATAGCCCCCTCCGTTATAGTTCTATTTAAATTCCATTAAGTATAGAAAGAAGCCTAATTAAAAAATTTTAAATAGTTTTGGAAACTGGTCACTGGCTAATTTAACTATTCAATAAGTTGCTGAACTAATTAAATTTTAATTAGATCTTTGTATTTGATGGAACCCTCTTGTTTAGTTCAAACTTTATTATTTTCATTATATACAAAAAAAAAAATGAAACCCGGATAAAAATGTGATTGAATCACAATGAAAAATAATTTAAAAGTTAAAAAACTTACTTATTTTAAAATTCTCAAACAATATAGGGATCTACATATCAATTTAACATTATTATAATTAGAAAATTATATTAAATATTCTCTCAAAATTATTATAATTAAAAAGGGAAGTCTAAATTATCTTATGAGATAAACAACCTTATCTAAATCAAATTAATGAGATTAAAACTTATATTAAAAATTAAGCCCATAAAATTATAATGTTTTATAAATAAAATCTCAGTGATCTACCTAGAATAAGATTATTCACATCATGGATACCCCATAACCCCAAATTAAAATAGGTTAATTTCCTTACTTTCAAGTCTTTACCAAGTCTTCCAGCCAAAGTCAACAGCAAAGTGGTCTTTCCAGAGCCTGGTGGCCCCAAAAGCAATGTCATTCTGCAAAAAAGTTCACACAAACAACAAAAGATCTCATTGGAGAGTGTACAATGGATAACTTTGATAAGAACTAAAAAAACTACAAAAATGAAAAACAAAGAAATTGTCTTGAATTCACCTTCGAGGCTTTATGATTCCACTAACATTCTGAAGGATATGTAACGGTTTCTTTGGACTTGGAATTGCGTGAAGATAATTTAGAAAACCCTTAACAAAAGAAAGACAACAAAGAATGAATAATGAAGGATAAAGCCAGTGAATAAAGGAAAAATAGTAGTATATGATATGTTGAAATACCTCTACTACATTACCAAAGAAGTTAATTAATGTTGGCAAAGCTCTGCTTCCAACGTAAACTTGTGCTTCAACATTTATATGCTCAAATCGAACTTCAATTGTTGGAATATCAAGACCAACTCTGAGTTTAGTTTAACACAACAAGTATAAGATATCTCAATTCAATTTTATGCTTGGATTCAGAATTTTCCAAAAGACACCATGCTTCAACTGTTAAATTCTAGACTAAACAATTTTTTTTTAAAATATGTTTTTAGTTAATACAAATATGATTAATTTTAATTTTAATTTTTCAAAATTGTTAGATTAAATAATCATAAAAAAGTTTAAAAAAAGAGTATTCCTTAAAATGAAAGTAAAATAATTGCTAACTAACATGATTAAATACATGTCATGCTATCAAAAACAATAACAAAGATATTTTTAAAAAAATTAAAATTTGAGACCAAAATAAAAAAAAAAGTTAAAAGATTAAAATTTAATCATATCTAATAGGATTAAAAAACATATTTAAGATTTTTCTTTAATGTGATTTCCATGTTATTGCATAAAAAGCTTAAAACAGATAATTTCATCATACCATGGTTGAATTGTGTTAATTAAGACTCACCTGTCCATTCGTTCCCTTAGTTTCATCAAGAACCTTTCATTATCTTCTTCAGGTATTTTCACAAGTTTCTCTAGAAGATTCTTTCTCTCTGCTAACTCTAATTGTTTGATATCAATTTCTTTTCCTTTACCTTCTACTTTGGTGAGTACACTTCTCCTAATACCTGCTTTTGTGAGGAGTCTCTCTATTGCTACACACTTGAGAGCCTCTTCATCTTCTTCACGTTCTGAAGTTGAAAAAACACCCTTTCTCTCCATTGATTTCTTGACAAGTATAATTAGTGTGACCAACCCTCATGCATAATGTTACTCTCTAAGTTTCATTACATAAGGACTATTTGTAGTTGCACTAAAACTACCTACGTGACTGTCAAAGATTTTTGTCCTCTTATTTTTGTTTGTATTACAAATTATTGCTAACATAAATATAAAACAATCGTAATTTTTGTTCATATTTTTCAACTCTCAGAAACTGGATTTGTAAATCATTTACCTTTATACAAAATCTACACACTTATTATAACATATAATGTCAACTGAATTTCGTAATTTAAATCCTATTATATTTTTTTACAAAAAAATAATTTTAACTTGTAATTAATTTAAGAAGTTTAATGTACTTACAATCTTATGCATTACATACCAATAAAGTTTTTATATGGATGATAGGTTTTGAGTCTATATATTTGGAATATGTGAATTTAATATTTAACTATTGAATGTAACTTTGTACCTTTGAATAGTTAAAATTAAGTTTGAAATGTAGCTTTCAACATATAAAATTAAAATTTTGGAGAAAAAATTAACAAATATGCTTAAAACATTAATTTAGTAATTAATTTATGTCATATATATCTTATTTCTCTTAAACACCAATTCTAATCATATGTAACTTAAATCATTAGGATTAGTTTAATAATAAAAAGTTGAAAATTAAAATAGTATTATATGAATATCTTTAAGTTTCAACTGCATTGTTTTTTATTTTGTAAAAAAAAAAAATCATATGTAACCTCTACTAAGAGAGATAACCAGCCCAGCCTGAAGTGAATGCTTTGAATTAGAATAAAATTTACTGTTTTGCTTTTGATAAAAACAAAGTTGCTTATAATCTTAGAAAAAAAACAGAGATTAAAAATAAAAAAGATAGTTAATATTTTTCTCAAACCAATAATCATTACGATTTTTCTGATAGATTCAAGAATTGTCAATTAGCATTTGTATAGTCCACTAAGGGTTTGATTATAGAAACTCCGGATTATGACGGCTGATTTGCTAATTCATGGCATAACGAATATCTTGGTTTGAGATTCGCAAGACATGTCAATTACCATTTGTATATAATTCTAACAATCTATTTACTAAAACAACTTTTTCCGTTTGAGATTCCAGTCTTGTCAATTAGCGTTTGTATATAAGTCTAATAATCTAATTCAACGCAGAACAAAACGGCTTTTTGGGTCTGAGATTCAAGACTTGTCAATTAGCATTTGTATATAAGTCTAATAATATTTTATATTACAAACTCCGGATTGTGACGGCTGATTTGCTAATTCAATCAAACACCCAACGAAAATGGTCATTTGATTGTTTATTAACTGAATATCATCTTGATTTGGGTGGATAAGATAAGGCTTATTATGTTTCTTATATATACTATTTTCCAGTTCAAATTTGACATACTCTATTGGATGTGAATGCTTTGCGGATCCAACAATGACTTATTGTCATATATTGTTGTATGTAAATACCCAGTGCCGATCATATAATAGAATAAAGACTAAAATATATTTTTAATTTTTTTTTTAATTTTGGAAATTTTGTTTTAGTCTTTTAATTTTAAAATAATAAATATTGGTCTCTTATTTTTTAAAATAATTTTTTTAATTTTTAAGTAATTAATATTTAACATGTGATATATAATAATGTTTAATGCGTTAAAGATGAAAGATTAAAAATAAATTATTTAAAAATAAAATATCAAAATTAATTATTTTAATAATGAAAAATTAAAATTTCAAAGTTTTGAAAGTGCTAAAAAATATTTTATCCTAAAATAAAATTAAATATTGAATTGCTTATTTTTTTGTCGCAATTTAGATTGTTTGATTAATTTATAATTAAACTAAATAATTATATTTATATGTTTCAAGAGTTACAAATTTAATCCGATATTCTCCATATAAATGTATAAAAAATCAGAAATAATTTGTTGTATTTAAAAAACGACATATATAAGATTGTTATGTTGTTTTATAATTAAAATAAGTTTGTAAATAAAAAATATAACATAAAATTTTATTAATTTTAGTAAATATAAGTATAATTTATCCAAACTAAATATTAATATTTCTCCCTAAAAACCAAGTCTCGCTTAAGATGAGTGTACGAATCACCTTATAATAATAAAGCAAAGATAATGTATATGTACATTTTTAAGCTCTTTCACTTTCTCTCATTTTCTCCCTCTTTTTTATAATCATCCACGTTTATTGGCTGGAATAGAACACATATTTTTTAATCTGTTTAATTTTTTTTAATATAAGGTTAATGTTTTATTTCATTGCCTTTTGTCTTTTGTTAGTACCAGATTTGGTTATTCACTGTCTAATTGAATGCTATTTGAAAACATTTTGCTTTCTCCATTTTAGCTTAATGTTAATCATAGAATTCTTCTTCATGTAATTAATATTATCTGCTTGTTTCCAGTCAAAATTGGTATATACCGAATATTTATCATGGGTTTATAGCCTTTTTCAATTTTCTTCCTCCTTCTTAAGAATGTGTCCTGCATTAACTGAAAAAATGAGCTACCGCGCCTCTATTTTGCTCATCATTTTTGGCAATATGTAGCTTGGTATTCAATAAGCTATCCATTATCTATTAATGCAATATCTATTAATGCAACTTGGTATAATCAATTTAAGCCATATTTGTTCTTCAATTTTTTCACTTAATATTTATCTTTTTTTTTTCTATTGGTCTACATTGAAAGATTATGAAAATTTTATCATCAATTTATATAAAGGTTAATTTTTTGCAAGAGATACATAATCGTTAATCATGGTATTTTTTAATATGTATTTAAGAGAATACTTTTTGAAAAAGATACATAATCCTATGTGATAGTGTTATTAGGATGCGTTGATGTATGTGTAAGAGTGCTTTTGAAATGCACTTGATGAAATTTCAAATAAATTGTGAAGTAAAAGTTTATTCACAATTCTAACGTGTACATGTTCTTTATGAGAGGCACTTAATGTTTAAGATATACATTTAACAATTATATCTACGTGAATAAATATGATTGAGAAGGTAAAAGTTATCTTTTATGAAAGATTAGACAATTTGTCTCAAATACTCATATAAGTACCAAGATAATTAAAGAATAACATTTAAAATTATTTTATCATTGATTCTCTACAATTTAAAGTTATAGTATGTGTAATGGGACCTCAGTCTAGTTCAAATAGTTAAAAATTAACTCACTTTTTAGTTAAAAGTTATTTTCTCACTTCATTATGTGTTAATTCAATTCTTTAAACATCAACATTGAAGCATAAAATTAACTTTTTATTCCGAGAAGTTAGTCACTTTCTACGTCATTAGTCGGACATTGTTAGGTAAAGATTTGTAAGTGCAATTTATGCATACTCTTAAATTTGTGTTATAATGGTAGAAGATAGTGATAATATTGCATTACTTTATTATATAGCCATGGAGAATTTATTGTGGCATTATTCTCGTGATCATTAAGAAATTATTGAAATATTATTACTTTAAATATCACACAATCCTTAAATTATAGGATTTCTAATCCTCTAAATATTTCTTTCTAAGTATTACTATTAAAATTTTAACATGTGTAGATTTTGAGTACATGATTTTGTGCATACCATTATATTAATCTTGGAAAGTAAAATCAGAATTAATTTACACAAGAAGTCTGTCAAATTTTTCTTTCAAAATGTCCATTCTTCCACGATGCATCTTCTTCTTTTTTCTTGAGCAATTTCTTCAAATTCTTCACACATGTTCTTGATTTTGTAAAACAAACAAGATAATATTTCAATTCTAATCCTTCTTTCATAAATGAATTGTTCCTTAAGATATGATAAATTTTATTTTATAAATAAATATTATCAACATAAATCATGATCACTTTTTATTTAATTTTTAGTCCTCTTCCAAACTTTGTACCTAGGAAGCTCTGTATGCTTCTTTGAAAGACTTAATATATATATATATATATATATATATATATATATATATATATATCTTATGAATCATTAGAAATTATAAAATAATGTGAAATTATTTAATTTATTTTGTTCCAAAAAATTTTAAAGAAGGTTAACCCTTGCACTTCTCTAATGATATGGATATCATATAAAATGAAGATATGATATATTTCATTAATCCAATCACAATCTTTTAGAGTATAAAGAAATAAAAAAATATTTTATTATTTAGAATATGAATAAATAGATTACAATAAATGTTATAAAATAAGATAAAATATAACATAATAAGTGATTCAAAAGAGTAACAAATTGTGTATCAATAAGTTAAATAATGGGATATGTGATAATGATTCACATTGGAAAGGAAAAATGGTAACACAAAGACAAGATTGTGTGGAAGAAATGATTAATACACTAATATGTTCCTTTATGATGGCAGTGGTGAAGAAGACAACACCAATCTTGGACTTTGTGAGAAAATTTGTAGGTTGATGGGTATAGGGTATGTGTATGATTCAAAATTCTTCGTTAGCCACTTCTCCAGAAAATGATAATCTATAGAGAGATATTTCATAAGTGAAAAACTAGATTTGCATAAAAATAGATCACACCAATATTGATAAAATAAATTGTAGGATGAAACTTTAAAGTAACATGGAGTTATTTGAGAAGTTCTTGAAGCTGCAATACTTAAGTTGTAGTGGTGGATATTATTTTGTACTCAACCTCTGAGGATGACTTGGCAACCATGATTTTTTCTTGCAAGATCAAGAGATGGAATTTGGCCCTAGTAAATTATACAAGAATATGTGACTTCATGTCTTGTGTCTCCAATTAGGTCTATATAATAATAAGCATGGAAGGAAAATATGTTTTGCAACCCGCATGTCCAAATCTATTAGGACTTGCATGTATTGAGAAAGCTAGTTAACAGAGAAGGAGGCATCATATCTGGTTAGAGAAATATATTGAATGGAACCAACTATCTTTCTATAGACATGAACATGATATGTAGAAGAATCACCAAGTGAGGATAAGTTACATGAAGAGATTGGCATGGGAAAAGGTCATGCATCATGCATGTTAGTGTCATGAAGAAGATCACAAACATAATGATGTTGTGTGAGGAACATACTTGTAATGGTGGTGGGTACAAGTTTTATGACCAAAGTATGAGTTGGAATGACCGAGTATTTAAGTGAGAATTCATGAGCCAAGATAGCTTGGAAGGTTAACCAAACCTTGGGGGTATTTCCTATGAAAAGCAAGTCGTCAACATAGATGAACAAGGATGCATCTAACTTTGAATTGGTAAAAACATAGACTAGTATTAAGCTTTTAAGAGAATTATACCAAACATGTGGGGATTATTTTAGGTTGTATAAAACCTTTTGTATTTTACAAACATGATGAGGGAGATGGGGATGGATGAAATATAGTGGTTGGGCCATAAAAGTATCCTCATTGATGATACCAAGGAAGAAGAGCGTTGTTTACATCCATTTGAGATAAAGACCAAACCTTGGAAATAGTAGCATATAGAACTAGTTATATGGTTTGGGGCTTAACATGCAACTGAAAGTGTCATGAAAATAACCAAGATATTAATAAAATCCCTTGGCAACTAAATAATCTTTGTAATGAGAAATGGATCCATTAGTGTTGCATTTGATGCAATACACCCATTTGTTCCCAATAACATTAGAATGATATTGTTTAGGAACTAAAATCCATATACCATTTAGAGTGTTTAAGAACTTAGGTAAGACATATAGGTTTCATATGTAATTGTTTTAACTTGAAAATGTCATTTTTAGATCTCGTGACAATTGGGTGTGTGAGTATATTTTGATTGAGGTTCGAGGAAGATTCTGTTGCATATTTAGGGGATGCCAATAATGTGCCTACACTATCATCAACTTTAGAGAAGGAATTAATAAAGTGATCTTGGGTGGAGATGCTAACATCATGAGATGAGGAGGAGTTTGAATTTTAATTTGAGGAGGAAAGTAGAAGTCGAAATATGGATTCAGATGATATAATGAAGGGATTTAGTGAGAAGGAGATGGAGTAAGGCTAAGGCAAGATTAGGAGGTTAACATGATAAAGAGTGACATTTGAATTTGAGATTAAGCTAGAATTAGAGAATAGAAATATATCCTTAACAAATTGTACATGATGAAAGGAGTGGGACTTATTTGTGGATAAAATATAGTAGTAATAAGAACTTTGGGATGGATTATAACCAAGAAAAATACATAGAAATTATTTAAATTGAAGTTTAATTATATAATAAGGAACCAGCCATGGAAAACAAACACTCTTAAATATATAAAGTTTATAATAATTTAATGTATGTTTAAAAGCTTTTTAAAAAGGATATTTCATTGTAAAACTTGGAGTATGCATGCAATTAAATATTATGTTCATAGGACAAAAAAGTAAGAGAAAGAGAGACATGATTAAAAAGATAACTTACAATTTCCACAAGATGACGATCTTTGCATTTAGAAAGTCCATTATCTTTTAATATATATAGTGGAGTTGTGAGATGAGTTTACATAAATTACATGCTTTGATACACCAAAATACTAACATCTAAATTTATTATTACAAGGCCTGTTAATATAGCAAAAGTTTCTTAGTCCATTATAAAATGAGAAATTGAAATCCTTCTCTAAGACAAGACCAAGACCTAATTTGAACCATTTTCACCACACTCTAAAATAAGAACTATATTTTTAAAAGACATAGCATCTTATGGATTTGACAAGACCAAATAAAAACCACTTGATGTTAAACGAAGATTGTGTTTATAACATGCAAGATTTCAAAAGATTTTGTTCCCATAAAAAAGCTTTCTTCTTCATTTTCACCATTTTTTTTACTATTCCCACCTCATACTAGCTAGTCCAATACTCCATTTTCTTTACTAAGCATTGCTTATTTTCTAATATAGAATATAACCTATTGTATTTTTTCTTCAATAGTTGATTCTTCATCCATTTTTCATCCTAAAATAATGTTGACCTATTATCCCCTCTTTCTTAGCAATATTTTTTTTTTACTAATTCTCTAAAGCATTTATCACAAAAAAAAATAAATTCTAATGGTCTATTTGGATGAGGGAAGGAAGGAAAAAGAAATTATGGAAAGATTTTTCGTTTTTTGTTTGTGGATGGAAACAAGAGGTAAAGAAACATTTTTCGTGGAATTCATAGGATTTTTAATCCTCCATTTAGGCGAGAAAGTTGGAGGGAGAACATTTTTTTATTTTTTAAAATTAATATATATTTAAAAAATAAAATAAATAAATATTATATTAATAAAAAACATAGTAAAAATCTAAATTTTATTTTTTAAAATTTATACAAAACAAAATTTATACTACTAATACATTTTTTTTTCTCTCTTTTCCATTCATCCAAATAAAAGAAAATATTTTTTTTCCTTACCTTCCTTTCTTTTTTCTATCTATCCAAACAACTCACTTTTTCTTCTTGTTTACACTCATTTTCTTTCTTTCATTTTTTTCTTCCTATTTTCTGCATGATCCAAACAAAGTATAAATCTCTCCACCAACATAAACCCTACAAAAATATTTCAAACTCCCAATCCCCTTCACTTCACCATATTTAGAAAGAAAAAAAATGATGCAACAATATATGTTTTTCATTTATTAACCTCCATCTCCACTTAGCAAACAATGTTAGATTGAACTTTCTTATGTCTTTATCCTTAATCCTTCATTTCTTTTTATAAACACACCTTTTCCAAGTTAGGACCCCAACCATAAGCCATAATACAAAAAGAAGTTAGTAGATTAATCATCACATGGTCCAAAATATAGAAAGTTCATGTTTAAAGAATAAGAAAAGTGAGGAGAAAAAATAATGATGTGACTAAAAGGGAGGGAGAAGAGAGTTCAGGAGAGTATGAGATTCTATTATTTGAAATATGGGGAAAAGTGAAGAAAAAAGTATCTTAAGAGATTGTGGAAGTAGTTATGAAGCAGAGGAGAGGGAGTTAGTTCTTTATAGAATATGTGTTTTGTGTACATGAAAGGTTTTTTTTTTATTTTATTTTTTAATATAGTAAAATCTTTCCTGAAGTTTCTTTTTTATCATCAACTATTTTTGTTTGTATGGTTGTAGGATTCAATTTTGTATAATTTAGTTTGATTTAATGAATACAAAGGTTATCATAAGTTTTTTGTTGAAGAAAGTAGGCGAAGAAAGGACAAAGGTGGTTTCCATTTAAAAAAAATTGAAGAAATAATGAATGAAAGCAAAAGTGGCATATCCAAAGATCGAATTGGCTAGTATCAAGGATGTAATGGTTACAATGTAGATTAAGAAAACAGAACATTAGGAGAAATTTTTATAGTTTTATTGATTAATAAGATTGAGAGAAAAAAAAAGGTAGATAAAAAATAAGATGAAAATAGAATTGGGAACAAAGAGAAGAATAAGAAGAAATATAAGTTGAAGAAAACAACATTGTTAGAAAACCAAATCAAGTTCAAGGCTAGTAAAATTACATGGAGAGTCATTGGATGATTTTGGTAGTATATGTTATAGGATCCTGTATATTTTGAACATCTATTTTGTATTACATTTATTATTTAATCTTATAAAACATTTCAGTTTAATATTTTTTTCTAGAAAATATATATTAATATTCTTAAAAAATTAAGTTTAACTTTATATATTAAGTAGATGAGTTGATTGTGAAATCCTACTTAATACTATTCTAAAAGCATTCTTAATCAAATTAGGATAATATAATTATGTTAAGACTAATGTGTGAGTAAATTAATGATCAAATCTTATAGATCATGAATATGAGATATCAAATCTTCATATGTATACACATTAAAAGGTAATGATGTATTGGTATAATCCACCGTGAGAACATTATATTGACAATTACATAAGTGTCATAAGCACTTCTTAATGTGATAATAATATATGTAGTCCTTAAACCTAAAGTTACTTGGGTTCCTATATGAAGAGTTTTATATTTTGATATTATCAAATGTCAACTATAATATGACGACCATAAAAACAATAACCGGATATAGAACAAATCATGAGAAAGATTGTGCATGATACCTATGAGATTTGTTCCTCCTACTTGATAAATTCAACTTAAAAATGTTTAGTCATACCTGAAGAAGGTAATCATGATATATTTATTTCTAAAAAGTTTACTTAGGTATCAAAGAACACAAATTGGACTATGAAAGGATGACACATTCATGTCTTGTGTCCAATTAAATATCCTTATAAAGGAACCAATCATATAATTATTATCGAAAAATAGATTATGTCATATTAATGACATTTTGGATATTTCAATTACAATGATAATTTATTAGATATCATTTACTATTTATAATATTAAATATAAAATATATTTAATATTATAATCAAATATAAAAAATATCCATAGATTACATATTTAAAACAAGCTCATTAAAAAAGTTATATTTTAGTAAAATTAGAATATTATTTTATTGGGACAAAATTATTAAGAATAAATTCAATTAGAATAGTATGAGTACATATAGGGTTAGTCACATTGGTGTTGCTTGTAAATAGAGTGTGAGATACTTAATCCTAATGATTTGATATGGATAGTCATATTCTTAATGTGTCTGACTAACATAATGATGAATGATAAGTTCTAGTCAAAATATTCGTTTGAAAACCTATAAACATGTTGTTGTTGTTGCCTAAATGTGTAACTAAAATAATTCGTAATTCCTTATTTTTTTTTTTAATTAAAATTTGAATTCACATGTACAATTGGAATCCTTATTATTCTACTATTTTATTTTATGTAAAATTCTTTAAAAAGTTGAAACAATAAGTAAAAACGATAAAACTTACCATATTCAACAAAGAGAATTTAACAAGATAAATCATATACAAGCTGAAATTTACTTTTAAGGACAAGATATTCATCCTAATATACACATCAATCCCATCCAAACTGTATATGGATGGACCTACCATTCATTTCTTTAATTCCTTACTAAAAAAGGATAGGAAGTTAACATAGAAGTGGCTAAACTTTGAGCTATTAGAATAACATGGAAGTATTAGTAATGAAAATATTTATGAACGGCTAACAACACTTTAGATAAGGCTAAAAATGAGTCGAAACAAATTAAGTTAAGTTCAGCTCAACTTAACTCGATAAAAATTTATTTGACTTGAAATTCAACTCGAGTTTGATACAAACTTTTTTTCTTAACTCGACTCAACTCAACTCAATTTAAGCTTGTGAATGATTCGATTTGACTTGCTAGCTAGTTAACTCAAGTCACAAACCAAAAGTTAAAATAAATTAAATTTAAAATATTTTAAATTTTTAATTTACTAATATATTTTTGACAAAATAATTTTCTAATTGAAAAATATAAATATAATTATAATTTATATGATAGTACATTGGATATTTCACATTTATATTTTATTACTAATTTTAAAACTAAATTTTTTTCTAAATATATAACTTCTTATAATGTATATATTACATTACATATTTTATCTATTTTATATAAAAATAAAAAATTATATAAATTTAATTTATATAAATAACGATCTGGTTCATAGATTAAACAAATTAAATTATACATAGTTAATGTTTAACTTATTTAATTAATAAATTTAATTTTTAATTTATATTCAACTAATTTAATTCATAAGTTAAATTTAACAAGTTAATTATCAAATCAAATTTTAAATTAATTTTACCTTAATTTCGTTTATTACCGGTTCTAACTCTAACAATCGAAAAGTGATAATGACTATATTTGAAAGTTTGAGTAACTCACAACCTAGTAAAAAGATTATTAGGTGACCAATACTTTGGGAACACTTTTGAAGGAATATGATAGGAGATTTGAGGACATTTGAATAGTATCTGAGCATTGGATCCTTTGCATCCTTCATGTTTGGAAAAATTGGTGCAAGCGGTGGAGAAAAAAGAGATGGAAAAAGAAGGGGGAGCAATCCTTTGAAATGAGAAAAAGGATGAGGAGGTGTTGGGTTAAATATGAGCTTTAAATCTAGCTCAATCTGATTAAGAAAGGGAGGTCCAACAATGATTGGGCTTATGTACAAAGTAGGAAGGAAAGTAATAGTAATGGAGGGAGCAATAAGCTGAACACTTACGGATCTAAATATAATGTGAGAGTTGAAGAGGGAGATAGGAGGAGCTCGACTCCTAGATAAAAGGATCAAACCCTTGTCATGTCATAAGTTGATGGAAATAAAGCAAAAGAGGTTGTGCTACAAGTGTGCATGCCCTTTTTCACTCCCTCCATCGGTGTTTGGACTAATAAGTCAAAACAAAGGTGATGGATGGATTGGATGAAGAGGACAAAGTAGGGAACATGCTGGCCACTGAAGTAGAAGGAAAGGAGGAGGTCAATAAGGAATTTAACATTCTCCAACTCGGCAACCTTTCGGTGAACAAGGACTTGAGACATCAGAGTTTGAAGTTCTGGGGTGTCATAAAGGGCTTCTAATACTGATCTTAATGGATGTTGAAGCTACACAACTTCATATCCACATGGTTAGGGAAGATTATGGACTAGACTATGAAGATTACAAGGGAGATAAATTTTAAAATTGCAGATATGCATAGAGCTACAATAAGGGGGTTATGCAAAAGAGTGGAGTTAACTGTGAATGAGACCAATTTTATAGTGGACAAATTTCTTTTTTATTTAGAGGGGATTAATAATGTTGGGTATTTTCCTTAGGGTAGATGATGATGGATTGAAGGAATCAATTGATGAGGTTCAAATGGAAAGGAAATTTAGTTGAATTGTAAAAGGAAGGTTATCACTCAAAAATTTAGGTGTCTTTCCAAAGCATATGTGGGAGACCAAGGTAGTTAATAGAATGGTCGTTTCTATTTTCAGAATCACCTACTGGAGATCAAGGATGTATCTTGGGCTAGGAAATTGTACTGAATGAGCAATGTGAAGATTTAGAGGAGATTTTGAACTGGTTTATCGAGATGTTCAATCAACCTAGATCTTTACCGCCAATAAGGAGAAAAGAGTATGCAACTACCTTAATTCAAGGGCAGTGACCTATAAATATGAGACCTTATTGATATCTCCATCACCACAATAATGAGATTGAGAAGCAAGTTAGGGAATAATGAAGGTTTCATCTGACACAGAAACAATGCTTACTCAAGCCTTGTAATATTAGTCAAGATAAAAGAACGACACAAAGAGGATATGTGTCGACTATATATCTTTGAATAAAGTCATAATACATGAAAACAAAATTTATCCTTGTTATAAACAAGTTGTTAGATGAGATTCACGGGGCTATATTCTTCTCCACACTTGACCTCAAATCTAATTAAAGGATATTGATATACACAAGACAACATTCAGAACTCACGAATGGAACTACGAGTATTTAGTAATGTGACTTTTTGGTTGATGAATTCCTCTTATACTTCTCATTTATTAATGAATGAGGTATTTCTTCTTATGCTCAAAAAATTTATGTTGATTTTCTTTTATGATATCTTGATGTACAACCCAAATTGTGATTCTCATTTGATCCATCTTGCTAAAGTGTTGAGAATTCTTTTGGAGCAATGGTTGTTGCTCAATAAGAAAAAGAAAAAGAAAAAAAGCCACTTTGCTCAACAATCTATTAAGTATCTTGGAAATATTTATGAAGGAGTAGCTATGAACCCGAGTGTGTTAAGCTGGTTGGCACTAAAAAATGTTAAAGGAGTGCATGATTTCCTTGGATTGACATGGTATTATCGAAAACTTATTAAAAACTATGACAAGATAGACAAAAAAAATTAACGGATCTCACCAAAAAGGAAGGTTTCCACTGGAGTTTCAAGACACAAAATGCTTTCGAAACTTTGAAAAGAAGGCTTATGTCTGCACCTGTCCTAGCTTTACTTGACTCCACATATGATATAAATAAGGCACCTTATCGTATTAAGTAACCAATCCGGGTTATATAAATATAGCAATTCTAAAAATCTACTAAACAAAAAAAAATTATTACACAAGCAGAATTTTTTTTGTACAATTTGTGTGGGAAAACTTTGTTGTCTCTTTTCATTTTAAAAAATTATTTATAGATGAGATACATATATGTGACAAAGATAAAATAGAAAATAAAAATAATTATTTACAATATCACATATGATATCATTTATTTATTATAGAAATAATATAATTGGTATAAAAGATTCAACTTTAGTTACATGGCATATGCTAGCACAAATAAATAAAATTCTAATAGAAAAGGTAAAAATAAATTTTGTTTCTTTAAATATAATTAAATTTATTTTTAATCTTTTAATTAAAAATTTTATTAATTTTAATCTTTGCAAATTTAAATTCGTTTAAAACAATTCATATTATTATCTTTTAATGATATAACATACATTTAAATATTGTACGTTACATATTAAATTTCATTATATACTGCCAAAGAATCCTACAAAAGAATGCAAAATTCATCTCCGCTGCCACTAGTAATGCACGTTTTTCATATGATTAAAATGTTGAGCGAGATTGGAGAACAGAGGAATAATTATGTATGCATGAAACCTCTGAAAGGGCATTGGAATGATTTCATCGTTTTTGGAAGTTGAATGCTTTGATTCCAAAGGCAAAGATGAGCGCAAACAACACTGAGAAACCGGCCACCACAATTGCAACCACTCCTAGAAAGTCATGTTCAAACCCAAAGTAACTCTTCACAAATTCTTTAATCCTTTGACCATTCTCAAGTGTGTCCCTGCTGTCTCCATATTGGGAAGACACTAATCCATTCAAGGTCCATGCGACAGGGCAAATCCAATAGTACCACTTCCACCATATGGGTATTCTCTGTAATTGTTTTTTTTTTTCCTTAAAGTTAGTTCATGTCATGCACACTATAAAAGAAAATGTAATATACCAAAAGAAAACGATGTCATAGGATTACTTTCTAACAAAAATTAAAACTATTAATATACTATCAGTATGATTATAATACTAAGAATATGATACACCAATAATGTTTAATATATTAATTTTTCTCATCAAAGGAACATGTTACTATGCATTACAGTGTTGTCTACACCCATAATTTTAATATTAATAGTTTAATTTTTATTAGACAAGTATTATACCAACTGAAGCAAACTCAATGTCTAGTTGACAGTATATGACGTTTTTTTTGTAGGGACATTAACCAAAAAGCTATCAGGAAGTATGTAACTCACAGATAAGGGAATGATGAAGCCTGAGAAAAGACTCCATATGGCATAGAATGCGCTGGACAATATGGCAGCAACATGTGGGTTTGGAGTGATGGCCATGGTCATCATACCGTAGAAGGTGTAGTACAAGAAAGTGAAGTACATGAAGAAAAGATACCACAAGAACTTTGATGTGGTCCAATCAAATCCCATCATGGCATATACTATAATTCCATATATCAGAGTCTGAACCAAAATGTGGGGAAGTTCAATAATAACCTGCGAATATAATACAATCATTAGACTCAACTTTACATGTAATGAAAGCCACCTTTTTGCTCTGGACTGTGATTGCTAGAACAATGATGTGTCATATCTCTTGTTCTTTTTGAAGTGTTGCATGTATTGAAGTTAAATAATTTACCTGTGCAAGAGCATATGGCAAAGCTGAATACATTCCAGCAGCTCTCTCTCTGTAGAAGACAGTTCTCTCTACTGCTATTACAGGCTGCACTGAGCAACCATTTTGTACTCCAATGAAGGTAACTGCAGCATACATTGAACCCATAGCATTGAAAAGATCTTGCTCTTTTCTCCTGTGATTTCCATTAATTTAAAGGTATTAGCCTATCAGGTGGTAAGATTTGTTTTGAATTCCTTTTCACATCACTTTATTTGTTTTATGTCAATTTTTTTTCACATACCTTTTCAAGCCAATGTCCCAAAATATGATCCCAAATAACACAGCTATTAGTGTTGTAAATAGGAGTCTAACTGCAGTATATGATGTGTTTCGCCAGTAAGATAAGTGTTGTTTCCATAGACAAGCTATACATTGCGTCACCAAAGTCTGTGAATACTGACTATCAAAGTAGAGATCCTCTGAACCTTGAGGAGGTGAACTGTGCTCCTGGATTAATTGTTTGTTTCTCCTAAACAATTAGAAGTATTAGTAACTTATTTATAAGTTGAGAAATATATATATATATATATATATATATATATATATATATATATATATATATATATATATATATATTCTCATAATCCGGAAACTTCGATCTCTCAAGAGAAAAACTAACTGCTCCTTACTAATATTTGTGATTATGTTATCAAACATAATATAAGGTTTAGGATAGGAATCTAACCGGTGAAGTTCAGAGTTTTTGTATACATTAGTGAAGTTGACCTTAAGACATGCTTCTGTTCCTGCTGATGTAACTTCCAACATCCAGGTTGCAGGATTGTAACCATCTTTGATCTTAGGAACTCCTTGTATAGCCTATTGTAAAATGCACTATAGTGAATTCTAATGCTATTTTAGCGGCTTATGATATATGCTCAATGTCATTTACACTAGAGACTCACCTCAAAGTACTGAATCAGATGGGAACTGTGGCGGCCTAATGGACCAGCATATATTTGCTCCCCTCCCAATTTCAGAAGTAGAAGCTGAAAAGGTTGAGATTGCAGCTATTATTTCTCTGAAATGTATAGTGTACCTAAAGGGCAAAAGCAAAGTTACACCCCAAAGTTCTTACCTCATCAAAGGCATCAAATATATCAATACTTGGCTGGTGGATAGTGCAAACCACGGTACGTCCGGTGTTCACGGTGTTCCTCACGGTTCTCATTACAATTGCAGCTGCTCTAGCATCAAGGCCAGAGGTTGGCTCATCCATGAATATTAACGATGGATTTGCTACAAGTTCAACTGCAATTGTAAGTCTCTTGCGTTGTTCAGTTGAAAGCCCATTCTCTCCTGGCAACCCAACTAGTGCTTCTCTTAATGAGTTAAGCTCTACAAGCTCCATAACTTCCTCAATGAACATCTGCATCTCATAAAATTGAGTTCAAGTTAATAAGTTGTTATGTCTCATTACCAAAGGTTAGGAGACCTAGTTATTAATTGTTCTGCACTTTGAGCAATCTTGTGATGTTTAAAAAACAGTTTAAAGCCATAATCAGTTTCATATGTCTAATTTGGAAAGGAGAAAACTGTACCTCTCTAGTTGTGCGATCAACTTCATGGGGTAATCGAAGCCATGCTGAATATAGCAAAGATTCATAGACTGTGACATTGGGTGAGTGGATATCAAATTGTTCACAATATCCTGAGATCCGAGCAAATGTTTCTTGCTTCTTTGGGTACCCAGATATTGTGATGTTTCCTTCAATATGTCCACCAGTTTTCCTTCCAGCTAAAACATCCAGTAGAGTAGTCTTGCCAGCACCACTTACTCCCATTAAAGCTGTTAGTACACCAGGCCTAAAGACACCACTAATACCCTTCAAAAGTTCTAGACGATCCTCGAAAATTCCTTGATTTTTCATTTCCTACAATCATGGTAACTGTCAAAATGTAGAGCAATTCTAATATTTTTTCCCTTTGAGGTTGGATTGAAGATAGATGAAATGATTTTGAGATACATAAAAAATCATATAAATACTGTTGAAATAACCTGTCGCAAAGTTGCATAAAGAGAATGATTAAAAATACTTGGTGCAATGCAAATTATTTAGAAAAAGATACAGCGCTATAGAAATTGTCTTGTCCATTTTGAGAAAAGAAAAATAGAAATTACAGAAAACACTCAAATATATTTGTAATAAATTCAATACTATACAAATAGAAAGACTAATTAAAAGACTACATATTAAAAGGAAGTGTGTAAGGTATACCTGTGGCATGTCTACAGAATATCTGATCTCATCAAAAGTGAGGGATAGAGGTTGAAAAGGAAGAACCATACCCCTCCTTCCATTTCTGTTACCTTTATCATCACTAACTCTTCCAGAAAACGATCTGGATGATATGCTTATTTCTTCTACCATCTTTGTTTCTGTCTTGTCATCACAGTCATAATGTTATGGCTTGAATACCAACTTCAAGCTAGAAAGAGAGAAACTATGTTATTGAGTTCAAGGACTGACCAAAAGAGTTCTTTCCATTTTGTAATTGAATGAGCTCTTCGGCTGTTGAAGCATTTCTCTCAAGCAATTTCTCTTGGGATAGCCCTGCTTGATCCTTTCTGAATGCTGCAGAAGCAACATATCCAATGATCAGAATTTAAGTCTGTTGTCAGAAAAGAGGTCCAAATAAAGTTTACAACTTAAAGAAAAATGAAGATGGAACTTACGACTGAGATATTGCAAAGCCAAGGCTATCATAAAATTAAATAGAAAAACATAACCAATCAATGCTCCTACTCCAATCCAATACCAATAAGCTTCTGGGAAAAATCCACGAGTTTTCAGTATTAAAACTCCCAGTGTTTCATTGGAATTAGGAGTAACCTACAGGAATCAACAAATGATTTCATAAATATATCCCTCCAAGCCTCATTGTTTCTCTTAGAATCTATTCACCGATGGAAAGAGTTTACCTTTCTCCAACTATGTCCAAGAAATTCATTCACAGCTATAGCATTCTGTCCATACATTAGTGGTGAGGACCAGTAGCCCCACAGAAACCATTTGTGCACATCGTCTGATCCAACATAACAATTTCATCATAAGAAAGGTTCGCTAAATAAATTAACCAACTTTGAAGTCACATTACCATCTTTTTACCTCTTGAAATCACAAATCCTCCCAAAACCAAAACTACAAGTAATGCAAAACTCCCAACTGTGTTTGCAACTATAACATCCCTTCCAAATGCTGCCATCAACCGAAATAGTGCAGATGCCATCTGGTTAATGCACAGGATTATCAAGTACTGCTTTAAAAGCCTGCCAATAAAGCTTCTTATTAGATTCCAAAATGAGTAACTAGTAGTTTAATTGATGGTTTGTGATGGTATGGCTTCTTGCCTAAGAACACTTGGATCAAAACCAATGGCATAGTAAGAGATGCCTTCCCAAATAGCAACTTCTACAAGGGTTATTGGTATTTTGAGAATCCATGGTGGAATAGAATAAGCCCATGAGGGATAGAAAAGAAGGTCCCTTTGCTTGTAGAAAACAGGAAGTTTCATGATGGTCATATTTAGCTCTGATATTCCATTGAACATTGCCACAGTGACTGCGAAGAAAAGAGCACCCATGTAAGTTCCTCCATCCTCCACGGTATCCCGACGCATCTTAGTTCGTAGAAATAATGTTGTTGTCATGATAGCTAAATAGATGAGCTGAAAAGGAGGAACAAGACATGCATAAGAACCCAGAAAAGAAGAAAAGGATAATGATGACTCCATTTAGCATTTTCATTCATAAATAGCAAAATTTTTGTGCATGGAATCTAGTTTCAAATAAGATAAGATGAATAACAATAATGCTTGAATGTTCCTCACTTGAGTGGCTTTGAATACATAGACAAATGAATTTCGTTTCATAAGTAAAAATTCTCTACTAGCACAAGCTCTCAGCAGCTCCTTCCTGTTAACACCATACTTCTTTGTGGTCAAGGCATTTGGATGGCATTTAGACTTATCAAAAGGATTGGCTAGCTCATCTCCAAGTTTTTGACCTATGTGAAATAACTGGAATGCTTCTGCAAAATCCTTGACAGTGACAAAGCTGTAAGGTTCATCTTTACGTGCCCAATATTGCCATTGATCCTTTTTTGATGTTACCTAATGCACTCCATGACAACAAAGTTAACTTCATATCAATAAAGAACAAAGAAAAAAAAAACAGTTTCGAAAGGAAGACCAAGTGAATCATACTCATACCTCTTGTAAGAAGTCAGCAACTCCTTTTCTTTCAGGACACTTGAAACCCATTGATTCAAAGAACTCAAGTACATTTTCTCTTGGTCCTTGGTACACAATTTGTCCATCAGTTAATAATATTATATCATCAAATAGTTCATAAGTTTCTGGTGCTGGCTGTAGCAGAGACACAAATGCAGTTCCATTCAGAATATGGATGGATTGCCGGATTGAGTTGACTATTTGAAAAGTTGTGGAACTGTCCAAACCAGTTGATATCTCATCCATGAACAGCACTTTTATAGGTCCAACCAGCATCTCCCCTTCATTATTCCACGGAAACTTTATCAATCAAACTCTTAAAAAACTTCCAAATTCTGGTTTTTAAGTTATTTTGTCATGCTGTTGTTGATATGCAGAAACTACCTGTTGTGACTCTCTTTTTCTGCCCCCCTGAGATACCTCTTATCATTCCATCTCCTACCATTATGTCAGCACAAACTTCAAGTCCCAAAATCTGCAACATTTTAGAAGGGAAAATATAAAATATATTATATTGTTTTGCAAGTAATTTATATTTCATTCTCCATATTTGATGAATCTCAACTTACCTTAAGAATATAGTCAGTGACCACGCTTGTTTTTTGTCCTTCTAGTGCGGCTGCCTGCACAGTTTTTGAATGAATCAAATGTATAGAAACAATGCAGTATCCTCATAATGCAATCTGTTCGCATTTCAAACATAAACTTCAAACTTCAAAGACTTAATTTTTTTCTATATTTTTTTCTCACCTTCATATAGGTGTCAATATCAGGATCTGGTTTAATCTTTGCTTGCTTCTCTCTTCTTAGTAGCTCAGTCAGCATCTCTATAAAGCAATGAAATTCAAAACCCCGGTTAAGAGAATTCAATAAGGATGAAAATTTTATCTAAAATGGTTTTGCATTTTCTCATCTTTGGATACTCAAAATGAAGCAACCAACCATAATTCTGTCCAACCCCTTGACATCTTGCTGAGAAAGCCAGTGTTTCCCTCACAGTCATTTCTCCAATGTGGTTATCATGTTGACTTATATATGCTGATGTCCTTTGTGGCACAAACTCTTCAAGCCCATAACCATTGTATGTTATTCTCCCAGAATGCTGTGGTTTCATCACTAATGAAATTAGTTATTATAATTATAAAAAAAAAGGACTCAACTGTATACTATTCATTCATCGAACACTCATCTTCCCATTTAACAAAGATACCAAATTTTGGTCTCCTTACTTTCAAATCTTTACCAAGTTTTCCAGCCAATGCCAACAACAAAGTGGTCTTTCCAGAGCCTGGTGGTCCCAAAAGCAATGTCATTCTGCAAAAAGTACATCATCAGAAGAAGAAAAGATCAAAATGAAGTAAGGGTGAACAATGGATATTTTTAGCAAAATCTAAAAACTATATATATACAAACAAAAAAAAAAAACAATTTATCTTAATTGAATTCACCTTCTAGGCTGTATGATTCCACTAACATTCTGAAGGATACGTAATGCTTTCTTCGGACTTGGAATTATGTGAAGATAATTCAAGAACCCCTTGGCAAAAGAAATAGATAATTTCAACAACAGCGAAAAAGATAAACCGACGAATAACGTAGAAACTAGAAACAACCTGTGCCACATTGAATTACCTCCATTACATTAACAAAGAAATTCACCAATGAAGGCAACGCTCTTCCTCCAACATAAACTTGCGCTTCCACATTTACATGCTCAAATCGAACTTCAACGGTTGGAATATCAAGTCCAACTCTGCAAATTCAGTTAAATAGAACAATTACAATAACTGACATCTCAATTCTCAACCACCATAACAGATTCAAATCTATCAAATTTCCGTAAATCAGTGATAAATGAAATCAAAAAGAGTGAACAAGACACTAACCTGTCCATTCTTTCCCTAAGTTTCAACAAAAACTTTTCATTATCTTCTTCTGCTATTTTCACAAGTCTTTCTAGAATAATCTTTCTCTCCGTTAATCCAAGTTTCTTGATATCAACCTCACTTCCTTTTCCATCTTCATCCTTGAGAATGCTTCTTCTAATGCGTAGATACGTTGGAAGTCTCTCTATTGCGGCCCATTTCAGAGCTTCTTCATCATCTTCACGTTCAGATGTTGAGAAAATATCCATGCTATTGTTCCTCCATATGTTAGAACTACCGGCTGTCACACTTTCAGCTATTCCTATATCACCGTCACTGCGCTCCATTTTCTCACACAAAGCTTCAACTCACAGCTATTTGTTGAAACTGAAACTAAATTCTCACCATCTTCTCACTCTTCTTTCTCAACTCATACATCATTACTCTTCTTCGCTCTTCTCAACACCATGTTCCTCTTGAGTTTTTAATTATTTATACACCTACTTTAACAAGCGTTGAATTTTTACGTAATTGCTAACACTACCAACAACACAAAATAGTAAATTAGTAATTTATAACAAAATAAACAGAAAATTGGAGCTTGCAATTCCCAAAGTAAGGAGTGTTAAATATTTGCATTTTTTAACTGCACATGTAGCTTGAGATTTACTTTTGAGTTTGTTTAACAAGTGTCCACTAATTAGTAAGTGGTGCCATTATTTCAGGAGAAAGTTAGTCTATTACGTCATACTTATCTTTTAATAATTTTTAGATACTTTCAATTTTCAAGTATTATAAACGCTGAGAGTTGTAGATGAATAAATAAATAGAATTTATTAACATTTTAAGACCTGATTTATTTAATTTTCATAATTTTATTTTTAATTTTTAAAATAATATAAATTAGTTTATTATTTTTTAAACTTTTATAAATTAATTCTTTTACTTACTTAAACTGGTCCTCCGTAAATAACATAACAATAAATTTGAAATGTGGTGATGAAAATTGAAGATTAAGAGAAATTTTTTAAGTAAAAATTTAATTTAAAAAAATTAAATAAATCAAGAAATAAAATATTACTAAAGTCTAAATAAATGTAAGATTCCCTGTTTCTTCGAAAAAATCCTGCAATATATTATTATTATTATTATTATTATTATTATTATTCAATCTACTTTGTTTTATTTTCTGTCATATACACAACACAAGAGGTTACATAAAGAAAAAGATTAAAAGTACTTGGTGCAATGCTAATTATTTAGGGAAAAATTAAAAACACAATGCAGCAGAAATTGTCTTGTCCATTTCGAGAAAAGAAAATTGGAAATTAACGGAAGTAAGTTTTGAATTTTTATGCAATAGCTAACACGAGAAGATAAAACAGTAAATTAGTAATCAGCACTAAAATTAATTTCTTAAGGCTCTATGTTTATCAAAAAATAAACATGCTTTGATAATGCTTGTTATATGGAGCGTGCAAGGCTGAGTTTGGTTTTTTTTTGTTTTGACATTTTTTTTTCTAACTTTGTAAATTTTAGAATATAGTATTTAAGTTAAGATAGTTCAATATATTTATATCATATGTTATATTTGTAATTAATATTATTAGAATGTAATTAATATAATCAATAATGTTTATTTTGATATATTTATTTTTTAAAAAAAATTATAATTATAATTTATAAAGTGACCTCTTTAGCAATTATTTATTAAATCATTGTTTATAATTTTCAAATTATATTAATTCAAAAAATATTCTATTAGCTTAGTAACAAAATTTTATTCTTGTTTTTCAAATTATAAAATCTTTATTAGATAAGGTTGATATTTTAAATATTTGCTATTTTTTGTTAAAATATTTTAATATTATAGTACAATTTATTTTCATATTTTAAAATTTTTAACAATAGATAATGTATATCATAAATATCAATTAGTTGACAATAATTTTTCTTATTTAAAAATATTATGAATTTTAAAAATTCTAATAATTTCAAATTACTTGATATTAAATTAAATATTAAACAAATTAAAAACATTAATATCGACATATTTGACATTAAGTTAAATTTATTAAAAATTTAACCTATATTTTAAATCCAAATTAGTTTGTATTAACTTAAATTATTAAATTTTTATGTCAATTTTAATATAAAATTTAGCTATTAAAATAATAAAAGTCAATTATTATAAAATTATATTAATAATATAAATTAATTTTAATGCATACTCCAACTTCTTTTACAATAGAATAAAATAAATTTTTAGATTTTATAAAATTTTAATATTATATGTAAAATTAAATAATATAACATAAATCCTCAATTAGTTAGCATTAACTTTTTTATATGAAAATATTATATATTTTCTAAATTTTAGTAATTTCAAATTACTTATTAAGTTAAATATTAAATAAATTTAAGTTCACTGATACAATTTGACATGAAGTTAAATTTATAAAAAAAATTAAACTGTATTATAAATCTAAACTAGTTCACATTAATTTAAACTCTTAAAATATTTTTTAAATTTTTAACATAAAATTTAACTATTAAAATCAAAAAATAAATTATTAAAAAATTATATCAATATTTTAAATTAATTCTAATACATAATTTAAATTTTTTGTTTTGAACATAATAAAATAAAAATTGAATATTTTTAAATTTTTATATTTATGTCAAATTATATATATATATACATATATTCATTGGTACAGTTAACAGTAATATTTTTATATAAAAATATGATATATATTTTAAATTGAAACAATTTTAAATTATTTAATATTAAATAGAATGATAAATAAATTCAAATGCACTAATAAAAATATATTTAGCATTAAGTTAAATTTAAAAAATAAATTGTATTTTAAATGAAATTAGTACATATTTTATTAAATTATTACATTTTACTAAAATATTTTAATATAAAATTTAACTGCTAAAATAAAAAATAAATTATTAAAAAATTGTTTAAATATTTTACATTCATTCTATTACATAATTTAACCTTTTTTTGTTTTAGATAAAATAAAATAAATGTTTAGAATTTTTAATTTATATATTATATATCAAATAAAATTATAAATATCTTAAATATTAATTAGTTGCTAGTAATTTTTATATGAAAACATGATATCTTTTCTGAATTCCAGTAATTTCACATTACTCGAGAATAAGTAAAACGTTAAACAAATTTAAATACATTAATAAATATACATTAAATATTAAATTAAATTAAAAAATTAAATTATATTGATATTTTTAAAATTTTCAATATTATATGTCAAATTAAATGTTAAAATTTTTATAAAATATAACTTAATTTGATATAATATATATATATAATTTAATTCCACATTAAGTTTTATATATCAAATTTATAAAATTTAATTTAATATATAATATTGGAAATATAATATTCAATTTGATATAATAAAAGATTAATGTTAATTAAATTTATATTATAAAAAGTTGAATTATTAATTTGATATATAATATTAAAATTTAAAAATTCCTAATATAATTTAGTTTTTTAAAATTTAATTTAACATTCAATATGTTTTTATTATAGCACTTGAATTTGTATAAGGTTTTTTTACTTAATATCAAATAGTTTAAAATTATTAAGATTTAAAAAATAAATTACATTTTTATATAAAAAAATTATTATCAACTAATTGAGATTTATAATGTGTATCCATATATATATATATATATATATATATATATATATATATATATATATATATATATATATATATATATATAAAATAAAATTATATAATTTTTATTTTATTTGAAAAAAAAATAAAATTATAAAATAAAATAAATGTAAAATATTGATATAATTTAATAATATCTAATTTTTTATTTTAATAGTTAAATTTATATTTTAAAATATTGATATAATCTTAAAATAATTTATTTTTAATATTAATTGTTAAATTTTATATTAAAATTTACAGTAAAACTTAATAATTTAAGTTAATATAAAATTATTTAGATATAATATAGTTTAATTTTTTATAAATTTAATTTTATATCAAATATATTTATATTAGTGCACTAGTATTTATTTAATATTTAATTTAATAGAGAGTAATTTAAAATTATTAAAATTAATATGATATATAAGATTTTTACATAAAAATTTATTATTAACTAATTAAAATTTATATTATAATTTAATTTGAAATATAATATTAAAAATTAAAAATTTTAATATTTATTTTATTTTATTTAAAAAATTAAAATATAAAATATAATTAATTAAAATATTAATATAACTGTATAATAATTTATTTTTTTATTTTAGCAGTTAAATTTTATATTAAAAATTGATAAATAATTTAATAATTTAAGTTAATATCAAATAATTTAAATTTACAATATAGTTCAGTTTTTTTTATAAATTTAATTTAATGTCAAATATGTTTTTATTAATATTTTTGATTTATTTTATTGTTAATTTAATATAAAGTAATTTAAAGTTATTATAATTTTAAAATTTATAATATTTCTATATAAAAAATTACTATATACTAATTAAATTTATATTATACATAATTATTATTTAAAATTTAAAAGTTCTAAAATTAATTATAGTATAATATTCAAATATTCAAATAAATATTTAAATTTCAATCTCATCGCATGAAAATTGTGTTATTAATTTTTAATTAAAAATTAATAAATTTTTTTATTAAAGTAATAAAAGAGTTTTTAAAATTAATATAATTAATTTTTAATTAAAAAGATAATAAAATTTATTATTAAAGTAATAAAAGGATTTTTAAATTATAAATTATTATTTAATTAATTATTACTAGATGGTCAATTTTTAAATTATAATTTAGAAAAATAAAAACAAATTATCAAAGTAGACAAAATTATCGACCATCACATTTTGCTTCTGTTTTTGGTTTTATGCTACAAGACTCGAAGGATGAAAGTATAAAAGGTAAAACAGAGTAATGTTACTATTTTTAGTCAATACCTTTTTATTTTTAATTAACTTTAAAAGAAATAAAGTAAGAATAATTTAATAATTTTTAATGTAATATAATAATTAAGTTAAAATTTTAAACAGTCCAAACCTGTACGTATGACTAGGGAAATTTGAAAACGTTTAGAAAATATTTACCAAAATATTCTATGACTTTTATAAAGTTTTTTTTTTGGTTTATTTTAATAATTTTTATATAATTTATTAAAGTATTTTTAAATTTATTTTTATAAATTTTCATATAGAAAAAATTTATTATACAAATATTAAACTATTTGTTCAAATGCACAGGTTGTTTAATCCTAAATTTTTATGGGCATCTCAGACCACAAACGTGAAGGAAATGATCGATCACATTGGAAGGATAAGGAATGGTTGGAACGACCCACAAACATAAATACAAAATGCATGTTTCTTTCAAATTTATATATATGGGATTTGATAATATATTTCTTATCTTTTTATAAAGATCATGTTAATAAATTATAATTTTAGGTTTTTCTAATACACCAAGGGGTAATTTTTTTAATATTTTTTTTTATAAATATATTTAGTAAAACATTTCAGTGGGTTCAAAGTTTTAATTATTAGTTAACATATTTGTTAAAATATTTTTTTTATAAAATAATCTATTTTAATAATTATAAATATTTTTTTAGATAGTTACTAGTATTTTTAAAAATATTATTTTAAATAATTTTTATATTTTTCAATTTTTAATTAAAATATTTTGTTATGTTTATTTTTAATATATTTTTATAATCTAATGTTTTATTTATTTATTTATTTTTATACATTTAATATTATTTTTATTTTAATAATAATATTGTTAATTTTTATAGATTTATTTTTATATTAATATAAAATATTATATTTTAAATTACTATTTTAATATATATATTATTTACTTTAATTATTATATTATATTACTTGATAAAAAATTAAAATTATAAAAAAATATTTTTTTAAAATTATTAAAATTCATTTATATAAAAATTTAAAATAAATATTTTTATTTTAAAAATAATAAAATTTAAATATATTTTTTAAAAAAATATCATATTTATTATTTACTATATTTTTATTTATTATTTTATATTTATTAACTAATTCAACAATTAATTTTATTAAATATTTTTAATTTAATCAATAATTTATTAATTTTCAGCTAATTTATTCATTAATTTTATTAAACATACCTTATATTAACATCTATGTTAGCAATCTACCCGTAGATGAGTATTTTATGAGGTTTGCTAATATATATTTTCTTGATTTTTCAAGGAAACATTTTAGTAATCTACTTCTTTGAATGTATTTTAAAAAAAAATTATAACTTGTTAATATATATTTTTTTGTAAAAATTAAATGGATATATTTTAGCAGCCATAAATATTAATATACATACTCTTGTATCTTATATTTTAGAAGTTATTACCAAATTCCATTAAACTATTCTCTTGATCAATCATAAAAAGAAAAAAAAAAAAAAAAACCTAGATCTAATTTCTCAATTAAAGGTTCATTGATACTTTTTAAGTTTGCATATATGTATTAGGATTGGGATTTTTTATATCCACGGATAAATCCATGATGTTTACGTTTAATTGTCAATCAATAGTTATTGATTGATCATTTTATTATTTAAAACTTATTACCTTTTAGGATTTTGTCTTCACTTGTTAGATTAGTTTTAGATATGTCCAGTGTTTTACAATATTAAATATTATATTCACTATCTGGCTATTCAACTATGACCTACAATTAACAGAAATAAATAAATTAAAATATGGATTGTGGTTTCAATTATTTCAAAATATATATTGAACGTATCTGTGTGGATTTTGGACTTAGGTGATTCATGAAGTTGAAACATGTTGCGTTAAATATTCTTTTAATGTTGATCATGGTACGAAGAATTGAAGTCCACTCAAATTTTTAAATGCGGTAATTTAAAGGAATCCAAACATGCTCGCAACAATACTGAAAAGGAGATTCGTGATTTACAAAATAATATTAATCAACCCTTGTTTAGGTAGTAATATATAAAAGTTAATTTGCTAATGGGTTAGGTTTGTGGACTACATCATAAGAATATTTTCTAATTTATTTTTGCATCTATATTTTTTAATTTTGTAATTAAATGAGATGATTAAGGTTCCGTCAAAACCCTAATGAATTAAATATACATGAAAAAATTTTAATGAGCTAAATATGTGAACATACTCACTAGAAAAATAAAGCATGTGCATGTGTTTTTGCCTTGTAAAATTTTAAGCTTCAATTATGAGAGAGAGATCGATTTTTTATAATACAAAAATAATGTCTATCTCTTTATTATAATTTCTCTTGATGAACAACAATAATAACAACATTTTAAGTGGTGGGATTATAATGATACATGCTTAATTAATCATTCTTATCATGATAGAAAAATATATGGTAAAATAAAAAATGAAGAAAAATTAATATGGCAAACAACAACAAACTATTTAAGAAACAATAGAAAAAGATTAAATAGAAAGTCAAAAAATAGAAAACCAAATGTTGAGGATTAAACGGTCTCTTTCATCTATTTGAGTTATCGATATGGACAATACTTGTTAAAATTAAGTAATATGTACCCATTTATTAAATAACGAAAGCGACAAAAGATGAAGAGATAATGAACCTTAGAGTCAAGAGAAAGTATTTGTTGAGCTTATATAATTGTTAAGTCAAGAAATAAGAAACTTCTTCTAATTGGTTCTCTTAATGCAATAAAATATCTTTCTTTCCTAAGCCAAAAAAATTCTTATAATTAATGACCTTATCCAACTTAGAATTGTCTCCTATAAAAATTACATACTATCTCCCATTAAAAAAATAAAAATTTAGAAAAAGATAACATGACAAATTCACAACTTACACTTCAATTTTAATTTGATATAAATAAACACACAATGGGGTAAACTGTTATTTTATTCAACAAGTAGAAAGAATTGACTGGAACTAACTTTTATTTAGTGCATTATTTTACTTATCATGGATTTTTAATTGCTTATAAATTATTTATTTTTTGGATTGTTAATTTATAACAATTTATTTTATTCAACGATTATTTTAAATTCATTAGGAGATTGTTGGAAAAAACATGATAATTAATTAACAGTTATAAAAGTTTTCAAGTGTTAAATTGGTTTTTGTCATTACAGACTTAATTTAATAAAATTACATTTTTAATATATATTTTAAATATTTATACTAATAAATAATTATACTAATATTTGATATATTAATAGTAAATATCAATATTTTATACTAATATAATTATAAGTTTAATTTTAATATATTTTAAAACTTTTGACTCTGAATTAATTGAAAATAATGATGAATAAAAATTAAAATAATAATTATAAAACAACAATTTTTAATAATATAATAATTTATAATTAGATAACAATGTGAAAAAAAATGTACACTACATTCCAATTAAATTTATAATTTTATTAATATATTCATATAAAATTATTGTATCTATTCTAATAATTTAATTTTTATTTTAAAAAAATACTAATAAAAGTTATTTCACAATTTTCTTAATCGTTGCATGCGGGGAATTTATTAATAATGAAAAATGTTTGTCGGCACTCTAAAGCCCTACTTATGATAGATTTCCTCGTGGCAAATGAATGGTGTTCTTTCTGGAGTCTGTTTTTAATTTAAATTTTTGAAATTATTAAAAAATAAAGCCAAATTAATTTAATTGAATCATCTCAATTAAAAAATCTTTTCAAATGGGACAAATTTTCCATATTTATAAATATAAAATTTTAAATCAAATCCAATATTTAGCTAAAAAAATTTAAATCAAATCAAATATTATGTTATAATTTCTCAAACAAATAGTTTTATTTCAAATCAAGTAAATTTTTATTCCTAAGCTTTTTTTAAAAAAAAAAAGTTGTTTTTACAAATAAAAGTTTGCGAGGTCATTCTACTTGAAAGTTTGGACATCCCAAAAATCTAATCGAAAGCTTATAATAGTGTTTACACACAGGTTAATTACCATCTTGATCTGATACAATTTTATTTTTCTGGTTAATTAAATAAAATATGAACTAAATATTAATTCCTACATGTTATGGTTGAAATTAATTAGATTAAATCTGTTGCACAGAACAAGGACCGCAAAATTCTCGGACTCATTTGTAATTTGCCAGGTTTCTCTCTCTCTTGGCTATAAAACTGTGAGTTCTATAAGTAATTTTTATCTGTTAACATTTTTAAAGAAAAATAATATGTGTATAGTTTTTTTAACAACTGTTTGGTACAATAAAAAATTAGGAATATTTATGTAAACAACATATATAAGTATATTTTAAATATGAGAAACTGATTTTATGAAAAAAAAAACTAAAAATTATCAAATAAAAAATGAGATAAAAAAAATATAAGATACCAAGATTAATAAGATGAAAAAAGAAAAAAAAAATAGCTATGTAAAAAATGTTATATAAATAATATAGAATGAATTATATTTTTTAGTCTATATAAACATAAATAAATGTAATTTTAATTTTAAAAAATTATCATTTTCATTTTCATAAATTTTAATATTTTAAAAATAATTTTTATTATAAACCATATTATTTATTATTTTACAATTATCATTAATTAACATAGAGTTACATATATGTTTGATGATCATAAAATAGAAACAAAAATTATTTTTTAAAACTTTAAAATTCATATATATATATATATAAATTAACTTTAATATATCTATAAAAATAAAAATATATTTAAATGAATAATATAATCTTTCTTTTAAAAAAATTATCTAATTCTTTTAGATATGAACCGACATTCAGTTATATTTAGATATATAAGTTATTAAAAAAATTATATTTTCTCAATTATTGATATAAAATGTAAATATAGATACAAGTTATGTGTTAATATTTTTGAAAAATAAAAAAGTACAAAATGATGTGGTGTGAGAAGACAGATGGTATATGCATGTCAAATGTGTAAGTGTTTGAGTGGCGTACGCATGAAGTAGTTAAACACGGGGTTGTTAGGTGATGGATAATGGTGGACCAATCAAAAACAAAGAGGGCCAAGAATTCTGAATCATTACGAATCACGAAAACAGGTTAATAGGGGTTGGTATACCTTTTTTGTGTTTAGCAAGAAATTTCTTCACGACAAGCAAAAATTAATTTTTTAATATATAAAAGTTATTAAAATCTTTTTTCTTTTAATAATTTATAAATAATTAAGATTTAAATGTTTATAATATACTTTAAAAAATGTAACTATTTATCAATTAAGTTTTGTTAATATAAGTGGATGTACCGAAAGAAAAAATAAAAAATATTGATACGAAAGTAAAGTCCAAAAAGTATGAAAAAAAAAATGACAACCACATTTCATGTGGGTGCATCATGTTTGTGTGGATTCCCATTGGATATATGCGTTGGCGTTTGCATCACCGTGAGATTATGAAAAAAGTGTATCTCATCTTTTGATGCGGAAACAATTGCTCTCATGAAAAGCAATTATTCTACTGCCACAGTGACAGCTCAGCAGATGCAAAAGCTAACAAAGAAAAAACCTAATAACAAAAATCCAGAATTCACGATATTATGCAAGCAATGCGTAATGTGTGTGTATGCTTAACATGATGTTTGAAAGTTGCTCAAGTCCTTGCCTCATTTGTTTGGTGTGCATGTATACCATACGTGTCTCGCATTCACTTTACCAATGTTTTTGCTTTGCACTTTAGAGAAGGAATCATCACACACTTGACGCATGCATGCTAGTTTCATTGTACGTGTAGCTCCTAAATATACTTTTCTATTTTTTTAAAACTTTTCTATTTTTTCTATTTTTTTTAAGTGCTAAATAAGCGGGAGAAACTGAAATTAAATATTATATTATAGGATATATATTTTATATTATTTTAATATCTATAGTTGATTATTGTATTGAGATAATTGTCTGATAATTTTATTTTAATTTATAACATGATATTTTTTAATTTTATTTTAATATTTTGTAGATATTTTAAAATATTCATTTTTTAGTTTAAAATTATTTTTTTACTGAAAAATATATGATAAAGATAGGTAATTTAAATTAATTTTATGTAATTTTAAGTTATTTTTTATAAAATATTTAATAAATTTAGATTTAATAATAAATAACGATATATTTAATTTTAATAAATAATTTTTTAATTTTTGTATTATTTAATTATATTATATAGTTGTATATGCATATATTGTAATTAAATTATGTGATAATATATTAAAATAGGTTGAACATTAAAAAAAAAATATTTTACAATGGTTAAAATTTTAACTAGTGTAGAAAGTAATTTTTTATATTAGTTAAAAAAATTAAAAGATCAAAATTATTTATAATTTAAACTAAATAAATTTAAAATAAAATTAAACTAACATTATAGTTTAATGCAAATACAAAAGTGAAATACTTATTGATATCCAATTTTAAAGTAGAAGTGATGAGGAAGAATAATAATAATTGAGTTTATGTAAAATATTCATTGATGTTAAATTTTGTCGTAGGAGTGATGAGGATGAATGATATTGATTGAGTTTATGTGTACACTTCCACGGATAAATTATTTCAACTTGTCATAAAATAAAGAAAAAAAATCCTTAACCTCAAATTCTAAGGATAAGACAAATTTGAAAGAAAGGGAATCCAGATCTTGTTCTAAATGGGATATGCTGTTAAATATGATTTCAATGATCAATAAACAACTAATCTTGGACAATAGGGACTTGCTCTTAGTTGATATTTGCTGTTGTAAGCAAATAGTTCTTCGATAAGAAAACCGGTTCTTTTTCTTCTTTTATTTGCCGAAGCTTGTCTCATTACTAATCACGTACTTATGTAATATATATATATATATATATATATATATATATATATATATATATATTTCATTTAGAATATATTAAATATTAAATTTAATATTTGTATTAATTTAATAATTTTATAAAATAAAATATAAAATTTATTAATTTAACCATTAAATTATATAATAATATTTTCATAATAATTTATATTAAATTTTAAATATTTAAAAATATATTAGTCAATAATTGATATTTATATATATTTAAATAATATATTACATGTTAAAATAAATGAGATAAAATATCTATTAATTTTTAATAAAGTTTTATAAATATTATTTATTAGATAAGTATTTTTAAGTTGTTGAAAGAGAAGTGAGAAGATATAAAATAAATTTATATATTTTAATCATATAGCAAAACATGTATTTATAATTAGGATAATTGGTACAAAAATTAATTTTAAAATTATTTGGCTACCTAATTATCATAGTCACAATTATATAATTATTTTAATTACATTATTACTATAATTACAACATTATAATAATTACTTCTTTTATTTATTTTTATCTTTTTCTAATTATAACATCATTACTATAATTACAACATTATTATAATTACCTCATTTATTTGTTTTTATATTTCTCTAATTATAATATCATTATCCTATTTACATAGAATTCAACACATCTCCTTAAGTTGGAACAAATAAATTATATTCACCAAGTTTGTTACATATGTAACTAATTCTAAAATTTCTTAAAGATTTAATGAAAATATTAGTCAATTAATCATTGGAGATGATAAAATTAGTAATGATATCTTTAGATAAGATTTTCTCTACAATGAAGTAACAATCTATCTCAATATGTTTAGTACTTTCATAAAATATAAGATTTGAGACAATATGTAGTACTAACCGATTATGACAAATAAGTTTCATTTGATTGATCTTACCCGACCTCATTTGATTGATCTCACAAGTGGCTAAAGTCATCCCTTGCAACAATATTTTGTTTCTTACTCTTTAAAGAAACTAAATTACCACCAATAAGGAAGTAATAGACAAAGGTGGACCTCCAATCAATAGAAGAGTTTTCCTAATCTACATCTCAATATCCTTTATCTCAAGTATGACTCTTATCTTCATATAAGAGACATTTGCTTGGATTTTCTTTAACATACTTGAAGATGCAAAATACTACATCTCAATTCTCTTCACATGAAGAGTTAATGAACTAACTTACCACACTAACTTCAAAGGAAATGTTTGGACAAGTAATGGTGAGATAGTACAACTTACCAATCATTTTTCTATTTCTCTCTCAATTTGAAAGTGGTTTCCCTTGTTGTGGTAGAAGTTTGATATTAGGATTCATAGAAATATTAACATGTTTGGAACTCATCAATTAGGTTTCTCATAGGATTTCCATTGCATACTTTCTTTGGAAAACCACAATGTCATTCTTGAATTATGCAACCTCTATCACTAACAAGTATCAAAGTTTGTCAAGGTATTTTGTTTGAAAATTGTGACAAAGATGTTTTACCTGTGCAATGCAACAATGATCACTACCTATAATGATAATGTCATCTACGTATATTCTTAGATAAATGCATCATGTTACTGAATGACGAAATAAAATTGAGTAGCTAGCTTCATTCCAAGTCAAGCAAAATTGTTAAGTCACAATACTAAATCAGTTAAACGAATATCTCAGAAATTGTTTGACATCATATAATAATTATTAAAGATAAAAGACAAATATCAAAGATTCCCCTTAAGCAATGAATCGAAGAGGGTTTTTTACCTATGCAATGCAACGACGATTACTACCTGTGATGACAATGTTATCCACATACACTATTAGGTAAATACATCTTGTGACTAGATGACGAAAGAAAACTGAGTGGTCAGTTTTACTCTAATTCAATCCAAACTATTGAACCACAGTATTAAATTGATCAAAACCAACATCTTAGAGATTGTTAACAATTATCGAAGACAACACACAAATGTCAAAGACTATCCTTAAGCAATAAATCTAGGAGGTTACTCCATATAGATAAGTTTATCATGAAGAAGGGTATTCTTGATGTCAAGATGGTGAAGGGGCCAATAACGAATAACACTATATATGAGAAGAGTTTGACAAAGGTCATCTTAGTTACACGAGAGAATGTGTCACTATAATCTAAATCAAAAATTTGTGTGTAACATTTAGTTATTAGGAGGGCCTTGAGTTAGTCCATCTTTCAATCGGGTAAACCTTGATCATGTATATCCATCTGCAACCAATAAATGACTTACCAAGAGAAAGATGGACCAATTCTCATGTACCACTATATCAAAGAGTACTCATCTCATCAAGTGTAGCTTGTTTCCAACCAAAATAAACAAAGTTCTCACATACAAACTTAGGAATAAAAACAAAAGATAAATAAGAAAGACAAGTGTAATGAAAAGGAGATAAATGATGGTAATTGATATTGACATAGTGAGAGGAAGGATTATGAGTAAAATATATACCTTTTAGTGTTCAAGCCTGACCTGTTTAAAAATTTTGAGACCTGAGCCTGGGCCTGTTACCTGTTAAAGGCTTTTTTTTCTGTTAAGGCCTGGCCTGATTTAAAGCCTACAAGGCCTGCAAGCTTGTTTAAAAGTCTACATTATAAAAAAATTAATAAATAAACTTAAAACCTATATAAATAATTAATTAAAAAAGCTTGCAAACTTAAAGTCTACAAGATAAAAAGACCATTAAATAGACCTCAAACATATATGTATATATTAATATTATGTAAATAAAATATAAAATAAATATTATATAAATATAATATATTAAAATAAATATAAATATATAATATATAAATATAAATAGGCCCCTGAATAAGTTAAATAGGCTTTTTTACAAGCCTAGGCCTGACTTATTTATCTAAAAAGGCTTTTTAACAAGCCTGAGCCTATCTATTTATTAAACGAGCCGAGCTTAACTAGGCTTTAAACAAGTCGAGCCGTAGGCCCCTGTTGGACGGCCTTGTTTACTTCCATCCCTAATTGCAATAAAAAGATCAATCAAAGAAAGCAGGGTTAAGGGAAGTGAATGAGGTGGCTCTGAGGATGAGTCAACAACAATGTTATCATTTGTAGGCGATAATGTTAAATATGAATACCAGTGTTGCTTGACCTCCAAGGGATAAGCTAGTTATGTCAGAAACTCTGTATCAAAGAAGAGATAATAGAGGATGCAAACGTAGACGTAGGACTAAAGAACATGTTAGACTCAAAAAATATAACATCGGGAGAGATAAGATAACAATAGAGTAGTAGAATAACACTTGTACCTTTTTTGAAATCATGGATAATCTAAGAAGACACATTTGTGAGAATGAGCAGAGAGTTTATCTATCCCAAGGCTAACATTATGGATAAAATCAGTAGATCTAAAAACTCAAGGATGTAGTTGATTGAGAGAACGATTTAGATACATGACCTAGTATGAAATTTTATCGTCCAAAAATAGAGGAAGCTATTTAGTTGATAAGATAGCAAGCAATAAGGATAACATCATCCTAAAATTTTGAAAGAACATGAGCATGAAGTAAGAGTGTGTGTGCAGTTTCAAGTATATGTCTATTTTTACGTTCAACAATCTTCTTTTGTTGAGGTACAAGAAAAAGATATTTGATGGAGAATCCTATGAAAATCTATGAAATTATAAAAAAAAATAGATAACAATAAAAATAATCAATAAAAGTGAAAAAATATTTAGATCCTAAAGTAGAAAGGATATGATTAGGATCCTACATATCTCACACAACTATGATATGAACTATAAACATTTTCACTAACTAACACAATTCACAAGTTAAAAAAGATAAGATGGAGAGACTTGACACTAGTTGCTTCAAGTTGGAAAGGCTAGGATGACCTAGTTGAGAATGAATCACATGGGAAAAGTTCACTATAAATTTAATAAGAGATGAAGCTTTAGGCTAGTAGAGATTTTGAGATTTATATTTGAAGCCAATTATCCTCCTCGGTTTTCAAGCGTATAGAATGACACAATCTTTTATATAAAACAATATAATCAATATTACGAGTGAGATAATTAATATACAATAAATTAAAAGGAGAACCAAGAACATAAAAGGCATTATCAATGGATATAAATGGAACAAGGAGAATAATACCAATATCTTGAGATCGTGTTTGGGAACCATAATCCATAGTGATAAGATATAAAGAATTAGAAAGAGAAATAGTAAAGAAAAGGGACTGATTACCACTAATGTGATCTATGGCCTAGGTATCGAGAATCCAAGGACCTGAAGAGTAAGAATGAGAGATTGAAAAAAGGAATTACCATTGTGAGCAATCGACAAAGAGGAACTAAAGGTTTAACGTGTCTCACACCACTTCAAAAATTTATTATAAAAGACTAACGGTGTGTGAGGGATGGATGATGGAGCAGTAGGAGTAGGAGAGACCTGGGGAGTAACTTGAGAAACATTGACCATTTGGAGAGAGAGAGACCATGGAGAGCATAACATTGATCAATTATATGGCCAAGCTTGTGATAATGATTGCACTTTATTCAAGATTTTCTTGGTTTCTAAGGGTAGGCGTGGTCACTTTGATGGTACACTAACATTGAGGAGTCCATAAAAGCATAAGAAATAACTACCTCATCCTTAGCCAAGACATGAGGGCATGGTGGACTAAGTAGATCCATGGCAGGAATAATAGGACAATTCAGAATTTGATCACAAACATGAAAATAGACCTCTAGCAGGCCATATCAATACAAAGAATTGCTTATGTTGCTTGAGCTCTTCGGTTGGACTAGCAACATGGAGTAAAAGTTCATTAAAATCATGAAGAAAACTAAATACCATTCGTGACCTCGGTTGCAACTGAGGTCAGGAAATTTTAAAAAATAGAGTAGTTGTCATTTATCGTGATCTCGATTACGACAATACCTCACCCAAATAAGTAGTCATGCATTCAGCAAGGGAGTGTGATATGAATCGATAAGGTGGCCCGATCTTCACAACGTATGTTGAATAAGAAAATTACAAAATAATAAATAAAATATATAATAAAAGGTTCAATGACCTAACACGAGCAAATAGTCAACCAACATTATAAGGAATATAATTTGTTACTTAGAGCTCCTATCCAACCACAAGCGTTAAATAATCGATCCACACAACAGCGCATCTAGGTTGAAACATGACTCATAAACTTTTATAAATTAGAATCACCAACCTTAAAGAAAAAATTGACAAAACAAGGTTTCACAATAGTAAAGAAATATGATTCTCACAATAAATAAAAACTTTTATTTAGGTGAATAAAAACTATGATGTTTGATGTATATTTTATTACTCATAGAAGAGCCATTTGTACTTGTACAATTACTAATATAAGAAAATATTAATAGAATTTCTCAATCTATAATATGAGGAAATTATGATCAATCCTAATAGAATCTATCTATAATATGATTCAAATATTCAACATAATCCTAATTAAATCTTAATTAAATAATTTAAACAAATTCTAACAAATTGAAAACTAAATCTAATAAAATAAATAACATATCTTCTTAAATCTTGTAATCTTTTCATGGATATCTTCTTGATTATCATTCATAAAAATCACGATCTTATTTTCCCTTTCCTTTTATTATGGAGTCTTATGCAACATACCTTCTTAAACTCATTATGACAATGACCTTGCCTCCTCTAAAATAACCAATCTTCAATATCCTTTTTGTTTCTATACAATTTCCTCCTTTGTTATTTGTCTTTCCTTAATCATGATGCTACAATAACAATAGTTCAACTAATCATCTTAAACCCATCTTCAACCAAGATTTGGTATTCATCCTTTTGTATATATTTAGAGAACTAACTTGCTTATCAGATAATAACATCACAGATTCAATTATCACAATCATGCATTATTAGAAACCATAAATATAAAAATAAGACACCAAGTTAATAGATTTAAGAAAGAAAAATTGGAGAAATAAAAAAAAATTATCACAAACACCCTGTGATGTGAATTAAATAGATCTTTTATTGAGTTAGTTAAATTAGATAAAAAAATTGAGTTTTAATGGAAATAAATCAAAATTAGGAACTCAAAAATTGTATGAATAAAAAGATGGAAAAAAAAGGAATGAGGAAAAGTGTCACACCCTCAATTCTACAAATAAAGGAGAGTGATAAGTTCAATGTGGATTCGACACAAGAGAACAAGAATCTTAAGAGATACAAAATCTCTCTAAAGAGAAAAATCTCAATTGTTATTATCACCAAAGATACTCTCTTAATAAATTTTATATGAGTAATTATAATTAAATTAAAAAATCATAAATGCTTAGTATCCATTATGACTCTACCCGCTAACATAATAAAAAAAATAAACAGATCCTAAAAATACTTAATAATTATTACAATCAAGCTTATTAATATAATAAACTAAACTCTACATTATTAAGTACTAAAATAAACACAAAGTTTTGATCCAATATATAATATGGATTAACAGTTGTAATAAGAACATTTAAGTACCTTAAGGGATACTTCAATGAGGCATTAATGAACTTATTTAAGAAATTTAGTTCAAGAAAAGGCTTTTAAGTTTGAAGTTGGCCTTAATCACATTCTTAATATTACTTGAGTTAAAGATTGATCATATACCATATATAGATTAATTGTTTTTAAGCTTAATTAAAAAAATTTATCTAAAATTGTCATATAATTAACCATTGGTTTTGAATAAATTTTAGTTATTTTATTAGATTATTTTTTATTTTTTTCTAGGATCAATAAATGTAATGTTCTTACATAATTAATTAAGTTATTTTATTATATTAATTGTTTTATTTTTGTTGTTATGAGGTATAATTATATTTTTTAATATCTAATCATTACCTAGATTAATTATTACAAAGCTAAATTAGTCTATATTTATTTTTTAAACTGATGTATTGTGTCTTATGAATGATAATGTGACTTTTGTTTCTAAAATTTCAAATTTCAAATTATAGTTTTTTTTTTTCTTTGGTTGAGGGAGAAGGACTTATGACAAGGTGTTTTTTGAACTCTTAAGCTAAAGAGGATGACATGCAGCAATAAAGGAAAAATATATTTCATACTAGTTGCTTTATAAACATTAAGGTATGTAGTATGATTATAAATAGAAAAAGTTGTATAAAAGTTATAAGTATTACATTAATTGAGAAATTGAATCTATTTACCATTAAACATTTCAAACATTATAAATTGAAATCATTGAATGATTGTAAGGAAGTTAGGGTAAAGGATAAAATTCTAGTTTCATTTTTAATTGAAAGATATAATGATAAAGTATTTTGGAATTTTTCCAAAGCATGTTGGACATTTACTTTTGGGAAAACTATGAGAATTTGAACATTAACAAATACTTATTTATAATGAATAATAGAACTGTTACTCTTATAGTTTTTTATTCTAAAAATGTTTATGAAGATTAGTTCAATATAAAAAAAATAAAAGAGTTACAAAAAAAGAGACGAGTTAAAACATGAAAGAAAAATTAGAAAAAAAGAGTTTTGTGAGATTGGTAGAGTTGAGACCTCAAAAAGAAAGATCGGAAAAAAAAAATTATGCAAAAGAAAATGAAGTGGGTGATTTATTTTACTTAACAACCAATACTTATATTTATTTATAAGGAGACTTGCTTAAATACCAATTTTCTACATTATTCTCTTCCAAAACATTGTTTGTTCTTCGTTATAGAAATTTGAAGATATATTTTTGGAATAAATATATAATTTTTCATATCACAATTTAGGTTTGATAATATACAATTTTACAACAACATGAATTCTTTAATTTTTCAATTGCCAATCTTACAAGGGTGTAATTTCTATGATAATTTTTCATTTTTTTTAGAATGTCTTGGAGCCTTTCCTAGCTTTCATGATTTTATGGCACATATTTGTCTTATTTAGGCCAATTTTGAAAATAGAACCTATTTGGCAAAAATGATTTCAAAATAATTTTTAATATATTTTCAAAACAATTTTAATTCAAATCTAAAAAAAAAAAGTTTATTTAATGTTATTTTTAGTTTTGAAATATCTTCATTCTTAACTCTACCAACTTCACCACCGTTACCGTCATCACCACCATTAAACTATCGTAATCAGAGTGACTACTACTAAATCATTACTTCCACCACCATGAGCACTACCACAATCATCATCTTGTTACGATCATTATTATCATTACTATCATAACTACCACTATTGTCATCTTTAATAATAATTAATCTTTTATTTTTTATTATTTCAAAAAAAATTAATTTTTTATTTATCTAATTTGTATAAATTAACAATAAAATAAATAATTTTATTTGATATTATATAAATATTTATAATATATATTTTTATATAAAATAAATACTGAATAATATAAAAATATTATAATAATAATATATATATATATAATTATTTACCTTAAATAGTGATAATCAAATAATATGTAAAATATAAATTTGTATAATTATATAATATTTTTTATATTCTACACATTATACCACTATTATTATCTCATAAATATTACTCTTATTTTTATTGCTATCACTATCATTATTACTGTCATAATAATAATAATAATATTTAATTTTATTTTATTTTTAAATTTTTAAATTTATATTATTTTAATAATTTAAATTTTTTGAATTAATATTTTTATTTATATATTTTTTATAAATTTATAATAAACTAATTTGATTTACTTTTATAACAATTTTTAAATATTAAAAACTGAAAAAAGGAATTTTAATTTTTAAAATTGAGAACTAAAAACTATCCTCCCAACAGGGCTTTAGTAAACATGAAGGTTGATTGATTATCTAAGTTAATAATTATATCATGGTATGTGCTTGTTGAAATTAATATTATATATATATTAAAAATAATAACAGTTAAAATTGTAAAAGAAATTTTTTGAATTTACTAAATTAGTTATTTTTTTATTAATATAAAAATATATTAGTTTTGTACCAGTCATTTCTATATCAGGTTTAAAATCACGATAAAAAATTAATTACAACAACCAAAATATGTTTTCCCGCTAATGAGTCTATGTCAAAGTTACATAATTACGAGGGAAGGTGAAAAAAAAAATGTACACCCAAATTGTTTGTACATACAATCAAAAACTCATACTTCAGATTAATTGGATGCTCTTTGAAAATTTATGTGCAATAATATTGTAAATTACATGGCGATGCTTATATTTTTTATTCTACATGTTGGTGTTGATGACAGAACGACACCAAACTAGGTAGCAGAATAGCTGCTAATGGTATATATTAGTAAATTAAAAGATTGTGTCATTGCTTAATCATTTAAAATTGTGTTGATCATATGAAACTAACCTGAGTATCAAAAATGCTTAAAAGAATGGAGTTTCTTTCAAGCAACTCTCCCCATTATTGACGTATACAGAGAACAATTGTTAATAAACCGGGTGACATGAACATTATTGATATGTATGCAAAGCACAATTATTAATATTTATTGATATTTGCATTATTGATATGTATGTAAAGCACAATTATAAATATTTAATGACATTTCATCAAGATAGTGGGAGAGAATTGTGAAACAAAATCATCTTGACAAAGCTTAATCGCTTCCTCTTCCCTAAGTGTCACCATGGCCACTCTGCTTAAGGGTCCCTCCTTTGGTGGAGCAGGGAGAATCAAAACCTGTCCTTCTCCCAAAACCGGTTCAATGTAACACGAAACACGAATGGGTTTCAACCAATCTTTTTGAAACACAGCTAAATAAGGGTCCACACCCTCTAAGCTAGCACAAACCAGATCATGACCGTTCATCGTTGTTGGTGAATTTATATCATTATTTTCGAACCACTCGATTAGATCCATTATTCCTTCAGTGTCCATTTTAGCCACAACATTATTTATGGCCCTAACAACTTGTGGGAATTTTTTCTCCCCTAAATTATCTACCTTATTATATACCATGCAATTCCCAAAGAATCCATAGTCTAAGCCCAAAACTTTTCTCATGTCCAAACATATGGACATTTCTACAAGCCCATTTTTCAATCCCTTGACTTTGCTCAAAGAGATCCAAAACAACCCTGCTAGTGCCTCAAAGGGAGTTATTGGGGTAGTTGTGCTATTGGGTTGGGCCATGGACATGCAAGCCTGAACCATGTGATCTGAGAAGCCCAGGGAAATGCTAGTGTACTTTACTTCATTGCCCAAAATGGGTTTCTCAATTAAGGATTTATAGTGATGTATTAACTCCATATGTGAGTGGTGATTGGGCTTTTGTTTTCCTAATCTTCGAGGAGGTAAAGGGTGGAATAATGGAGGAGTAGTCATTTTGTTGCCAAATGAAATGTCAGCCCAAGCCTTCATGAATATGGTTACACAAGTGGAATCTGCCAAGAGATGAATGCAGCTTAAACCAATTGCTAGTCCACCTTCTTCAAATTCAGTCAGCTGAAAATAAAATCTAAGTTCAAAATAATCCAGTTTAAAACATGAAAATGAATTCAGCTTTTCATTTATTGTTAGAAGCTCTTTGATTCTTGAATCCTTTCTTCCTACGTACATATCAATTTCTTTTTCAGTAGTGATATACTTTTTAACACCTTTTTTATTTTTAAATAAAAGTTAAACAAGAATCATCAACATAGAAATAAAACCCTCTAAATAAATAAGAGCTGAAATTCACATTATTTAATGAAATTTGCATAAATTTTATATCAAAACAAAAATTAAGTTAAAAGATACATTACTAACATTCACTCAAAAAAGTTTTGACTTGTCTAACATTTGTCCTACTTAACATTTGAATCATGACAAGTAATAAAAAAAATACAGACTTGTTATTGGTCCTTTATTTAGTGTTATAATTAAGATAAATGGTAAAAACCAATTCATTAACATTTGTTTATGTAAGCATCAATATATAAGTTTTCTATACAAAAACTAAATTAAAAAATATATCAAAGTATAAAAACAACATAAAATCAAATTTTAAATTTAACCTTCATTTATTATTACAAGCTCTTGGATCCTTGAATCTGTCTTTGTTATGGATCACTTTGGATAAATTTTTCCACAAGTCTTTACAGAAAAAGAAAGTAAAAATGAAATAAATGAAACCTTTTTTATAAACTAAACTCTTAAAATCAAGTTATAGAAATGTTTTAAAGAGTTCTTACCTGGACATAAAAAGGGGACCAATAATAAGGCTTGTGAAACATGCTCTCCCAATACACAAGTTGGAGTTCCTTTTCCCTATCCACACATCTTAGCCACTCCTCCACACTCCCTTTGGCTTTTGCCTCCACCATTCTAACGCCAGCATCATTGCACTTGATCTTCCAATGCCCTCTCTCATCTCTTATCAACCTTCCAGTCACTTCGGGAAAATGGGTAAGCGTCAATGAAAAGGTCTCTCTCAACTTCTTGGTCACTTTTCCAAGTTCTACTTCCCCTGAAGTTTGGTAATAGTACACCATCCTAATGTGGTTATTCTCCATGTAATGATCCAGAACCGATAAGGGGAAGTACTTTCCTGGTTGAATTGGCTTGGTGCTTACAACTGTTCTTTTGCAAATATAGCTTACTTCGGTGTCCATTTTAATGTATATATGGCGTGCTGAATGCAATGTATCTATTCTTTAGTAGTACTAGAGGAAGGAATTTGGTTATGAATCTATGATAATGTTTCCATAAATGGGAATTTATATATTTATGTTAGCTTCAGGCACCAATCCCCGTAACATTATATTAGGGAGAACAAAATTCATGTGTACCAGAATTTTCATGTGTACCAGAAAAACAACCGCCTATACATGAGGCAATGATATTTTCATGTTCCGTGAATGCTGGCTTATTTGGGGTCAATTTGAAATATCATGTGCATGAATGGGTTTTAAAATATCACTACAAGAAAACACTATAGATGATTGCACCCATTATTAAACTTCACCAATCCCAATATATATGTGTGAAAGAAAGAATGATTTACTTCAAATATAACTTATACTAAAATTATTCCATTCCATAATGTCTTATAAAATATAAATTTAGCAGTTAAATTTATATCTTATAAAAAATTATCAATTAAAATAACTCTAACAAATATTTAGTATTATACAATTAAGTAAAAATATGTAATTTGAGAACTGATGGCATGTGAGAGACATGCATAAGGGGATAGATAGCTAATATGCAATACGCCAAGAGAAAAAGGCTTTGAAAAAGAATAAAAGGGCTTAACACAAAAAACATACTTATGAAAAGGGATTCCCGTCTTACTGGCTCTTACAGTTTTCCATCAATAAATGTTTTAATGTTCTTGGTTTCCCAAATTTTATTGAACTAATTATGAGTTTCACATGTACTTCTTTATAGGATTCAATTTAATAGTGGGAAAAAAATTATTTCTAGCCTCAAGGGGTAGGCCTGATAAAAATAAAAAACATAATGAACCACTAGGCATAGTAAACATCACACAACCAGAAATAACCAAACCTTTTGAATTAATATCTGAACTGCAATGCTTCCTTCAAACCAGTTCACTAAGAGAAACGGAGAAAAAGTGATATACATGGAAAGAAAATTCTAAGAGGAAATTGATTGATTGACGGAGAGAGACGAATAATGTCAAAAAAATCTGTCATTATGATTCATTGATCTGACCCTGCAGACAGGTTTTGGTATACATAGAGACTGTTAGTAGCAGTTAGAGAAAGATGAAGACGTTAACTACCTGTCTATCTCCTAATACTCTTAACCTATTTTGCTGTGACAAAAAGCACTGTTCAAGCAAAGCCTTGGGCAATCAGAACAATTCACAATCTGGAATGCAATGTAATGGAATCATGTCCTTGTTGTGCTAAGCCAAATGGTCAAGGGAGTTTTACTCCGTAATCTAAAGTGGCACATCAATTTGCTTCAAGCTACTTCATTTAAGGTACTTATGGATGGCTTAATTGACTTTCAGACATAGCATCCATGGTTACGGTGATATGGCGGTTAAAATATACATACATCAATTTTCTGAAATATTATTTTTTATGATATTGAGTAATAATTAATCAACCAAGCAGAAATCAATACCAAATACTAAATCACAATCTGAACAGAAAGGAATAGAGGCCGAGACTGTAAAAAGATTGGCACTATTCAACATCTAATACCAAATGCAGTAATTGTCTCAAAAGGAAGTACAAGATTGATCCAGTTACAATGGGAGACAGCCACAAACAGTACCCATCACTTCATTTTAGCCTCTGTGAACAGAACATGGCGATTAACTCTAGGATCATACTTACGAAACTCAAGCTTCTCTGTAAACTGTCTTGGTTTCCTCTTAACATAGAAGAATCCAGTTCCAGCAGCAGACACAAGTTTCACAAACATTTGGGCCTTCTTTTTCTTGTCACCCATTCTTTACTCTTGCAAAAAACAAATAGTATTAGCATTACAAACCCAAAATATTCTTCAACATGACCAACTGCAGTTCTTTTAGTTCAATTAAAATTAGAAGAAAATTAGACATGGTACACCAGAAAACCAGTTCAGATAACTGTGTTGCATCAGCTAACAGTGTATTTAAATAGGCAAATCAACACACTTAATTCTTATGTGTATGGAAACAAGAATCAAAATCATCATAATTTTTATTTTCCAAATATTTGACAATTTCCACAGTTTTTAACATGTCAGTACAGCTAGCCAGATTCAGATAGCAGGGCTTAATTTCATTTTTAATTTCAAAAGAGGAGGTGAGCTGACAAATAAAAACATCTTCAGGAATCCAAATAGTTGTATTAAACAGGAAATGAGTGACAAAAAAAATGCAGAATGAAAAAATTTTACTTGAGCCATAGATATCATACAAGTCTAATAGCAAATTACTAAGATTCAAATGGCTTTTGCTCTATAGATGCTCTAAATATGCATAGACAGAAAAGATGTGGGGGGAAAGATCCATTTTTATGAACAAATTAACTAACCCCAAAAACTTTGCACAGACATAAAATTAAAATCCCCTTATTTCCACTCAACAAAAAATACGACGAAGAAGATGAAGAGGGAGAGCAGAAAAAACGTGCAAATAATTTTTATTTTACAAAAAAAATAATGAAAACTACAGATGAGGTATAACTATGAGATTCTAAGTTTGTTACAGTGCAAAAGGGAAGTTGTACAGAGAGAAGCGTACCTTGTAATGTTGCACAGAGTGAACCAAATGGGTTTGGGGTGTTCTGAATTTAGGGTTTCGAATTTCAAGAGAATGAGTCGAAGCCTTCCTCCTACAGCTCTGATACTTTGTAGGGGTTAGTTATGAATGACAGTAAATAAATAAATATAATTTGATGTTTTTATTGCATGTTAGTTATAATATAAAAGAAATCAGAATAAAAAGAAAACATTTTTAGATTTTAACAGAATAAAATGTTTTGGAGAAAATTAGGAGAATGAAATATTTGAAAGGTTTTCAGTTTGATAAAAATGGATATTAATATTAATTATTTAAATCATTTATTAATTTCTTACTATTTTTATTTATTGAATAATGAAAAGATAAATTTTTCTATTTTATCATAATTTTTTTAAATAATGATATATTCTTTTATATTTTGTACATTATAAATATATTTTATTAAAATTAATTTTTATTAACATTATTTTATTAAATTTGATTAACCTTTTTCCCGTTGATTCATGTGTTTAATAATATATATATATATGGTACTTTTTTGTTTTTAATATCATTAGATTAAATAACAAAAAAAATTATAATGATCAAAGTTTTAATCGATAAATTCATCTTTATCCAACAAATGATTTACTAAATAAAATTGATATTTCTATAGTTTTATACTATTTTTTAATATTGATTTATTTAACATTAACTTTATTCTTCATAGATTATGATTCAAATAAAAATAGTGTAGACTGATGAATAAGATTTGTATGTTTAATAATACTTGATAACTTATTTAATATCACCAAAATTAAGAGAATAAAATCAACATACAAGTATAAATTTAAATAAATTAATATTTTAACTTTAAAAAGTTAAATCACATTATATTCCAAGATTACTTAATATTTTATTTTAAAAAATTAATTAATATTATAATATAATTTATGTGATTATTAATTTATCAGAGAATGAAGCTGATCGATACGATTGTATACATAAATATATAGTTATAAAAAATGCAGCATAAAATAATAAAAGAAATATCATATTATGAAAATAATAATTTAATTTTTTTTATATTTAGATTAAATATAATACATTTTTCCATATTTTTATTAAAAATAGTTTAATGAATATAAAAATTAGTTGCTATAAAAATTTAACAATTACATTTTGTAAATGATAACAAAATTTAATTTTGATACATTATCAGAGTAAATTTTTTATATTGTTAACTAATTAAAAATTATCATAAATATAAATCTTAAAATAGATGTTGCAAAATTTATTATTGATAATTGTATGGTAACTCATAATTAGATTACAGTCTAAAAATATTTACATTATTAAAATATTTTTAATTAAATTTTTTATTTTTATTTGTTTAGTTTTATATATATTATTTTAATTTAGTTTTTAATTCAGTAAATAATATATTTTATATTGTATGTTCTTTACATAAAATAATAATTTTAAATTTTAAATTTAAATTATATAAGTTAAAATTTTATCTCACATGTAATTTTTTTAAAAATTTAGTTCTAGTATTTTGTTATTAAAAAATAAATTTATTGTTAATTAAAAATTTTAAAAATAAATGTTAGACAATTATGTGAATAATAATAATAATCCATTCATTTATCTTGGAACCAATGATAATATTATAAAATAATAAATTAAAACTAATAAAATCTTAAAATTAAATTATATAAATTAAGGATAAAATCTTATGAAGAGTTTTTGAAATTCATTCTACATGTTAGAGGTAAAAATCAAACATAAAATTTATAATTTGCTGCATAAAATTTTTCATATCCTATCAATGCTTTATAAAAAGAATCATAAAAACGATTGAATGTGGCAAAATGTTAAACATGATATAAACTTAAATGCTAACATAAGTTTGAGAAAAAATTTGTACTAAAAATCTCAAACATTTAGAAATTATAGAATATGCTATCTTACAGGTTATTTTATAATTTATTAAACAAATATGTTATTTTTAAAAATCATGTATTTATAAAAGTAAAAATTTAAAATAAATATATTTAATTACATGTATTATTTTAAATATAAAAAATATTATTTGTAAACTTGAGTGTTTAAATAAAATTGTATTAATATTAATGATACTTTAATAAAGAAACTATTATATAATTAAATTAAATATAATTATGTTAAAAAATTATTTTTAATTTTAATTAAAAAATACTAGTAACTTAAAAATAAATATATTATTAAATTAAGATACAGATAAAATTAAAATTGTAATATCTTCTAAAGTATTAAATGACATAATTTTTCTTAAAAATAAAGTACATAATTTTTTTTTAAAACTACTGTGTAATTAATGAAAGATAAAAGATTTGTTGTAGCAAAAATATCATTTTCGTCTTGCTCAACAATTTGGACATTGACATTATGTTGTTGAAATTTATTTCTACAAATCAGTGCTTCATGTTCAAGACACTTGATGGTGGATGATTCTTTTGGCATAATGTTGACAAGGTGGATAATTATTTTTTTACTCTTATCCTTACTTTGACTGTGAACATTATTTTCATTGCTTACCGGTTGGTTCTTGTAATTTTTTTCCTATTGTTTCTAACATCATAATATTTGGCTAGTAAGACACCTTCAACCACGTGATCGTATCTCATAAGCTTCTTGATCATATCTCAGCCTCTGTTTCTCATAGTTTCGGAAGACATGTAACATTTTTAACAAAGTGATATTGGACAAATATTTTGTATTCTCCAAAGTATTTATTGATGTTTCATATCTCATGGCACTATAATCAGAATTTTTCTACAATTCTATAATAAAAAAAACCAATATTAGTAATCTTACCTTGTTAATTATGTCAAACAACTTATTTGAATATATTTTAATTGTCTCAGACTCCTTCATTCTTTGAAGCTTGAATCCTCTCATTAAATTCAGCAATTGCATGCCTCAAATCATTTCATCTCCTGCATATTTTTCCTTCAAATAATCTCATATTACTTTTGTTGTTTTTAAAGTCATGATCTTGGTGAATATGGTTATTGAAAAATCAACAAAGAGGCATAATTTTACCTTTATCTTCCAATTTTTTCTCTCATTGTGAAGTTTTATCTAGGTTATGGTGGAGTTGTGTGACAGTAAAGGAACTTTGTAATTTTCTTCAACACTTTCCCAAAGATCCAAAGCCTCTAGGTAAGCTTATGTTTTCACAACCTAAAGATAATAGTTTTCTCAATAAAAAATAGGAAGAGCAACTTGTGAAAAATTTGATTTAGCATCCATTTCACAAGTCTATAAGAAAAATAGTTCTTGATATCAATTTGTTGGTTTATAGCAGAAAAATAAAATATAAAAGTAAAGGGACAGGATATTGAAATTATAAGAAGGAAAATACGAGAATTGCTTACTTGTTTCATTCAATGAAAAAAATTACATTTATAGTAAATTAAGAATAATAAAAATCCAAAAATATACTTGCTCCTAAAGTTTAACTACTTATTTGCTTGCAAAATTTAGCAACTATTTACTTTTTAAAGTTTAATGTTTAGAGTGTACGATATATAAGTTACTTACTAAATTAAATCAAATAAACTAAAGATAATTACAAAAATACATGTTTAATAAATTGATTATCAAATTAATTTTTAATACTTATGTACATAATTCAGTTTAAAAAATACATGTATAGAAAATATATCATAATTTTTTTAAAAAAGTTACTGTAAACTAATTAAGATTTATGATATATATATATATGTGTAATTTTATATATAATATAAAATATTAAAAATTATAAATATTTATTTTATTATGTTCAAGAAAATTTAAATTACACAATTAAATTAATTTAAAATATTAATATAGTTTTATAGTAATTTATTTTTATTTTTAATAATTAAATTTCATATTAAAAATTTATAGTAAAATTTAACAATTTGAGTCCATGTAAACTATTTTAGATTTATAATATTGTTTAATGTTATATAAATTTAATTTAATGCCAACTATATTTGTATTAATGTATTTCAATTTAGTTAATATTTAAATTAATAACAAGTAATCTAAAATTATTAAAAATTTAGAAAACCCCTAATATTTTTATATAAAAAATACTAAGATAATAATATAAAATCTTCAAAATTATAAGTTAAATCTATCTATATAATCTCATTTTATTTTATAATTAAATTTAAATAAGAATAAAATTAAAAAATTAAGATAATAATAAATGAAATAATTAAAAATATTAAAAACAATTATTATTTAAAAATATATAAGACTACCAACTTTCAACGTATGACCAATTAATTAACTATATTTTTATATTATTTTTTATTATCACTTATCACATTAATCATATTTTATTAAATTTTTTAATTTAATTAATTACGTATTATTTTCTATTTTTTCACGTAAATTTATAATTTATAATTTTTTTAATTTGTATGTAGTTTCTATAAATACAATTATTATATATATAAGAAAAATTTATATTGCTACTTCTTAAAATTTATGAAAAAAAATCCAATATACTTTTGGTTTTTACATTATTTTGATGTTTGTTATATATATAATATTATGATAAATTAGAAAATATTTGTGTAAAATTATATATTTAAGAAAAATACATAATAATTTTTTTATATGAGTTAAAAATTATAAAAAATAAAAAAATATAAGTACTTTTTGAATGAATATTATGGATGTCAGCATAACTCCTTTAATTATAAATTCTCACTCCTAAACAATTATAATTGTTTACATGGAATTTTTATTAGTTTTATTTTCAGAGTATTAAATATTTAATTTAATTATCATATTCTATTTAAATATTATTTCTTAAATATAGTTTCAATGTAAATTTTAATTTCAATTTAAACTTTGAATCTTGATACAAATTAAAAATATACTCTTTTTAGTTAAATTGAATGACTATATTACTCAATTGTAATTTGAATTTTATTTTAATTTTAAACATAATATATCAATAATATGATTTATATTCATTCAAATATTTTATTTTATATTTTTAAAATATATTTATTTAATTTATTATTATCTAATCTAAAAAATAGAAAATATTTATTCCTATATTATAAATCTAAGTTTTAATTTTAGAACAAGAGTATTTTTAATAATTTTGTACCCTTATATAAAAATTTTACTTTAAATCTATGATTTAAATTAAAATAAAAATATTATTAATTAACTCTGAATTAAAAAATTCATTTTTATTTTTCTTTTAAAATTAATATTTTTGTAGTATTTGTTATTTTTTATTTATTAAATGATGTCATAATTAAAAAATATGATACAAATATAAAAAATTAATATAATTTCCTATTTTTTTCCTACTTAAAAGTAAATTTTTATTTTAATTTGTCCAAATTTTTATTTTATTTTTTATTATTAATAATTTAAAATTATTAATTAGCTAACACATAAATATTACTGAATTAGCCTAATTAAAATTTAAAAAAATGATATTATCATGTTAATAGCGTCAAACATGTTACATAATTTTTTTATTAAGAATTCAATTTTATCTTATATTTCTAAATAGTTATATAATTTTTTCTTTAAAATATTATACTTTAATTTAATTTAAATTTTGAATTTCAGATAATACATCAAACTCAACTTCCTGAGTCATTTAATAGAAGAACAGACTCGACTAGGTGATTCATTTACGCAAAAAGAGACTAGCAGATTCATCTCGTTCACAGCTTGGGAGGATTTATTTAATGTGAGTTGGGCCTGTTTTTGGGCCGTCCGGGTCACTACACTAAACGACCCCCCGTTTCAATCACGTGATAATTTGTTCCTAAGGACCTCGATCATGTATTCATGTATCATGTTTTGAGTTTATCTGACTCTATATTTTGATCACAGTTAAACGGCACAGCGTTCCGCTCTCTCCCTGTGGTTAACAGAACAACTCTGAGATCCAATCCCAATCATTCATTTCGTTCACAACACGAACAACACAATGTCTGCGACGATGGTGGCGCATTCGAGTTCTTGGGGTAGGGCACTCGTCGCGATCTCCCCTTACACCTTCTCAGCCATCGGCATCGCCATCGCAATCGGCGTCTCCGTCCTCGGCGCTGCCTGGTACGCATTCCGTTTCATTTTCCCGTTTCCCTTTCCTGTTTCCGTTATTCTCACGCTTCAATTCACTTCGGTAACGCGTGTAGGGGAATTTACATCACCGGCAGTAGCTTGATCGGCGCTGCAATCAAGGCTCCTCGAATCACTTCCAAAAATCTCATTAGGTACAATTACTATCAGGCTTTTGCTCACTTTTTGTTTGATTGTTTGTTTTTTAATTTTTAATTGTAATCTATAGATTTATTTTTGGTGTCTCTCAATTGTTCTTTTTAGAAAATGTATTTTAATATTCTTTGTGATAGTTGATATAGTTGCTGAGAAGTTTCACGATGGTGAAAGTCTCTTGTTTCTGTTAACTTGACGCTGGGTCATGTGGTTATCTGTTAGAAGTGTTCCGTTTAAGATAGGGAACTTGCGTTGTTTAATTTTGCTTCGGTTGAAAATTGGAATTTGGAGATGAATTGTCAGTTGACGTTATTGTAAAGAGTAAGGGATAGTGGCAGATTTTTGTTAGAGACTGCAATTGCATCGCCATGGTTCACATCTTTCACATGCATGAAAAGTGGTGTTAATTTTAATATTTTGTGCTTACCCTCAGTTACTTGTTCTTTTTATTCTTCTGATGGGTTGTGTTCTCTTTTCAGCTGAAAGGAAATGGGAAAGGTTATAATATGATCTTTAAGGTTGAGGAATCGATCTAAAACTGCCTTTTTTCAATGCCATACTTTATGGGTGGCTTAGTGTTCACTTTTGTGATTGCCAATTCATTAATAGCAACATTATGATACCTATGATTTTAGCATCAAGTGCAAAGTGATTTTATTATGTATTGGGTCTTAGTTTCTCTCCAATAATCAAAAGTAAGCCTTTTTCCTGTCGATAACAAATCATCATATGGTCTGAAGAATATGGTTGTCCACTTTTAGATATGAAGCCTGCTTGGTTATTGCATAGGTGTGTAAAATTTGAAAAAGGAAATAGAAAAAAAGGAGAGAAGGTAGAGAGTTTCTTTCACCTCGTTTCATCATCCATTTGAGACCCTCTTCTCCTTTCTTGTGTCAAATAATACCGATGATATATGATCATGTAGAGGAAAGATTTGAAGTTTATTAATAGTTTTTTTTCCTTCACACAAGGTTAGAATTCACATATTCACATTTTAAGCTGGGTGATTATTTGAGATAGAGATTGTACCCTTTTTGAAGTCAATGTAGAATGAAATCTAATTGCTAGTTTTTTTCCTTCACACAAGGTTAGAATTCACATATTCACATTTTAAGCTGGGTGATTATTTGAGATAGAGATTGTACCCTTTTTGAAGTCAATATAGAATGAAATCTAATTGCCCAAATTCAGTCAAAGCTTCAGTGCTGTTGTTGATTTAGCATGAGAAGACTTACTACTGAGTGGCATTATAGTTGGAACTGTATTTCTGTTATCTTGCATGTCAACTTCTGTACTCCACACTACCTCACTGGATCATAGACTACTTCCTAAGTAAAGACCAAAGCTACTGCTGTGGTGTCTAGACTAGGCCTCTCTAAATGTTTGAAAAGATCTACATGGCCGTTGGAATATCAAATTTAGTTTACTCACATAGAATTTACTTTGGTCCATTTGTTTTTAAGGAAAATATCTTGGGCTCTGTTGTATAAATGAAAAGGGTTTTGCACCAATTTCCAATACAATCTTTCCACAGCAAAAAATTTGCTGCAGGTCAAACACCATTTCAAATCAAATACAAACAGATCCTTTATATTAAAGAAAATGTTTTATTTAGAAAATGGTTTCCTGAAAAACATTTTGTGGTTAGATATTTTTTCTAGAAAATTTTTCACCTGGAAGGCCGGAACATTTTTACAAAAAGTTATGCATTTTCCCAGAATTTTCTTTTCTTGTTTGATTTGTTTGAGGGTTTTTGATAAAGTCTAATGGTGTCTTACCGTCTTTTGATCCATGTATCTAACTTTTCAAGGTTTGGTTATAGTTGTTACTTTGTTGCTTTTTGTACTAGGAGATTTATTGTAAATTGTATCAATTAACTAAAAGAATATATTCCAATGACTGTTGTACCAGACTTAGGAAAATATTTTCTAAAAACTGCTTGTCTGCACCAAATGGAAGATGTTTTCAGGAAAATATTTTGTACACTCAACATCAGAAAGTACAGAACTATTTCTCTTTAAAACAACTGTTCAATCTATTTGATAGTTTTGTGAAGAACATCTTTGTTCTATGAAACAAGTAGAAACTGAGTGATATTTATTGCATGCAACATTAAAATTAATCTACACTTATGTATGTTACATGGAGAAAGATAGTGAGTATTGGTTGCCCCATTTTTTTCTGTTTCCTCATTTTGCTTCTATTATATTGATCATACAATAAAAGTTCAACTATTAGTCAAACTACTATAGTTAAGCGGTAAATTAAGGTTGCTAAACCCTGTGTTTAATGTAAATTTCTTAATTGCCATTTTGAGTGTTTGAAATTAAGATGACATAATTTGACTACTGTGAAGATTCTTGTGATTAAGATCTTTGGTTGTTCACTTGGGCTATCTGGAATCATTGTTGGAAATCATGGACTATTATGTCGGCTAAATCAACATTTTCCTCAGAAATTACTTTGCCTTGTATCATAGCATGGAAATGCAATTATGGTAGAGCTTATTATGCTTTCTTTTGGCTTTTAGTTCAGCTTTTATTTTGATTACTCTTTTTGAAATATTGCCTTTTTTCATAGCAAAATACAAAATAAGCTAATTCAAAACACATATAATAATGATTCATTTGTTCCAATTGTTAAAAGTTAAATTAAAGTTGTTAAGCCTTGTTAATGTGAATTCAGAATTGTCATTCAAATCGTTGAAGTTATATGGCAAATTAAAGTTGTTAAATCCTGTTAATGTGAATTACAGAATTGCCATTCGAATGTCTGTCCTTAAGATTGTTCTATTTGGTTTCTTTGAATGTTAATGTTTCTTTTGTGTATTATCTACATAAAATATCCTGGCACAACTAAGTTCCAAATATAAACAGTTGTGAAACTTGACAATCTGGTTCTTGATTGTTGTGGTATTTCAGTGTTATCTTCTGTGAAGCGGTTGCTATATATGGTGTTATCGTAGCTATTATTCTACAAACAAAATTAGAAAGCGTACCACCAGCAAGTATCTATGCACCTGAATCTCTTAGAGCTGGATATGCAATCTTTGCTTCTGGAATTATTGTGGGCTTCGCAAATCTTGTTTGTGGGTGTGTATTCCTTTGTACCTAAATTTCATAACCTCACAGGAAATTCTACTGATGAATGCATGGAAACCCTTTCCATCCTGCTGTTACATGTCTAATTTTTCTTCTTTTTTCCCTCTAATAGGTTGTGTGTAGGAATAATTGGAAGCAGCTGTGCATTGTCTGACGCTCAGAACTCCACTCTCTTTGTGAAAATTCTTGTGATTGAGATCTTTGGTAGTGCGCTTGGGCTATTTGGAGTTATTGTTGGAATTATTATGTCAGCTCAAGCAACATGGCCATCAAAAGTTTAGTTTCCCATATATTAGAATGTGGTGTGGAAATGCAATTATGGTAGTGCGCAATGTATTTCCGTACTGCCAGGGATTGAAATCTTCACTGTTTCCTGTTGGTAGAAATGTAAAATCCAGCGTAATAGCTTGCCTCCATTACAACTTTGGGCTGTATTATTTACCGATGAGTTGTTAGAAGGTCTTGTGTATTATCTCAGATATATCAGTCTGTCGGTTGAATTTCAATATTTTTGGAGGACTAAATCTTTCATTAATTAATAAAAGTGAATTTATTTGGGCTTGTGAATACAGTCAACAAGCAATTTTGTTGTACTGCGGGGTCTTTATGGGTTTAGAGATGTGCTAGCGAAGTTCATGTCTTGCTGAGTAAGAAGCTCAGGAATAATATTCATGTTTGACATTGAAATGCATTTGTGATTAACGGGGAAGTGTCTGAGATTATGAGGGTTGGGTTGGGTGGTGTAAAGAATATAATAAAGCTTTGATAAAGTTCGTCCGCTAGGATTAAAGTTGTCATAATTATTTTGGTAGGATAGTATTCAGAAAAGTTTGTATTAATTATTCTTATGAGGCTTTTTTTACTTTTTCGTCCGCTTAGGCGTTATTTGCTAAAAATGGGTTGGCTTCTTGAAATTCAAGTCTTACTAAGTTTATTTTGGAAGGATGTGGAAGGACTAGTTTCTAAAAGATGGCGATTAAAAGACTACAATTGAAAATATGGCTTGCGAGAATGATTGTCTGAATAACACCATTAAAAAGATGAATATCAACAATACTCTTTTAAACATACATTCTGGTAAATTTTTAATTATTGGTTTATTTATAAAATGTTAATAGACTCTTCCGTTTACGAGGTAAATTAGTTTTCTAAATAATGTACTCCAAGAGTTTGTTCGTGTTTTTCTACTAAAAATGGTTACTTGATGCCACGCCAAAGAAAAGTTATTATCCAATAATTTTTGAATTGTAGACAAGTAAAAGTTCCAATGTCTGTTTGGGGAGACCGGAGTTGCAAGCAAGCATAAAATAGTCTTTACATTTAATGAAATAATTGACAGAACTATTGTCTAAGAGAGTGAGATATATGGAAATGTTTGCTGTAAGTAATGAATTTTGTTTGGATGATTTTAGATAATGAACGTTTTATTTGAAATGTGTGCGTTATTGGGAGATCAATTTCTTGAAATACAGTCACATTAAAAGTGGTGATCCCTCTTAATAGTTTTCTTTTCTGTATGCATGAAGAATACTAAGATTGAATCCACAACCATATGTTAAAGGAACTTAAAACCCACACATTCCCATGGATGTTTGTATACAATGGTCAAAAATAGGTAATTTTTCCACTTTCACTTTGAAAATTAAAAAACATTTTGCTCATGGCCAAAATAAAGTTTGAGGCCAAAGCCAATCAGTTATGGGAATAACCTTATTAGTGTGCAAATAGTTGTATGATTGGTAAGATATGTATTTCAATGCAGTAATAAAACTTACTGCGATTGGCAATCAGCAGGTGAAATGGAGGATGGTATTAAAGCAAGTGACAAAGGAACATCATTAAAAAAAGGTGTGTTCGTCAGCATCAACTCCTGATAATCCTCTGGCCTGGCTAACTTGGGGTTAAAAGGTTCTCTATCAGGGAGAACCAGACCTTGTTTTATACGGCCTAGATGCCTTGCATGAAGAACTTGCTTGGAAGTGACTGGTAGCCTAATGGACTGATATTCTTCTAAAGCTGATTCTATCCTTTCTGCTCCCCACTTCTCTAAGCATTTGCCTAACACTGCTGCATCTAATATTGACATGTTTGTGCTTCTAATGCAGTGAGGAGTTGTAGGGTGAGCTGCATCCCCTACCAATACCACATTATCCCAAAAGATCTTCCCCAGGGGTTCACTATCATATATGAAGTTTAAGAAAGGGTCCTTTGTTTCTTTTATGACATTTACCAACTCAGGAATCCAAACTTTTTCAGCTTCTTGGTGCATCTTCTGGATCATGTCACTGTTTACTTTCATTGTCACTGATGTTCCCTGAAAAGTGAAAAGTTTTACCCCTCAAATATAAAAATACAAGCAGCACTTGCTAATGTGACAACAGAAGGAGGCATAAATACACTAGACTTGAGGTCAAAATAGAGACTAACCTTGAGGCTTTCTCACATTTTGACGAGGAATATAATTTATAGACCTTATTTGGAATACATTTTGAGGAGCAAAATGACAGAAAAATTCATTTTGGGGTTATTATCAAGCAGTGTATCTCATAATATTAGTATAGGATGAGAGGAACAGAGTTACCTTGACTTCAGGCTCTGGCTGATTGACATACCAAATCCAATTGAGCTTTTTGTTTAGCAGCTCATACACCACACTGTGTGTGCCTGAGGCCAAGTCAAAGTACAGGCATTTTCCTAGATCAGGGTATGCCTTTCTGATATCCGTGATGGTTTCTGAACTCTCGATTTTTGAAAAATCAAGAACCCCTCTCCAAGCACAATAGCCTGAATATCTGCAAAAGATAACTAGAGCCTTAGGAAACCTTCTTCAGACAGAGGGATAGAGAAAAGTCAAGAGTAAACCATCATTTTAATTCTGAAAGATTTGGGGTCATCATACTAATCACTAAAGGTGAAAATTATCATTTCATCCCTGAAAGACAAAAAGTCATTCATTTAAGCCTTATAGTCCTTTTCAGTTGTTCATTAAGTTCCTGCAAAAGATTTAAAATAAATGAATTTTTATCTTTCAGAAACAAAAATGGTAATTTTCATCTTTTCAGAACTAACGGAGCTGACTCTAAATCTTTAGGTGACTGAAATTGTGGTTTGCTCAAAAAAATTAATGCCAGCTCCATTTTGAAATATAAACCTCAGTTTAAAATCAGGGAGATATTTCTGACGAATGGAAGAGAGACAACCATCTGCTGCAACAAGCAAATCCCCTACTATCTCTATAACCTGGCCAGTTTCTAGTACTTTAGCCTTTATTATGACAGAACCCTTATCATCTGTAACATGGAAAGAGAGAAAAAGATGACCCCATAAAAATACACTTGATGGCAGTGCATTGTACAGAAGGCCATGAAGATCAGCCCAATGTGATGCTCTGAAGTTGAAACTCTCATCTCTTGTCAATGTGCTGCTAACCTTCTTCTTACTATCAGTTGCATGGTTCTGCTCAAGAAACCAAAATAATAATAATGACTTTTTCTATTTACTTTTTTTTGTGTGAGAAAGACTACTTCAACTATACATCAAGATCAAACGGGTTCCTTTTGGGGTTCATCCTTGGAGTATTTCATAACAAAGTATTTAACTACAACTAGCACTCATTCAGAGAAACACCTAATAGAAGTTAATTTATGACCAATTTCCTGTCATTTTTTTTCTTACATGCCTTATGTGTTAGAGCAGTAGCATTCAATTCAGTGCATCCACAAACGATAATCAGAATTTAGAGAAAATAGTTGAGTTCATAACATTTGGCACTGCGAGACAGTAGTTACATAGATACTACACATTGTAAAATTTACAGTTACAAAATTAATTCTTGTGAACCCTAAACTAAAAATACACATTTCAATGAAAACATATGATTCAGATTAATTTATGCATTGATCTCAATCATATTTAACTGTTAGAAATCGATTTCATCTAAATCAATTCTATCCAATTTTTTTAAACCAAACAGGCATAAGTGAGAGCATATATTGAAGAAATTCGAGGTAAACATTCATAAGTAAAACAAAACATTAGGTGCCCCAAACAAAAGTGACTTTTGGATAAGAAATGAATAAGTGAGAATTCACCCTCAATAGAACAGCTTGTTAGAAGAGAGAGAGAGATAGAGATTATAAAAAAATTAAAAAAAAAAAGACAGAAATTAAGAATAACTGGAGAAGAAGGAAAGGGTAGATATTCAAAAGTAAACGGAAACATGAAACCAAAACCAAAAAGGGTGACACTGGCACCTGATCAATAGTTAGTGGTAAAGTGATGTTGTGTAGGAATTGTTGTGGTTGTGAAAGCCATGACTGAATGATTTGTTGGGACAGAGAATTGAGTCCAAGACCTGCACCAGTGGAACTTCCAGTTGGAGGTGAAGTGGTTTTCTCAAGAACAAGGACATCCCAATCAGCTAAGGCAAGAGAATGTGCACATGATATCCCAGCTATGCTACCCCCCACAATCACTGCCTTGGGCTTTCCTCCATCACCAACCATCTTGTTCACTTTCTCTTGAGGCACCCAATTATGAATTATCAATTTATCACACACAAATGAACATATATATATATATATATATATATATATATATATATATATATATATATATATATATATATGGTACATAATATATAACTCTACAAGAATTTGAAATATTTTGGGTAAATATTTTTAAAATAGAAAATAAAATATTATTAGATTAAAGATATTTTAATTTTTTTAAAATTATAAAATAGATTAAATATATTTTTAACCTATTTAAAATAATTAAATTTTAATTTTTTTCACTCACTTTTAAAAATTTTGATTCATATTTTTTATATCTATAATGTTAACTTAAAGGTAAATTAAATAGATTAGATTGATTATTGTTAAAGATAATTTTAGTTATTTTTTATAATATTTTAATTATGATTAATTTATTTTTGAATTAATATAATTTAAATTAATATTAAAAATTATAATTAAGTTATTTCAAAAAATAGATATAATATTTAATATATAATATATATCAATATTTAAGATTTGATTAGGTCAATGTTTAATATATTAAAGATAAAAATAAAAAATAATTTAATTTAAAAAAATAAAAAATCAAAAATCAAAATTAATCGATAATTATTTAAAAGATTGAGAAACTAAAGCTAAATTTAAAAAATTTAAAATAAATTTAATCTAATATTATTTTTATAAATAAAAAATAAAATTTATTTTTACAAACTAAAAGAATCTAGGATCTATGTACACTTGGGGAAAATCTCATTGGGTTGGGGCATGAATCCTTTTCAGAATATCGGAGAGGTTTAGTTTCTAAAGAAGAAAAAAAAATATAAGCCAATCATATATATATATATATATAGAAAGAGAGAAAGATAAAAAAAATGAAAACAAAAATGTAGAGGATATTTTTTCATTGGGTTGAACCTGATTAATACAGATACAATGCTCAATATTTAGTCCAATCCAATAAAATTTCTTCTATAATAAATGTGAGAAATTATTGATTTGCTAGTTTAAATCTACAACTGAGTTGAAGGAGTACCAATTGACAGCACCATTTGTATTGTAAAAATTAGGATAATGGAGCTCTTTTGTTATTTGAAGGATGAGTTTTACCGTCTTGAGCATTTTTATATGACTCAAACAGAATTCTATTATGGAGGATATTTCTGATTTCAATAAAAAAAAATGGAGCTATTTTATTGTGCAGTCACTCCTAAAATTGGCAACCATAATATTTTGTACTAGATATAATTTTTCTTCATAATTTAACACGTGAATTTAGTTGAGTTGTTGGTATACTAGGATATTCATAAATCCATTTAACTTAATATAAATGATAAATTTGGGAAATTATATAAACTAAAAACATTTCTTTTTTGTTCAGCACTCAAATTATTTTATTAAATTGTTAAAAATTAGTTTGATCTTATTAATTATATATACATATATTACATCAAAATTACAAAATATAGATATCAACAAAACAAATTTTACCTTTTTTAATAAAAGTTTTTCCATACACAAAATATATATTATAATTATAATTCCTCATTATATTTCACACCTATATATTAAATTTAAAAATTCCCCATTCTCGTTTCTTATTATTATAGAGGCATATGTATTATTTATGTTGTGACATATGTCATGAGTTTTCATATTAGATTAAATTAACTTAATAATAATTTTTTTAATTAATTACTCAAATATAAGAATTTTTTACTTTCCATAATACCATTAATTAATATTTAAATTTTTTTAACCAACAATAAAGATAATAGATTGTTTGTAAATTATCATAAAATAAAATTTTATTAATTAGACTAATTATTTACAGTAAAAAAAATTTAAAATTTAAAATTTTAAAAGTTTAAATTTATTATCAGTAAAATGATTATTTAATGATTAAATTAATTTTTATAATTTTTATTCTTACATTTTTATAAGTATATCCTTCCAGTGCATGGAATATTTACTAGTATATTTAAATTTATATCCCTACACTGCACAAATAGCAAATCTTTTAATGATATAATATAATTATTTGAATTTTATTAATTACCGTATTAATAAAATTGATGTTATTAAAGTTAATATATATTGAAAATTAAAATATTTATAATTTATTTAATAAAAATATTAAATTAATTATCTCGTTTTCTAAACATTTCTTAGCATCACGTTTTTACTATAATTACTCATGATATGTGAAATGATTCTTTTAAAATTAAAAAAAGGAATTATTTTTTAATCTTTTAATATTAAAAGCACTTACTTGATATTGTAAAAATTTGTGAAAATAAATGAGGGTCAAATAAATTTTGAAAGATTAAATAGATAGTTTAATTTTAAAAAAGTTAAAATATTAAATTTTAAGTTATAATTTTTTTATGTACATATAAAAAGAGGGGGAAGTTACAATAGTTTACTTTTAGAGGCTCGTATTGTAGATTTGTAGTTTATTTAAACTTGAGATAACTGTTTTATATACTAAAAAAAAATTACTTTTACAATATATTTAAAGATAATATATTTATAGCTTAAATTTTTTTATATATAAAGTATTTATTCCAGTTCTTTTCCTTTTAAAAAACATTGTTTGGATTTTTTAAAATACCTTTCTCACTTTTTTATAAGATAATCTTAATTAATTGCAAAGACATTATTAAATAAAGATATAATAATTAATTAGGTAAAAAATATATAAAAAAATTACATTTTAGTAATGCTAAAATAATTTTAGAAAATTTTAATAAATTGATGATCAATTAAATATCACAAAGTAAATTAACCAAATTTTTTATTCTCATAAATGAGTTAAATACATCTTATATATAGAATTGAAAAAATATATACAAGAATTTTTAAGAGGTCACTGTTTACCTAAACAGGAGGCACTAATGTGATATTTATTTATAATTAGTATATAAAAAAAATATTCGCATATAATATAATAGCTTACATCTATTTCCAATTATATATAAATATATGTAAACCATCTTATATTTATTTATTTTTTTAAAAAAATCCAATTGTTGATGAGGGTTGATAAGGAGTTCTAGAAGCATGGGTGCATTTTCCTATAATTGAGAATCACGATCTTTAATATATTGGTCGCATAATGTACGAATAATTTTAAAACTAATTTATAAATAAAAATAAATTATTTTTATTATTAATAAATATATTTATTAATAATAATAAATATTAAATTATATTAATAAGATATTAAATAAATAAAACTTTTAAAATTAAAAATTAATTCGTAAAATTATAAACTAAATTCCTTTTTATTTGACATATTAAAATTAAAATTAAAATTAATTAATATTATAATAATTCTAAATTTAATTTATTGAAAGAATAAAAATATTTTATATTTATTATATATGTTAATATTTAAAATTTATAATAAATTAATATTTAAAATAAATAAAAGTTAAAACAATAAATAATTTAAAATACATAATATAATAAAAAATAATTTTATTTATAAATAAAATTATAATTTAAAATATAAAATATAAATGTAATAAAAAATTTAGCTCAATCTAACTAGTTGAATTGAAAATCAATTTAGCTCAATCTAAATTGGAAATCAATTAACTAATTAGTTAGAATAATTTATTAGATGAGATATGTTATTAAGCTGGATTAATTTGACATTTTTTTTTAAATTGTTGAATCTGTAAATTGAATAATTTGGTTGAATTGATCAATTTTTTTTTTAAAAAACTCAGTTTTAATATAATATTATTTGATGTTAATATTAAAAAAATTATAAAAACTAAAAATATAATTTGATAATTAAATAAGAGTAATTTTTTATTTTATATTTTTTTCATAATTTCAAATTCTTAATTTTATTTTAATTATTAAACTTTAATTTTTTTAAAATTTTTTTATCTCAACTATTATTTAATTATGTTCAAATTTATATTGAAAATTTTTAAAACTCCGTTTAAAGTGATTTTTAATTTTTAGTTTTAAAAATTTTTAAAATTAAAATAAATTTTTGTTTTGAGTTTTCAATTTTAATTTCTAGTTTTTAGTTTTTAAAAGTTGTTGAAAAAATAAATCCAGTTACTCTATTATATATTTTATTATAATTTATTAAAAATATATAAATAAAAATATTAATTTTAAAAATTAAAATATATCAAAATAATATAAATTTAGAATTTTAAAAAATAATAGAATTATTTATTATAATAATAATAATAACAATGATAGTAATAACAATAAAAATAAAAATAATATTTATGAAAATAATAATAATAATATGATGATTATAATAAAAAAATATTATATAATTATATAAATTTATATAGTTTACATATTATTTGATTATTACTATTCAAGATAAATAATTTTATATATGTTATTATTATAATATTTTTATATTATTCAATATTTAGTTTATATAAAAATAATATATATTATATTATAAAAATTTATATAATATAAAATTATTATATAATAATAATTTTTATGTAAAATAAATATTGATAATCAAATTATTTCTATATAATAATAGAGAGAGAGGGGAAGGGGGATTTTAAAAAGGTTGTTTTTCAAATTACAAATAGTTTATATTTCAACTTCCTAACTCTGCACATGATTAATTTTATGGAGATTGGAAAAGAGCATGAAAGTGATGATCTAAGACAATTAGAAAAATGTTGATAGCATGCAATTTGCATAAGAAATCACGTGAAAATTTCTCATTCAGGAAAAGTAACAAAATGTACAGGAAAACTGAGGAAGGGATGAATAGTAGCCAATAAATTATAACAATTAGAATTTTCGTGTGATACCTTCATAAAATAAAGATATATGATTGTCGTAGTGAAACGAGGCACTTACCGATAGTCCAAAACACTAGTCCGTATGTGCATAGATAGTCTCATTGAGAGGTTGATTTATAAAAGTGATAGAGACAAATGTATATGTGTAAAATTTAATATATACATAAATTATATATGTAAAAAGAAAAAATAGAAAAAATAAAATAGAAAAAAAAAATAAGAAGAATTTTACCGTTCTCATATCCTGATATGCCCATGTTACATAAGTTTTTAAAATATCCTTTTCAAAAAGATGAAGAATTAATGCATGACAATTAAATTACTAATATTAGTAACTTTGATTAAAGGATAATTATTTATGAAAATTATGTTATTTAATTATTAATGCAATAATTTTATATTTATAAATTTTTAGGAATATATTTTTCATTTTAGAAAATTATTATTTAATTAAAAAAATTTCAAACTTAGCATAAAAATATAATATTACATACATAAATATAAGTATTTTTTTCATATTTAACTTAATAAAATTTTCAGTCCCCTTTTTTTTTAAAAAAAATTCTAGCAATTTTTTTATGATTCTAGTTTGACATTTTACAAAAATTGTTAATCTTGAGCTCTATTTTTAAAAATATCTATTAAACAGTTATGTTTAAATAAATATACAATTTAATCCCAAAATATTTTGATATTCATAATCAGTTATTAATTTGATTATGTTTTGATAATTTTTCATAAAAATGTAAATAATGTATGAATGAATATAAATAAAATTAACATATATAAAGTTCAAAATGTATAAATTGATAATTTTTAAAATCTAAAAGACTTAAATATGAGCAAATAAACAAATGCATGAACCAAATTGTACGCCAACAATTTTGTGATTAAAATTATAAAAAATTTAATTGTAAGAACCAAAACCAATAATTTCTATAAAATAAATACCAAAACTATAAAAAATGATAAAAATTTAAATCAAAATTTAATATAGAATAAAGAATTATAAACTTAATTAAGCCTTTACATTTTTACCTAATATATATTGCCATACCCATATAGTTATTTTTAAAAAGTGCTGTATTTGTGTATTGGATTGTATCCAATACTCATACCCGTATTCATGCAACGTATTGAATTATTTAAAATAAGAAAAAAAATCATGACATCCAATCTATGGAAATCTCTAGTCTTACAAAAATGATGCAAAGTCGGGTTAACAAGCAATATTTTCAAACATTTTGGGAAATCCTTAAGTTTTTAATTTGAAATACAGAGGCATGAATCACTTGAGTTCTTGTACATTAGAAAACAATTGATGAAGGTAACTTCATATTCTTCAAAAGTTTTAAAATAAGAAGCATATGAATGACAAGAAAAGAATTTTTCTGGATATTGTTTATATTTGCGCAAAGGAATGATATTTTAAAAGGTATTTATGTATTGATCGTCGCCATTCTCAAAGTCAGCAATTCTGGCCACTTTTTTATAAGCTTATGGTATTCCCAATCTTATACTGATAACTGGGCATAAGTACCTAAATGTTTTACCTAGTTATCTTCTCAAATTTATGGAAATAAGAGAAAGATTTTCCAAATTACTATTCCAATCTCATTCTAAAAACAGAAAATTGTCCTTTTCCAAAGGCTATAGCAGTAGGAACAACATATATGATGCCATGCTTGCTTTTAGACTATATCAATACTATTATAGTATTGTTTCTTTTGTACTGGGTCATGCTTGCTTTTATTTCTTTCTCACAGTTTAGTTTTCAGTCTTTCAATTTACCCTAGAATCTTCAATGGCATAGCAAAAACAGTTTGCAGAGTGACATTGGTTCCTTCTCTCAAACACTTACATAGCAAACTTCATAATATTGGACCCTTCACCTAACCAAGCTCAACAAGACCTGACTTCATTTTGTCTATAGAAGAAAAGATTTGAACTCTTTCTTGAAAGAGTTCGAAGAGAGACTTTAGTTACTTTCAAAGGGAGAATACTTGTAGGCACACTCTTCAGATTCAGCCATGCAGAAAAAAATGCTAAATTGCAGTCCCTAAATTAAGAGGCGCACATCTGGAAAATGTACTAAACCAAAGAAAAAAATCCATAAATTTGAGCTTTGAGTTTGCTTTACAACACTGCACATTTTCCACAAAATGGACTGCTGCCGGACCAGCAAATGAAAATCCTTCAGCATTTCGATAGATTAGGAAAATCATCACTTGTAGCCACTGCAAATCACAACCAAACGCTCATTCATACAGTACCAAACTCAACCACTGCCCCTCTCCAACTCTGCCTTCCCATTTCTCTTGAAATTTTTCTTTAGGGAATTCAATGCTGTTGTCTTCCCACAATGAAGTCTTTCTAAGCCAAGGATGTTAATGTAATAAACTAATAGAGTATTTTGTGGTCAATATAAATCCGGTAAAACTGTTTTAAAAAAAACAGGACTAGCAACAGCAGGTAAAAAATGAGGTGCACGAATGCACCCTGATTGATAAGGGAGCATGCTAGAACTCACCTATTCTAAGTACATCAAACTCAAAACTGACCGGGTTACCTAATAAGTTAGTCTTCTGAGTTACCTATCCTCATAGACTTGTCATAACATCCAGACAGAAAATTTGACCACTTTCAAGCAACCTGACTTTGTACAGGGGGAGGGGGATCTAGCTCAAATCAAATGCAAATGGACAAAACCATATAATCATCGGATCTATAAAAATCAAACAGATTTCTTTTCTTTTTTTTTCACATGTTTTAACAATTTATAAGTTTACGGAGTTAAATGACTATCTTTAAACGGGTGTTAACATCAATTGAATAAAAAAATATTTATTTTTTTCTAGCTGTTGTTATGTCTAAATTAGGTAAAAGAAAGTTACAAGGGATTTTTAACTCTCAGGTATGATCACATTAAACAAGCAAACCTGAAAAAATTTAACAAAATCATGATAAACTAAACATGTGACAAACTCATAACACATCTCGTTCATTTTGATGCATAATAGCAACTACAAAATTGGAATAAGATACCTAATCTCTTTAAAGCTCAGGCATGCCCCTTCCAGTTTTAGCATCATAAGTCTTCTCTAACACAAGATCCATCGGAGTATCTTTGGGACCAACTGCCAAAAATGAATAGCAAACAGTATAAGATATTCAGCAAGTTTCCAAGAATTAACAAACCATAGGTTTCCTTTTGAATTCCATATATCCAAACAAGTTTTGTGCATTTACAACAATGGGTGTAAGTAGCTTCTAACAACACTGGGTTGAAAAAATAGTAAGAGTTTGACTTTGGGACAACAGAAAGAGCTCATGTCAATTACTACTGCCTTGAACCTAGCTTCTGACTAAAATATTACATGCAAATTATTATGATCAGTAAATCAGTGTTATACCATGCAAATGTTGCTTTTTAGATGTATTTCTGCATATGGAGTGCATGTTTGTCATGCTTGCATCAATATGAAGGGAAAAAAATCATCTAACCAAAATACACATCCTAGAAGCAAGATTTATGACAGTGGAAGGCACTTCAGATATCTTAAATCATTGATGATTAACATTCTTCAACATGTAATCCCTTTACTACCACCACCACCACCCACCCCCAACACCGTTTTCCAAAGGCTATGTTTTATGTTGTTGTGCAGCCAAGTATAATAACAAGCTTATGGAAATTGACATGAGCAAAGAGCAGAGGTAAATCATCAGAGTTAAATGAGAAAAATCAACTATGACAACCAGTTTGCTTGGTTTGATGAGTTATCTTGTTAAATAGATATGCACACGTAATTAGTTAGTGATCACTAACTCTAGTCTACATAGTCCACAATATTAGCTTGTTGGACACACCTTTCTCATTTCAAGCCAAGTTCATCTCAGTTTCTCATTTTCTGTTGATTCTTTTCCGGCTCTGAACATTTTCATCAATAGCAACTCATACAAGAAAAAAAAAGCTTTTTAAATACTTACGGACTGTAGGCCTTGGTGTTGTTCTTATCTTTAAGATCTCAGGACGAGGGATTATGGACCCAGATGTTCCTATTCCTCTGGATACTCTGACTTTAGTACCATCTTCAAGATATTTAATTCCAACCTTGCACGGCTTCCTGCATAAGCAAAAGTTGGTTACTTCAATACATGTTACTCCTAACCTTTGTAGACATCATCACCAGTTCAATTTTCAGAACTTATTTGCATACCCCGTTACTGGATCAAGAACTTGCACATTGGAGGCATGGATTGGAGCTTCAACTGTAAAGATGCCTCCTTCATGGCCTTGTCCTTGCTTGATGTGCTTTTTCACCTACAAAGAAAGTCAAAATGCATTGGACTGATTGGAATGAAAAATTGATCAGGAGGAAAATTTACACAATCACACTCAATTACCAAGCAAGACACATTGATAATGGAATGGAAAACACAGATGTTAGGTTAAAAGCTATGGAAGATAGAATTTCAAAAAAAAAAAAAAAGAAATCCTGAATTGTTATGATAAGTGTTTCTTTTATCACTCACCAGATTTTTACCCTCAACAATGACACGATTCTGTGTGCGAATAACACGTTTGATAGTCCCAGTTTCACCCTTATCTTTGCCCCTTATTATCATAACCTAATATCAATGAACAAATGTATGAGTCAATAATAATAATAATAATAATAATAATAATAATAATAATAATAATAATAATAATAATAATAATAATAATAATAATAATAAAAATAAAATAAAATGAACCGCAAAACTATGAAACAGAACAAATCAAAACATATATCATGAATTTGGCTTGGCTTACATTATCCCCTCTCAGAACTTTCCAGTGTCTGATGAGTTTCTCCGCAGCTTTCCAACCCATTTCAGGATAGCAGTTCACTCAAATCACAAAAGCTGAATAAAAAACTCCAACATAAATCAATTAAAAAATAAATGCTTAAAAATCACAAATTTGAGCCTCAATATGCCATAAATTCTAACAAATAGTATTACTAACGACTGAAGAACAGATTATAAAAGACTTAATGTTGCATAAGGATCAAATTAGGAGGCGAGGTATCCGTCCAAGAACTAATAACACCAATTATCATGCAGATTACAGGCAAATTTTCGGGTAAGTAAAACAAGAATAAGTTTGTGATCAAAATACCAATTTGCAGAGAGAAAATGGGAGCAGCAATCTAGGGCTGGAGCTTTCCCCAAGCTTTGATATTAGATGCTGACCCAAACCACGTCGTTTCTCCTACATTTCTTTTAGTTACGTGATTTTTAGTTATTAATTTTAAAAATTAAATCTAGTTTTAATTTTAAATTTTAAATCCTAAAAGTTACTATGGAAGTAAATAAATCTTTTTATTTTATTATTTTATTATAACTTTTAATAAATAAATAAATATTATTAATTTAAAAATTAACAAAAAGTTAAATTTTATAAAAATAATAAAATTTTAAAAATAATTAAAATTAAATTATTATTATTAATATAATAATATTTATAAAATAATAATATTTATATCATAATTATAAATACTGAATATATAATTATATAAAATTTTATTTTATATATTATTTAATAATAAATATATAAAATAAATAATTTTATATATTATTATTATAATATTTTTATATTATTATTTATATATTTATTTATTTAAAATAATATATAAAAATATTATAATATTAAATATTATAAAACTATATTATAATATAACTTTATAATTTATACATTAAATAATATTATTTATTTTATTATTAATATAAAAAATAATTAAATATATTTTTAATTTTTTAATTTAAAATTTTTGTGCTTTGTTTGATTTGAGAAAATGAAAATAAAAAAAAGACGAAGAAAGAAAAATAGTATGGAATCAAGTTTTGTGGATTGCATTATATTTTGTTTTTCTCTTAAGATGATAAGAAAATAGATAGAAGAAATTTATATTTTTTTATTTTTTATTTTAAATTGTGAAAATATTATATATTTTTAAAATATAAAAATAAATATTATGATAAAAAATTAAATTTTATATTACTGATATTTTTTTATTTATCTAAATAAAAAATTATTTTATTTTTTTAATTTAATTCATTCAAATAATTTTTTTAAACTTTTTTCCTATTTTTAATTAGATTAATCGTTATGGGAAAAAATTTTAATCATAAAATAAGTTAAATATAGTTTAATTTGGAAAGGAGGTGAAAGTGTATGAGTTTGACCTGTTTTGATTTTTAATTCTTAAAACAAACAAACTAAAAAACGCTTTCTGATGTGGGCTTCCATGGGCATCCGAAAATTGTTTAGAAGTTTAGTACATTTGTTTAGACTTCGAAAATTCTTTAATGAAAATGTGTGAAGAAATAATGTTGCAAGCACTGTTTCTCTCTCATTTTCTGCTTTGCTGAAGGATCTGATTGAAAGCTCCAGGAAAGAGTGGACCTACGCTATCGTCTGGCAATACTCCTCTGACCTGTCGGTGATCTACAAAGGACTGGGACAGACCAACTCAGTTCGTATTTTTGGATCGTCAGTGACGGTAACGGACGAAGAGGTGACCGACGCGGGATGGTTCTTCAAGATCTCAATGTCTCAGTTCCTATTTATCAAACCATCACTTTGGTGTGAAAAAGGCATCGTGGTTCGTTGATGCTCAAGAAAGTGGAGGAGAACCAAGCAGAGCCACCAACCAATACGGTGTTCAAACCATGCTTCTCATACCCTTTGTTATGATGAAATAAAAATTAGAAAAGAAAATTAAAAAAAAAAAGAAGGATAAATATATTGGAATGAAAATAAATTAAACAAAATAAATTATTTAAATAAAATAAAAAATAAAAAATATTAGTAGTATACTTTTTTATTTATATAAATTTTAAAAAAATAAATTTTAATTTTATTATTATATTTTTTATTGATATAGTATTTATTTTTTAAATTTTTAAAAATTATTTAATAATTTAAAATAAATAAAAACAAAAAAAAATAATCTCTTTCCATTTGTTTATTTAAAGAAAAAATAATTTTCACAAATCTCACCAAAATTAATTCTTTCCTTTGCTATGAAATAAATATAAGCAATTAGAAGTAAGTAAATAAAATTTATGTAAATCTTAAAAATAAATTTTTTCTTTCCAAAGAAAGCATTTGACACGGGCTTTGGAGTTGGGCTCCACAGAAATAATTAACAATGACCTTAACCTTAACCTTAAATGGTGATATCAGATTCCATTCACTTACCTTGCTACACGTTCCAGGTGGTCATCAACTGTGTAACCACACCTACTCTAGTAACTCTTTTTTTCGTAATTATTTTATTTAATTATCACCGTATGCTTTTTTCCCCTAATATTTAAGTCATAATTATACTTTCTCTTTCTTTATTTTTAATTATGTATATTTTTCAAAAAAAATTAAAATTAAATTAAGTTTTTATTTTTAAATTTTTACATAAATTTAATCTTTCTATTAATTTTATTTTACTTAAAAAACTTAAAATTTAGATTTAAGACATTTAGTAACTTATAAAAAAAATTATAAGATGTAAAATTAACGTTACAAAATATAAAAATTTGATATTTTTTATTTGAGATAAAATGTGATATTTTAATTGATATGATTATAGTTAAAAACTGCATTTGAATTTTAAATAGGGAAAAGTTAAAATTATTAAATATAAAAGATAGATTGACTTAATTTACTAAAATATAATTTAAAATTCTAAAATTATGTATAATTTAAAATAAAAAATAAATTATAAAAAGAATGTAAGAGTTTGGAGAAGGATATGCCTTTCACAACATATCTTTTCATTCTACATCTATTATTCATCTTTTTTTCTAAATTCATCTGGTAGGATCTTTGGAAGTAGAAAATTCTATGTAGTATGAATTTCAACGATCTATTGCCACTTTTGAAACTTTGATAAAACTTATGATGTAACTAGTTAAATTTATTTTTTCTTTTATGAATGTCTATGTTTTTATATATAATTGTGTTTGTCTTGTTATGCTTAATTAATCAATAAAATCTAGTTATTCTTGTTAATTTTTAAGTTAATTAAAAAATATGAGATCATACTATTGTTCAATTAATAGAATTATAAAGTAAACTAGATTTAGGATTTTGGAAGATTAACCAAAATCTTTAATTTCTAATTAATTATTAAATTAACAAACTTGAATGTTTTTTAAACTTCTCTTAATTATTTTTTAGAAGTGATAATTTAAATAAAATAAAATTATTATTACATGATAATGGGTTAATTAGAATCACAAGAAACATACAAAAGATGGTTGAATGATATGTTGTAAGGAAGATTAGATTTTACAAAAAAAAAATTCATGAAAAATAATAAGCAAGTTAAAGAGAGGAAAGAGACAAAATCACACCAGAAAGTATCCTAATTCATCCTTGTCAACCAAAGACTATGTCCAGACTCTGTTATTACACAGGTGTTTTCACTGTGAAAGTTTATAGAGAAACTTTAATCAAAACAATATCTTAGTATTTTTTGTACAAGCATCGCAAACTTAATGATACAAATTAGACACTTTCTATTTAACTTTTTGTTTTTCATAATAATATTTTGGTACAAAGAAAATAAGAGAATTTAATGTAAAGGTTATGAATATAGAAGATAAATAGAAATTAATTTAGTTATCTTTTGTTCATAAATTTTTCAATACCTTTTGCACATCCATTTATCTTGTGGTAATTGTATTTTCATTTTATATTTTTTTATTCATAGATATATATTACTATTATTCAACTCTAAAGACTAGAGAAAACCATGTATGTAGTTGCGAAAAGAACCTAGCAAATAAAGGAAATAGAAAAATAATTAATTAAAAATTATTTAAAATAAAAATAAAATATCTTAAAATATTTTTTACTTCAAATATTGTAAAATTAAAAATATTTGAAAATATTTTAATATTAAATTTTATAAAAAAAAATTCACAACTTTTATAATTATATTAATGTTTAAAACATTTAAATTTAATAGTGTTATAATAGATGTTTTATTTTTATATAATTTTTATAAACATTGTAAAGATGCCCTGTATTACTTTTTAAAATATTTTATTTATAAAATGTTTAAAAATATATTGGAATAGGTAGATTTTGTTGCCGTGTTAGTTGACTGTACACTTTTTTTTTGTTGTGTTATGATTTATGGTTTGAACTTACTCAACTTTCTTCTAAAAATTTTGCTTGTGAGATTAATATGTCTAGAATATGCCAACACAAATGAATCTATTTCACATGGACAATCAAATTCTTAAACATTTATTTTATTTTAGATGTTTAAATTAAGATTATATTAGAATGGAATGAAATTTATGGAAGGGAAAAGATAATTCCCTATTACATAGTCCACAATGAACCAAAAAAATGAATGGAAGATCTATTTGGCAGCAATATTAGAGATACGTATTATAAAACCTTTTTAGTGATTTATATATACTTACTACTTAATTAACTACATCTTTTTATGGTTTTAATAAAAAAGACTATATCCTTATGGTGAGGTGAATCTTTCTTACATACAACATGTGATTAATATTTTTCATTAGAAAAAAATTTCACCATTGATTTCAAAATCTTCTTTATATATTCTATTTCTAATAAAGTTAAAACATTTAATAAATAGCATGTAGAGATGTAATTTATGACATTTTATACTCTTAACTCACTCGAATTTCGATATTTCATTAGCAATGTCAATTCTCTTATCCTCATTTAGGAAAATGTATATCTTGTTTAATTTCATTTGTTCCTTTTCCTAAAATTTCTCCCTCCATAACATATATATCTTTCATTAATTTTCTCAAAAAAAAAATTCATTTAACAAGAATGATACTGAAGGGGTAAAGGTGGCATTTTAATAATAGTTAACATTTAGAAGGAAATATATATAACAAATGCCCATTGAGAATCACGGACTAACAATTTAATAACACCTGTTATCCAAACTTACCAAGAACTAAAACGTAATTGAGAAGGAACAATAAAAAAAAAGAAAGAGGTGAGATGAGTCCAATTTTGCATTGTTTGAGTGTAGTAGGATATGATAATGTACAATTAAAAATACTGTCCCAAAATGAAGTATCACCTTCAGTTTAAAGTTGTCTTGATTAACTTTCTAAGCTTTGTTTCTATAACTTTGATGAGATATGATTCATATATATTCAAAATAAGATAAGGATTACTTTCCATCAGCACCACATAATATTCATTTTGAGTGAGGCAAAGCATGTTGCCCATGATCACTTCCCAGGATGCCTTATAGTAATTGCTTGCTTGTATTGATATGAAAACTCATAATGTTCAATAGCTTTATCTCCCTATTCATTCTAGTAATCAAATGCTTCTCATAATGTGCCTTAAGCTACTTCACCTGATACTTCTCTCCCAAAATCAACAAGTTACATGCCTTTGATTATCAAGGTATGCTTTAGGAGGAGCACTGATTATCATACATTTGCACAATGTTATACATCTATGTAAAAATAGTCAACAAACTTTGGCTCTTAAATTTGGAGATCGACTAACCTAATCATATCATAAAATATCTTTAGTTTCATTACAAAAAGCCAAAACATAGGAAGAAATGATAACAACGTATAGCAACATTGATATAGTAAATCTCATCTATCTCATCTAGGACTTAACATTCGTTTTTTTGGAGTTCATTTTACAGCATAACTCTTAACCGCACCAAAAAGCAAAATATGTAGTGTAATGCATGCCTTATTTATTAATCAAATATAACAGTTAGGGATTCAAAATTTTGTGCTAATTTTTTTTAATTATATATTTGAATTGAGTAAAAAAAGAACGTTATGTAATGATATGTTTGGATTAGGTGGTGAAGAAGGGAAGGAAAGAGAAAGGAAAAAAAGGGTATGAAAATTTTTTGGTTTAACACATAAAAATGAAGGAAAAGAAATAATTATTGCAAAATTCATATGAAAATTAATTCCCTCTTAAAATATTAGAGAAACAAAACAAAAATGAATAGAAAGAAACCAAATTTTAAATTAGGAAACCTTATTAATGCAATCTGCTAATACAATGATAGATAACAAGATGTGATAATTAAAAGTTTGAATAAAGAAACAAATCAGTTTATTTAAAAGTTAGCCTTTCAACGCCATATAACCACGGTTTAAGTTATTTCACAATTCATTTGGTCATTATTATAGAGTATATTATACCTTTACTTAACTCTTAATTATTTTGACCTTGGAAAAATAGGTAACACATTCTAGGATGACATGCATTGGAATAGTTATCACCAAAACATATTGTTATGCAATTTCTTAGCATGCTTAAAAAAAAATTTAAAAAAGAAGTAGAAACTCCTCAAAACCTAAAATTTAAAAGTTTTCACTTATCAAACAAATTCAAATTATATTCCTATTAAAGTATTTACGAGTGTACTGCTGATTATTTTAGTGGATCATATTATAATTATCAACTATTGAAACAAATTGATTGAAAATATGAACCTCACAATTTTCACTTTTCTATTTATGCATTTATCTTATTGCAAAAAAAAAAAATGTTCGATAAAATAATTTTTTAGATGTATTGCTACACATACAAGAATTAGGTCTATTTTTTACAAGTCAAAAAAATTTTTATGCTCAAAATCCTAAATCCAATAGTTATTTATTTGGTACCTTTCAAGGAATTGTTATTCTAACACTTCTCAGGAGATTTCATCCACAAAATTCAAAGTTTATGATTGATCAATTGCACATCATTATTTAGCTATTACATTTATTTTTCTCATTGTTGGTAATATCTATAAAACTAACTTTAGGATTAGGCACAGTGTAATAGATCTTTTAGAAACATACGATACGAAGGTTCAAATTATCACAACCATTACCTAACCAGTAAACATTTAAAAAGAAAATCAGAATCCGAATCACTTAATTGAGAATGCGACCAAATACGTACACGTGAAACCTTATCAATGTATGTATAATTTAACTTCCACATAGGCATGATCGCAAACCTTATTAATAATGCAAAACATAGAAGCCTAAGAGAGTAGTGGTGACTAAACCAAAATTGTCTTGTGAGTAGAACTGGGGGCGTATGGTAACAAATAGATGTTTCTCAAATTTTTTAAATAAATAAAATTTTGAATCTTCAATTCTGGCTACAGCACCATAGCAGCATTGGGGTTTGAAGGAAAATTGGGTGCTGTGGTTTTCAATGCTAATGGTGTTCGTTCTTGAATCGCTCAATTGATTTAGGAGAACTTTGGTTAGAGAATATGGGTGGGTTTCATTCTGCTCTTTGAATGTTAACATGTTGATTTCTTGCGATAAGTAAAAGAACATCCACCCTCGGTATAAGTGTAGAATACTAGGTAGAGTTAGTTTTATCATTATCGGAACTAGTTACAATCACATGTTGTTGTATATAAAGTATGTCTACTCAGTTTAATGACTTATTTTTGTGCAATTAATATAAATGTGAATTAATTTTTCTTTTTCTTTGAATATTTCTTACAAAAAATATTCTTCTATATATTTAAGTAATTTTATTTATCTATATTTTAAATTTTATTTTTAATAATCAATTATACATATTCAATAATTAATTACTTAATCAATTATATAACTAATTCAACTATATTTTTATAAAATTAATCATTTTATTTTTTAATAATTAATTAAAATAATAATAATTAATTTTATAAAAAATAATAGTTAATTATAAAAAAATAAAAATAAATTATACATTATTAATAAATAATTATCAACAATAAATTTTAGAATATAAATAAATAAATTTAGTGTAGTTATAAAGAAGAATGATTATTGATTTTTTTTCAACTTTCGTTTCTTTACCTTCACAAAATTGTTCATATAGTACTAACGTTTATTTTTTATATTTCAATATTTAAAATAATAATTAATTACTAAAAAAAATTGAAATTAACAATATAAAAAATAATGATTAATTTAATTTTATATATGATAGATAATTAATTGCATTTGAATATGTAATCAATTACACAATTACATATTTTTAGTAATAAATTATTTAGTATTTATATAATTGAGTTAACTATATTTTTAACTTGTTAATCACAATTTTTTTTAATAATCGAGTATTTTATCAAATTTTAAGATGTGAATAGGTGTGTGTATTATTTTTATGTATCTAAATTATTTTTATTACTTTAATAATATCAGAGTTTCAAGCTTTTTGCGTAAAATTAAGAAATATAAAGGAATCTAATTTTTTTAAATATACTCCTTATTTAAATTATCCAATATAAAATTCATCAAGTCCATTCTTCATTTATGCTGATAAAAATTTCTAAGCTTTCCTGACTAGCTAATTCTTTACTTACCGGTAATAATTACTATGCATGGTGTAGATTAGTAATAATTACCATACATGATGTAGATTTATGAAAAGGTTGATGATGTCTAAAAAAATTTAAATTTTTAAATGATTTTTGTTTATGTCTAATAAATCCGATTCAATATTTAAACTTTAAGATAGATGCAACAATTTTGGTTTCTCATAGATATTGAATTTGGTTACACAATAGGAAATCATGTGTATGATGTGGATAACAAAAATTTAAAAATATTTTAAAAAAATATTCTCTTAAAAAGTTATTATTAAAGTTTTAAAATTATAACAAAAATCATATACATTCAAATAAAATTTGCAATGACAATTGAAAGTATTTTAAGAAGAATTAGACAATTAAAAATCGATTATAAAGGATGTATGCTAAGTAAAATACCAATGTAAAACTGGAAAGAATTTCAAGTATAGTGAGCAAAATTATGTAAAGAGTCTCAATAAACGCTTTGCAATGATGAAGGTTTTGATGCTCCATCCTTTGCCAAAAACAAAGTATTCTCGATGGTGCTACAACATGAGAGTAAAGTGAACTCACATTTTTTTAAAGAAATTCCAGTAATAGTAAATCCTACAGATAGAAAATCTTATGGTCAAGGTAGAAAAAACTAACAATCTAGGAAGTAGAGAAAAAAATTGTACTCACTATAAAAAATCAAATCATACTATTGAGGTATGCTATAAAAAACATAAATTTTTACCTGGAGATGGTGAAAAGTTTGCTAATCAAAGTATGATAAAGGATCAAGAAAGAAAACCATAACCACAAGGTAGCACTGCCAATGTACAAGATCCTGCTACATCTGTCGAAGAACCCATCTATATTCATCACACATAGAATTCACTCCTCACCATTCAAGTTAGTACTCAACATGAGCAAGAAAATCTAAGTAACTACGTAATCTATTCTGATGTATCTTAATTAGTTTAATGCATCGATTTTGGATTCGGAAGCTACGGATCACATTTTCAGAACACTTAATCTTTTCAAGTCACACACAGAATTGCACAAACCGTATGTGAAACTTTCAAATGAAAATTCAGTTACAACTGTTAACAGTTACCCAAAGCTTTCTGGACATATGCCATCCAAAACGTTAAAGATGACAGGCTTGACGTTGTGACCAACTTCCCTATAGCAAACAAGGTACTAAAAGGAAAGCTTTAGTCTTTAGAGTTGAGTTACCGTTACCGTCAAATCATATCCATCACTTGCCAACTAAACACAATTTCTTCATCATTTCACCAACTTCCTTAAATAAATAATTTCAAAATAACCTATCTCCAATATAATTTTTTGGTAGATTTATAATAAGAAAAATATTTTAAAAAATTAATGTTGGTTATATATTTATTGTATCCATCACAATTTATTATATCTAGCTAGTTTTATATAGATACCAAAAAAAATTGCCTATATTATTAGTATTTCATATTTATTGCACTACTTTTTTTCTATTATACCTCTTTGGGAACATTGTTTCACCTCAAGTACAAATATATTATTGCATATTTATTATTATAAAAATATTAATTTCAGTCCTTCTTTAATTTTATGTATAAAAAACTAATAGAATTTTATTGAAATTTAAGTATTTATTATGTGAAAATATAAAAATATAATAAATATTTTTTTAAAACAATTATTATTTTAATATTTAAAATTAACCCTAAAAATTGATGTTAACAAAATTGTTATTATTCTTATCCAGGTGATGAAAGAGTTCGTCTCTTTCTAACCTTATTAATTTTTATTTTATTATTACTATCATCTTGCATTATTTATATTTTTGTTGTTGCTTGATTCTAAATTTGAATTTAAAAAGAATTTACATAGGATTTTTTTCTATTTATTATTTATTATTTCTTTTTTAGGATATAAAATTTTTAATAATATGAATGATAAGAGCTAATGAAAGATATTCCTTACGTGCTTGTGTATTTATCTTTTAAATTAATGACCCTAATTAAAAATAACGTTCGGATTTTTATTTATTTCAAAATTATTTTTTAATTTCATATTATGTTTTTTTATCTTTCCATATTTATAATAATGTATTTTATCAATTAACTTCCGTCAGTTGTTATCTAATATTTTTTTATCTACTTAAAATTACTGTTGTCTTAGAATTTTGATAAGAGTATAATTGAGATAAGAATATATTTGAAGAAGGTGTAATTATATTATACTTAAGAATTAAGATGATAAATAAATAGAATAAAAAAATTTCTTTTAAAAAATTTAAACAATAGACTAAAAAATGGAGGGAAAATAGAAAAAGTTAAATATTTTACCAAAAACTAATATATCCAATTTCATAATCAAATAAATATTGATTTAATTCAATGGATTTGACTCAATAAAATTTTCAATAATATTTAAATCTAATACTAATACAATTAATCACTTGTTATTTTATTTATTATTGGTATTCAATAGCCATTATTATATTTTCATTTATGTTACTTATAAATATTGATAGTATAAAATAAAATTACCATTTCTGTAATAATTAATTTTATTTCATATAACTAATAAAATACCTTTTTTAGTTATAATTCTTACAAGATATGAGAAAGAAACTCAATCACTAATAGAAAAGTTATATTGGTAGAAAACGTAAATAACCTTGTTAATCTTGCACACAATTGTATCGTTGGGCAGAGCCATGTCTTAATAACCCTAAATCTTAGTCCAACCTCCAGTAAGTTTTCGTTCTTCGCAGGCTGCTGCCAGTCCAAGTAACTTAAAGGGTCGTTTGATTTGAGAAAGTATTCTATTTCGATTTTATTTATAGAAATGATATTTTATTTTAATTTTTAAATTTTTGTATAAAAAATGAAAAAATAAGTTACTTCATTAAATTTTATCAAATTTTATAAACATAAATTGTATAATAAAATTTATTAATTTAATAAATTTGATAAATAAAATTTAACTGTTTAAAAGAAATTTGAAATAATTTTAAAAATAATTAACCCTTTAAAAACTTATCTCATATATATATATATATATATATATAGATAGATAGATGGATTTCATTCTTCCTAAAGAAGTACGTCAACAAGAAGGGAACTAAAGAAGTAAAGTTGGCATTTTAACATCAGTAACATTTAGAAGAAACAATAACAGATCTCCATTGATAGTCACTGCACTAAAAATTTAATGATACCTGATATCTAGTCCAACAAGAACCCAAAGGTAATGAAGAAGGAACAATAAAAATGAAAGAGGTGATGAGTCCAATTACATATGTTTAACTGCATTAGTATATGATAATGTACTGTTAAAAATACTACCATAGACTAATCACCAATCAAGAGTATAATCGCTTATGGGGCATCTCCACTCTTAATTTTTTTTAAGAGATATGAGTCATATATGTCCACAACAAGCTGAGGATTAGTTCCCATTAGCACCGGATAATAGTCATGTTGAGTGAACCTAGGCATGTTGTCCATGATCACATCCAAGGATGCCTGCAGTAAGCTCTTGCAATTGTATTGATATGCAAAGGCATAGTGTTCAATAGATTTATCCCAATTGATTTTTGCAACCAAATGTTGCTCACAATTTATCTTAAGTTGCTTCACCTGATACTTTTCTCCTAAAGCCAACAGGTTACAAACCGTTTGATCATCATCAAGGGAAGCTTCAGCAGTGTATAAATAATTCACAAAAGCACAAAGGGTATCATATGATACATCAGGAATCTTGATGGTGCCACTACGACTCTCTATTGTATCGTTCTCAAGCATGACTTTGAAAACTGGAGAGCGACTAACCTAATCATTTCATAAAATAGCATGAGTTTCATTACAAATAGCCAAAACATAGGAAGCAATGATAACAACGTATAGCAACATTAATCTCATCAAGGACTCATCATTTGTTTTTTGGAGTTCATTTTGCATCATAACTCTAACTGCACAAGAAAGCAAAGTATGAACTATATGGTGAAATGCATGCATCATTTGATAAAAGAAGCCAATTTTTGAATTAGAAAAATCTCGCTAATGTAATCTACTAGTGCAGTGATTGATAACAAGATATAGTAATTAAAAGTTTGAATTAATGCTTGAAATAAGTTGCTGCATCAGTTTCTTTAAAAGTTAGCCTTTCGGGAGCCATAGCTTTGGTTAAAATTGCTTCACAATTCATTTGGTCATTATTATAGCATACAACTTAACTCTTATTCTGATCTTGGACAAGATATGTGACACATTATTGTATGATATGAAATACAATAGTTGTTATCAATTTAAAGCTCGTTAGTTTACCGGTAAATGCCTACAAAGGATTGTTTGACCGAAGGAAAAGTGTTTTTCTTTGCCAAAGACATTGCTTGTGCCACATTTTTTTATCCAATTGCTAACAATAAAATCTCTACCTAGACTGTTATTCAATGGACAAAAACTTAGGTGTATTACTATAGATACTTTTAGTATCTTTTTTCAATCAAAATTAAAGTTTTATCCCAATAACTGATTGACATTAAAAGTTGACATACCAATTATTGAGATAAAAATTTAATTTTAATTGAAGAACATTACTAAAATTATTTATAACATTGTATTTAAATTTGTTCCTTATTCAATTTTCTAACATTGGTTTAAAAAATAAAAAAATAAATAAACTCCTTAAAATCTTTGAGTTATCAAACAAACTCTATTCCTATTAAAATATTGACGATGGTACTTACTGATTATTTTAGTGGACTATATTATAGTTATCAATTACAAAAACAAGAAAACCGATTGAAAATGAAGAATGTGTGTCCAAACACGTCTCACTTATCTCTTTTCCACTTTTGTTGCAAAAAGAAGTTCAAATTATCACAACCATTATCTAACGAATAAACATTACCAAAGAAATCACTATCAGATGCATCACTTAATTATTAAATCACACAAATCATATACCAATGAAACTGTATGTATAATTTAACTTCAACACAGGCATGATCAGAATTCAGAAACCATTCACCCAGCCAAAAAGAAAAAAACCCAACCACAATATAGCTTATAAACACATCACAAGGTTCACACTGAAAGAATGGTAAATTGATCTTATATCCCTTTACACAATATTAGGTCTCTTCAGTCGTCACGAACAAATGAAACCATATATGACAGTGAATTATCCATACACTATTTACAGTCTGTAGAATAATAGCAACAGATCCTTGCAAACACACCTTTTATAGTAGAAAATATTTTTCATACATCCTAAATGAGTGTATGAAATGATAAAGAGATAGATAAGATAAAAGAAATAAAATAGAATGATATAAAACATGATATATGATGTGACAGAATAAAAAATATTAAAAAAATTAAAATATAAATATAGGCTTATTATTATTTTTTGTCTATTTTACAAAAAATTAAAATAATTTTTAAATATAATTAATTTATAAAAATATTTTAACTATTAAAATTAAACCAATTGCAAGAAAGAAATGTATTAAAAATAGTTATTATCTAAGCAAACATAAATATATGCACAAATTCTTAAGAATAGTTTATACAAAATTTTGTTTTTGTGTTCGAATTTTATAATTTTTTTAATTGTAAAAAAAAAAAAAAAGCGTAAATTCTTAAGAGTAGAGACTAACCAGAATGGCCTTGTGAGCGGGAATAGGGGAAGCGGAGGAATCATCGATGGGAAGAAGGATGATATCGGTACTGAAGGGATAGAGAACCGGAGAGGGAAGTTTGAGGAATGAAAGTTTGAATTTGAGCTCTTCAACCTTATTCTTCAGACTCTCCTTCTTCTCCTTCATCTTCACACAACAATCTCTGCACGTTCCTGAGTCATCGGCGGCGGCGTACTCTGCATTGCACGACAAACACCGCAATTTGATGCTGTCATCGGAAGTTCCCTCCCTCCGCCTTCTTACCGGTAAGCGTTGCAACATTACCAGAGGCATAAAATGATGACCAGTGCCTTTCAGTAACACTATTTGAATGCCAACCACAACCACACTCGCTATTTATATTGCTCATGAAACACTAATTCATTTCTTCTAACCTTTATTAATTTATTTATTATAATTGGTATTGATGTTATTGTTTCACATTAAAATTATTATTAAATTTATTAGCTCATATTTATTATTTTTATTTTTATTATGTGTCTTGAGAAGCTGTTTCACGCCAAGTATAAATATAACTATTGCATATTTATTATAAAGGTGATGGAAGAGTTTCTCTCTTCTAGCCTTATTAATTTTTACTTTATTTTATTAATATTAATATTTTGCATTAATGATATATTTATTATTCGTTGATTCTAAGTTTGACTTTGAAAGGAACTTACAAAGAATTTATTTTTATTAATTTATTTTAGTTTTTTAGGATATAAAATATTTGATAAGAGCTCATTAAATATTTTTTTGTTCTTATTTTATATTTATATTTTTTAAATTAATGTCACATAAACTAAAAATATTTTATATTTTTATTTTAAAATTAATTTTTAATTTCCTTAATTATAAATGTGAATTTTATTAATTAATTTTTTACATTTCTTCATCTAATATTTTATCTAATTTTATAATTTCTTTTGTTTTTGAACGTGATAAGAGTATAATTGAGATAAGAATATTGTTCAAAAAGTTGTAATTGTAGTATATTACTTTTCGAATGAAAAATGAATATGAAAAACGTTCACTTTTAAGACGAGTTAAACAATTGACTAAAAAATATGGAAGCAAAATAATAAGAATGGAGGAAAATTAAATATTTTACCAAAAATTAACGTATCCAATTTCAAACTCAAAATATTGATTACATTCAATGGATTTAACTTAATAAATTTTTTAATAAAATTTAAATTAATGTTAATACAATTAATGATATTTTATTTTCTTTATTATTGATATGTTATGTTTGTTTAAATATATATATATATATATAGATATTAAATTTTAACATTTATATTAATTTAATAATTTTATATATTAAATTTTAAAAAATTTAAAAATGTGTAAATATATTATTCTAATATTTATATATAATTAAATAATATATAAGCTGTTAAAATAATAATATTTTATTTTATTTATTATTGATTTGTTATATTTATATATATATATATATACACACATATTTTTATAGATAAATATTAATAATATAAATAAATTTAATGACCATTTTAATAATAATTAATTTTATTTCATATGAATAATACAATTCTTTATTAATTTTTTCATCTTAAAATTTTTTTTCAATAATTATTATTTTTTACTTTATTTGAACTTTAGTAGACATTACTAATTATTTTAATTACCATCAATAAAATATAATTTTTATTAATTTAATTATTAAAATTAAATATTATTATAATATAGATTATATTTAAAATTATTTCATACTTATTAAGTAGGTAAAATTAATATAATATATTTTTAAAATATATAAAATTAATTTTTTATTACCTAATTATAGTTGTTTAATTTTAATGAAATTTCACATTAATAATTAATTTAAAATTAAAAAATTAGATAAAAAATATATTTTACATAAATTTATTAATAATTTAAAATTTAATATATTATTGTAAGTTGGTTTTAACTTTTATTATATATATATATTAAAAATTTATTGATATAAGATATTAAACTTAATTTTTTTATTTAATATAAAATTTATTAATTTTAAGGATGAATTTATAATAATATTTTTATAATTATATATATATATATATTTTTAAATTTTAAATAATTTAAATATTTATATGTATTTAAATAACAAGTAAGACATAAAAGTTGAATCATGTGATGGTTCTATCTAAATTTTATAAATACAATTTATTTGATAAATTTTTTTCAACAAAGTGGTTGAATTATGAATCCTTTAATCTATAAAAAGTTATTAAGTTGGTGTAATATAAATTTAGACAAATTTGGACTTGTGTATATGTATATATATATAAGATCAAAATCTATTCACATTAGATTTTAAATTTTAGCATTTATATTAATTTAATAATCTTATATAAATTGCAAAATTTAGTAATACAATCGTTGAATTATGTTATAATATTTAGTGGATCATATATATAAAATTTTACATAAAACAAAAATTGATAGATATTTTATGTTATGACAGTTCATATATTATTAAATATATGTAAATATTAATAGTTAAATAATATATTTACAGATTTTTAAATTCTTTAAAATTCAATATACATGTCTACTAGGTATTATAACATGATTTAATAATTGGATTAATTAATTTTGCATTGTACATAAAGTTATTAAAATTAATAGGTAACTTTTTTTATATTTTTGTAACATTTTTAAAATGTTACAAAAAAGTGTGATATGTTATGGTGTGACATTGGGTGTCAAATTTTAACACATACCAACTTAATAATCTTATGTAGAACACACAATTTATCAATCCAACCATTGATTTAAAAGTTATTATTAAGTAGATTATGTATATAAAATTTCATACAAAATAATTGATAGATACTTTATCTCATGACTTTATTTTAGCGGTCATATGTTATATATATATATATATATATATATATATATATATATATATATTAATAATTGAATAACATACCTACAAAATTTCAAATTCTTTGAAATTTGATATACATGATTTATAACATGATTCAACGGTTAGATCAGTAAATCTTGTATTTTATATAAGATTATTAAATTGGTATAAGTGCTAAATTTTATTAATTTAACTTTAAAATTTAATTTTTTTAATAGATAAAGTTTCATAAAGATTAAAATAGATTTAATGTTTCATTAAATACTTTTAATTTAATGTCAATTAAGAGAGATATATTATACATTAAATTAAATTTATTTAATAAATTATTAAATATTTTTAAAATCTTATAAACTTGATCTGTATAATAAAAACTTTATATATATATATATATATATATATATATATATATATATATATATATATATATATATATATATATGGATCAACTTTCTCTATAGGTAAGTTTACCATAAGTTACTTTACTCAATATTTTTTTAATGGTTGAATTTTATCCATGCAATTATCAAATTCACATATTTTATTATATAGATCATGTTTACAAATTTTCATAAAATTTAAAAGAGGTTTGGTATTTTATTATGTTATTTTATTTTAATGGATAATATACTTCTCTAATATAATTTATTTAAAAAAATATCAAACCTCTTTTAAATTTCATAAATATAATATATGTAATAAAATATGTGAATTTAATGATTAGATTGATGAAATTTAACCATTAAAAAGATATATTAAACGCAGTAACTTATGGTAGACTTGTTTTAAAACAAATTAATCCTTATATATATATACATACATATATATATATATATATACATACATATATATATATATATATATATACATACATATATATATATATATACATACATATATATATATATATATATATATATATATATAGACACACACACGAGGAGAGATCAAGTTACTCTAGTATAAAGTTACTTCGCTTATAACTCTTTTAAACTATTGAATTTTATCAATCTAACTATTAGATTAATATATTTTATTATGTAAATCATGTTTACAAAATTTATAAAATTTTAAAAAATTTGATACTTCATTCTATAGTTTTATTTTAACAAATAATATTTTTATTCTAATATCCAATAAAAATAAAGTTATATAACGAAGTATTAAATTTTTTTCTGTTTTTATAAAATTTTGTAGACATTATCTACTTGATAAAATCTATTAATTTAACAATTAGATTAATAAAATTTAACTATTTAAAAGAGTTATGAGCTAGATAACTTTATGTGCATACCTTGATCATTTTCAATTATTACTTTATTAAAACCTTGATATAGAAGACTCGGGGTGCAAGATCTTAGTATGTAGAGTGACATGATGAGTAGTACTTGAATAAGGAGACCATTATTGACCAAAAAAGAGTACTGCAAGCATTGTAAGAAAGGTATAGGGATGATGTGATGCAGAAGAAAATAATGGAACAGAATTTGTTTGGTTCTAATAATGAGGAATGAATTGTGGTAATTAAGAAGATGGTGATGGTGGTGCATAACATAGAGCACCAAGACTAGTAGGCATTGGAGAAGGAGAAACAAAGACAATTTGGTGACTTTTCTCCAATAGAACCTCATGAGTAATGATCAATGTTTCAAGCTCATTCATTATATAAGGTTTTAACCTACTAGTTATTGAGGTTACAAACATGCCATATTCAGAAAGACAATCAAGAATGGTACCAATGTGATCTCGAGGAAAAATAGAATTGCTAATAAACATTAACATATTAATGATAGCATTGAGATGAAGAAGATTTTCATAAACTAAAAGAGTATCTTTCTTGGTGTTACGTAACCTAGATTGCAATTGATGAGCTTGAGCATGAGTGTGGGATTGAAAGAAAGCATGAATTTCATCCCAAAGTTTCCACAGGTGTGTGTATCTAACCGTTTTGGTCAAGATTGATTCATGTAGAGAAGGCAACAATTAAGAAAAAAAATAGTTGATCCTATTGTTCCCAATGTTGGTAGATGTCATTCACTTTTCTATGATCATGGTCACCTTGAAGGAATTTTACAATTTACCACATATCTATAAAGATGACAAGCTTTGATTACAACTTTAACTTGTTTCCAAAGAAAAAAAAATCTTCTTATCAAGCTTGATCAAGATTGTGCAAAAAATGTAATTGAGAGAATGGCTGGCACCACTTGAGTATTGACTGACGTTGTCAAGGTATTCACTGGCATTGCCAAAGAAATTTCAATGCCAAAGTGCAAGGTGAAGTCATGGTGTAGGATTGTAAAAAAATCTATGATACCACATTGAAGAATATGATTTGAAAAAAATAATTGTATGTAAATATATTTTCTTGAAAATTTGGATTATAACATTGACTTATATATCTAGTGTGAATACCAGTTTCTGTCCGGATAATTTTAAATTAAATCACTAAATAAATTAAATATATTTTTGCACTCAGGGGCCCAAATCATAAAACAAAAGAGTAAAAAAAAGAAAAGGAAGAAAGGAAAAGAAGAAGAAAAGAAAGTAGCAAATAAAATACATAAATGATAATAATAAAAAAATAAATAAAATTAAAAAGAAAAAAAAAGAGATAATAACAAAAAATAAACAAAAGCTGAAAAAAGGGGGGAAGATTGAAAATTCAGTTAAAAGTTAATTAGGAGTTAGTTAGGTTAGTTACAACTAGGGTTAGGAAGTAATCATGGTTATGGTTAATGCTATTATGGTTAAAAAGGAGGTATAAAAGGAATTTGAAAAATGGAGGTGGTTACTTTTGGTACCAAAATTGAAAGTTGAACATTTCCAGAGCGTCCTCTCTTTGGTTCTTGGATTCTTTCAACGCTTCAAGTTCTCTTGGATCTTTCTCGGCTCCTGGAGAATCCTTCTGGGAAAATCTTCACCGAATTGTTCTTCTGTTTGCTTGATCCTCTCCTAAATTCCATTCATTCGCTGTTGGAGAAGGAGCCTTCGCTCTTCTCTTGGATTTCTTTTTGTGCGAAGTGATTTCATTTTCTGTTCTTCGCCTCTCTCAGTTTTTTTTTCTGGATTCTTTTGGCAGATTCACAGAGTTTCTTCTGATCTCTGCGTTAGCACTTTTGTACAAAATCTCAACCAGGATCATTAGGTGAATAACAGGACCTAATTGCTGTGATTTCGTTTGACTTGAAAGATTCAAGATTCTGAAATACAGTAGGAAGCTTCTTACCTTTGCAAAACCTTGGAATCAATTGGCTTGCATAGATGTAGTATGACTTTAGGAAATGAGAACCTGCAACTCAGTGTGCTTTAACTAATTTCAGATCAAACAACAACCTGGATTCTGTCATACTAGCAGTCATATCTGTGAAGGTCAAGTGTTTGCCAACCTAGAAACAACTTGAGAACATGCTAGCTTTGAAAACCTAGTATACTTAGTGAAAGAACTTAGATAAAATAGAAATTGGTAGTGAGGGGAGTTCTAGTTAAAATAATAGAGGGATCTTAGTTTCGAGCCTAGTGAGCATAACTGTACCAATGATGTTTGAATTTAAAATAGATGTAGATGTTGTTCCTATGTGGAGTTGTCATAGGGATTACGTGATCCCACCTCTCCAGAACCAAAGCTTAGATGCGCTTGCACATCCTGCTTTTATTGCAATAAATTTAATCTCAATTCTGTTGTTGACATAAATGTGCAAGTTTGTCATTACTTGAGAGTTATTGTTGACCCACTTGATCAGAACTGCAAGTAATGCTTCAAGAGGTAACTCAAATAATGCTGGTCTTTGACCAGGTTTTGAGGCGTTTAGCCATGACAAAACTTAGGCTTGCCAACGAAGCAGATACTGACATTACCCTTAGATTCAGTCCTGTTTCTGTCATCAGTTGATAATGCTATGAACCTCTTATGGTAAATCTTGCGAGTCATGGTTAATCTGGAAATCTCTAGGGGTATAGTGGTTTAAGTTTTTTTTTTTAAAAAAAATTAGGACTCAATACCCAGAAATAAATTGAGGAACATATTAGCTCTGATAAACTGATTTGGTGCTAACTTGGATGAAATAGAAATTGATGGGAAAGGGTCCTAAGGCAAGATAAGGGAGGGACTTTGTGGATTCAGTGATGTATAGCCACATCAATGAAGCTTGAAAGCTAGGTGGATGCCTGATCTATACCTCCAGGTCTATAACAGTAGGTCATATGCTATTTATGCTACTCAGGCTCTAGAAATTGTATTAATTGATCATTATAGAATATTGCATAGGATTAATCTAGAACAGTTTTGCTTTGAAGACCAAATTAGCTCAAGAAATTGAGTTAATCTCCTAAACCTGATGCTGGTTTGTAACAACCATGTAGGAGCCTTCTATTATTCGTCACAAATCCCCTTTGGATAAATTAATATTATTTCCTGAGTTTGAACCCTTATTCTGGTTCCAGATTGCATACTTAAGGCTAAGCAGCTTGAATAATAGGAAAAAATCTAGGCCTGGCTTTAGCAGAAAATAGGAATAGATTTTTGGAAAAGGAAGAATCCTAAGAAAATTCAAACCAGGTAGTAGAGGCCCCTTATATAATTGGTAACCTGATGCCATGATCAAATTGTAGTAGTGGCTAAGGTGGCAAATTATGTCTGACAAACGCCAAACTAGATCTATAGCTTGGGAGGGTCTGTCTAGTGAATTAGAAAGGGTCTTGAGGCACTCAACCTATTTGAGCACCTGGAGCTGAGGCATGGTCAGTATGGGGATCACTCAAATCTTATAGGCATTTGAGTCTTGGTTGTAGGCTAGCTTAGATAGTGAACCTAGTGTCAGGTTTCCAATGCAATTCAGAGTTCATAAGCAAAACCAGAAACAAATAAGCTTGTAGGAACCCAAACCTAAGTGATGTGAACGTGGGCACCACGATAAGCAAAAGAGATCATCTAAGAGATTATCTACAAGGAATGGAAGGTCTTATGACGAGAAATAGGATCAAACGTATGAAACAAGCACTTGAAGGTCTCATCAAGGAAGTTCAAGAAAAAGACTACGTGGATCCAAGCCCAATTCCAACATGGGTTAATTTATGTAGTCATATCATTAAAGATCTTAAGTGATAAGGTTTATGATTTGCTATAGATTACATTAGGATTTGATATTTATCTAGAAGTTATTTATTTTAAATTGGTTGCAATTCAAATTGTAATCTAATTAGAATTTCTAATTTGTTATCTTTTTTACTAGATTAGGTTAGCTATATAATAAGAGTTAGGGATTCATTGAAAAGACAGATTTTGACGAATAATCATATTTTCTCTTTGAGACTTTTTCATCTCTATGTGAGTTGATTCCATTGATTCTTGGGCAAAGAACTACCTTTGATAACGTTGGTTCTTTTGGCAGGTCGCGGTAAGGGTCACGTTCCTCTTGATAACTTCGATGCTCTCCGGAAGTTCGCGGTTTGTGTCGGATTCCTTTATCTTATCTTGATTCTCAAGACGTTCCGTTATCGTTTCCGCATTCCGATTCATTCGTGTAGGGTGAATCATATCACTAAGAGCTGGAGTCTGTTTAGCAAATTAGAATGGCCCTGAGGCATGTAACTAGCAGTATCAATGAATTAGAAGGCCGTCTAGTTGTTGTAATAGTACTTGGTTCAGTCTCAGTATAGGTTCAGGTTCAATCCTGAAACTAATAGGCTAGATAGGAAATAGGTGGATCTGAAAATTGGTCTTAAAACTAGAAGTTAAAGGTGTTTTTCTATGTAAACGCTAGTTTCCGTTGTTCAACAAAATTAGAATACTGTTAAGGTCAATGTTTATGGCTATAATGATAGATGCTATAGGTTATTTTAGACCTCTGAATTTCTGGGATATATCAGAACCATTTCTGATATGGTGGTGCAAAGATAAAACTGTAAAAGGCCCTGGCTAGGTTAGCATAAAATTCAGCAGGGTATATGATCTAGGATCCCTTCAACCTTTACTCCTTACTAGGACATAACTATTTGAACCAATCGGCCAAGATCATATTAAGGCTAACAAGTTGGTATATGGGCTGTATGTTCCTAGTTTATGATATTAAAAAAAAAAACCTGAAAGCTGTGAGTCCTTGGCTATGCTCATATTTGGATTTGATTTATAGTACCAGCATTGCTGCAGTAGCAAACCTAACATGAAGTTATGTAGGTCACTATCTCTTGGCCAAGCAGGTAATAGTCTTGGGTAAAATAAAAACTGGAACAGATTAGTGGCTAAAACATCTCTAGTTCAGTAAGCTCTTGGTTTCTGAACAGGATCTAGTTCCCCAATCATGTCCTGTCATACTAGCCTAAGAGTAGGTCCATGATAGCAAAAAGATATAATAGGAGCAGATTTAAAAGAAGTTTGGAAAACCTATATTGAGGACAATGGTCCATTCTATTTCAAGGCTATAACCAGATCAAGTTGTAAAAGTTGGGCTGGAAAATCAGAAAATACCTCAATCTCATAGGCTTAGTAGTAGGAATCTTGAAACTGTATACCCTTATGTCTCCACGGAATAGTACTTGGCCAATCAAAGGAGTGATGCATATCAAACTAGCAGCAGGGACCAATTTAAGCATTAAGCCAGTGGCATGGTTTATTAGCTAATTAAGAATAAAGACCTGGAATCTGAGGTTTCATTAGCCTATTAGTTGCAAAAGGTCTGCGGGAACCTGAACTATGAACCTTATATCAGGTTCCTATAAATAAAAAACACATAAACACCTGTTGTAAGACCTTTGACTCGTCCAGAAATGAAAATCAGTTCCAGATCAATCATATCAGCAGGTTTTTCTAGTCTGAGTAGACCTAAGACAAAACAACAGCTCTCAAAACAAGTGTTGTCATATCAGAATCTATTTCCTGTTGATATCAGTTGCTTGATATGATCCAAAAACCAGGTCCTGCTCACCTATCCATGTGAACATAGTTCCTCTAGCAGGGCCACACAATACCCGTCCTAGTTTTGGTCTCTTTCTTAACCTAAAACCTGAACCAGGCCACACTCAAACCTGTGCTAAAGTACACCATCACAAAACCTATTGTTGTTAATAGGTAACCAAATATTAGACTCCACTATATTGGTCTTATAACAAATAGAATATCAGCTAGCCTAAGAATGCTTAAATTTTGCATCAAGCCATACACTTGATTGGGCCTTGAGCTAAGATTGGGTGAACTTCCCCCAAAACTGGTTGGAAACAATGAATAACCTTTTAATCACAGTAGCAAGGTCTAAGGCCCGAATCAACTGCAAATCTATCATGGCTGCAGGTTTTGTTCAAAGACTTAAGCCACATAGCCTACAATTATCGAATTAGCCAATTAAGCTTTAGGATGCAAAAACAGAGAAATTCATATGGCAAGTCTTGTTAAATAGGATCTGTTTTGTACCTAGTAAGTGCTAATAACCAAGTACTGTGAGATATTAGTCTGAACAATGGTATTCTAAGCTCCTCCCCCACCTATGCTTGTGAAGCTACACTAAATGAACGAATGTAACTAGGGGAAAGTAAGTTGGTACTCTAGATGCTTCAAATTCTGAATCCTACACTCTATGAATTAAATAAAAATCAACTAATTAATAAGAAACTCAATCAAGAAAGCAAAAGCGATTTTGAACCAAGTAAGCATTAAAACTGATTTTGAGACCAGTTCAATTAAGATACTAGAAATCTATCCTCTTGAAAATTAGCACAATCTATTCTTTATTCACATATATTATGTTAAGTTCCACTTTTCAAAATTGGGTTTTGAAAACTTCAAAGGTTTTAACCTCGGATTTCACGCAATGAGCTCTAGATGTGAATTGGTGGCATACCCTACAGTTCAACATTTAGAAATTATATGAGTCTCGGTGCAACTTTCGCTTGCCTCAGACTCTGTGCATATGTGGATCTGAGAGAACGTTTGAAAGTCAAAATTTCAAAACGCCTCTGTAATTCTTTCCTAAAATCCTAAAAGTCACACAATGAGTTCTAGATGTGAACTGATGGCAAACCCTGCTGTTCAACATCTAAAAATCATGAGTATCAATACAACCCTCATTTGCCTCAGACTCTATACATATGTGGATCTGAGAGAACGTTTGAAAATCAAAGTTTCAAAATACTTTTGTAATTCTTTTCTAAAATCTCGGATTTCACGCAACGAATTTTAGATATGAACTGGTAGCATACCCCACTGTTCAACTTCTAGAAATCATATGAGTCTCAGTGCAACCCTCGTTTGTCTCAGACTCTGTGCATATGTGGATCCGAGAGAACTTTTTTAAAGATCAAGAATTCCAAAATATGTTTTTTTTTTAATTATAAGTCTCACACGATGAGTTTTGGATACAAACTGGTAGCATACCTTACTGTTTGATATTCAGAAATCGTATAGGCCCCAGTGCAGCCTTCGTTTGCCTTGGATCCTGTGCAGATGTGGACTGAGGGTTTTTTAAAAATACTCAAAGCACTTTTAGCTCATTTCGCAATTTGGTATAAACCATATCTTTTCAAAATATCTCTGAAAATCAAGTTTTCACAACCAGAACTACGTAACCTTGAATTTTCCATTGCACCAGAGAATACATAGGAGCAAGATCAAGTCTTGTCAGACTATTTTCCACAAACCTATTTATTTTCTACTGCATTTAAAAGGATCGAACAATTTTCAAAAATATCAAAATCACACACTCAGTTTAAAGGTACTGTTATTCTAAACAGACGAGTATGGTGCCTAATACCTTCCTTATTCGTAACCGACTCTTGAACCTAGAACTTGTCCTCAAGTTAGGGTTTTTCCAAATATTTTCCTTTTAAATAAAAGTTTAGTGGTAGCTCCACATCAATTAAAATTCTTTCTAAAATTTTTAATAAGTTCGTCATTTCGTTATAATTACGGTTACAACATCTAGTATTAGTAGAAATAGAAAGCTAACAGAACTTGAACCCGCTACCTAACAAACTTTTAACTGATTTATCAATTTTATTCTTAAAAAACTTACATATTCTAACAAGATGATGCATTCTTAGATTCTTTAGTCTCTACATTTTAAAAAAAAAATTCTTCTCTTTCTTTTGATTATGATTATATTAATATTATGTTATTATATGTTAGTATTTATTTAAGAGATTATTTATTGGGTGCTTGTATGTTTAATGTGACTTTTGTGCTGATTAGTTCGTATGGATTTTTATATTGCAAAAAAATGTAATTAGAATGTAAATAAATAAAAATTAGGCAACCATAGTTTTGGTTATGGTTCTATTACAATTTAAAATATTTTTTATAGTTTGAAAAAATAATGATAATTAAAATCAACACAAAGTTTTAACATATAATGGAATTTAAAATTAACAGAAAATTAGTACTTGAAGGTATAGTGTAAATTAATTTTAGCTACATAAAAAATTATAAATTTAGCTTTTACTAACAAACACGTAAAATGATAATTAAAATCTTGCGTAAATTTTTATCTATAAACATGTACATCAATTTTTACTTTTATATATATATATATATATATATATATATATATATATATATATATATATAAGCATATAAAATTGCAACTAAAGATATTGAATAACTAATTTATAACATTTACCTAAATTTACACAATAAATTATAAGTAAAAGTATATAATTGTGACTATATCATATATATATAAATTTTCATGGTATTCACCTCACATAATAGACAAAGTGTAAATCCTTAGATCCATATAAATGGATACTTATGAATATTTTACATATAATATTTTTTTTTATCATTATTGGTGAAATTTGTTGCAATGCTTGTTTTCAGGTTATCCAGAGTAAGAGAAGAAAATACTTTATCTTTTATGTTGTGAATATATTTTTAAAAAAAATGATATATTTCATATCACAAAGTTGATGACACTTTTGACATTTCTAATCTATTTTTTAAAAAAATTATGATGTAACATAGGCTGTCAAGCACGATTGTTTCCAACTAAGATACCAAATTCTTAAGCTATATTTAGAAAAACTTTTGTGGGGCAAGCTTGAAACATAATGTTATTTTCTACAGTAAGTCATTCATAAACTAATGAACAAATTAAAATTGCAAAAATAACCTTTCTTCCTTGTTGTAAATCATTATTAAGAAGAACTTGAAAAATTGGAAGGAGTGTCTATGTTAAGCTTGCTTCTAACAGGGTTATTCACTCAATTACTCAATATTTTCTATTTGAAATTGTTTCCTGTTGTACCTATTGACTTGGTTCCTTTTCCTTTACATGAAATAAAAAATATAGATGGAAAGACACTTGCTGAAATTGTTAGGAAAATTTACAAGAATGCAAGATAAAATGTGAAAAAGAATGATAGAACAATATGCAAATTGTGCTAACAAGGATCTAAAACAAATGTTTTTTTATACTAGAAATTTGGTCTGATTGCACCTTAGAAAAAAAGACTTCCTGATAAAAGGAAATCTAAACTCATACCTAGAGAAAATGAACCTTTTTAAATCTTAAAGAAATCAACGATAATGCCTACAAGCTTAAATTACCTGATAAGTATGGATTCAGTGCTACCTTCAATGTTTTTAATTTATTTCCCTTCTTTAATGTAGATAATGAAAAGTTAAGGACAATTTCATTTCAAGAAGGGATAGATGTTAAGAACTTAAGTACTATCTTGCATGATTAATACCTAATAGAGAAAAAAAAAATTAACTATAAGTGAAGCCTATTAACATGAGGAAGACTTTACAAAATGCAAGAGATAATTGGAGCCCATGTCAATACAATTATGATCCAAGAGAATAAAATTTAAGAAAAAAGACAAATAATATTATGATTTTATTGCACAAGTTCAAGAAGATTTACCCAACAATAAGAGCATAATTTTTTAGAAGATATAATATTTATTTTATTAGAATTTATATTGATTGTAGTTAAGATTATAATTGATTTGGTTTCTAATTTTTTAGAATTTGTTCAAATTATTTGATTAAATTTTTTTATATTTAATTAGGATTTGAATTAAATTATGCTTAAGACTTGATTCTTATTATAGGAAGATAATATTAAGATTTGATCATAAATTTTTAATATTAATAATTGTACAAATATAAATAAAATTTTGTGAAAAATGAAAGTCACATCAAAGTTTCTATTTATCCAAAGAAAATAATTCTTTTTTATTGTGAGGATTACATCTTCTTTGTTATTATGTGAAATATTGTTTTGTCAATTTTCTGTATAAAATTAGTGATTCAAATTTATAAAAGTTCATAATTTATGCTTCAATCTAGATGTGTTGTTGTGTAGATTTATTATCTCATGTACATGATTGGATGAGAGATCCAAGTAGAAAATCATTTTTTACATAATATTAATTGATTATTTGCTCTTGTTATAATCATTGAACCTTTTATCGTTTATTTCTTTTTATCATTTTTGTAATTTTTCTTTGTTGACCTACATTGCGAAGATCATATCATCCCAGTGAAAGTAAATTAAACAAATCAAAAACCATATTCACATATTGTAAATAAAGATAAATTAAACATTTAAATTTGTATTCACAAACAAAGATACACAACATCAAAAGGAAAAGAAGTAGGATAATAAACAAAATTTAAATTATACTCAAATCTTAAAATTCTTTATTAGGAAACCACTAACATTGAGTTAATTTACGGGTTGGCCTTCTAAAAGACCATTACATAAAAAAGAAAGTGAAGAAGATGAAAGAAATATGATCCTAACTTTAAAACAATAATGAAGAAGAATAGAATACTTCATTATTCACTCTTCGTTCTCATTCTTTACTCATAAGGTTCAGAACTGCAAAAGTCCAAAAATAATGTATTCTAAAAAAGATTCTCAAATTTGAAAATTTAAATCTCTAAAATTGTAACTCCTTGTTTATGTCTTCAAAACACGATTAAAACATTTGGCAAATAATGTTTTATTTAAATTTGAATTAGGTAAGAATCCAAGATCCTTTTTGCAATTTTCTATAGATTATAAAGACCAAATCAACTCTTCCAATACAAATAAAAGTTAAAAGTTGTAGCTTTATATATGCTCAATTTATTGAAATATATTTGGTTTATTAGAACAAGATTGTTAAAGTCAAATAGGTTTTTAAATTTAATTTTAAAAAAATTTTACCTTATTTTTAAAATAAAAAAGAGAACTAGTTTTGGTTTTTGGTTTTAAAAAAATTATTTTCCTCTTTTATCTTTCTTAAAAAAATACACAACTATCACTATTACCAACATTATCACTATTAGCTAATAACTAATCAATCATTATTATCAAAATCATCGTTTTATCATTATTATTACTAAACTTAAACCCTAAATATTAAATTTTTATTAATCATTATAACAATCAACTATCATCATTATCATAATCATCAAACATCAGTGTACTAGTAACTAATGATTATCATGGTTACCATGATCATCTTCATTACAACCGTCGTTGTTGTCATAGCAATAATAATTATAATTGTTAAAATTATCATTGTTATTATTATTACTATTACTATTATAATTGTAAATAATATCATTATTATTATTATGACTTTTGTTATTATCACCGCCATCATGCATCAATAGAATTAGTTGCTATTACTATTATGTTTGTTATTATTACAGTTGTATTTTTCATTACAAACCTATAAACAAGTATTACTAAGGTGCCTTTTATCCTTATCTATAATTTTTATTGTTATTTTTATTATTAAAGATATTTACATTAAAAATAAATAAATTTGTGTGTAGTTTAAATTGAAAATTAAGAATTAAATTTGAAAATAAAAACTAAAAAAAATTGAAATATAGATTATAAGATATAAATTTGGTTTTAGTTTTTAAATTTTAAAAATAAAACAAAAAAAAAATATTAAATAAAATAGGATAATTGCAAGAGAATAGATGCTCAACGCACGTGCATGAACACGCAGGCTCATTTACTTGCGCGTACTTGCTCTACTCTCTCCGTTTCTTCTACAATGCGACGCACTCCTCCCACCATCCACTTCATCGCCGCCAACGCCGCCGCCTCGTCAATGTCTTCGCGCCCTCCTGTACTCTCCCTCTCTCTCGATGCTCGTACACGTGCTTATCGTAGTAATCACACATCAATGCGCTCAGTAACCTCGATGCTCTTTTTTTTTCGCAGCAACGAGGACGTCGAGGAAGGGGGTTCTCCGGCCGCTCGTACTCCAGCGGGAGAGGCCATTTCGTTACTGGCGACGCGCACTTCCGGTCAGTCCGCGACGACAATTTGGGATTCCGGCGAGGCGAGAGGGGAAGCCTCGGGAACCAAACGCAGCACCATCAGAATCCACCGTATCACCCTAGGCCTCCTCCGCCGCCACAGCATAATAGGCCTCCGTTCCATTACTCACGGCAGCAATATCGGCCGCCTCCGCCGTCTTATAACCGGCCGGCGTTTCGTCCACCGCAGCATCTTCGCCCACGACCTCCAGATTATAGAGACTGGGAGCTTGCTCTGACGCCACCGCCTCCCACCAATTGTGGTAACTTTACTCCTGTGCTCTGCGATTATGACTTCCGTTTGAACCTTAGTGTTTAGGGAGGAGTATTTTTGGCATGTGAATGTTTGAATTCCTGATGTTGCTCATTGGGTTTTTCATTTTGTCAAATGATGGAAAAGTAACGGTGAGTGGTTAACTGAGTTATCATGGAGCAATAGCGTGCTTTTGAGAATTGGAGTGTTAATTTTTGTTTAGTAAACAAATCAAATGGTTTAATAAATGGCTCTTGCTTCGCCTGTGAATTTGATGGGTTTGATTCCAAGATGAGGGTGTGTCACGGTGAGAAGATTTGTGATGTTCAAAATTTCAATCTTTTACTGAAAGTGTGCCCAAAGTAGGAACTGACTCTACATAAATGAAAATATTTTGAAGCTTTGATGATTTGACAAGTGAGAGGAGAATAGGCTTGAGGTTGATTATTTATAAATACTCCCTCTCCCACTCTCTGTTACTCAATTGATTATTTTAGAATTATATGCCATCAGACTAATCAGATTAATTTAGCTTGTATTTTTTTTTCAATGCTCAACAGAGAGGTTTAAAGTTCTTTCCTATAATATATTGGCTGACTACCTTGCTTTGGACCATCGGAACAAACTTTATCGTCACATACCTCTATACATGTTGGACTGGCAGTGGAGAAAAAGCAAAATAATTTTTGAGCTGGGATTGTGGTCTGCCGATATCATGTGTTTACAGGTTTGTGATCAATTATGTTACATATTACACCACAATGCTTCTTTCTTAAAATATGTTTGATTAACATGCTTGTGATAATACCTGTTTTGAAAATTTGGTTTGGCTTGTGTGATAATCATGATGCCAATCATGGATGTTGTACTTAGCAATTGCATTTTTAACATAGTGACATATCGCAAGAAATATTCTCCACTTATAATTGTTAATGGCAGACTTTGACTTTTACATCTCATCACTTGTTCTTAAAATTGCTTTGCATCATTCTAAACAAGAATTTTCATTTGCATTAACATCTCAGTCAGAGTTATATCTTTGGAATTTGAAAATTTTTCTCAGGCCTTCTTTGCTGATCATGTAATAATCATTGTTTTTTATTATGTTGTGTGCGTGTGTGATGTACTGCACTTGGAAAATCTGATTGACCATAAAATTATAAAGAATTTTCCCTTTTGATTTTATATTATCACTTTCAGGAGGTTGATAGATTTCATGAATTGGCAGAGGAGTTGAAGCTTAAGGGATACAATGGAATCTGGAAGGTGGGTTAGAGGTGCTAGTTTTCTTAATGGTACACGAAATACGCATCTATATTCTGTTCAATGCTGTTTGGGCATTTGATATTGGTATCAGTTTTTGTTTTCAGGCTTCATTTCTAATATGACTTTTTATAGAAGTGTTTTTTTTAATGGCAGTGTTTTTTGTAATAATCAGAATATCAGGTATTACATGGTATCTTTCTTACCATTAAGAATTTAAAGTTTAAAATGTATAAATGTACCTCCCATCTGGCATTATGGTCTCTGTTGCCTTGCGTAGTAGAAATGTTGCCATTAGCTAAGTTCAACAAAGAGGAGTATGCTGTGTTACTTGATGAGCAATTTGTACATTTGTTCTGCATCATTTAGTTGATTGATTGGCTACATTTTCACTTTCTCCAATGTGATCAACAAGTTCTAACTTGTATCTTGTCTTTGGCCATTACTTTTCAGTAGTATTTTTGTTTTTCTTTTCATATAGTTGTCCTCATTTGTTATGATGTCTGATAGCATTTTTTTGTCTACTTATAGATGCGTACAGGCAATCCAGTTGATGGCTGTGCAATATTTTGGCAATCATCAAGGTTCTCTACACTTCTAGATGCTACTTGCTACTTATCATAGTGGGATTTATTCCCTGCAGTGTTGTTAAGCTTGTTTTTTTGCTATGAAAAATTATGTGTATCTTGTGCAATTTTTTTTATATCTTTGCCTGTTTACCCTTTTTTATTTGGCTTATACAATTTTATAGCTTGAATGATATTATCAAAATTTAGTATTCAACAATGAAATGATGTGTGGAAATATTATGTACATGCCAGAATCTTGTCTTATTAAAGATATAATTTCATTCAGTAATATATTGACAAATTGAAACCAGTACTCTAGTACACCTTAAGCAAATGTCTTATTTTTTGTGGGTATTTTCTTTTTACATATTTTTTCTCACATTATCTTGTTGATACTCAATTCCACTGTCTCATTTTGCGATTATTTGGTGTTGTATCTGTATATGCTATAGCTATACATTATTTTTCCCATATATATGTTTTTGGGGTGGGGGCCTGACCTGACCTGATGCTTCCGGGGCACTTTTATTTGAATTTTCTTTATTTTACACTTAATAATCTCATTACTATTATTTATCATAGATTCAATTTGTTATATGAAGAATACATTGAGTTTAATAAGCTTGGACTTAGAGATAATGTTGCTCAAGTATGTGTCCTAGAGGTACATAATACTCTCATACTACCCTTTGCCTTGTTCAATTTCTGTGAGATAAACTTAGAATCTTCAATTATCTTACCTTTTGCCCCTTAATTACTTTCCAATATTTTCCTCCCACAGTTCATTAATCAAAATGGATCTCTCCCATCAAGGTAATACATTTCTTTTTGGCTAGTTGGATTTATATATATCTTTTGTATTCCTGTTTTAGAAAAGTGTAAGAGTACCCATGCATCATATGCTTAGTTATCAAAACTGGACAGAGGGGTGGTCAACCCCAAAAATGATATAGTGAGATAGCCACCATACTAAAGACAAAGATTATAAATGCAAGACAATTTTATATTCCACGTATATAAATACTAAAGAATTACCCAAAATTAAAGTTATACCCATAATTAATAGTCCAAAGTCATAGTCTAAGCACACAATCACCACTAAAGGAAGATGATGAGAAAAAAAATAATGGAGGATCTGAATGTGAGGAACACAACACAGTGAAGAATATAAAATAAAAAATTGAACAGATACATGCATGGAAAGAGACATTGGATGTGTTGGGAAAGGAACAGATCTGTGGGAGCACAGTGGACAGTGAGCAGTGGGTGTCAAAATACCAGGCTTGGCCACAGATGGACATAAGCAAGCAGTGGGTCACAGCTTGGTTTGAAACAGGTCAACTTCTATGTGATTTGTTGTGTGAATGATGCATGATTGCTCAGGAAAAAAGGGTCTCAAACTCTGTAATGTTTCTAATGTCTAAAATGAAGGGGAAATCATAAAATATTTTAAAAAGGGTTGGAAGACTCAGAAAATGGGGTCCAGGATGAAGTTTTGTTTCAGTATAATGGCTGCAACAGCTGTGATTTGCCACTATATCGGGTGTGATTACAGCTATGATCCAAAGTGCACCTGGCACTGTATAGAAGCCTCAAGCCATTCTACTCTGATCTGGACCCTCTGGTGCTTTGGTGCCACCATAGAATGCATTTCACTACTAAAATCATATAATGAAACTATAAAAGTAATGTCCTATACAGCCTGGTACTACAACCATTTTTAGTATTCATGCATCATATGATGAAAATATGCCTTCTGCTTGTTTCAACTGTAAGAAACCATCCACTTCAACCATTTTTAACAAAGACCTGTTGCCTCTAGCAGCTCTCCTATGCCTTGAAAAGAAAAGAAACAATTTTCCAAAAGATTAAGGAAGATTACTATTTCATACTGAATTTTTTTTTTTACTTTTTTTAAGTTAAAGGCAGAAAGTTAAAATGAATCAGTGGAATGTAGGTTCAATTAAGGTCAACATAGCTGTAATATTGCTTAAAAGGCTTGGGTAGTCTATCTTTAGTCTTGAGAAATAAGACTTGTTATGAAAAGCTTCACAGCAGTATTTTGTTCTGTTGGCATGAAGCTTTAGAATGGCGCACAAGGTTATGGGGTTATTTGAATTAACCTATTGTATCAGTAATTTAGGATGCTTGCAGCTTTTTTTCTTGTAATTAAGGTGTTCATAGTGATAAGTGCTTTCTTTCATTTTTAATTATAATTGATTTTTTTTATCATGGGATATTTTTTATCCTCAATATTACTTAATGTCCTGCAGCTTGACAGCCTCTAGTAAAGTGGTGGTTTGTAACATTCATGTGCTTTACAATCCTAATAGGGGAGAAATTAAGCTTGGTCAGGTATGCACTGCCTGCTTGACTAATATTTTCCTGTTTTGATTAAGCTATCTGTTCATCTGATACTGTTCTGTTTTGGATGCATCACCATCCATTGTTATGAAAATGCTCTTTACTTCGATGGCTATTGATGCTGCTCTCTGCATTTAAAGTGTGGTTTGATTTTTCTTTTATTCCATTTTTGGTTTTCTTTCAATCCGTTTACTTCTCCGTTGATGTCAATGCAGACTGCATACAATGGTCATAGTTTCTTCCGTTCATAATTTAGAGGCTTTTTAGATTTGTAATCGTTCACATGCTAAGGTCTTTGACATGTGGTATAGTTTCTGGATATTTTGTTTTTAAATATCATCAGTAATCTTATGTTTTCATCACTTATTCCAGTCATTGATTTGAGATATTGGTTTGTAGTTTATCGAATCTAGAAAGAACACTGTAAGAGGCTTGCATGTTATGTTCTTATGTTTTGGCATACTGCATACATCCTACTCGCCAATTGATTTGTCTTTATCAATATCATCATATCATCCTAAAATAACTGCCAATTCAGTACAGGAACTAAGGACCCTTAAATGTATTCAATTTGACTGAATTATTAATATGCATAACTTCTGTTCTTTGTTGGACTTCTGTGAATACTGAACAGTATATTCCATCTCATTTGACTCTGTTTCTTTTGCTATTTGAACTGGTAATATTAGGTCTTTGAAGCTGACTCCATCAGCTGCTGTTTTGTCTAAAATATGATTTCCAATTCTTCTTGTAATTCCCTGTTCCTTTATATTTACTTCAAGCAGGTCAGAGTGCTACTTGATAAGGCTAAAGCTGTTTCTAAACTCTGGAATGATGCCCCTGTAGTTATCTGTGGGGATTTTAATTGTACCCCTAAGGTTACTTTTTCTATTAGCCATTTCATTGTCATTTTGTAGAATGTTATCACAGCCTTTATGACATTAACACTCTTTATCTTGTCTCAGAGTCCATTATACAACTTTATATCAGAACAGAAGGTACACACTTTAGTTCTTTACTTCATCTGACTTTGATGATTGACACATACAAAGCCGCAAAATGATGCCTTTATATTATTACAGCTAGATCTGTCTGAAATAGATAGGGATAAGGTATCAGGACAAGCTTCTGCTATAATTCGTGCACCAAAGCTCTATGGTCCTAATTCTAGGTAGACATGTGCTTCCGATACATTTATATGATGATATTTATTGGATTTCTTGCTTTTTAGAAAAAATATATGTTAAAATCTTTTAAAATATTGCAGTGAAAGATCTGCCAATGCTTCAGTTCAGGCCACATCTGCTGAAGGTGATAAGGAAGTTACTGAAAAAAATAATTCTTTGTCAGACATGCAGAATCCGTTCACTCAGAGTAACAGTTTGGAGAATCAATATACCCAGACTGTTCTGGATATGTCTGTTAAGTCTTGTACAAATTTGGAGTGTGGAAAGGAAAGTGATACATATGCAGGAAAAGATACTCAAGTAACTGCTGTTGACCATTCTACCAGTTATTGTGAAGTTGATAGCATAAAAGTGGAGCCTGATCCTTCTTATAGTGAAGGTAGGCTCCATATTGATCATATAACTGGTGAGATTCAAGACATCACACCTGTGACCTCAGCTCCTGAAGCTGTTCGCAGTGATACACCTGGGATGTCCAGCAATGAACATATATCAGATGCTGTTCCAACTTCAAGTAAAGAATTATTAAGCAAAAAGTTCAACTTACATATACCTGAAGGAAATGGGGAGTTTAACTGTTCCCCCACCTCTCTTCCCGAAGACGATCAATCTTCCAGGGTGAATATAGATATTGTGTCAATAGATCTAGTCAATGTAGAAATTTCTTCAACTAAACCGGCCAGCCAGACTTCAGTTTCCAATGCATTTAAAGTTCCTCATACAGAGTGTGGAGATAGCCCATCTTGTGAGGTCAACGCTAATGACCTAAATGACAGCTCACCAACTTCATGTCTAGCTGACATATCACATCAATTGTCCAACGTTGACTTTCCACTAGATGAAAAACTGAAGAAATCATTCCTTGATGAGACTGATAAAACCAATATAGGCTGTGAAAATATTGGTGAAGATGCCAACACATTCATATCCTCCTTACATAATGCTGAAGGAGTTGCCCTTGATCTTGGCCCATCGATGAAATCAGACCTTGAAAAGTCATATCAGTTTGGGGAATTAGATTCTCCCTCCAACAACTTGTTGCCTGTAGAAAGCAATGAAGTGGATGATGACTTATCTCCAAGTCAGAATTTCAAATCTTTTGATGCAGAGGAAACCACTTATAATCCATCATTGTGGACCCCTATGGAGATAGAAACTGCAACAGGAAATGCAGAGTGCACCTTCTTGGAGCATCCTTTACCACTTAGGAGCACATACACTGAAGCTATGGTAGATCTAAAAGGATCACCTTCATATTTTTTTAGCTTCACTTATTTTTGACAATCTGACACTTGTCACACATCTTACACCTTTGAAAGTTGCAGTTTACTGAATGTTGTATTTCCACAGTACTTGTAAACTTGCTGCTCTTTCTTATCTTATTGTACTAAGCAGTAGCACTATTTGTATACATGCAGGATTGTTCAGGGACTAGAGACCCCCATGGAGAGCCCCTGGTGACCAGTTATAATAGGTGTTTCTCGGGCACTGTTGACTACATTTGGTAGGTACTAAGCTCTTTGAGTATTTCTGCTATTGTTTTGCTCTTGTGTTTCTTATTTGATTTTGAATTGTATAATTGCAATAAGCATACCATCATAAAGTGTCATTGCTGAAGTTCTTGTAGCTGAATGATGTTTTTCTTTACATTCCTGATAGATGCATTTGAGTTTTAGTAAGCATTCAAAGAATTGATGGTACATATGCATTCAAAAGGATTTGATAGGAATGTACTTTTTCTCTTGATCTGTCACATAGGCGATCTGAAGGTCTTCAAACAACCAGAGTTCTGGCTCCAATGCCTAAACAAGCCATGGAATGGACTCCAGGATTCCCAACAAAGGTAAGAATAAGTTAGTAGTTTTTATGTGAAAGATTGCAGATGGATGGGGTTTATACGTGGGTTTTTCTGGGTGTTTTCTTTCACTCATCATAATTATGTGTTATCTACATCTCAGATAAGAGGCTTTTGTATTGTTTTAAGGTTGTGACTTCGAGGGTGGATTCTTTCGGTAATAGAAGTTTATTGTACAGAGGGCGTGCATGTACACTTATCTTTGCTTGACTAGAGGCCATTTTTTGATACAATTTAGATTTCCACGATAACCATAAATGCTCATAACTGAATTTGGATTCTTTTATATATAATTTCCTTTGTTATTTGCCGTGATTTTGCACACGTTTTTTGAAACGTGTAATTTCTGATTTTTTAAGTTTTTCTTTGCCTATCTTTTGTACAGAAATGGGGTAGTGATCATATTGCACTGGTTTCCGAGTTGGCTTTCTTGAAAGATGGTACCGACTTCAGGACTGATGTTAAATAGCTGCTTAGCTAAATAACCTGTGGGCTTTTGTCATTATAAGATCATTGGATGTGGTGTCAAGCATGTTCGGATTTGAATCCCTTCAAGTGAAGTGTGGGTGTAAAGTACCTTGCCAAAGTCCAAACTACCAAAGTGCTTCAATTCAAATCCCTGGAACACTTTTCACATGTCACACTCCTTTTCACACTTGAGAGGATCCAAATCGCCTTGCCTAACTTGCCCCTTCCAGCTTTTATGTCGCAGGGAAGCCTATGGGTTCCTTCTGCAAAGGCTGAGATGTTATTTGTAAACTAAGTATTCAATTGTCCTCAAGCTGTATCTAAAGGTTCTTCTGCAAAGGCTGAGATGTATCTAAATGTTTATTAAATTTTTAGTTTTTTATTTATATTTAATTTTAATTTTTAGTTTTAGTCTTTTCTTTTTTTCTTTTTGTAGATTTGATCCTATAGTTATTGATTTTGATTTTGCTATTAAAAGTTATATTTTTAATTTGTAAAAATGTGTACAATTTAATTTTTAAATATTTGCTCACATTTTTATCCTTTAAGAAATTAATTAGTTTTAGATAATGTTAATTTATATGATTTAATTTTTAAATGTTAATTTTATTTATATTTTATCTATTTTTATATTTTTTTGAAAAGATTAAAATATGTTCAAGGGAACATATTCAACAATCAAATTGTTTGTATCAATATGGTTGGGGATAAAGTATATAAGGTGCAATTTCTGGATTTAAATATTTTATATATTTAACACTTTTTTGATATATAATAATACAAGTAATGAAGTTTGAATTTATGTAAATTATTTTAATTAATTACTACTAATTAATTATTTTATTGGATTATCTTAATAATTTAAATATTTAAATTGAAATTTTTGATAATAGAGATGAAAATTAATAAATAATTATTGTAAAAGAATGGATTAAAATTATAAAAAAATGTAGGAACTAAAATTAAAATCAAGTATAAAATTAGGAGATAAAATCTCTTGAACTTTTCTTTTATCTACGGAATTCGAAATTGTTTTATGATTCTTTTAACTTCGAAGTCATTGTGAGATATCAACAAAGGTAACGCTTGAGAGTGTAGCCACATTTGATGAGTAGTTTGTTTGGCAATTAATTTAAAATAAAAAATAATCGCAATTTTTTAAAACTTCTATTAGAAAACTAGGAATTTTTCTTTAGCATAAATCAGGAGACGGAGGAAAATTACTTCTTTAAAATAATAAACTTTTCCGACAATATAAATAATGTCGAGGTTCAATATCCTAAATTCAGATTATACATACTGAGCCGGATCAAATACATGGTTTCATCATTTCACTTATTTATGGATTGCTACTAGCCCTCAAAATTTGCTTTTGCCATTATCGAAGTAGTTACTCGTAACAAAACCTCCTCCACGTTCAGACATAAGCTTTCGCCCAATACACTCACATTCTCCCCTTGCATCTTCAAAGTTAGGATCTGTTTTTCGTAAGAAAAACATTTTCTTACACAAATATTTTAAAAATCTGATCATTTCAAAAAGCTATTTTGAATAACTTTTTCTAGAATAGGTGAAATTGTAATTTCTTTCAGAATTGTGCTTTTATTAATTGTAATCAAATAAAATACAACTACTTTTTATATAATCATTTTATATATTTTTAATTTTTTTCAAAAAATGCTTAAACAATCGGACCGTACACAAGGTCAAATAGAACATTAACAAGAAATTGGCAGCAAAAGTCTTTCCATCAAAATATTGCCAGGCAGTTAAAAACAAAGGAAAAAGAAAAACCATGGAAAAAGATTTATCAAGATTAGAACCATCTCCCAACATAGAGCATTGATAGGTAATATCATCTAGCATACAGTACCATAGCACATAAGTCAACACGTCTAACTAATGCAAGGAGCAAATTATCACCAATTCAAAGATATCAAATTTACAGTAAAATTCATCTTTTCCCATGTTCATTCAAATAACTTATGAGGCCCTCATTCCTTTGAAGATTTGTTGATGAGAGACTTGTGGATATGAGGAATAACACCTCCACCAGCTATTGTTCCTTTGATGAGGGTATCAAGTTCTTCATCTCCACGGATAGCAAGCTGTAGATGTCTGGGGGTAATACGCTTCACCTTCAAATCCTTGCTTGCATTGCCGGCCAACTCCAACACCTCTGCAGTTAAATATTCCAGGATGGCGGCAGAATACACCGCAGCTGTTGCCCCAACTCTTCCATTGGCCGTCACCCTTGACTTCAGAAGACGATGAATACGTCCAACAGGGAACTGTATCAAAAGAGATTCAAGAAAACATACCAGACGACATTAAACAAATAACAGTTAAGCTAACAAACAAGGAACTATGAATATGTTCACCATGATTTGCACCAAAACTACACAATCCTAGAATCAAACAAACAAATTTATTAACCGCTTGCAATAGATTACTCATTGCCCCTTCATTCAACCCTCCAATACCACAAAACAACTTTTTAAAAGCAAAAATCCTGTGGTAAAAATAAAAAAGGTCATTACTCAGTTAAAGACCCCATTACATTATCCAAAGCAAGAACATTGTTATAGATGAAACAGATGTAGGCATGTAGCCATGGCACCTATGGATGAAGAGAATTAAACCAGGACTGGTCATGGTTCAGTTCAGCATGAAAACTGAACCAAATTGAACCTAACCAAAGATATGGTTCAAGCCATTCAGCAAAATCGAACTGAACCTCTTGCATTTTGTAAGAACCAAACCAAACTAGTTCCGTAATGCAGTGAACAAGTTTCAATACAAATTGGTTTATAACTGTTCAGCTACTGTTATCATGCTCCCTGAAGTTAGAAAGGTAAGCTGCTTGCTGTTGTCATCTCTGGTGGATTTGTTCTAATTAAGTCTCCAGTTCAGTTTGTGTAATAGGTTGTGCAATTTTCTTTAACTTTGGGAGATAGGATTCTGTTGGTGAGAAATGGTTTGGGGGCCGAATCCTTATTGCTTGTGTTAAAAGGTTCGGTTAGAAATGGCACACTGAATTGCTGTTTAACTGGCTCAGGTTAGTGAACAGTTTTGAAGGAAGCATTGCAGTTCTGTAATTAATTCAAAAGGTTTGGTTATTTCTGGTTCACTGTGGTGTGGATCACATTGCAGTTTGGTTCATTATGGTTATTGGAACATGCTTGAATTAAACACATTGCCAACTTACTGGATGCTGCAACCTATCATGTCAGGCAGCCACTTTGCAGGGAATTCATTGCATTAGCAACCTAAAAGCCAGAAGATTATCCAACATGGAGTAGATTGAAAAGAGACATGTGCACAGCCACACAGAACAAGGAATACAGAGTAACCATGGTATCTTCAATTAGGCCCAGTTGACTACATTTTTTACACATATATTATCACATTCATGTAAGGTAAGGCCTCCAACCTATTTCTTTAATAAAATAAGAAATTCAATCAGTTGAAGACAAGAAAATTAGGAAATAGAAAAATGATACGGACCTAAGATTGTTGATAAATAAGGTGTATGTGAAGAAGGGAAAGAAGTGCAATGCACCTAATTATCTCCGAGAGGGAAAGAGTAACTAACTGCCAACTAGGCGGTGGGGTGGGGAGGGGTGCATGGGTTTGTTGTAATGAGAGAAAGCTAGGCCTCTCAAAAGCCTAGAGCAGTTTTTTCTTAAATTTTTTCTTCATACTTCTCTGTATACTCAATTACCCTTAGGTCTTGCACCATCTTGATCAGACCTAACATTAAATAAAACAGTATATTTCCTCTCATTTTACTTGCTGATTTTCCAGTACCTATCAGAAAATAAGGGATCCTCTACAATAGAAAAAGGAAACCCTTAAAAAGGACCATGCGCACCACATGTAATAGAAGCTAATCTTCTAATCTTATAGTCAAATCAGCTGCTCAACCAAGATGAGATCCATGGCTAGAAAGAAATTGCCACAAAACAAGGTAACCATCAACTAAAAACATAAGAAAAAGGAAGCATGGTGATTGAACCCTCCCAACAAACCATATACACCATCAACACAACACAACACAATTGCCAGATGAATAGCAGAAACTAATTCCCAAATTTAGGGTACACTTGTTGAAAAAAAACCGAAACTTTGAGAATGAAAACCTCATCATAAATAAGAGTTAGTAAAGTAAAAATGCGCACAATTTCCAATTTTTTATTTTTATTTTCTTACAAACTATAATCCAAATTCCAAATCCCTACATTGAGGAAGGAACAAACAGAACTACTAATAAAGAACCCTCGTTGTCCTTTCCGTCTTTCCTCTCAACTAAAATATCAGTTCCTATTAAAAAAATAATAACGGAAAAGAAAACTCAATCGTGTGAAAAGTGCGACAGGTAAACGTTGTAAACGTGCGGATCCAAAACAGAAGAATCGAAAAGTCAAAAACTTGTGGCCGTTTGATAACAGGAAAACAGAAAAAATCAAACTTTGAAGTATAGAGAGATAAAGAAGAACCTGAAGACCAGCCCTAGAGGAACGAGAAATGGGTTTCTTCTTATCTTTGTCCTTAGAGGAAGATGGGGTTTTACCAGTTAACAAACCCTTTGCGCCTTTGCCCGACATCTCTGTCTTCACCTCAACCCTCAACAACGCTTTCTCTTTGCCCTTCCCTTCTTCTCAGAGACAAAGCCTTATACTCTTTTTTTCTTTACTTGTGAATGAATACTGAATTAACACTTTTCCTAAACCACCCTCACCCTTTTTTATTTTCTTTTTCTATTATTAAGTAAAATGACATCTTGTGTTAGATATTGTTAAGGATGAATAATTATCATCAACAAAGAAAATGCTTTGTCAATACAGAATTTGGACAATAAAAACTTGTTCCCTTGAATTCTAGGTTGTAATTTTTTAGGAAGAGTGTTAACAATATATTATTGTCTACTATGTTTTGTTAGTATTAGTTAAAATTTATTATAAATTATGAATACGATTTATTAATTTAAGAATGAGATTTATATAATTTTTAATAAATTTTAATTAATAACCAAAAAATTATTTAAAATAGTATGATAAATAATTTATTATTTACATTTCTTTTATTTTTAAGACACTTTGTATGTAAAAAATAAAATATAAATAAAAGATAAAATAATTATATATATATATATATATATATCATATTTTGGATGTTTAATTAATAGAATTAATCCAAAAAAATAATTTCAACTGGAAGCCTAGTTACTAAAGTGTATTAAAAAATATAAAAACAGATAAATAATGTATTTTTTATATAAAAACTTGTCACTAATTCTCTTAATGTTTTATTAAAATATTGAATAAAAAAAATATTTAATATCTTTAAAATATAAAATTTAAATAAACATGTTAGTAAGAAAATATTATAAAAAAATTATAATTTTTAAAAATGATAAAGTTTATATTTGAAATGGCTACTAATATATTTTTATTTATTAATTTTTAAAAATATGTTAAAAATAATATATTGATTTATTTCTTATAAAAATTAATATAATATTCTTACATTTTAAATAAATATATTATTTATTAAATTATTTTTAAAATATTATTTATTAATATTTTTATAAATATAAGTGATTTTTTTTCTTCAACGTTCTTAGAACAAGTGGAATTAATTTTTAAACTAAGTAAAATTGCATTAGACAAAATGTTAGTCACATTTAGTTTTATTATTCTAATATTAAATTTTTTGACAAATATATTAATTTGGTATGTTATATATTATTTAGATAACATATATAAAAATATGATATAAATAAAAAATATTATATATATATATATATTATGTGTGAGATAGATAAAAAATAATAATAAATAAATAAAAATAAGTTAATAAAAATAATTATGAATAACTCTAGTAATAAGTATTTAATATATAATGTATATGTTCAGAATTTATTTATAAGAATAATTTTAATTTTTTGTGATTATCAATGTTTCATTGTATACATTAATTATTAGAAAAGTTATTTGAATTCAACTTTGTATTACAATATAAGATTTTCGATCCAAAATAATTTTATCAACTAAATTTTTATATTAAAATTCAAGAATAGACTCCACCTTTATCATGACAATGTTTGCTTTAGTCAAAATATGTAGAATTTGAAAATCGGTAAATCTAATTTTAAAGTCATACTTTGTACCATTGGAGCTTGCTCCTAATGTATTTTAAGATCCTCAATGAATTACAACATTCAACATCCTTTAACATACTAAGTTGTAATTTTTCTCAACATTTTGTGTTACAACCCTTAAAACTATCTACATAGGTCTCAGGCCATTTAAGATGTAGGAAATTTAAATTTGTTTTATTAAGTTGAAATTATCTAAATACCTATTGAGTTTCAAACTATATAGAAGAGATCGATAATCATTGATCCCATGAATTTTTGTACCTTCTCATCATTCATATTGAGTTTTGTTTCATAATAGTTGCATGTATTATTGATATATTAACTATTCTTCATTTTTCACATCAACAATCATCTCTATATTTAATAAGAGTGATCCACATCATAACTTTGTTAAGTAACAAAATCATACACATACAAAACATAGTAGAAGAGGAATGAAACGTATCATTCAAGTAAGAGTTTGGATAGAAGTAATATATTATATTTTAATATAAGCAACATGTTAGCTTTATGACAATCATAGGAAACTATCATAATATGCAACTTATGAATGCATTTTACTACATCATCCTTTTCACAAGTCTTTATGATGATATATTGAAGATGAGATTGAGATTTACTATGTTCCATGCCATAATAATCTTTACTAATTTAGAGTTAGTTCTTCCTATGATATGCATATACATGTAGGTTCAAATCATCATCATTACTCTATAAAAACAATGAGGAACGTCATGATCAAATTTTTAAAATTAAAGTGTGTTTCAACAACACCATCATTATCATTTCACATTTTTTACAAATACTCATAATTTCTTAAAATACAAAATTGTTCAATCGATAATGATAGTCTTTTAGATCTTATCGAAACGATTAAATACGACCAAATAAGTCTTCATTACAGGAAGCAACCATAGGCTATTAGGAGGCTTAAACTTAACTCACATACCTTCTATACTAAAAAATTCTCATTCTCATAAACTATGATCTATTTTCATCATGAACTAGCCCTTAAATTTGCTAGTTACTTTACTTAAGGTTTCATAGATTCCATATTAACAATTTCTAAAACAACATTTTTATGCATATAATACATGTTAATCGATCATTTTATATTTTCATAATCATTTCAGTTATTCTTTCCAAACATAAGACTTCACAATTCTTCTTTATTTGACATATGAATAAACTTCATTTTAAAATACTTTAAATTTAAATACAAAATCTTCAAAGCTCTACATAAGTTCCTAACCTCGTTCATTTATCAATTTCATTTAAAACAATACATACTTATTAATAATGAGAACATTTCAATCCTCAAATCATAACATAATTAATATTTTAATTAAATGAGAATCATGCTCAACTTTCTACACAATTATTTTAATTATTTATAATTGAACTTAAGTTGAATTTCTAAGATTTATCTGCTATTTAATGTTAATTTACTTAAATTTTAAAACCAATATTTTATATTTTTACCTTCTAAAATACCTTATGAAAAGATAATTTATTCTAAATGTACTTCTAAAATCCTTTAAAGCTGGTTATGAGCACCAACTATCTCCCCAAAATTTGGTTGTGGTTTCATCACTGGTCTTATTTGTAAGGGCTAACCTGAACCAATCTCCGCGAGTTTTCTTAGTTATGTTGATCATATCCCTCCACCACATTGATGTATGCCTTTGTTTATTTTCTATTACATTTTTAATTACTCTCTTTCCATATCTGTCTCTTAAGACTCGACACCATAAGGCTTCCAGGTGAATGAGCACGTGCCACCTTCATTTGTGCAACAAGGCCTCGTTGAAGCATTATAGATCCTTGATCCCTAATCCGTCCTTTTATTTCATTTTTACAAACTTTTTTTTACCAGTAAACCCAAGAGATCTTGCGTACTTCATCCGAGCCTTCCCACAGAAACCAACATTGTATATTAGTCATGTCTTTGATCACCTTCATTTAACAATGTTATTATGCCTTCTAACGACAGGAACTGATTTATCCATACTTCAATCTTATCTTTTGGTATTGCACATTGTGAAAGAGACAACGATTCTCTTTCCACCTGCAATCCTATGAATTCATAAGCCACTGAGTGGAGCTAAGGGATCTCCATGTAAGGAGATTGATGAGGCAGCTTTGGCGGATTCATAGAATTCTGATTATACAAAATATTGCTACTTTCATTTGGACCGTCCATTGTATCCTTCTTTCTCCAAAATTTCCAACTCATCAATTTCTTGGCTTCATCCTCTACTAATTTTAAGGAAGCACTAACTGTTTTTCCTAACTGAGGCAACTTGGAACCTTTTTGTTTTGAATGCTACCTCTTGATCCGTGTATAGTTGGTGAGACCATTGACTCATTGCTGCTGCATGAAGTTGCATCTGTTGTGGGGTTAGTTTCTTTAATTCTTTTGTACTTGACGAAATATTGGATCGTAACCACCTTCAAGGGCTTGTCCCATGTCAAGTACTCTAATGAATTGGCGTTGTCTTGACTATCATATATTCAACAATTATAAATCCAGTAATTAATTATTCAAGATTGTAATTGATTATCCTCAATCTGATCATAATTATTTTCTAGAATTAAGGTTATTGATTACTCAAAACTAGTAATAGATTAGGTGGATTTTGATTTCATTTTACATGAATACTAATGTTCAAATGAATTGATTCAAAAGTTAGGGTTTAGATTTTTTTTTTTAAGAATAACTTATCCAGATAAATAGAAACGTGACATGTATTCATATACATTTATTATAATAAGCATTTAATCGGTAACATATTTATCATTAAGAAATAATTTTTTATGTGCATACTTTAACCCCTCCAACATAAATCAGGATTATTACAGCCAATTTGGTACATTCTTTATTTTTATTTTTATTTTTAATTGATATACATGCTTATTTTATATTTTTTAAAACATTTTTTAGTTTTAACAAATTAAAAATAACAGAACAATAATTTGCTTTGTTTTGTTTTTCCTCCGAAATCTATTTAGATCTATCATCTCAGTAACTTTTGCTCCTAATCAGAAGCGTAATACTGTAAGGCTACGTTAAACGGTTAGGTTATAAATAATCACAATTTTTTAATTAAAAAAAGGAAAGGACAATTGTGCGTTGCTTGCTGGTTCCTCCTCCATAGTCATATACTTATACTCACTCCGAACACAACACAAGGAAACACTGTTTGTTTATTCCATAAACACAATCCACATCTACAGTGATTAAAAATAGCACAGAAAGATCCTAAATTAGGGTTCGTGTACCTTTTTGATTCCATTCATCATAAAACGTTTCCATGATTCCATTACATATGCCCATCTATTTTCTTATGTTTATTGTGTCAAACGTTTATGCATTTATCATTATTAAAATCCTAAAATATACATCAACAAACACATACCCCAATGTAAATTACCTTTGATATATTTTATTTTTAATCATAACCTCACTATAAAAAGTTAACAATTCGTATTGTTGATTTCAATAAAAAAAAATGTATGGTGTGCTATGATTAATTATTTATAATAAAATCATAGACTAATATAAATTTTATTTCTAAGGGTATTTTTTTATATATTTAAGCAGTATATTTTTCATATTTAAACAAACTTGTACAACATACAAATATTATATCTAATAATAATAGAAAAACATAAATCAGGTCGTGTGAAATAATTAAAATTATTATACAGTAATGTGAATTATTTTTCTTGGCCTAGCAGCTATAATATGTTGTAAAAATTATTGTTACTTTTAATTAATTTTAATCATTTAGAATTAACTATGATTATTATTTTATTTTTAAAACTTATGAAATTAATGGTTAATTATTATTTAAATTTATAATTTAATTATTTCAATATTATTTCTAACCGTTACAATTCAATCTTTAATCGTTGGCTAGATCTATTTAATTAATTTTAATACATATTGTTGCTTTAATATTGGCTTGATGCACTTTTATTATTTTTTAGTTTTATTTTTAAGTTCAATCGAAAAAAGAAAAGTATTATATCATCTAAAATCATACTAAAGAGATACGAAATATATATATATATATATATATATATATATATATATATATATATATATATATAAACAGTAATACCATGTTTTAATCCTATATGATATCAAGTTTTCTAACAAAATATATACATATTAAAAGTATTAATGAGATTATTATTATTTTTTATAAAAATAATTAAAATGTTGACTGTGGATGCACCAAAGACCAATTCCATTCTAAGGAGACAATTCTACTAAAACATGCACAAACAAGGAAGATGTATAGGAGCAAATGAGATGATCAAAGTATCCGAAATTGTAGGAAATTACAAATGGATGTGCTTGGTAGCACCCCAGAAAAGTAGCCGATTTGCTTTTTCAACACTTTCTAATTTTTGCATGCTTTGCCACCCACCCACACACACCCTTCTCCCTCTTCCTTCTCTATCCCTATATCATTGTCTTCTTGGTGTGTTCTCTCCCTCTCAATCTCTCATTTTCTCTCTCTTTCTCTTCTCCACCTTTTACATGTTTGAGAGAGAAACCCATCTAGAAATAGCCATACCCTTCATAATCTGGAGTCTCCTGTGACTTTCTTCTACACATTTTTTCTTTATTACCTTAAGCTTTCACCCTCCCAATTTGTTGTGCCATTATCATATTCTTCATTTTGTACTTCCTTGTTCCTTTTTATCCTTAAGGGTCCCCTTGGGTCGGCACTCCGCGTGCGTCTTCTTTTCATTCTTTTTTCCAATATTTCATTTTCTTCTTCCTTATGCAAAATAAATACTATGTTATATATGCATGCGTGCATTATGTATACATATATATAATTCATGGTTTGATTTTGTTTGTTGCTTTTCCATCTTTTAATGCGTTATGTACATGTATTTTGTTCCATGAAGGTTCTTTATTGTGTTCTTGGTCTGAGAAACATCCAGTTTATGTCCTTTTCTTATGTTGAATTCAAACTTTATTAAGTAAAAATAAAACATAAATTTAGGACGATTGGTGGTGGAAATCAACAATATGTTTTGTAATTTACTTTCATTTCTTATTCTTCTATTCCACCACCGAGTTTTGGGAATTATAAATTGGGGTTATAGGGTTACATTCGAGTTTCAATTACAAAAAATGCGGAATATATATTTAAAACAAATGTGATTGATGGGGTCATTATTGCGATTGTAAATAGACTTTGTTTCATACATATGTTCAATTCACAAATGCGTAGAAGGCCTTTAATTCGTAGTGTTTAAGGAAGACAAATAAATTCTTGAAAATTCTTTATTTTTAGATGTTTGAGTATTTTTCTGCTTGTATTGTAATCATAGAAACTTGAAAGTTTTTATTGATTGCATGTATTTTGTGCCATATTTGCTCCTCCTCCTCCTCTCTCCCTCTCCCCCTCACTCTAAATTTAAGAGGACGAACAACACCCTTTTTTAAACACTCTTCATTACATTAATTGTACCTAATAATAATAAAAATGTTAAAGAATATATTGCAAATATTTTTTAGTGAATATATGCTAATTTACTTAAATAGTGTAATAGTTCATTCATGTTAAAAGACCACACTTTTCTTAAATGTAATTAAATTTCTAAAATTTATGAATTTGATGATATATCTAATCTCTTTCATCAGCTATGGGGCCATTTGAAGGAATAAATCAAGATGTCAAAGGAAGAATTAAGTGCTACAAACAAGATTGGACTTGTGCAATTGGTTCTGGTGTTAGGTAATTCTTGTCAATCTTGGCCTTTTATGCAAACAACACATTGTTACATATTAATGAGACTTTGTCTCTTTCTCTTTGCTTGTGTTGTATGATATCAATCAATTTTAATTTATGGTTCTTTGGGCAATGCTAGGATATTGGCTCCAACGTTCTACATATTCTTTGCTTCTGCTCTTCCTGTTATTGTTTTTGGAGAGCAACTTAGTAGGGATACAGGTAAAACTTTTCCAGTAGCTTCAAATCTTTGAAGACAATAATATAAAGCTAAAGTTAATTACTTTCAACAATGTAAATATATGGTTACTTTCAATAGCCAATATTATGCTTTTTGTTGTATAATTGAGCATCCATATTATGTTCTCACAGATGGAAGCTTGAGCACAGTTGAAACATTGGCATCAACTGCTATTTGTGGAATTATCCAGTCAATTTTAGGTGGTCAACCTTTGTTGATTCTAGGAGTTGCTGAACCAACAGTTATAATGTACACTATTCTGTTTAATTTCTGCAAACAAAGGCCAGAACTAGGTGCCGAGCTTTTTTTGCCTTGGGCTGGTTGGTATGTGTGATATTTAACATTATAATTATATGCTTTGATTTTCCCATTTAATTATTTCATTGTTCAAATACAAATCCTAAATTGTATTATATATATATGTCTAATTAACTTCTATGTTCAATTGTGTTGTAGGGTTTGTGTTTGGTCAGCATTCTTGCTGATTCTGCTTGCAATTTTTAATGCATGCACAGTTGTTACTAGGTTCACAAGAATTGCAGAGGAAATGTTTGGCATGTTAATTACCGTACTTTTCTTTCAAGAAGCTATTAAGGTATATATATACTTGATAAACAAATAGATTATGAATTTTGCATTGCAAGATTCAAACTAAAAATTGTTTGATCCATAGGGACTCATAAGCGAATTTCACACACCCAAGGCTGAAAATCCATTGTCAGAGGAATATCAATTCCAATGGCTATATACAAATGGATTACTGGCAATCATTTTTTGTTTCGGATTACTTTTCTCTGCCATTAAAACTAGAAGAGCAAGATCATGGAGATATGGAACAGGTATATCTATGTACCAAATAATACCACACAAAACGTTTTCAACTTTTCATCATGACAATGTTTAGCCTGTGAAAATATTTTTTTTTTTAAATTACTATTTTTTTTTTTAAAATTTTATATTTGAAATAGTGAAAGTAGGTAATAAAAATAGAAAATATTTTTTTCTTTTATTCATTTTTTTTATATAAAACGATAGAAATAGAAAACAAAATGATATTTTTATAAATAAAAATAAAGCCAATGAAATTGTTACCTAATTTATTTTATCATTATTTTTATATTCCTTGTGGCATTTAATGCAGGGTGGCTACGAAGTTTAATTGCAGAGTATGGTATTCCATTGAGTGTTGTGTTTTGGACTGGACTATCTTATACTGTTCCACGTGAAGTTCCATCTAGTGTTCCAAGAAGGCTAGTTTGTCCACTTCCTTGGGACTCTGCTTCTCTCCACCATTGGACAGTTGTTAAGGTGCTATCATTATACACATTCTAGTTTTTTTTTTTTTCCAATCTTTTTATAAAATAGAATTACTCACTTACTTCTATTGATTTCATGATGCAATATCTTGCATTATGCATCTTGAATAACAAATTGTTCAATATTATGAATTTTAATTTTTAATTTCATGTTAGGAAAGTGTGTAAAAATATCTAACATGATGGATTTCAAATTACAGGATATGGGGAAGGTACCTTTGGTTTATATATGCGGGGCATTTATTCCAGCTGTGATGATAGCGGGTTTATATTTTTTTGATCATAGTGTAGCTTCCAAGATGGCTCAACAAAAGGAATTTAACCTTCAAAAACCACCTGCTTATCATTATGATATATTGTTGCTTGGAATAATGGTATGTAGTTTTCTCTAATATCTTGTTTTTGAAGCTTTACATTTTTTTTTATTAACCTAAAGTTTTACTTTTTGTGAATTCTACAAGTTTCCTCACACATTTATTTTTCTATGATATTTTTTATGTGGACTAATAGATAATAAACATGTGTACTTATTATAGCTACCTTATCAATGATATGAAATTAATAATATAATTTATCATTAAGATTTTAATATTTTTTTAATTGCTAAATGACCTTTACAATTATTTTATAGTTAGAAATTTTATGGTATTTGAGAATTAGATCTTATGATTTAGAATTATATTAAAAATACTTTATTTATATTGTTTTATGATTTTTATTTGCTTCATTATTATTTTGCACAAATTATTTATGATTTTTTGATTTTTTTTAGTTTCAAATTTTTTACGATAATAAAAATTTGGCTTCATTATTATTTTTAAAGATGATTTCTTATTTTCTATTTTATAAGTTTTTTATTTTTCCGAATGTAAACAGAATTATATATATGTAATAATTTTGTAAAAAAAAATTAAAATTCTAAGATTTAAAATTTACTTATATGGATCATTATGTAAATAAAATTTTCTAAGAATATATTAAAAACTCAAAGTAAAACTGATGATATAAATTAAATAAAAATACATATCAAACATCAATTAGGTCATGTTAAGAAGGTATTAGTACTCAACTAAATGTAGAAATAATGCAGCAATGGTCTTTATTTTTTTTCTATGAACTTAGTTTACTTTATGTGAAATTCATAACTTGCCTGACACATTACCCTTTTAATCTTTAGACTCTGATTTGTGGTATTCTTGGTCTCCCTCCATCAAATGGAGTCCTTCCTCAGTCCCCTATGCATACAAAGAGTTTGTCAGTTCTTAGGAGGCAGGTAAGTATGAACTTAGTTCCATCCTGAGACACCTTAAGTCTAAAAATATTAACTCAAATATATTTTTATATTACTTAATCAATTTTCAAGATGATTCGAAAGAAGGTGATAAAAAGTGCCAAGGAATGCATTCAACAACAAGGAAGCAACTCTGAATTATATGGAAAGATGCAAGATGCATTTATAGAAATGGATACAGAACCTACTGTAAGTGTAGTTGATACATATTTTTGTGTGTACCTGCATGCATTTCAAATAAAAATTTGATTAGCATTTTACATTTGGTTCAGGTTAAAGAGTTGGAGAATTTGAAAGAAGCTGTAATGAAATCTAATGAAAAGGATGGTACAGAGGAAAATTTTGATCCTGATAAACACATAGATGCCTATCTCCCTGTCAGAGTCAATGAGCAGAGAATGACTAACTTAATGCAGTCTCTCTTAGTTGCTCTATCAATTTTAGCTATCTCTGTCATAAAAAAGATACCTACTTCAGTTCTATGGGGATATTTTGCTTACATGGCAATTGATAGTCTTCCAGGGAATCAATTTTGGGAAAGGATATTGCTTCTCTTAATTCCCCCAAGCCGACAATACAAGTTAGTATCCTTTAAGTAAAGTTTTAATCAACACATAATGGTTTTTAAATTGATATATTGGTTCATTGATATAAAAATTGTGTTTTCTTTGCAATGGAAATGCTTCTTTTCTGTATTAGGTAATCTAACATTAGAGTACTAAATGTAGTTAACATCTTTACAAAGGGTGCATAGTCTAAAGAATATAAAGCACTAATGGGGGATTTCATTTTCTCCATTGGTGTCCAATTTGTGCACTTTTGATCATATACTGTAATGAGCTAATCAAATGTTCAGTTTTACCATTACTCTAATATTTGTCTTTTTGGGCAGAATTTTGGAAGGATCACATGCTTCATTTGTGGAGTCAGTACCATTCAAGACCATAGCTGCATTCACATTGTTACAATTTGTGTATTTTCTAATATGCTTTGGAGTGACATGGATACCTATAGGAGGAATACTATTTCCACTACCTTTCTTCTTTCTCATTACCATAAGAGAGCATTTTCTCCCAAAATTTTTCAAGCCTGATCATCTTCAAGAACTAGATGCTGCTGAGTATGAGGAAATGGATGGTGTTCCACATAATATAAGGGTACATTTTTCATTAATTTTGTGTCTCAATAAGCAATGCAATTTTATGTTTGTACACATTTATGTTTACTTTTTTATCCTAGCTTTTTAATTAACCTTAAACGTGTTTGAATAGGATCAAGAGTCACTAGATGCAGACAATGATAAGAGCTCAGATGATTATCACGATGCAGAGATATTGGATGATATGACAACTCATAGGGGAGAATTGAAACTTAGAACTGTAAGCCAAAGAAGCAGTAGAAGCTATAGCCACAGCTTCAGCGAAGAGAGACAATTTTAGGTAAATGGTATATATAATTATATATGAGTATTTGTTTTATTATTTTCTTTTGATGACAAAGTGTGTTAGCTAAATATGATATATGATAATGAAACAGGTTTAACCTGAAGAAGCAAGGGTATGATGAATTAGTCCTTCTCCATTGCCCATTTGTTAGCATCCATAAATGGGCTTGACTTATGAGTATGATCTTCTTGAATGTAATGCTCAAGATTATAGTAATGTTAGAAAAGGTTGAAGTCATTCTTGTGTTGAACAAGAAAGGGTTTAGTCAGGTCAGGGGAAGGATAAAAGATGCAAATGGAGAAGAAATCATTAGAACTTTGGAACATACTTAAAAATGTTACTAGGAAAATAAAGTAACATGTTGAGTTCAAGGATCATTTTCCTTTATTAGTTCGCTACAAAGTTCTGGGAAAGAAAAAAGTCATAAGGGTGGGGGAGAGATTGATAAGAAATATCTATATATATATATATATATATATAAAGAGAGAAGCAAGGAAATAAGAAAATTCAAAAAATTATCCTTGTTTCCAAGTTGAAGTATTGATCAAGTTTGAAGTGTTTTTTTTTTCTTCTCTCTTTCTTTTCTAACACTTGTTCATTAAATATTTTAAAATAAAGTATTTAAATAAAATAGTAAATCAGCATGAATGTCACGCTACATTGTTTTGATTATAACATAGCACTATCACACACTCAATATTACCATATTCAAAATAAGTAAGTAATCAAATTAGTACCTAAAACATATAGGGTTGATTATATTAGTCTTAAATGATGGAAGTTATGTTTAAATATGTAATTTTATTTATTTAAATAAATATTATGTACAAACTTTGGAGTCTAATGCTACTAATGTAAGACATATGCAAAGATTAAATTAATAATTAAATTCATATTTAAAGCGGTGAATATAATTTACACCGTTCAAGAACTAAAATAATCAATGTTTAATCTTTTTATTACTAATTTGACTATTTACTTTTCAAAAAATCATTAACATAGATGATAATTATTTTTATATCACATTACTTACTAGTTTGGAATTCAAGAATCATTACTCATTACTACGACTATAATAATAGAAGTGTCCACAATAGTTTTAGTGAACAAAATAAATTTGAATCAATCAAAATGAAATGGTTTAGTTGGATTCTATTTTATTATTTTGCTGTTGAATTCAAATCAAACCAATCGGAGCAGGTTACTGAGATTAATTTTGTTCATCAAATTTAAAATATATTTTTTATTTCTAAAATTTAAATTGGTTAATTTAAATATTAATATATTTTGAAATGATGTCCAGAGAATATGAGAAGTTGGATATAATTTTAATTGATGAGCTACCGCAGATTCTAATGGTAGGTTGAATATGATGATGGTGGAAATGAACTATGATGCCACTTGTGAGCTATTCGATATGTTTTGTAACATGTTCCATGATAAAATTTTGATGAAAACTCTATTTATAATGTTAGTTTAAATTAAAAAAAAATTATCTTATATACGCATAATAATATACATTTATTTACCTCCAAATATAAATTGTTGGATTTAGTTTTATTTTTATTTTTAAAAAAATCAACTATAAGATAAAAAATATAAAAAAGTAAATGATACTGTTTGTTTGTATGTAAGAATATGAATATTATTAAAATTAGGTTCATTTTATGAAAATTTCCATTTTCACCCTTTAAATTGCAATTTACACCCACAGCATATAAAATTATCAAAGTATCTACGCTTTGTACATTCTCCAATTTTGGAACTTTTATACTTTCGAACTTTAAAGTCTAGAACGATGTTCTTGAATCTATTTTGAAATTTAAATTTTGAAAATTTAATAATAATAAGTATTGATTAAATAATTAAAAGAATTTATGTACTAGTCATTAAGATAAATTAAACAAATTTTAGATAGATTCAAGAAAAAAAAGTGAAAATAAATTAAATTCATCTTTATGCATATAAATAATAAATTTTACAAAAAATACTAATGTTAAGTACAACTAATTAGGCATCACAAAAAATCTTTTTTCTTCTCTAGTAGGTAATGATCTCATGAATACCTACATACTTTATGTTTAGAGCATCACCTTTCATCTTTGAACCTCGTGTGTTCTTTAAATCAAGTGCTCCTTGAAGCAATTCGACAATCATAACATATATATATTAAGGTCCATAAATTATAACTCAAATAAAAAAACTATAATTTTTCAAGCAATTCAATCTACTTGGCAAGGACATCAATCTTTTTCATGACATTGCATGTCTGCAATAAAAGAAACATGGTTAAAACTAATAAATAATTTACTGAAATATATTAATAAAATGCATCTTCGAGTTTTATTATATTTGTATCAATTTCATTTACCTCCCATATAGATTGCACCCTTGTTAGCAAAATAACGAAATCTAAAGTAATGATCATATAGATTGCACCAAATTACGTTCTGAGACTCAAATTTTCTGTTCACCAATAAGAATTGAAATAGAAATCACAAACTAAAATAAATTCATTTGCTGGTATCCCAAAAATTCCTTCTCCGAAAAAAGTAATGATCATAAAAGTTTTTAAAAAAAACGTATTTGTATATTGGATTCATTATCACGGTTTTGTAGCAAAATAATTTTTTTTTATTATCTCTCCTCAACCATCTAACCCCACATACAATGAAGTTTCATTTTCTCACATATAACAAATCCTCACTCTCAAAACCCATTCACTCCTCTCCAAGCTTCGTTAACTTTTCTCAGCAATACAATCCGTGCAACAGCATTAAGCTTTTGGTTACTTCCCACTCATCTCTCCATCCAGTATGGGCTTAATCCCACAGGTTATTCTTAGTCTTATGACCTAGCTTGTGTCACTTGGATAATATTATAAGATTGGGTCAGTGCTTGAATTTTAATATATGTGGCTATTGATTTATTTTTGGTAAGTTCTGGCTTCTATATTTGGATGGAAAATAAGTCTAATAGATGGAGTTTGAAAATAAGTCTAAATGGTGTTCATCAATCAAATAATGTTATATATAATTTTGTAATTAATATACCCAAAATTTAGAGAATATAAAAATACTGATATTATACATTTTAGTTCTTTAAAAAATATATTTTTATATAAATAAATAAAAATAATTTAATATAATTTAAAATAAATAAATACAATATTATTTAAATAAATATGCTGTTTTCAATTAACTTTAATTTTAAATGTTGCCTAAAATATTTAAATTAAATTTAAAATTTAATTATTATCTTAATTATTTTATTACATTAATTTTGTATAATAATTAAATTTATTATCTTAATTATTTATTATATTTAAATTGAATCATATATTAACTTATTATCTTAATTACATTATATTAATATGTTAATTTTATATATAATTTAAATTAAATTTTTAATAATTTATTATCAAAATTATCTATAATTTTTAAATTAAAAGTTAAAATATATTACTATTTTAATTAGGTAAAATATTAAAATAAAATATACAATTAATTTATTATCTTAATTAACTTAAAATCTTAAATGTATAATATGTAAATGAAATTTTACGTATACTAATTTATCTATAATATTTAAATTAACTTATTATTTAAATTAAATTTAAAATTAACTCATTACCTTAACTATCTAATACCTATAATATTAATTTTTAAATTTTGATTTACGTATACTATTTAAATTACATTATAAATTAATTTTAAAACTTACTTATTCTCTTAATTGTCTATTGCATTAAAATTAAATTTTATATTAAATTATTACCATGATTAACTTAATCATTAATTCGATATAATTTTTAAATTAATTTATTACCGGAAATTAAAATATTACCTTAATCAATTTAAAATTATAAACCTATTATTATAATTAACTTAAAACCTTAAACCTATAATATGTAAATAAAATTTTACATATTTATCTATATATAACATTTAAAATAAATTTTAAATTAACTTATTATCTAAATTATCTATAATATTTAAATTAAATATTAAATTAAATTATTATTTTAATTAATTTATTAGGTTCATTTCTTATAATAATTAAATTAATTTTTTAAATTAACTTATTAACCTTTACCTCATATTGAATAATATAAAAATATATAAAATTATGGTTTTTATGACTTTTATTTTAGTTATAAAATAATTTTTTATAATTATTTAATAATTTATAACCTTAGAAAAACAATTTTATAAATTATTTTATAAATAAAATTAAAAATAATTTACATATTTTACTTCAAATTAATCATATTTAAAACACAATATTTATTAATTAATAAAATATTATTTGACTCATAAAGTAAATGATAGTTAATGATCTTAAATTCAGTTTTATTCCTTATCAAAATTGTTTAAATTTGTTTAAATTGTACAAATCATTAATTTGTTTATCATTTTGTTTCAAAAATCTACATTGCTTCTTCTTGTATTAACTTTAATATTATATATATATATATATATATATATATATATATTATAGTTAATTATAATTTGATATCACAAAATATTTTTAAATTTTTAAATTTTAATATAAAAATATAAAAATATAATTTTTGTTAAATATTTATAAATTTATAATATTATTTTTATTTATATTTAAAATTAATAATTATTTTAACAATCAATCTAAAATAATATTGAAATCTATAATACATAACATGACATGATTTTTATCAAGGTAAAATAAAGTTAATAATTATTTTTAAAAAATCTAATTCAATATTTAAATAAGTTAAAAAATTATAAAATTAAAATATTATTTTCCATTTATATTACTAACAAAGATTGAAATCTGGATTTACTTTATTAAATCTTTAGATTACTGTAATATTAATTTATTTATATAACTTATTTATCAAATTAGAGTGTAAAATAAATTATATCAATTATAATAATTATTTAATAAAATTACATTGCAATGTAATTTAATTAATAAAAAAATTAATTTATTTTAACCTTTATTATATTTTTTAACAAATTATATTATAAATATATATATATATATAATATTTATATTTTTTAAATAAAATATTTTTTTGAAAAAATTCTATCAATTATTTATAATTAATAATAATTAAAAATAAAAATAAATAATCAAATAACAAATTATAATAATTAAACAACAATTTTTCACAATAACAAACTTTTAGATGGAAGAACACACTTAGATATCAATAAATTTATGAATTTCCCTTACAACGAGGTAATAAGTGTTGTTTCTTTTTCCTAAAACTTTTGCTAGGGATGTTGGAAATCTAATATTGGTTTAATTCAGATAGTATAGAAAGGATTTATAATTTAAGTGATTTGAAAATTTGGAAGAAAAAAATAAGAAGATAAGAATTAAAGTAAAAATAAAATAAAAAAATAAATTATTTAAATTGAGTGAAAAGAAATATTAGTAGTATAAATTTTAATTTATATATATATTAAAAATATAAAATTTAATTTTTTATTAATATAATTTTTTATTTTTTATAAAAGATTTAATAATTTAATAATTTAAAATAAATAAAAAATAAAAAAATTTCCTCTTATTTTCTTTCCTTTTGAGAATAGAAAATATTCCGATAGGTTCTACGAAAATTAATTTTTTTTAGAAGATAAATGTAAATAAATAGAAAAAGAAATCATCCAACTTAAAAAATTAATTTTTTTTTTCTAATTTTCTTGATTTTAAACAAAGGATTAGCGATCGCGTACTCAACATTTCTTTTTCTTAACCAAATTTTGAACCCAAGTTTCAATTAAATTAATTAAAAATAAAAATTGATAAAGTTAACATGAAAATGCTATTTTTATGATAATTTGTATATTTTTGTTTATGATAAAAATAATAATAAGAGAATTATCATTAATATATTTAAATTAATATTATATTTTTTTTATATTTTTAAAGTTCACATTTATATATTTGTAATTACTTTCATGAATATCATTTAAATAATTTATTTTATTTATTAGTTTTTTTTATGAAACTAAATATACTATACGTGTGTGAATCGCACATGCATATTATGTGTGTGATTGATATCTAAATTTTTTTCTAACTCTTAACACTTTGAGGAACTCCTACAACTAATGATAAGCTATTTTTCTTGTTATTAAAGGATGAGAGAAAAAATCATTTATTATTGAACGGTGTAACAAGGAAAACATAACATTAAATATGATGATCATCTTTTTCACTAACAAATAGAAGGTGCATATGTCCTTATACCATCTTTCAATCTTTCAATAAATGCAGACATCATATCCGTGTCCATAATGGAATGCGTATAATAAACAAGTAGTCTTAACTCAAATCTTACACTAAATCCCTTATATAAGTGTGTTGGGATTCCTTTAACTTTTAATCATGTGTCATACTATCTTCAAGACAACACAGTCTCATAACAAAATATTTTTATTTAATAATTTTATAATTTTAAATATTAATTAAAATATTATTGTTAAATATTACCTTTTTATCTCATACTTAACGTGTAATATGATTATAGTATGACCTAAGTAGAGAAGCATCATCGAAACCTCTAAAGAAGCCACAAATGTTTGATTTAACATATATACGTATGAACCTTATGTAATATCTTCCTCTACTAATTGTTGGTTAGGTGTGTTCTCGTGTCTAAATCTTCCTAAACTACCTCTTCTAGTTCTTTCCATAACTATAAAAATAATAATAAATCCATATTAATAAAAAAACCAAATATATATCTAATTATAAATTTATAATTCAATACATATATGTAACAAAAATTATAAATTTATAATTTAATACATATTTGTAAAAAAAAAAAAAACTTGATTATACATATTAATATCAGTAAACCTTAGAAATTTAAATTTTGGAATAATGAATCTATATTGTGAAATTTAAATTAGATACATGTTCATTTTAGATTTAAATTTTAAAAGGATATATATAGTTTCTAAAATTTAAATTTTAAAATTTGATCATATGAATATGTTCTAGAACTTAAATATTTATATTCTAAAAAAATTTGATTCCAAAATGTACTTATGCATTTCAAAACCTTAACTTTGGAAGCCTAAACACATCAATCATTTTTGAAAAATTGTTTATAAAAAAATATAGAAGGCTAAGAAGAATGGAGCTCTCCTTGATAAGATGATAAATATATAGTGAATGTTGGTAATATTTTTAAAGGGATTAGGTCCCACATTATTTGGAACAGGGATCAATATAAATTTTATATACTAGGCTACTCATTTGGTTTGTAGATAAGCAAGTACGAGTTGAGATCTCGCGCGCATGATTTTGAACCAGTTAAGTTCAAAATGGAAAAATCCTCCCGTGTGCGTGATAATGCGGTCCACATATTTTTTGGTTTTAATAATCACATATTACACTATTAATTTTGATTTGCATTTCAAAATATGTTGACATTAGCCGATTAAATTCAACTATTTTGTTTTTAATGCAAATTAATTTTTGTTTGAATTTTAAATTTAAATTTAAATTTTAAATCAACTTAATTATTCTTTTAAATGAGTTTTATTACCATTTATCGACTATCAATTTTGTCTAAAGTATCACTCTTATATAAAGACGACACAACTTATCTTTTTTGCATTAAAAAAATTTCTTCCTCATCTGATAGGTTACTTTCTTTCTTTGCTAATTCTGTTTCTTCTTTCCTTTCACAGATGAGTCTGTTGAATCTTAGGAGATACCGTAACCGGGCGCAAATATTCTTGAGAATAGGGCAACTACACATCTCAGACTAAGCTCTATCAAAAATCTCAAGGATATTTTCCATGACTACCAATGATGATCGCACTAATTCCTCAAATCACGTACTTGCTACTTGTGCCAACCAAAATGCTCCTCATGTTGCGTATGCAAAACGCTTTCTGGATGTTTCCAAAATTGAAGTCTTCGAAGGATAGGCCTATTGCATATGGCAGGAAAGAATCTACTCCGTTTTTGACATGCATGGAATTGTATTTACACTTACGGATGATAAACCATATGATCCAAACTTTGCAGAAAATTAAATCAATGCAAATAAGGTATGTTGACACACCATTCTTATAAGGAAGTCAAGGCAATATGGGAGTCAATGAAGTTAAAGCATACGACTGAAGATGTCGGAAAATAGAAGTTCATCATAGGTAACTTCTACCGATGGAAAATGACAAACGATAAAGACATCAAGACTCAAATTAATCAATACCACAAACTCCTAGAAGATCTCAAATCTGAGGACGTAATCATGCAAGATCAACTAGTCGCTAGCTTCCTCATCGAAAGCTACCTGAAACTTGGAATGAATACAAACAATAACTAAAGCATAAGCACAAACAATTGTCCCTTGCAGACCTAATAACCCACATTATAATTGAAGACACTAACTGAAAGAAAATCAAAACTACAAGAGCAAAAGTCTTAGCCACTAAAACAAATCTACTGTAGACAAACAAGTCTCCAAAAACCAGTTTTGATCGTAAACCTTTTTCTCAATTCCTTAGGTCATCAAACCCTACTTCCTTCAAAAAGAAGGTTACATGTTGTGTTTGTGGCAAGCTAGGGCATTATGCACCAGCATACAAATATAGGAACATAAACATTACCCCTCCTAAAGTTAAGGCCAACTTAATCGAAGGAGACGATGTGGTAGTTGTTGTTGTTTCTCAACCTCTAATCATGGCCAATGTGAGCAAGTGGGTGGTAGACTCTAGGGTTACCAGGCATATCTATGCTAACAAAAATATGTTTACCTCTTACACTACTGTGGGGGAAGGAGAAGATCTTATGTATCTTGGAGGCTCCCGAACTGTACCTGTGCTCGAGAAGGGAAAAATTCTTCTCAAGCTCACATCTGGAAAAACTATATTACTTCAAAATGTACTACATGTATCCAACATTAGAGCCAACCTAATTTCTATGGCTCTACTGGGATAAAGTGGGGTTAAGGTTTCTTTTGAGTCAGGAAAAATTGTAATGACAAAAAGTGATATGTTTGTGGGCAAGGGGTATTGTGATTTGTGACCAAAGTTTATTTATCCTAAATGTTTTCAAAATTATTAATGAGAATGATTCCTCTTCTTCTTTAGCTTACATGATTGAATCTTATGATTTGTGACATGTTAGATTAAGACACGTAAATTTTCTTATATTAAAAAATTACAAAATAATGACCTAATTTTTGGGATTAAAAATGGACACTTAAATAAATGTGAAATTTGTTTCGAATAAAAATTAACCAAAAAGTATTTCTTTGTAGTAAATCGAGAAACTGAATTACTTAATTTAATTCATGCAAACCTAGGAGACCTAAAATAAACAATAACTGAGGTTGTAAGAAATATTATGTAATCTTTATAGATGATTGCTCTAGGTATACCAAACTATATCTAATTAGGAATAAATATTAGGCTTTTAATATGTTTTTATCGTATAAAGAAGAAGTATAAAATTAACTATCAAAAGATTAAAAGAATTAGGTCAGATAGGGACGGTGAGTATATAACTTTCAATGAATTTTTCAAAGAAGAAGGCATAATATATGAAACTACTCCCCCTTACTCACTTGAATCAAATGGAGTGGAAGAAAGGAAAAATATGACATTAAAAGAAATGATGAATGTCATATGTTCATTACTTGTAATGAACATGATAACCTTTGGGGTGAATGTTATCCGTATGTCACATACAAAATATAATTTCCCATAAGAAAACAGGAAAAATGTCTTATGAATTATGGAAGGGTTATAAACCTAATTTAACTTATTTAAAAGTGTAGAGGTGTTTAGCTAAAGTTATGTTGCCCGATCCTAAAAAGAAAAAGATAGGCTCTAAAATTTCTGATTGTATATTTATAGGATATGCTCAACATAGTGCTGCTTATAGATTTCTTGTTTTAAAAGTGATGTATTTGACAAAAACTCTATAATTGAGATTAAAAATGTTGAATTTATAGAAAATATATTTTTATTAAAAATTGAAAGTATTTCAAAAGAACCTAATCTAGACAATTATGAAAATCCTTCTATACAAGATAATGAACTTCCAAATGAATATTTAAGAAGGAGTAAGAGACATATGAAAGAAACCTCACTATGAAATGACTTTTATTTGTACCTTATAGGAAATTATCCTTTAACTTATACTAAAACTATCTCCTCTTCTAATACTTATTTTTGGAAAAATGCTATTAAAAATGAACTTGAATCTATTATGAAATGTAACATATGGACCTTAGTGGATTTACCCCTAGAGGCTAGACTAATAGGTTGCAAGTGGATCTTTAAAAGAAAATATTATCCGGATGGTTCTGTTGAAAAATATAAAGTCTGTTTAGTTGCAAATGGTTTAACTCAAAAACATAACGTTAATTACTTTGATACCTTTTTTCCTGTAACTAGAATTTTCTCTATTAGAATTTTACTTGCATTGATCTCAATCTGTAACTTAATTATTCACCAATGGATGGATGTTAAAACTGCTTTTTTGAATGGAGACTTAGAAGAGAAAATTTATATGGTACAACTTGAAGGAAGTGTAGTTTCTGGTCAAGAAAATAAAATATGAAAACTTTATAATCCTTATGTGGGTTAAAACAAACACCTAAATAATGGTATAAAAAATTTGATAATATTTTGATTAGTCATGGGTTCTTATTTAATGAAAGTGACAAGTATGCTTATACTAAAGTAAAAAGCTATGAATGTGTGATTATATGTTTGTATGTAGATGATATGCTTATCTTTGACACTTGTAATGATATAGTGAATAGTACTAAAATATTTCTCTCTTCTAAATTTGACATGAAAGATATGGGTGAAGCAAATGTGATTCTGGGTGTTAAAATCATAAGGAAAGATGATAGTATAATACTATTTCAAGAACACTATACAGAGAAACTTTTTAAGAAGTTTGGTCACTATGACACAAAACCACTAGGTACTCCTTATATGGAAATTATCACTTAAAGAAAAATAAAGGAGAATATGTTTCACAAACAAAATATGCTCAAATTATTGGGAGTCTGTTACACTTAATGAAGTAGTCTTGACTAAACATAGCTTATGATGCGGGAAGATTAAGAAGATATACAAAAAAAAACCCTAATAATTACATTGGATTGCATTAGGTTGACTAATGAAATACTTAAGAGGTGCCATTAATTATGGTAAATTATACAGTGGCTTTTCCACTTATTGAAAGGATTAAGTGATGCAAACTGAATTTCAGATTCATATGAGACAAAATCCACTAGTGGTTATATATTTATACCAGGAGGTGATGCAATATCTTGGAAGTCATCTAAACGAACTATTATTGCCAAATCCTCTATGAAGTCAAAGTTTATTGCTTTGGAACTAGCTGGCAACGAGGCTAAATGACTAAGAAACTTCTTAAAAAATATTACTTTAGGAATTAAACCAATACTCTCGGTGTTTATGCATTGTGACAATAAGTCTGCAATAGAAACTGCAAAAAAAACTCTTACAATGGTAATAATCAACATATACGTCTAACACATGATGTGATAAAGCAAAGTATACTCTTCAAATTTTAAATCGACTTAATTATTCTTTTAAATGAGTTTTATTACCATTTATCAACTATTAATTTTTTTTGAAGCATTGCTCCTATATAAAAGAGGTACAACTTACCTTTTTCGCACTGAAAATTTTCCTTCTTCATCTATTGGGTTACTCTCTTTATTTGCTAGTTCTATTCTTACTTTCCTTTTTGCAGACGAGTCTACTAAATCCTAAATGATACTGCAATTAAGCACAAATATCCTTAAAAAGTAAAGCAACTACATATTTCAAACTAAACTTTATCAATAGAAAACGAGCATAACTACTTTAGAATGATTAGAAAAATAAAATAAAAATATGACAAAGAAACAAGAAAAAAAAAGATAAGTTAAAAATTAAAATTTAAAAAATAAAAAAGTAAAATTAAAAAGATGCAAATAACATATACCTCATTTTATCTATATTAATTAGAATGTGTTGGGTTGCTATTAGTAAAATTAGATATGCCTAAATGGGCTAGTTTTATCTTTTTATTGAGTTGTTTCTTAAGAAATTTAAATAAATAAGTATTTTTTTAGAACCATTTTAGCATAGGAATTTTATTTCGGATTTTTATTATTGGTTGGATATAATATATATTGTTAATTTGATTAAATAAAAATAAAATAAAATAAATATATAAAATAAAAAAATAAAATTAATTATTTACTTTGCTTTACTTACTGCTTGATTAGTTGTATCATTGGAAAGTAATTTATCTTATCCACAAACAATTGTTGCTTATATGTACCATATATTATTTTAATTTCATTTAATGAAGATTTGTAAGTATATATTTTTTAAAATTTTTTAAAAAAGGTTTATGTATAATTCTCTATCGTATTCCTCTTGTCTCTTTTCTAAAGTTTAGAATAGTTTTTTAAATTTAATTACATTTTAAAAATAATATCATGTATAATTTGGCTATTTTATCCCCTTTTGTATAATTTTATCTCTTTAAATTTAATTAATTTTCAAATAGATTTATATATAGCTGGATTATCTTATTTCTTTTGAGAGTTATCTATGAACTTAGTCTTTTTAAATTTTTTAAATCTTTTTTAAAAAATTTAAATCTGTTTTCCTCACCCCAAAATTTTATTCAAAAACAATTTCAGTTCAAATAAATCAAAAACATACCCTTGAATTTTTTATTGTATTAAAAGAAAAAAAATCTTTTATCAAATTAAAATAATTTTTAAAGATATTTTTATTTTATTATTAAAATTAATTTCCATGATTTTATTTTGTTTTTATTATTTTTATTTTATTTTGAAATTAAAATGAAAATTTTTAAAATTCTAATATTTATGTAACTAATTATAAAATAACTATTTTTTAAATGGATGAACTAGACATATAATAAGGTTCAGTTTCCATTCTTTCTTATGTATAATCAAATTTTCAAACTTAAAATCGTTTTAAAAATCAGTTATTCAAAAATTATTTTTTATTGTTTATTTTAAGTAAAATTGATGAAAATTTTATTATTTTATTTTTAATCATTTTCTCGTCGCCTGTTCCTCGGATACATTGTTCCTGGTTTTTATTAACACATAGTTTAAACAGTTGAACTAACCAGTGAAGAAATAGTTGCAATTATTATTTCACAAGTGATTGGAACCAGATTTTTTTTTCTACCTTCGCTTATTAAAGAAGAGTGTTTAGGTGGAATAATAAAAGAATTTAGAGTGTTTTTCGCTTAATCCCAATTTACCCATCAATTTATAATATATTAAATATTAAACATGATTATAACTTGTAATAGCCTTTCTACAATACCTCTAATAAAAAAATAATATTTTTCCATTTTCAATATTTTGGTTGAGGTGGTATATTATGGTTGAAATAGCCTTTCTCTAATTCATCCTTTCAATACCCCATCGTTTCTAATATATTTTCATGTAACTCTTTGGGTTCCTTTTTTTTATCATTTATCCCGCTTCATTCATATAGTGTCCTTTTATTTTTAACATTTTACACGGAGAATAAAAAAATAAAATATAGTTATTTTCTATTTTTATTAGTTTTAGTATAAAATTTTAAAAATCAAACCAGAATAAAACTAACGTAGCATTTTTTGTAATTAAAAGTTTTACATGTAAATTGGACATTATGGTTCAAATTTGAAATTTTAAAAAGAAAGTAAACTTTTTTTCTATTTTAATTCCCATCAATTTTAAAACTCACTTTTGAGTTTTTTGATTTTAAAAATATGCCACTGTAAAATGTATAAAATATTGTGTAAGATTATCCAAAAGAAATTTGTTTTTTCTAACATCACAACAATGATATGTTATTGAGAGACAGAAAAAAATATTTAATGAGAATAAGGTGCTTTTGTTTTTAACTAAAAAGAAAACACTAATAGGGATTAAGACATAATCATATTTATAATATTCATTGATTCTAATTATTAAAAGTGTCACTGCATTACAACATAGTTATAAAAAAAAAAATTGAAGAATGTGGAAAACAAATTAAAATTATTTTGATTTGATTACTTGAGGAAATATGCATTTGGTTTATAGATATAACTTGTGTTATTATAGTTTGAAGTTCCCAATGAATACAGATAGTTCTCAAAATTTTCAACTTATTAACAAGTTAATTAATATTGAAATTAACAACTCGCTGACAAGTTCATTTTTGTTCATTTTGTATAAACTAAACTTTTGGAGGATCAAATAATACAAACATTATCTTTCATGGATCATATTGTACATTTATACTTACAAAACAAAGATGCTAAAAAACAATGTTTTTTTGAAGGTTTAGTGGCAGGATATAGCTACAGAATGAATACACATGAAAGTTTACATATAAAACTTTTCCTATTTATGTGATATTCAGTGTTCAGTCTCGTGTAAGAATTAGATGATCACCATCTCTTAATGCATCTATGTCTTCAACTTCAGCTCCTTCTTTGGTCAATATTTTGGTGGGCGAGATATCAAACTTCTCAGCACCAATATTTAGTAGTTCTTGAATGGAATGTGGCAGAAAAACAAGCTTTTTAGCATGTTCATCTTTTTCTGGACAACTAAGCGTTACTCTGACTGATAATTCGTCTATGCTACTGAGACTGCCTTGAGATAACGTGGTAGAATCTTTTTTATCTAAAAAATGTAAGCAAAACTGAATTTAAATATTCTAAAATCAAAAATAGGATTACACTCCCTAAAAGTTTACAATGAAATGAACTTCGAGATAATTGTCTTTCCATTCTTTAAATACCGTAAGCATTGTTTTTGTCAAGACATGAAAGTAAAATTTGTTTTCCTCTCAACAAATTTGTATTTATCTCTCTATTTGTATATTTATTTCCTCCTGATTGATTGAAATGTTATTCATAATACTTTTTATGCATACCCAATACTTTTGTTATACATGAAGAGAGGATTGAATCAAATGATATTATATGTCAAACTTAATAAAATGGCATCTCAAATAATTTTTATTTAAAGTAAAATTTATCTGTTAAATTTAAAATTATCATATTACCAAAATTTGTATAATTTTAAAAATTAAATAATACTTCATCACGCTATTTTATTTTATCGTATGATACATTGTTTTAAATATAAATAAATGATTGTTATTAAAAAAATTTAGTTTATATACAATTTTGCATACATAATCATGATGATCAAAATAATATATGAATTAACAGTCAGGTTAAAATAATTTTTATTTAATAAAAAATTATTAAAGATATCATTTAATCATAATTTATATATTTATATATATGTGTGTGGAGAGGGGGGGGGGGAAATGGTGTGAAAATATGCAATAATGAAGATTTTTTATGATTTTCCCCTCCAGCCATTTGAAAATATGCCATCCAAGTTAGAATGAAAAGAATTTGAAATAGAAATACATATTTACCTTGATTTGCTGCTGAAATTATCCCAAAAAAGGAATTACGAAAAGGGCTGACCGTTCTTCTATGATGAGTATCAAACCATGAAAGTTCTTGATTACTTTTCACACTTTGTTTGGAAAGGGTCATTAGAGAAGGTGTACTTTGAGACTTATCAACAAATGGGCACCCTCCACTCTTTGATCTCCTAGTTCTAGGAACATGATCTGTTGTTTGGTTGTGTTTAATTTTTTCGAATATATTTTGTATTTCTTCATGACTTTGTTGATCAGCTAGAAACCTTGGAGTCAAGCCATTACTATCTTGCTTATCCATGTCTGCTCCTATGTCCACAAGAAACTTCACTATTTCAATGTCTCCTTCACTTACTGCAGCATGAAGTGCTGTGGTTCCAGTCATTGTGGGTTGTGTCACATCCCCGCCATATTCAACTATCTCTTTTAGCAATTCTAAATTGCTTTCCTCAATGGCAATGCATGCAAACTGGCCTGCACTAGCAGATGGTATGTTTGCGCCATTGTCTACAAGAAGTTTCACTACCGATTCATGCCCACTCTTCATTGCCTCCCATAATGGGACATTTCCATCTAAATCTATACAAATAAGAGTAATTAGAGACTACAGCAATAGGTCCAATAACAACATAACTCTTTTATTAAAAAAAAGGTTGATATCAATAAAAGTAAAAGGTGTGCTTAAGAAAACGATAATTAAGCAATAAAATTTCATCCCAATAAACTGAATAATGAAGCAATGAATGTAAGTCATTTTAAGGATTAAATTTGTGATGTATGAAACTATTGGCATTTAGTAAAAAAATTGAGGCTAAACAAGCTTTACAAATGGAAAGTATTATCATTTGATAATTTAAATGAAATTGCTTTCAAATCCGTTGTGTGATATTTTAATATTGAATATTTTCATCAATTTTTTTTGTATTCATGTTTGAAAGGTATTGACAAGTAACATTAATAATTTTTAATGCTAAAACTCTCTGGTTTTCAGCAGTAATTGAACTTTTAGAAAGCCCTAAGTGTACCTTGGATGTTGGGATCAGCTCCATATTCTAGAAGTAGAACTACACAATGGTTATTGCCTTTACAAGCTGATATATGCTGTTACATGTGAACGCAGAGTTGTAAGTATCTAGTGTGGTTTGGGTAAATAAGTTTTCATTTAGAGAAAATAATATTTGCTAACCAATGCTGTTTTTCCATTTTTATCTACATCATTTGGATCATAACCCTTCTTCAACAATTGATGCAACAATATATCATCACCTCTATCAGCTGCAAACAATAAACTGATAGGCAAATCCATTTTTCCCCGAGCAAGCATTGCCTCTGTTTCTACCAAAATTTCTCTCATCCATGGATTTTCTGATTCATGCAAATGCTGCACTAACAAATAAAACATTTCATAATAACATAGACAAACTCCTAATGGGAAAGAAGTTTGTCGCCTTCAAAAATCAAGCTTTTTAGATCCTGAGATGATTCGTCATTAATCATTATAGTTACAACAATTTCATTTCCATACATATGAACTATGTTCCATACAGCAAAATCAAATTTCTTATACAAATAGTCTTGTAAAAAATAATTATATCTGGATCTTGCTTTGTAACATATCACCGTTAATAAAATGTTTTCTTGAATACTTTTTCAAATTTATATTCTGTTTGTCTTTTTAAGATGCAAAATTGGACAAGCAGTCAAAACTCAGACTATTTTTCAATATTTGTAGCATCTTTTTCATTCAAATATTGAATAATCTTTTTGCCTAAATTTTCAACATGTTTCAGAAATCATACTTTACAAAACCATGTTGAAAAGTTTGACAAAAGATTGTTCAAAAGTTAAAGATTAGGCAATGAAGTTGAAACTTATGTTCATGTCTGCATTAAATTCTAGGATAGGCATAAAAGAATGCTTGTTCTATAGTTTGTCATTAGACTAGAAAATAAAATGAATCATAAAACCTGAAAATAAAAGTGATAAAAAATTCCAACATACATGAAACAAAAAAATATGAAACTGTTCTTTAAGTAAATGAATATGCACAAGACGCTGAAACAAATCCACCAAGTAGAACCATTTCTAGAGAAAAAAAAATCATAAGAGCTCAAACATTCTATATACCTGAAGAAAATTGTTCATGATTATTGTTCCATCTCCAATATTTGAATGAGAAAGAGTTAAAAATATAGTTCGATTCAAACGCAGAAGCTGACTCAATCGCTTGGTTCGAACTGTAAATGTTTGTGGCCTATAACATAGAACTCCTATTTCCCCAACTACATCCCCTGTCTTTGCCTCACCAACAACCTAGTATAATTGCAAACATGTTTTATTACTCAGAAACAGTGATAATTCACAAAAAACATTAAAAAAAAAAAGCTTGCCTCTTCCATTCCATTCTTTTTAATGATAAGATCCTGCCAGTCACAGGAAAATGAATGTTAATTTTTTTTGGGGGGAGGAGGGGAGGGGGGGAAGCAAAAAGGCATTTTTATTAATGATAAGATGCTGGAGTAGGTATAGAGATTAACATAAAGACCACAGAACAGAAAAACTACCACATCCTTGTTTTGCTTAAGCATCTATGATCAAGTTTTGTTTTCTATAAACATGAACTATGTTTACATAGCCAACTGATTCATGCAACATATCAATTTTATTAAGAACACGTAACAACTTCCATGGTCTTTAAAGTTTGTCATCTCTTCCATGAAAACAATTATTTAAAGTTTGTCATGTCTTTCTATGAAAACAGTTATTGAATGGAGAAATGAGATTCAAGAAATTATCTATTTCATATACAATAAAGGGTAGTCATAGAATAAAATGTCTCAATTACACTTTTGATTTTATTAATTTCATTTGCAATAATTACTCTCCTTTGTTTTTTTAATTTTTGTTTATTTACTCTTCTATTTTTGAGTCTTAGCAATTTGGAATTCTCTAACAATGTTCAAGAAGACTTGCGGTATATGACAACAATTCTTGGCAAACATAACTATTCTAAACACTACTAAAGAGAAAGAGTGTATGTGTGTATAATATAACATAGTACAATATAATATAGTATAATAAAGACAATTATAATATCTTACAACTGCTCCAGTAATCAGTATATAAAAGTCAGTTGGTGCTTCATTTTGCAAAATCACATCTTCCTTTGGAGGAAAATATTCAGCCTTCATCTCTGTGACCTTGAAATTTTGATATTTAAACATAGTCACATAAACAATCTATTCATTTGAAATAGAGAGAAGAACAAGAAGAAAACATACAAACATTTACTCCCAAATCCTTTCTTTTAACTTTACTTGTCTTTCTAAAGGCTTCTTAATTACCAATACAAATTTACAGTTCAAAAATCATACTTTAAAATAAATTTTCCCCCACATTTCAAGTTTTGATGAACCAAAATTCTTGGGTTTTCTTCTTTGAACAAAATAGGGTAAGGTTATATATACTTGGTACAAAAACATTACCAGCTGAAAAAGTAGGTCATTTGACACTCCATGGAATAAGTATACTTTGTCAAGAAGTGAATAGAATAGGTAGTGTGAGATGCTAGATTGAATGGCTTTTGGAAGGGAATCAATGATTTCTTGTTGCCGCAATCCTTCTAAATCAGTTCTATACTTCATGAGTAAATGAGCAAATATTTGTTCTTGCAAACGGACAGGCAAGTGATTCCTTTTGACAAAATTTGAGGCAGATTGAACAGTGTCTCTCTAATATGCCACAAAGAGAACAAACACTTTTAATTAAAACTATATGAATAACGAACCTCTTACAAAACAAGAGTAAAACAAATATGGATTGGATAATAATTTTAGACACATTTCTTTTTTCTTTCTTCCTTAAAAAAACTCTAGAACTTAAAAGGCTTGCTTATATAATTAAGAGTTTAATTTTATTATATTATTATTATTATTATAAATTTTTTATATTATCAATCAATTAGAAACCATCGAAGACTATTTCTAATTCTAAAATAATTAATGTTTGACATATGACATACGATATATACCAAACATATCAACGATGGAGGACTAAAAGTAGTATATTCAGAAAATAAGATACTAAAATCAATTTTCAAAATTTTAAAAGAACTAAAAACATATTTAATCCAAAAAATTTATAGAATTGGTGAATGTTATAACTAATAAAAACATATTTCAATTAAATGTTATAACTAATAACAAGTTTTGGTGGATGACAAGATATACTTACATATCTTTTAGTTCTATCTGTCCAATGGACAACCAAGTTGGTCATGTTTCCTATCAGATATGAAGTGAGTCCAAGATTAAAGAGCATATACCAAATGTCAAATACCATTTCTTTTGTATTTACAGGATGGAGATCACCATAACCAAGTGATGAAAGAGTACATATGGACCAATATATGGATACTACATATTTTCCCCACAAATTCTGATCAATGGCATCAGGAACAAGTCCAAGCCATGTTGATCCTGGGTCATGCCGCGCAGCAAGAAAATAGAAAAAGCATGCAGCAGCATGAACTGAGAATAGAGTAACCTATCGAGAAAAAAAAAGGACATGGAATCATCACTAATAAGATAGGTTGTTTTATATCATTAAGGCCATAACTCTACCAAGAATTTCACTATGTAATATAAAACTCACACATGTAAGCTTGGAACAACGCACCCAGAAGTAGCTATAATTTCTGTCCTTTTCCATTCTGACACATTAAGGAAGAATGTAAGTAAGATCAAAGCAAAACTTGCCCTGATTTAAACAATGTGATTTTTTTTCCATATTAATTTTTTATACATTATCTTTATACTTGTAAAATGTCAAATCATTGGAAATACTAACATTTTTGTGCCCCTTTCCATACACATTTTTATATCTCTATTTCTCTCTTTTTTTCTTTCCTATCACATGTCTTATCATAACTTCACTGTTCAACCCATATACATGGGTTTGTATGGGACTTAAACCCTTAAATATGGTTTTAAATTGTGATCTATAAAGTTTTTATGGTCTTTGCAGTCACACTTACTACAACATCGACCAAATTTGTTCCCAATTTTACTTATTACAATGACTCCAAAAGAGTGTAAAATACTCATTTTCCTATGGAAAGAAAGGGGAGAGAGCACAAAACAAACATTTCAGTAAGTGTAGAAAAAAGAAAACAATGTGACATAATAGTTTTAACCTTTATATGGGTTTAATTTGTTGCCATAAAAAAAATACACAGAATTAAGAATAATTGTCTGGTTACATGGAGGTTACTGTAAAAAGTTTATAAGTGAAATACAATTTAAGCTTTAGAAGAAGGAAAAGTATGAATCATGTGATTACCTTGCAAACATGGCACTGACTCTATGGAGGCGCCAAAGGCGAAGGATATTAACGTAGCCAAATGTTTGAAGAGAAGGTGGTAAAACACTACAAACAACTTCATAAGGAATAGTAGCAATAACATCCAAGACCAACCATGATTTAGCATATCTCAAAGCAATGAGCTTGTGATCATCAACGAACAAATAGGTGGATTTATCTAGGTAGGCAACAAAGAAGGTGACCACAATATCAATGGCGAAAAACCCATTTACAACATTGTCAGTTATAGCGAGTAGACCTTTTGAATTGTCAAGGAAACCAAATTCAAACGGGCATACCCAAGCAGTGTAGAAAACTAATATCACCAAAAACGTGCTCCATGTTCTGCAATGTCAATTATTATTATATATCATTGTAAATTGTCTCATCATATATGCTTCTAAACCATACCTTTAATCTTATCTCCCTATAAAACAATTTACAACATTATTTAATTCATACATAAATAACTCCTGTATACTTAGTTAAGAATTTCTAACTGGAAATGGATTTTTTTTAAAATTAAATTCAAACATATATGGTATTAATACCTGAGTTTGTCTGATAACTACTTCATAGTTTTTTTATTTTACAATTTTTTTCATACTGAATAGTGCTTTTGTTTGAATAATTTTTTTTTCTTGTGAGTTTTCTCAGAAATCTTTTATAATGAAAGATACCTAATGAACGAAATTATGTTATTCACTAATTAATAAAAAGAAAGAAATGAAAAATCCTAAGCCTTAAATCTTACCGGTAACGACGATTATTTGGAGAGATAACGAAACGACGAAGTTTATATCGCTGAGTGCCGTTTCGGGCAGCGATGGCACCAAGAGGGGGAAGAAGAATGCCTGCAAGGCTGTATTGGCTTCCATCTTCTCTTGTCACTTTTTCATTTGGTTCTTCATTTTTAACATTACCACCACACATTTCAAACATCTTACTCTTCTATGCCTTCACGTTACTTTCTTTTGTCCCAATTTTGTTAGAGAAAAAGAGAGACATCTTCATGTTTCTCTCCTCTCTACAAATAGGGTTGCTAATAATTTCTCATCGCTTTCCCCTTCCACTGCTTATTATTTTGTGGCATCAATGAACCAAAACTAATATAAATATTAAAAAAGTATCTATTAATTAATATATGCCCCTTGGCTCAAAGGGAAATCCCAATGTGTTTAAAGAATCCAAAAGTTATTTTCTTCTTAGTTGATGTGCTCTTTTGCATTTGGTTGATATTATTATGATGTGTTTCTTAGTTTCCATGGAGGTTAGCTTAAGCGTTACGCATGAGATCTTTGTTTATTAGTCAATATAGGTTCATGCATGAAAATTAATTTGTCTCAAAGTCCAATTCATTGCATCATCTTAACGTGCATGAAGGGGTATACACACCAATCACTCCTTTGCTTCTTTTTTTTTTAATCGAGTTTCGTAATATTTAATTATGTTCTTCTTACTTTATTTGTTTTTATAATGAAAAAGAGAAATAAAGATATTATATATCAATGTTCCCTACAACATTTTCCATCCAATATTTTTATTAATAAAAAAAAAATATTGAACATGTACACAGTCTGCAAAATGTTTCCTATGAACTGTATATCATGCTATGTATATATATTAAATAATAAAAATTTAAAAGATAAATAACAATACTAATTACAAAATCATTATTATGAATTTCATAAAATTATTATGGGATTGGTAATATTTTACTTAAGAAAATTTATTCAAAATAATTATTTATTATTATTATAAATTATATTACAATTATCTGTGACATTTATTGTTTTTAATTTTATCTATGTATATAACATTAATTGATTATTACAAAAAGATATTTATCAAAAATAGAAAATAATAATTAAAATAAAACTGATAATAGATTTTATAAAAACTTTAATTAAATGAAAGTATTATTGTAAAATATTTGTATATTTTTTAAGAAGAATAACATAATAATTTTTAAGAAATTGGAAATGAGGACATTTTAGTGTTATAAAAACACTAAATCAATGTGATATAATATAGTAAAAGAAAATTAAACTTACAATTAAACTGTCTCGATGCATTCTAATATGACATAAAATAATTTAAAAAGTATAATGAAATACTGATAAAAAAAACATTTTCAGTAACAGATATACAAAGTAAATATTAAATAATTCTGTCGAGAAATTTTTTTATAATTATTAACATAGTTTTTTTTTGCTGTGTTATAGTTTATAGATGTATAAATATTATTATAAAAAAATAATATTACCAAACATAAGAATAATAAAATACATTTTTAATTCTTTTAAATTAATTAATTTTTTTTTAATATTTTTAAAATAATTAAATTACATTAAATTAAAATCGAATAATCATAATTAAAGAACTATAACTAAGACGTTTTAAAAATATCATAAAAAATTTATACAATAGATAATTAAATTTAATTTGATTTTACTTGAGTTAATATCTAAATTCTAATAAGGTATTTTAAAAAATAAAAATTTAAAATTTAAAAGATAAAAATTAAAATTTTATTATTTTATAAAAAATAAAAATATATTTAACTCGTTATAAAAATTATGACACTCATCTTTATTATCATGATATATCAAAATTTAAAATTTGCCATTAAAGTTAAAACTGAAGGTTAAATTAAAATTATAATAATCTTAAAATTTAATTTATATAAATAAGAAAGATCATTGATTTGATATAGTATATTAAGATTTAAAATTTAAATTAAATTAAAATTAAAAAATAATATTTGGAAAGGAATATAAATTTAAATAAAAAATAAATACTTAATAAAGAAAAAACATATAAATTAGTGGAAATTAAAATAGTTCTCAAAAACAGTTTTATTTAAGAATGAGTCAGATTTCTAATAAATATGTGGATTGCCAATAATATTAAAAAAAGTAAACAATCCTTCTAAAAGTAAAAAATAGCATCTAGTTGTCCTTTAAAAGAAGAAAATCCATTTCTTAAAACTAATTATTATTTTTTTACATTGTACAGGTATTTTTAAATTCAAGTAATATTATAAATATTTCAAAATATTAAATAGAACTAAAATACAAGACATGACATTAGAGTTGGTAAAATGGACCAGTGTAAACTCGTTCCATAAAATATAATGTCTGAACTTTAAATTTTGAGCTTCATTTCCTTCAAATATTTTTAACCAATTTGATCAAGCTTAATATGGTCTTAACCTACAAAAATATTAACGAGTTTAGACATCATTTTAGGAGCTGAATTGAGCTTTCTTGGTCCACAATGGGTCGAACCAATGCAGGTTGGTTATCTTGTGTTGCCACTTCTACCAAGTACCAACAAAAACCTATACAATTTGGTAGATAAAATGTATTGCTTGTATGAAATTCCTAATTGTGTGTATGAAAATCACTTCAATGATCTTTTCATGTTAAAGGGATTTTTCTTCGACTATTTGTTAAAGGATCCCATAGTACACATCTAAAGGGATATAAACCTTTAAAATTGATGAACTTATATAAAAATAAATTATTAAAATGAAGATACATTATCTTTAACTCTTTATTGATATGTTGTGTTAAAATTTAAAAATAACTAAATAACATAAGTTTAATTAAAATTAAATTTAATTTTTTAGAAATACACCTTTTTAAAATATAAATATAGTATGAATTATATGACAAAAAAAATGATGGTGATAATTTTAAAAAAGGACTTTATTAAAAATAAACATTCAAATTTATGATATAATAATAAATTAAAAGAATAATATAATTTTTTAATGAAGAAAATATTGCAATTTAAGAATCTCTAAAAAAACAAGTATAATTTATCCCAAAATATTATTTACCTTATTATATATGATTAATTAATTTTTTATTGTTATGAATTATTTTAAAAAATCTCTACACAGAAATTAAACTAAGGCTTAGTTAATTTTGTAATCCCTATATTTTCATTTTTTTTATTTTAATCTTTGTCCATTGTTTTTAGTCCTTACCTACTTTTCTATTTTACCTTTATTTTAATTATATTTTTCATTTTAATTTTTTACATTTTTATTTTAGTCCCTTCTTTTTTATTTTATTGTCTTATATTTTAAAAAGACAGAAACTAAAAGTAAAAAAATAGAATAAATCAAGGACTAAATGCAACAAATCAAAACTAAAAACTAAAAAAGTAAGGAAAATTTTTTTATTTTGAACCTTAGATTAATAAACTCTAAAGTTATTAATAAATTTACAATTTTATTTTATAACAAATTGGAAGCTGAGGAACCAAAAGGACATGTCGCTCACTTGCAGGAAGCAACAAAAGCAATCATCATAGACGTTTGGCAAAATAAGACTCACTGTTCGAGAAAACTCTAACGAAGCAATGGCGGCATTGTTGCAGTCGTTTGTGGATCCAAAGAAGAATTGGTTTGCCCGTCAGCACATGAAATCGCTCTCCAAACGCCTTCGCAAATACGGTTTATCTCTTTTCTTCCTCTCTGTCTGTCTTCGAATTCGCAAACCCTAATTCAATCTCCCAACCCTATTGATTTGTGTATGTTTCGGTAATTTTTGGGAATTAGGGCTCCGCTACGATGATCTGTACGACCCTTACTACGATCTGGATGTCAAGGAAGCCCTTAATCGGCTTCCGAAGGAGATAGTGGACGCGCGCCACGCCCGTCTGAAACGCGCCATTGACCTTTCCATGAAGCACGAGTATCTCCCTGAAAATCTTAAGGTTTTTCTTCTCTTTTCTTATTTTCCATTTATTTATTTATTATTATTTTAATGCATACTAAGAAAATATACAATTTTCGGGATGTTTTAAATCAGCTCTAGCTAACAGCTGAGATTAACATTTTTCTTCTTACTATTGTCATTAATAATTTATTATTCCTGTTGAAATGCTAAGATGTGACTGTTTGCCTAATTTTGAGAAATGATGGACGTATTTGAATCTATTGCTTGGAATGATTGTAATGTTAGAAATGATAATCATCATTTCTTGTTCAGATGACTTGGTAATGAGAAATGCTTTTGAGGGTTAGAGGAATTAGGTTTCTATGCAAAGCACATACCACCACTTAAGATGGGATACTTAAAATTCCACAAGATGTGCTTTGTCATGTCTGTGAATCCGCTTTGAATTGATATCTGTGTGTTGTTTCTCTTTTGACGATTGCTGTTGATTTTTGAAGACTGAGATTTTTTGTTTCGGTGTTTTCGACAGGCTATGCAAACACCATTCAGGGGCTACCTTCAGGAGATGCTGGCCCTTGTAAGTCCTATTATGATATATTTATATGAAAAACTGAATGCGCACATGGGTTTAATGGAAGCTGATTACACCCTTCTCAATTCTCCATTCTTTTCCGTCAATCCCCTCTGCAGACCAAACTTGACCATGTGAATCCATGCAATTGTTTGTGTCTGCTGCTCCAATAGACTTGACAGTCTTATTCTCTTAAGTGTGCTGCTTAGATTCCTAGAGCTCTTCCCTCTTTTTGATTGCTAGAACTGTTGTTGTGGATGGAGCTTAATCATTTGAAGAAATATAGTAGCATATTTGATGATTTACTTGCTTTCTATTTTTTTAAGAAAAACAAAACAAAACCTCCTGTATTTCACTTCTTTGTAGATATTTTTTGCGAGTTCCTACATGTTGGAATAGAAGGATCAAGGATATCTTTCCATTATCTGTGAATTTTTCTTTAGCATAGAATAGTTCATTCTTCCCCTCCTTGTGACAGCATAATATTGATTTGCTTCGATATGTGGGTGCCAGAGTACATTTTACTCAGAATTACATTTGGGACCAAATTTGCTTTTACAACACATTTTCAGATTAATGATTAAAAAGGGAAGAAATGAATAGATGTATTTCTTTAATTTGGGGGAGGGGGGGGGTTGTCAAACAAAGTGTATGATCATATGACTTGTATCATTTTTTATATTGGGTTAGTTACTATGAAGTGTGGGTTTGTGAGCCTTGCACATACTGGGCATTTAGTGACTGCTAAGATATGATTTATGAGCTACATGTGTACTTTGAGTGCACCAGATCTATAAATTTATTATGATGTATTATAAAATCAATCTATTGTGGATCCAACTTGTTTGCTCCATCATATTTTGATTTGATGAGTGCATTACTTTCTGAGCACATAAGAACTTCTAATTTAATAGAGACTTGTGAGAATTTTATGTAGATGTAGCAGAAAATGTTTCTTAAATTTGAAATATCAACAACCAAATAACTTATAAAATTTTTGCTAAATGCTTAGCCACCCATGATTTGCAGGTGAAGAAGGAGAGAGCAGAACGTGAAGCATTAGGAGGTTTACCCCTATATCAACGAACCATTCCATGAGTGCATTAAGTATTGCTTGAAGTCATTTTGATTGGAGGGGGAGGTAATTTGTATTAATGTTATGGTAGAATGTTTTCTTTGGAGAAGAAAAAGATTGACAGCTGTTTTGATGAAATCTTATACGAACTGCATTTTTTTTATGTTATGAATTTGCCTCAGGCATTTTCTAATAAATGGAAACGATAAACTGGTTTACCTTCAAAATTTATAGCTTGCATATTCTTTTGGTTCTCTGTTTATCTTTGCTTCTATTGAAATCATTGCTCGTTTGTAGAGGTAGCTTTGCTCTTGTATATTGTTAAAACTCATCCCTTGGCCTTTGTTTCTAAGACGAACAAAATGCATGATTCAATTTAATATTTGATGAATGAGTGATTTGTTCCAAATAACTATTACTACCAATTTGATTGTGACTCTATCACTAGAAGAATGTGAGTATAATCCTGGAAACAGTCAATATTAAGCTTTTCTACGTTGTTTTAGGTGATATCAATATTAAGTTTTGGTGGGATTTAAACTGATGTTGGGTTTCAATGTAGGTGGTAGCTTACCCTTTATCATTTATCCTTTTTAACTTCTCAAAGCCTACTTGCTCTGATATTTCAAATTCCCCATACTAAAAACAGTTCTCCTAATCCCTTTAGTTGCTTGGGCTAACAGACCTCGGATATGAGAATCCAGTAAAGGAGGAAAACTCGATAGGCAATATGGCTGGTAGGATACACTTTCCGTAAATAACTCCTGAAAGTATTGGATAGCTAGATTTTCGAGCAGATCTTTCCTTCACAATCTTGTTATTCTTCAATCCTGTTTCTCTTTTGGTAGCGGTAGTTTCATGGATAAATAACAATGAGTATTGTGATCCCCAAAGTCGTTGAAAATCGTCAAGATTTAAGATCTGAACAAAGCCTTTTAGCAATCTCATTTAGCCTGTTTGCTTTACAGTTGCATCGCTTCGCAACTCAGTTTCATAAATCCTCAAGCTACATTGTCAGCTTTGATTTTCATTTCAATTTCTCCTAACAGAGTTTCCATACCGGCCAGCATAGAGACAAACGGACACATAGTCGTCTTGAAATATAATAATTCCTTTGAAAGATTTGTCCAAAAGCTTCCATGTTCTAGACCTTCAGTTTGTCAAAAAGGGTTGTTTTTAAACTGTTATAATCTGGTTCTAGGATCGGGCTGCTAAGACTCTGGAACCTTAAAGGACATACGTGTCAATTGGGAACATGATCATGAGAAAAACCACATCATAGGGCTAAGGTGGTAAGACTGTAGCTTCCTGAAATGTAATTCTCCTTTCCAAGTTTGCAACTGCTCTGTCAAGCATTTCGTGCAGTGACCCCCTTCTCCAAGTAAATGGACTTCCAACAAAACACAAATCCAGCAAACAAGATTGGTTTAATTTTTTTTGAAAATCACCTTGACCTCTTATGAGTGAGTTAGATCGATCACATTTTTCGAAGTTATACAAAATAGTGTTGAAATCTCCATGACGCACCAATGTCCTGATAAATTAAGAAAAATGTTGGGAAGGTCCCACAATCTCTTCCAACAATGTGGGTCTGGGGGCTATCATACACTGCAGAAAGAAACCATGGGTTTCAAATTCTTCCATTAAACCTCATATTGAGAACATGACTGCTCGAATAAAGGGCAAATGAGGAATGATAAATGTCATTTTTGGATGTAAGAGGTGGAAGGAAGAAAGATAAAAGAAAAAAGCCAGAAAAGGAAAGATGTGATAAGTGATGTGGTTGAGGAGGGAGAGAGATAGAAACAAGAGGTATATATCAGAATTTTAAAATAAATCTCATCAATATTTCAAAGAAAATTATTCCATGTACACCAAATCCCACCAAAATGGCCAATTGCCTGAACTAAGCTTAAGAATGAAGTTCGTGCTCCTAAGCTGATCGCAGATCTTTAACAAGTCTAGCAAAGTCTGGTTAGAGAAAATTATACTTATTTTCAACCTTATTTTTCGATATTTTTTTTTTATCATTAAACTCCTTTTTAATCCCCTTTTTTTCATTATCAAACCCCTTATCTTATTTTTGCTACCTTTAGCTATGGCTTTAGATTTATTAGCCACAGTGACAAGGGGTTTTAATGATAAAGAGAGGTATAAAGGGGTTTAGACGTAAATGATGTGTCTATATATATATATATATATTTAAATTTATGTGAATAGATATAGTATGAATAAAATATCTGAACTAATTTATCAGCAATTAATAAATCCGATCTCCCTAATACTCTAATACTACAATTCAAATCCTTTATCACTTTATCAGCTACAAAAATAATAATACTTTAAACAAAATCATGATTATTAGGTTATGAAATTTATTCCAAACTATAATGCCGGCCTATAGGCCAGTAGAATTTAAACGAAATTTTCTAAACAAAACAAAAATATAAAAGTAGTTACAAATGTTTTAAGATGTCTTAATTTTATAGTAAATTTTTTTCTAATATTATATATATATATGTATGATGCCTTATATAAAAGATTAAGAAAAAATCTCTCTACTTGAAATTAAAAAAGGACTCAAGTAATTATACAAATAATCAAATTGTTTAGGAATCTCAAATCTAGAAGTCATTTTTATGGTAAAAACAGATGTATCAGAAGTATAGGAGATTTACAAAACAACTCTCAAATTTTTTCAAAAGAATATTGTTAGATACCATGCATTCAGGTGTTTTACATTTAACTCAACAAAAATATTCAACAATATAAATAAATATTAATTATTTTATGTATAATAAAATTTTAGGATGATTTATTTGAAAAAACAAATTCTAGTGAACAATATGATAGATAATGTATCACCAGGTTTAGAATTTGTAAAGTAGTTTCAAATGTTTTAAAAAAAATTGTTTTAAAATATATTTTTACGAGATGGCAGACCTTACTTTTCTGTTTTGAATTTGATATTATTCATATTAAAAGAGAGAAGAATGTCTTACCCAATTTTGTAACAATATTTTTTTTACATGAATCAATATGATTGGTGACAAAAGATGAGTATGGGCTTGCACCAAATCACCGAGAACTACAATTATCAATACAAGGTTTAATAAGGCCTTCGACACCTACGATCCCATCAACCTTAACAATAGTTCTAGTGAGGGCAAGTACTTTAGTCCAAGTTGTTAAAAATTCTTCGATTAAAGAAGAAAAATTTATGATCACCAACAATACTCTAATTTCTCATTACAATACATTCATCCATCTACAATACCATAATTTATTTTGAAAAAAATCCTCCCACATCATTAGATTTCAAACTTCATCATTCTCTTATCAATCATATCAAGAAAAATCTAATCTTATACCAATAATGATAAGTGAAAAAATAAAAAATAAAACTTCTTCTAAGAAAGAGCCTATAAAAGCTTTTTAGCTCAATTACATTCCATCCATATATTTGCAAACATAGAAATTTTGAGTCTATATTAATAAATATAGATTCAATAGAAATTCAGCACCACGAAAATTAAAAGGCTAATAAATACTATTTTTAAAAATAAAAACATTTAAATTTTTTCCAGATAAAAAATGGAATCAAAACCTTATCAATCTAAATCTTTTTAAAATAATTTTCTTCTAAAAATAACTCGACTATTTGATTCATGATATAATACATTTTATCTTTATCTTTATCAATATTTTTAACTCTTTTGACTCAAATAAAAATCTTTTAAAATTGTATAAATGGTTCAAGAAATAATTTTATAATTTTGAACTCACTATTACATTTTTATCCTAATCACAATTATCAATATTCTAAAGAAGAAAACTATCTTCATTCAAAGTTACCAATTTATATAAATTAGAGGTAGTTTAGAATACTCCAAAAAAAGCTCATCATCTATTTAAAATTTGATTTGATCAAGAAATTTTTTAAATAAATAAGTTAGATTTAGATTTATAAAAAATTTATTTAATTTAATTAAAAAAATATTTAAATATATAAATTTATTATAATTTTATAATTTATTTTAATATATTATAATATATATATATATATATTAATATATATATATATATATTATAATATAATATATATATATATAAGATATATAATTTATAATATTTAAGATATAAGATATATATTATAATAAAAGGATATGTAATCACAACCATTAAACTACATAATTAGATTAACTTAATTTTTTAAATTCAATCTAATTAATTAATCTAATACATTTATAAAATGAATAGAATCAACATAAAGTAAGAAGGTAGTCACAATCATTAAAGTTAAACTTACAAATTCAAACACAGTAATCAGAAATTACTATATGAATAAACTATTTAAATTTAGAATTCATTTAATAATCAAGATATATGCATATCCAACAAAATAATGTTTAAGTATGACAGGCTTTACTCTCACGTTGCACAACTAATGTTTCAATAGTTTAAACAACCAGGTAACTAAATTCATAGTTCACATAATCATAGCTATAAAATAACTAAAATTTAAAATTTACTAATTTAAAATATATTAATTAAAATTTAGAATATATTAACAAAAAATTTTAAAGGTTGTAGTTTGATAATAATTGAATCTGTGAGTTTGATCAGAATTTAAATAAGTCATTGAATCATAAACCTATTAAATAGAAACATCAGAAAGAAATTAAATTGGAAGATATGCAAACAGAAAATACTAGATAATATACAAATCAGAATTTAAAATATACTAACAATATATTAACAAATTTTCAAAGCTTATTAGTTTAATAATGACTGAATCTCATAAAAACAAAATAAACCATTGAAGCATAAATATCTCAAAATAGAAATATGAGTAAAAGGTTAAATTTAAAATGTGTTAAATGATAAATAAATTTTAAAATTTCACCTAGCTAAAAATTAAAATTACATATATTTTTTTTAATGATTATTCAATCACAATCAACATCAATCAGTATGTTAGGTTAACATTTTACATAAAATTATGATATTTAGTAAAATTATAATATATTAAATAATTTTAAAGATTAAAATAATTTTTTGAAATATATATTTATATACCAAAATGAAACTCATATATCACAATACAATTCATAGTTATAATTAAAAAAATATATCTATATTGATACAATTAATTTGAAAATATTAGACTGCAAAAAATTTAAATAATCCATTAATTAGTAATTTAGTAGATAATTAAAAAATCAGAGTTTATAAAAATAAGCTTAAGCTATCCAGAAGTTTAAAATAGTAGTTAATTATGATTGGATGATGTGATAGGTGCTTTTTTCCTAATTCTTACTTAAAGATGTGACTTTTATTATTTCTTAAAATTTTTTACAAAATTAAAATAAAAAGTAAAGTGAATTATACATTATATAGATTATAGCATTCTAAAAGAACTTGTAATGTAAAAATAAATTTGCAGTTAGAAAAACACTACCTATGACAATGTTTTAGCCTTTCAATTCTTTAAAAGATAATTTATCTTTGCATTTGGATAAAGAGTGTCATAACCAGTTTTTGTCATATTTGATTTTAGAGAGTTCTAAAATATCTTTAAAACTCTACCACCGATGGTTAAACGTACTTTTCAGTTGAAACAATAATTAAAAAAATACCCATGACCATAGTTGATAAAATTGAAAATAAAAAAAAAATTTGCTTTCACAACTAGTCAAACTTGTCATTTTCAACTACATAAGCTTCAATCAAATTATTCTCAAATTCATTCTTTTATTTAAATAAATTTTTAGTCGTTAAATACTTCTTAAAAATATCTATTTTTGCTAAATTTGTTGGATAAAAAGTTATTCCAGATGATCCAGCACTTGAAAAATTATCTAATGGTTTATTAAAATTTTGGTCACTTTTATTTTGTTGGTCATGTGTTGTTGCATTCTAACTATAAATTCTACTTACCTTTTTATAGTAGTCCAAGCTCGTTTTAAATAACCACACACATATAAAAGCTTAAACAAGGATAAAAATAACATTAAAATATAAAAGATAATTGATGTTCAGAATGTTATCATAATTTTTTTTTATCTCCTTTCCCATATTACTTAAAATAAAATTAAAGTTCATTGCATACTATTTCGACTCATAACATATTAATGTAAATTGGTAAAAAAATAGAATGAATAGAGCTATCATATAATTATGTCTAGATCATGTTTTAATCAATTTAATCTCTTTTCACTTTTAATAAAAATTAAAAAAAAAATCAAAAAAATCAAAAATTATAAAATAATTTTAAAATATCTTTGTTTTATGTATAATAAAAAAATATAAAATTCCTAACAAATAAGACTTTTTAAATTTTAATAAAAATTTAAAAATATTAAAAAATCTCTCATGCTACCCCATCACCATATACAAACCCTAATCTTTTTTAGATTCATTTTTAGAAACACACCAAAAGGAGGTTTGGCTCCATTTCTCTCACCCTTCACATTTGGAGCAAAAGGACAAATGGACATAACAACATTCTCGCTCTCTCTCTATTTTCAGTTTGGATTTCCAGCACCTCATTCTTTCCAGCTTTCATGCGCTCCATAACCTCCCCACAAAAAGATAAAAGAAGAACCCATCTACCCATCTTTTCCTTGGTCATTATACACAGGTAAGGAGACCAAGAGTAACTGACGACACATCCAAGAGGATCCAATTTCTCTCTCTGAAACTTCTCTCTCAACATACTCTTCCTCAAGAACAACCACCCCTCACTCTCTCATATACACACATCCATCTTATTCCACAAAAAAGGCTCCCTTTATTCCAAGCACCGGGATTCATGCTAAGAATTTCACTCTCTTTAGTCTAAGGGATAAGGGATGATGTGATGTGCTTGGCTTGAGGACATAGCACAGTAAGAACCTAGCACTCATTTACATAGAAATTATCTATGAAATTAGCATTTATTCTGGTTCCACCTTCTCTCGATGCTAACTACACAACATAGCACTATACACTCTAGTTGGTTAATACATACTACGACAATAAGTGATCCAAAGGGACTATGCAAACCTGCTCAAGTTAGTAAAGGTAGCAAACTCTCAGAGGTGGATGATTCATATCAACTATTCATTCACTGGATCCATCACAATCAATCGGTTCTCTCTCCATCTTTGTTGTTGAATTAATTAATAGTTTTTTGTATAATTATCATCACTGTTCGATTGGACTATTTATTAAGTTTAAGTTACTATTTAATAATTTTTCTAAAATCAAATTCTACTAGTCCATGGAATGGTTGCTGTGATTTGTGAAGAAATGTGTTTGTCTCAACATCTTTGTAATTAATAATAAATAATGATGATTATAATATTTATAATAAATTTGTTAAAATAATATTTAACAACTGTATGCATAATATTTAAAATAATAACTAAAGGGTAGTAACGATATTAAGAGTAATTAAGTGTAAAAAATATGATTCATGTTTAAAATTATTATTATTATTATTATTATTATTATTAATAATAAGTAAGTAGACTTAATTTTTTATATCATGTAAGGAACGTTAAAATATGAATGTGTAATCCTTTTTATTATTTGTATTTTTTAAAATTGTAAAAGTTGATAGTGTAGTATTATGTTTGTCTTAAATTTCATGCATAAGTAGATTTAAAATATTTTATTAGTATAAAAATTATAATTTTATTTTTAAATTAACTAACAAAAATAATTTTAATTTAAAATCTTGCAACGAACCTTAAAATATGAATGTATGATCATTTTTATTATTTTTATTTTTTGAATTGTAAGAATCAATACGTTATCTTAAATTTTGTATATATATAGATTTAAAATATCAATTAAATTATAAAATTACTTTTCAAAGTTTAATTTTAAATAAAAGTTTTTCGCATTTAATTTCTTACAAAAATTTATTCTCAAATTACCAAAAATTAAATTTACCCTCAAGGTTACTCTTTCCTTATTTAATTTAAATTCAACCCAAATCTCTTTAAGATGCTTTCAAATTATTTTTTAAAAAAACTATTTTTAACAAAATCGAAGTGATAAAACTACATATACCTTGAATTTTCTATCATACTGGGGGAATATGTAGGAGGAGGATCAAAAGTTCTATAAGACTATTATCTGTACATACTATATTTTATTTTTATAAATTTTATCTTATCTTTTTATACATAATTAAAATATTTAATTTTTATATTAAAAAAGACCAAATAAGATTTTCTTCAAAATTATTTTAGAACTTTACATTTAAATTTGGATATCGTTCTTCGAAACAAACAAATAGGATACCTGGCACCTTTTTTATTCATAGTTAATTTTCAAACCTAGAGTTCTTTAGAATTTTTCCAAATTTTACCCTTAACAATAATGTTTGGTGGTAACTTCATGTTTTTATCAATTCAAACAAGAAATTATTTTGGATTCTTTATCCCATCGTGATTTAGGTTGCGATAGATATCGGTGTAAAAAAGAATTTTTTTTTAGCTTCATAAATTTTTTTTAGGAATTTTAAAAATGGTTGGGTAGATTACAAATCTGTTTTGGTTAGAGCACCACCAATTCTTCAATAATCCATATAATTATCCTAAAAGAACAAACTTCTCAAATGCGTCCTCAAAATTTTGGACGATATCTAACATCAAGACAAACTAACTTACAAACTTCTCAAATGCATCCTCAAAATTTTGGACGGTATCTAACATCAAGATAAACTAACTTTTGGAAAGATATTCTTGCATACTTATAACACTCCTTAAATTTTTCTAATCTTTGAGGTAATGATCAAACAAACTAATTACAGTTCAAATGCTTATTATAGAAGTATTTGTCTTTTAAACCATCATTCACTAGTAGATTAAGGATATGAGCACAACATCTCATATGGAATAACTCATCATCTAAGACCAAGCCCTAATGGTCTTCAATCTTTTTTTCATGTAAGTCATAACTATGTCATTAGAGGATGCTTTATCTACTGTTAGTGTAGAAATATTTCTAATCTTCAAATTTTTCAAGTTTTCATCTATGTGTCTTCTTATTGTCTCTTCCTTGTGATTAGAAACTAGAGAGAAGGAAATTATCATTTTTTCATAATTTCACTCATTATCTATAAAATGAGTATTTAAAGCCAGATAATTGAGATTTTGAACTGATGTCCAATAATTAGTTGTCAAAACAAATTTGTTGTTATTTGATCTAAATAATCCTTCTCATCTCACTTTCTCATCCACAAATAATTGGAAGCAATCCCTAGCTACCTTGATAAAGTTGTAAAGTATGGTTGTAGTTTGTAAACACCCATTTATGTCCGAGACCCCCAATTATAAAGTTAATCAAGAAACTAATACTAAGTTAAATAATAAACAGACAGAAAACAGAAAACAGAAAACAGAAAACAGAAAGCAGAAAACAGAAAGCAGAAAACAGAAAACAGAAAGCAGAAAACAGAAAACAGAAAATAGGAAATAGACAAATAGAAAAACGATAATAAAGTCAAGTTTTTATATGATAAAGTTCTGAAAAAAAAATATTTTAAAGGAAATAGATAAAAATAAGAAAAACAAAGATAATAACAAAAATTAATTTAATTAGAATTAGAAACAAAAATAATGAAAACAGTAAAAATATATAAAATATAAAAAAGGAGAAACTAAAAATAAAAATAGGTTTTTTTAAATCTGAAAAAAAAAAGCAAAAAAACAAAAAGAAGAAAAAGAGAATTAGAAAAAAAAGGAGAAGGAAAAAAAAACAAAAAAGAAAAAAGGAGATCAGCTTTTGGGAAAGAGATGGAGCCTAGTTCGAAGAAGGATTGGAGTTTGGTTCTGGGAAGAAGAGGTGAGGACGTTTTTGGGTTTGGGGGTTCAACTCTGCGTCGATCTCACAGGCTATTTTCAAGTTTGGTAGTACCACAACCCGGGGGGGCAGTTTTCAAGCTCCAAGTCTGGTCCCCTCAAATCTTGAGAAAAAAAAAGGTTATTTCAAGGAAGATCAACACGCCATGCAGTGCGATCAAGAAAGAAAGGAAAAGAAGAAATCAAGAAATCTCCCTGTTGGCTCTTAAAGAAGCCAACTTCTCTGCACGTCGCGAATCGTTTTCTTGGAAGAAGAAGGGATCAAAACTCCAAGAGCTCTGCACTTGCCAATCCCCTCACGATTCCAGGTATTTAGTTCATATGTCCTCCATATAATAGTAAAATTTATGTCAATTGGACTCAATTTTGTATGCCTAAGACCTTCTCCCAGCCTGCAACACAATCGTTAAAAGGTCTTCAAGAAAATGCAATGCTCTGTTGTTTGTGGCATTTTTGCAACTCTGGTTTCTTCCCTGTATGATCATGTGCTAAGCCTTATAGTATGATTAGTCAAAGAGAAACCGAATCCCCTGTTCCTCTGTGTAAATGTGACATCCATCACAAAGTAATGAAGTTTGGTCATGGTTTCTGCAATGGCACTTCTAAATGTCCAGACCGAAACTCAGTTTCCTCATCGTCGTAAACAAAGATGGCCTTAACAGCAAACCCGTTGCAATGGTAACGCTGATCCTAGGCATAATTAGAGGCCGAATTTGCTCAAATACAACTCTCCCTCTCCCTCGCCTTCTCTACCCCTCTCAATCTCTGAAACAGTGGGCCAAATTCAATAAATTTCAGATTGTAATAATGTTTTTTTTCCAAGCAATGAGGAAGGAACCAAATCAGTGAGGTTATTGTTCTTCAAGTTTAATATCTTCAAGTGTTGCAATTGGGTCAAAAATTAGGAACTTCCCCATTTAGCCTATTGTTTGATAAATCCAAGTTCTTCCTTGAGCCTTGAAATTGAAGGATATATCTTTCCTGACGATCCACTTGATGATAAATTCAAACTTGTGATTCGTGGGGATTCATTTCCATTATAAGTACAATTGAGACCATCCCATTATAAGTGCAATTGAGACCATCCCACACGTAGGCTACAGAGCCGCATGGATCACCTTGCACCGTCCTCACTGGCTCAGGTAGTTCAGACCCTCTGTATCCCTTCGGTTTAAGCGCACTGATTCCAGCAAGAGAATACTTGGATTATCAAGCGTTTGATTTCCCTTGTTCCACCAATTTCAGCCTTGATTCTATGTACTAGTTTAACCCAATATGATCCAGTTACACTGCCTTAAGATAGCCATTAAGTCCCATGCAACGTCCCAAATACCTACATAAGGACAAGCTAAAAAAAGGAGTCTTAAATTGAAGTGGGGCCCGCCAAAGTGGAAGTCAAAGTGATGAATGAAGATCCCCAAGAATGTATAAATTCAGTCTTCGATTCACAGAGACGAGGCTCAAATTGGATGAAGAAAAGAACAAAATTCACTACGAATTTCCCAAACTACCCCTCCACAAGTCACTAAATGCCTATTCTGTCCCTCCCATTGGAATTTACAGAACTGCCCCAACAAATCACCAAATGCCTATTCTGTCCAATAAAATTCCAGAAATTAATAAAAAATTCAAGAAATTAAATATAAATTCAGAAAATTAATAAAAAATTAAAAAATCCAGAAAATAATAAAAAAATTCCAGAAAATCGAAAATTAATAAAAATTTCCAGAAAATCCAAAAATTAATAAAAAATTTCAGAAAAATCATAAAAAATTAATAAAATTTCAGAAAATCATAAAAAATCATAAAATTTCATAAATTCAAAAATTAATAAAAAATTCCAGAAATTCAAAAATTAATAAAATTTCCAGAAATAAAAAATAAATAATAAAAAATTCTAGAAATTCAAAAATTAATTCAAAAAATTCATAAAAATTTATAAAAATACAAAAAATTCATAAAAGTACAGAAAATCCATAAAAATGCAAAAAATCCAGAAAATTCATAAAAATCCCTTAATTGCTAAACAATTACATTAAAAACTCAATTACCCCAAAAGTCAAAAAAAATGAAAATTCTTCTATTAAATTCAAGTTTTTCTTTTACTCAAAGACAAAATAGTTTGCAGTTTTTTTTTTTCTCTTTTCAAAATTTTGAAAATCTTTTTTTCAAATGTTTTGGGATTTTTAAGTCTCACGCAATGAACTCTAAATGGGGAGCTGGCGGTTTACCTGCTGCTCCACATTTAGTAGTTCGTATAAAGTCCCCGTGCTGCTTTAGCCGCCTCGGGCCTTGTGCATGAGTGGACTTGAGGTCCTCTTCAAGACTTTAAAACCTTTCTTTCTAAAATATTCTAGGATTCTAGGTCTCACGCAATGGGCTCTACATGGGGAACCGGCGGTTTACCTGCTGTTCAACATTTAGTAGTTCGTATAGGTCCCCGCGCTGCCTTAGCCGCCTCGGGCCTTGTGCATGAGTGGGCCAAAAATCCCTCCCAAAGATAAAATTTTCTCAAAACAAGATCTTTAAAATAATCTTTTCTTAAGCATTTTCGAAGGTCAAGCCTTCACAAACCAAATAATCTTTTCTCAAGCACTTTTGAAGGTCAAGCCTTCATAAACTAGAACTACGTAAGCCTTGAGTTTCCCATTGCACCGGGGAATACGTAGGAGCAGGATCAAGTCCTGTCAGGCTAACCTCCATCAAGTATTTATTTTCACTCTAATAAAAGGGATCAAACTATTTTCAAATAATCACACACTCGACTTAAGGGTACTGTTCTTCGGAACAGGCGAGTTGGGTGCCTAACACCTTCCCCACTCGTAACCGACTCCCGAACCTAAATCTCTTCCTTGAGTCAGGGTTTTTCCAAATCTTTTCCCTTAAATAAAAAATTTGGTGGCGACTCCACATTGATCAAAACAATTCATTTTCAAAATTTTAGCGAGTTCGTCGTCTCGTCGGAATTACGGTTGCGACAGATGGCGACTCCACTGGGGAATTTAGAGAGTCAAGCCCATTCAATTGAGTGTGTCATAGTTGATCCCTTTCCTGTTTATTTGCACGATTTCTTTCTTATATCGTTTGCACGATTTATTTATCTGTTTTTGTTTATTCTCTGTATAACCCTAGGATAGACAAACAATAAATTGCTATATATATCTGTGCAATTTCCCCAATTGCAGGTGTCCCAATCATTTGTGTGCCCTTATACATTGCATATGCATTTATCATGAGTGGGGCCCTACACCCGGGTCTGAGTGCTACCTAGGATAGAGGGATCTAGTGGTGTCACGCTGGGGCCTACGTCCTGTGTGGCTATCACGAAAATTCCAGCTAGAGTGCGTCCTATTCATAATGCCCCACAACTAGTGGCTACTTCTACTGTTGTGGCAAGCATTATGGACTGGAACTTGGCTCTGGTGACCTTTATACCCTTAGGATCACTAACCACCTTTGAGAGGTTCATATAAAAGGCCATAGATCCTTAGGACAGGTGACCCGCATAAGAAATAAAGAGGGCACACACACCCCTTTCAAGATACAAGCGATTTGAAGGTTACAATCGGGGAGATACAAAAATGAAATCAAGATGAAAATCAAGAAAACCAAAATAGAAGGAGAAAATTCCTAAGAAAAATTAGAAAAATATTTTGAAAATATTGAAAAGAAAAAACAAAAACAAACTTAAAAAGATGTTTTAAAAATAGAGAAATTAGGAAAACAATCTTTTGAAAATACTGAAAAATAAAAAGATTCAATAGACAGAAAAGGAAACATTGAAAACCTAAAGAATGCTTTCTAGGAAGATTTTAAACAAAACTAAAGTTTTCTAGCAAAATAAAAAGTATCAAAACTCCTAAAAACAAGTTGTTAAAAATCAAGGATGAATAAATAAAGCCACTCTGATTCATTTTCAAAATAGTCAAAACTTCAAAAGTCTCTAAAAATTATTTGCACATAGCATTGATTCATTCATTCATTCATAAAAAAAAATAGATTTCTAAAATCATTTTTCATCCACATACTCATTTTACCCCAACATCTTTATCATTCATGATTTTGCATTCAAATTATTTTTCAAAAAATTAATTTTTAACTCTAACAGAAAATTGGAGAAACACAACTTCCTCGACATCCTTATAGGACTCATACACAATCAAGAATCATGGATGAGCTGGAGAGACAAAATGAGGAACTGAGAAATGAGGTCAAGACTCTAAAGGAGCAGATGGCCAAGCTGATGGAGGCCATCCAATTGTCAAAACAAAAGGAGGCGACTGAATCCTTGCCGAAAGAACCAACTGACCTATCATACCCTCCTGGGTTCACTCCACAAAACCCTTCGCCATCAACTATGCCTCCGCCAACCGAAGGAGTTCATTATGGGTTTCCTCATGGGCATGCACCTTCATACAACCAAACACAAGCCCAAACCCAAACCCAAACACATAACCTACCTCCAAATACCACTTCACAAGCTTACCAAACAGCCGTTGGAGGAACGCATTCTATGTTCACCCAAGGGCCGCACCCTATATACATACCGTCTTCTTATCCCCTCCACATGCCTGAGGAATACCCAAGCCATCCTTCAACTGAGGATACAGAAAAATGGAAGGGTCTAGAGGACAGGATCCGGGCAATTGAGGGAAACGCTTATGAAGCCAAAGACGCATCTGATCTATGCTTGGTACCAAACGTGGTCATCCCTCCCAAATTCAAGGTTCCTGAATTCGAGAAATACCAAGGAACCAGTTGTCCAAAGAAACATCTGACTATGTACTGTAGGAAGATGTCTGCATGTACTTACGATGAGAAGCTTCTCATCCACTTCTTCCAAGACAGCTTAACAGGGGCAGCTGCAACCTGGTACACTCAGCTAGAGCGGACACACATCCGTTCATGGAGGGATCTGGCTGAGGCTTTCCTCAAACAATATCAGTACAATGCCGAGATGGCTCCCGATCGAACCCAACTCCAGAATATGGCCAAGAAGGGGAATGAGACCTTCAAGCAGTATGCTCAAAGATGGAGGGAGCTAGCTGCTCAAGTGCAACCTCCACTATCTGAAAAAGAGCTGGTCAGCACGTTCGTAGACACACTCCAAGATCCTTTCTATGACAAGATGATTGGCAGTGTGACTTCTAGCTTCTCTGATGTCATCATCATTGGAGAAAGGATCGAGAGTGGCATGCGTCGAGGAAGAATCACGCACAACGCCACAGCAACAGTTGACGCCTCTACAGAAAAGAAGAGGGCAGGTGACGCTTATAATGTAGCTTCCGGTCAAGGGCAGTATACACCTCAAGTGGCACCCTATGGTCCAGTTGGCTTTCGACCACCACCATATACACCATACACACCCTACATACCCTATCCTTACATCGCCGCTGCATACCAAACACCATACCATCCTACTTACAACTATCCGACACAAGTCCGACCACCAACACCATATACGGCCCAAACACAAGCCATAAGCCAAAATACCAACCAAGGTCAGAAAAAGGAGAAGAAGCCTGTCCAATTTGACCCTATCCCAATCTCCTATACCGAGCTGCTACCTCGGTTGATTCAAAAATCTCTGGTCGCGCCTTATCCTTTGAAGCCTCAAGAGCCACCATATCCTAATTGGTACAATCCAAATGCCAGATGTGATTACCATGCAGGATTTATTGGTCATTCTACTGAGGATTGCTTAGTGTTGAAGCGAAAGGTACAAAGCCTGATTGATGCAAAATGGCTGGATTTTGGGAGGCTTGTTCCTAATACAGAAAACAATCCGTTGCCAAATCACGAGAGCCCGTCAACCAGCTGAAAGAGACGGGAATAGCGCGACAAGACACCTTGTACAAATTAAGGATACTCATCAAAAAATTGTCGTATTTTTCAAAATTAATCTTTGTAAATAAACATCAATGAATAAATACAAAATTTACTTTTTCATGTTTCTCGAGCACGTGCTTTACATCTTTGGCTTTACTTCTAAAAAAATTTTACCCTTCCTTTTCATCACTTAGCCCACTTCTTCTTCCTATATCCAAAAAATAAATATCAATTGGTGATAATACCAGTGCTGTAATAAATAATCTTGAACGTCTAGTTAATCAAGCTCAAAGAAAAAAGCCCAATGAGGAAGCAGAATAACAACCAGGGATTCTAGATCCTTATTCAAAATGTCTTGTCAAATAAAACATCCCGCTGGAATCAAGTCTAAATTCAGGCAAAATTTAGGGATACAAAATAAGATCCGCTGAATTGGAAGCCAAGATGACCCAGGCAAGGTCAATGTCAAAATTCAAAATTCAAAGAAAAGAAGAGGACCTGCTGGATTAAAGTAAAAAGTAATAATCCATGCAAAATTAAGGTCAAAACATGAAATTCAAGAAGAAGAGAAACTCGCTGGATTAAAAGCTAAAAGAATCCAGGCAAAAGTAGGGTTAAAGTTCAAAATAATGATTGACAAAGTCATGATTAGAAAAAGGTCTTGTCGGTTTCCAACAATAATTCAGGCAAAATGAAGATCAAGCAAAAGCCCGCTAGGTCAACAATCAAGAATGACCTAGGCAAAAGTTAGGGCACAATCAAAACAAGAGCCCGCTAGGTCAACAATCAAGAATGACCTAGGCAAAAGTTAGGGCACAATCAAGCAAAAGCCCGCTAGGTCAACAATCAAGAATGACCTAGGCAAAAGTTAGGGCACAATCAAGCAAGAGCCCGCTAGGTCAACAATCAAGAATGACCTAGGCAAAAGTTAGGGCACAATCAAGCAAAAGTCTGCTAGGTCAACAATCAAGAATGACCTAGGCAAAAGTTAGGGCACAATCAAGCAAGAGCCCGCTAGGTCAACAATCAAAGACGACCTAGGCAAAAGTTAGGGCATAATCAAATAGAAGCCCGCTAGGTCAACAATCAAGAATGACCTAGGCAAAAGTTAGGGCACAATCAAGCAAAGGCCCGCTAGGTCAAACCCTCAAAGAGACCTAGGCAAAAGTTAGGGTACCAAAATCAAGAGCCCGCTAGGTTGAAAACCCGTAAGGGCAACCTAGGCAAAATTTAGGGCAATACAAAAGACCTGCTGGGTTGAAAACTCAAAAGAACAACCCAGGCAAAAATTAAAGTCAAACCAGGAATTCCAGGACAACATGATATCCTGCACCTCATATATCCCTAAAACTGGGGCAAAATTTTGCCATTTTCTCGAGTTCGATTAATTCGACAATCAAGATTATGAAAAGCAGCACTGGCATTTTTCACCAAAAGGTGCCATTTGGGCAATCAAACTCATATCTTTTGTCATCTTTCCCTTTCAAGTACACTACCTCAAACATCCGTTGCAAACCTTCTCTATATCTTTTCATTAACCATCTAGAATCACTTCGCACCCCTCAATAGCGCACATGCCAAAAGAGATGTGAAAAATGTAAAAATAAAAAGGATTAATTTTGAAAAATTATGACATGTTGGATGAATCCTTGACCGTTGCAACACGGTAGGATTGTTTCCCAAGGATTCATCTTCCTACCAGCCATGATGCCACCAAAGAAGGAGTGTGTCTTAATCAGTACTGTTGACCATTGTCGGGTCTCGAAGATCCTAGAAAAGAAGCTCCAAAGTTGATCAAGAAGCCAAGAGATTGACCAAAACACCGAACTTAAGTCAATCTAACTCATCCTGATTTTTTATTCTTGTCACACCAACTAGGGGGTTGTCGAGGAAGGATGTGTTAAAAAATCAAGAGAAACAAAAATTTTACACCATTCCATGGTTTGCACAACATTTGTTTCATCAAGTAAATATTTCAAGCATCAAAATAATAGCCACATCCTGGCATGCATTCATCCCACAACATCCATTTCATCTAAATTATTTCAAGCATAAAAAAGGTTTTGCATCCTTTATATTCAAGCATCACAAACATCGCAATAAACATTGTCATTTAAGCATTTCATAACTCATTTTTCAAAAACTAATCGATCATAATTAAAAGACTTCCAAACTGGGGCAAATGCTTGCCCACACAATTCAATTTGGGTCATCCTCAAAAACAAGTTCAAACTGGGGCAAACACTTGCCCACAAAAGCTCAATTTGAGTTCATCCTCAGATTCTGGATCAAGTCCAAACTGGGGCAAACATTTGCCCAAGAAAGATTTAAATTCAAGTTCAAACTAGGGCAAACATCTGCCCGAGAAAATCCAAGTTGAGGCAATCCTCAATTCCTCAACTCCAATTGAGTTCAATAGGGCAAGGTTGCCCAGAAAAAATCAAATCAAGCTTATTGAAACCCTTCAAACTGGGGCAAAACGTCGACCCAAAATTCTTTCAAATCAAGACGCCTCTCAGTTATCAAGAAATTTCCAAACTAGGGCAAAATGGTTGCCCAAATAAGCGCAAGGTAAAGTGTTTCATTCATTCCTGCTCACTGGCCTATGTTGTCAGGCCATAGCATTGCATCTTCACATACTGCTTTAAGGCCTATGTTGTCAGGCCGCCATAGTTTAGATTTACTGCTTTCAGGCCTATGTTGTCAGGCCACCCTAGTTTAGATTTACTGCTTTTAGGCCTATGTTGTCAGGCCGCCATGTAGTTTAGATTCACTGCTTTAAGGCCTATGTTGTCAGGCCACCCTAGTTTAGATTTACTGCTTTTAGGCCTATGTTGTCAGGCCGCCATGTAGTTTAGATTTGCTGCTTTAAGGCCTATGTTGTCAGGCCGCCATAGTTTAGATTTACTGCTTTTAGGCCTATGTTGTCAGGCCGCCATAGTTTAGATTTACTGCTTTCAGGCCTATATTGTCAGGCCGCCATCAACCTTTAATTTTCTGCATCATGGCCTATGTTGTCAGGCCTCATCATTTTTTTTTTATTTTTATTTTTTTTTTTATTTTTTTTTTTATTTTTTTTTGCACATATCCTGTCAAGCAGGATTTCATTTGCATTTATCCTGGCAACAACAGGATTTCATTGGCATCTTCCCGGCAACAGCGGGACCTCATCTGCATTCTCCTGTCAACAACAGGACTTCAAGCACGTTTATTTTCTGTCCACCTGTCAAGCAGGTTTGCATTTATCCTGGCAACAGCAGGATTTCATTTGCATTTTCCCGGCAACAGCGGGATCTCATTTGCATTCTCCTGTCAACAACAGGACTTCAGGCATGTTTATTTTTCTGTCCACCTGTCAAGCAGGTTTGCATTTATCCTGGCAACAGCAGGATTTCATTTGCATCTTCCCGGCAACAGCGGGACCTCATCTGCATTCTCCTGTCAACAACAGGACTTCAAGCATGTTTATTTTTCTGTCCACCTGTCAAGCAGGTTTGCATTTATCCTGGCAACAGCAGGATTTCATTTGCATCTTCCCGGCAACAACGGGACCTCATCCGCATTCTCCTGTCAACAACAGGACTTCAAGCACGTTTATTTTCTGTCCACCTGTCAAGCAGGTTTGCATTTATCCTGGAAACAGCAGGATTTCATTTGCATTTTCCCGGCAACAGCGGGATCTCATTTGCATTCTCCTGTCAACAACAGGACTTCAGGCATGTTTATTTTTCTGTTCACCTGTCAAGCAGGTTTGCATTTATCCTGGCAACAGCAGGATTTCATTTGCATCTTCCCGGCAACAGCGGGACCTCATCTGCATTCTCCTGTCAACAACAGGACTTCAAGCACGTTTATTTTCTGTCCTCCTGTCAAGCAGGTTTGCATTTATCCTGGCAACAGCAGGATTTCATTTGCATTTTCCCGGCAACAGCGGGATCTCATTTGCATTCTCCTGTCAACAACAGGACCTCAGGCATGTTTATTTTTCTGTCCACCTGTCAAGCAGGTTTGCATTTACCCTGGCAACAGCAGGATTTCATTTGCATTTTCCCGGCAACAGCGGGATCTCATTTGCATTCTCCTGTCAACAACAGGACTTCAAGCACGTTTATTTTCTGTCCACCTGTCAAGCAGGTTTGCATTTATCCTGGCAACAGCAGGATTTCATTTGCATCTTCCCGGCAACAGCGGGACCTCATTTGCATTCTCCTGTCAACAACAGGACTTCAAACATGTTTAATTTCCGTTCACCTGTCAAGCAGGTTCGCATTCATCCTAGCAACAGCAGGATTTCATTTGCATTTTTCCGTCAACAACGGGATTTCCATCAAGTTTAAACTTCTGCATTATGGCCTATGTTGTCAGGCCACCATCAAGTTTAAATTTCTGCATCATGGCCTATAGTGTCAGGTCACCATCAAGTTTACATTTCTGCATCATGGCCTATGTTGTCAGGCCTCATGAAGTTTAGTTTTCTGCATCACGGCCTATAGTGTCAGGCCACCATTAAGTTTCCCTTTCTGCACATTCAAGTTTTCTTTTCTGCACTCCGGCCTATAGTGTCAGGCCACCTTGTACATATCTTACATTTTAGTTCTTGCATGCTCTCCTTACTCAAATAGGCCCTTCTCACCTCATTTTTCTTGTACTTCAACAGTATTCATAGCCTAATCAGGTTATGCAATCAAACCTTTCATATTTAAACTCTATCGGCACATAAAGCCGGCAACACCATTTAACCGCCACCCTCCAGGCATCCATGAAATTCACTTCAAGCTCAAGGCTTCTAGTGTTACTCTCGGACTTTCTTCAAAAAGCCTGCCTCGGACATAAAGTGTTCACGTCTTTACTCATTTCCTATCTCGATAATTTAGAGAATTAATTCTCATATTATCTGGTAGAAAAATGAGTAAAGAGGGGCAAACTGTAAACACCCATTTATGTCCGAGACCCCCAATTATAAAGTTAATCAAGAAACTAATACTAAGTTAAATAATAAACAGACAGAAAACAGAAAACAGAAAACAGAAAACAGAAAGCAGAAAACAGAAAGCAGAAAACAGAAAACAGAAAGCAGAAAACAGAAAACAGAAAATAGGAAATAGACAAATAGAAAAACGATAATAAAGTCAAGTTTTTATATGATAAAGTTCTGAAAAAAAAATATTTTAAAGGAAATAGATAAAAATAAGAAAAACAAAGATAATAACAAAAATTAATTTAATTAGAATTAGAAACAAAAATAATGAAAACAGTAAAAATATATAAAATATAAAAAAGGAGAAACTAAAAATAAAAATAGGTTTTTTTAAATCTGAAAAAAAAAGCAAAAAAACAAAAAGAAGAAAAAGAGAATTAGAAAAAAAAGGAGAAGGAAAAAAAAACAAAAAAGAAAAAAGGAGATCAGCTTTTGGGAAAGAGATGGAGCCTAGTTCGAAGAAGGATTGGAGTTTGGTTCTGGGAAGAAGAGGTGAGGACGTTTTTGGGTTTGGGGGTTCAACTCTGCGTCGATCTCACAGGCTATTTTCAAGTTTGGTAGTACCACAACCCGGGGGGGGCAGTTTTCAAGCTCCAAGTCTGGTCCCCTCAAATCTTGAGAAAAAAAAAAGGTTATTTCAAGGAAGATCAACACGCCATGCAGTGCGATCAAGAAAGAAAGGAAAAGAAGAAATCAAGAAATCTCCCTGTTGGCTCTTAAAGAAGCCAACTTCTCTGCACGTCGCGAATCGTTTTCTTGGAAGAAGAAGGGATCAAAACTCCAAGAGCTCTGCACTTGCCAATCCCCTCACGATTCCAGGTATTTAGTTCATATGTCCTCCATATAATAGTAAAATTTATGTCAATTGGACTCAATTTTGTATGCCTAAGACCTTCTCCCAGCCTGCAACACAATCGTTAAAAGGTCTTCAAGAAAATGCAATGCTCTGTTGTTTGTGGCATTTTTGCAACTCTGGTTTCTTCCCTGTATGATCATGTGCTAAGCCTTATAGTATGATTAGTCAAAGAGAAACCGAATCCCCTGTTCCTCTGTGTAAATGTGACATCCATCACAAAGTAATGAAGTTTGGTCATGGTTTCTGCAATGGCACTTCTAAATGTCCAGACCGAAACTCAGTTTCCTCATCGTCGTAAACAAAGATGGCCTTAACAGCAAACCCGTTGCAATGGTAACGCTGATCCTAGGCATAATTAGAGGCCGAATTTGCTCAAATACAACTCTCCCTCTCCCTCGCCTTCTCTACCCCTCTCAATCTCTGAAACAGTGGGCCAAATTCAATAAATTTCAGATTGTAATAATGTTTTTTTTCCAAGCAATGAGGAAGGAACCAAATCAGTGAGGTTATTGTTCTTCAAGTTTAATATCTTCAAGTGTTGCAATTGGGTCAAAAATTAGGAACTTCCCCATTTAGCCTATTGTTTGATAAATCCAAGTTCTTCCTTGAGCCTTGAAATTGAAGGATATATCTTTCCTGACGATCCACTTGATGATAAATTCAAACTTGTGATTCGTGGGGATTCATTTCCATTATAAGTACAATTGAGACCATCCCATTATAAGTGCAATTGAGACCATCCCACACGTAGGCTACAGAGCCGCATGGATCACCTTGCACCGTCCTCACTGGCTCAGGTAGTTCAGACCCTCTGTATCCCTTCGGTTTAAGCGCACTGATTCCAGCAAGAGAATACTTGGATTATCAAGCGTTTGATTTCCCTTGTTCCACCAATTTCAGCCTTGATTCTATGTACTAGTTTAACCCAATATGATCCAGTTACACTGCCTTAAGATAGCCATTAAGTCCCATGCAACGTCCCAAATACCTACATAAGGACAAGCTAAAAAAAGGAGTCTTAAATTGAAGTGGGGCCCGCCAAAGTGGAAGTCAAAGTGATGAATGAAGATCCCCAAGAATGTATAAATTCAGTCTTCGATTCACAGAGACGAGGCTCAAATTGGATGAAGAAAAGAACAAAATTCACTACGAATTTCCCAAACTACCCCTCCACAAGTCACTAAATGCCTATTCTGTCCCTCCCATTGGAATTTACAGAACTGCCCCAACAAATCACCAAATGCCTATTCTGTCCAATAAAATTCCAGAAATTAATAAAAAATTCAAGAAATTAAATATAAATTCAGAAAATTAATAAAAAATTAAAAAATCCAGAAAATAATAAAAAAATTCCAGAAAATCGAAAATTAATAAAAATTTCCAGAAAATCCAAAAATTAATAAAAAATTTCAGAAAAATCATAAAAAATTAATAAAATTTCAGAAAATCATAAAAAATCATAAAATTTCATAAATTCAAAAATTAATAAAAAATTCCAGAAATTCAAAAATTAATAAAATTTCCAGAAATAAAAAATAAATAATAAAAAATTCTAGAAATTCAAAAATTAATTCAAAAAATTCATAAAAATTTATAAAAATACAAAAAATTCATAAAAGTACAGAAAATCCATAAAAATGCAAAAAATCCAGAAAATTCATAAAAATCCCTTAATTGCTAAACAATTACATTAAAAACTCAATTACCCCAAAAGTCAAAAAAAATGAAAATTCTTCTATTAAATTCAAGTTTTTCTTTTACTCAAAGACAAAATAGTTTGCAGTTTTTTTTTTTTCTCTTTTCAAAATTTTGAAAATCTTTTTTTCAAATGTTTTGGGATTTTTAAGTCTCACGCAATGAACTCTAAATGGGGAGCTGGCGGTTTACCTGCTGCTCCACATTTAGTAGTTCGTATAAAGTCCCCGTGCTGCTTTAGCCGCCTCGGGCCTTGTGCATGAGTGGACTTGAGGTCCTCTTCAAGACTTTAAAACCTTTCTTTCTAAAATATTCTAGGATTCTAGGTCTCACGCAATGGGCTCTACATGGGGAACCGGCGGTTTACCTGCTGTTCAACATTTAGTAGTTCGTATAGGTCCCCGCGCTGCCTTAGCCGCCTCGGGCCTTGTGCATGAGTGGGCCAAAAATCCCTCCCAAAGATAAAATTTTCTCAAAACAAGATCTTTAAAATAATCTTTTCTTAAGCATTTTCGAAGGTCAAGCCTTCACAAACCAAATAATCTTTTCTCAAGCACTTTTGAAGGTCAAGCCTTCATAAACTAGAACTACGTAAGCCTTGAGTTTCCCATTGCACCGGGGAATACGTAGGAGCAGGATCAAGTCCTGTCAGGCTAACCTCCATCAAGTATTTATTTTCACTCTAATAAAAGGGATCAAACTATTTTCAAATAATCACACACTCGACTTAAGGGTACTGTTCTTCGGAACAGGCGAGTTGGGTGCCTAACACCTTCCCCACTCGTAACCGACTCCCGAACCTAAATCTCTTCCTTGAGTCAGGGTTTTTCCAAATCTTTTCCCTTAAATAAAAAATTTGGTGGCGACTCCACATTGATCAAAACAATTCATTTTCAAAATTTTAGCGAGTTCGTCGTCTCGTCGGAATTACGGTTGCGACATAGTTGTCTAAGTATATGCTTAAACCCCTCACCTTCCACAATCTTGAATGGTTACTCATCTAACATTACAAAAGTAACTAGTGCCTTCCTCCAAGTCTCTAAATTAAATCTCTAGCTGCTATAGTCAAATCACACGCATCATCTCTTTCTCCATGAGAAATTCAGGGCTATTCTATTAGGATCGTAGCTGATTCCATAAGTAAATTTTTTACAAATTGATATGATGTAACATGTTTGATGTTCCATGGTTTTACTATGATAATATTATTTTTTATTATAATATTTGCAAGTTTTTGTAGGTTCTAGACACTCAGATTCAGATAATTTGATGAAATCATCTCATATGACCAAAGATCTTCTAGGACCACTAGCATTACACTTTCTCTTTCTTGTAGTTTCATTAGCATTATCTTCCATTGATACAATAGGTTGTTTACTAGGCTAACTTCCACCGTCATCTGCCACCACTAATGTAAAAATGGTGACATTTGAAATAACCACTTCAATTATATTAATTTAATCAATGTTTCCTATTTTATTATAGGATGAAGAATAATCATTCATAATATATGCATAGATCTAAAACTAGTAAACAAAAAATAAGCATAAGTAAATACATGCGATCATCATAACATAAATGAATACAACAATCTCATTTAATCTCATGTCTTAGCTAAGGAAGCAAGATATAAGATACATTAGTAGACACATGTAATCATTGCAAATTTTCAATAAACACAAACAACCAATTAATAAAATAAAAAACTGAAAAAGATACACATAAAAGCATAAAGTAATTTGATTAACTTTCAAACCTCATGCCATTATAATAGATACACGAACAAATAGTAAAGATATAAAGATATAGATAAAACCATAAAGCAATCTAATTTACATTATACAATATATAGAAATAGAAAATTTTAAAAAACCTAGATGTCCAGAATCATTACTAGTAGGCATAACTGCTTGTCCTTCACTTTTATTTTAAATCTCAGTCACTTCAATAGCTTCCTCCATTCTCTATAAATATATGGCAGTGGTTTAGTATATTTCTTTATTTACATTTTTTTTCATTGTAATTGCTTGTATTATTCATGATTAGTATAATTATTAGTGATTCCTTTTGTCCATTCCAACATTTTGTTGAGAAAATATTAGTTACCATATTAATCAAGTACCGGTAAACTTTAAGAGAGAGGGGATATCCTAGTTTTCTATACTAGTTACTATATTGATCAAGTATCAATGTAAAACTTACCAAAAAAAAAATCAAAATGCCAATAAAGACTTTAAAAAAAAAAGAAATCCAATTTCAATTTAAAGTATCTCCTTTAGCCACAATGAAAGTTCACACTAGCCACAAAAATGATATACCAAACTTGAACCAAACAAAAAATATAAGCATAAAAAACATAAAGGTTAGAATTTTATCAGAAGTAAAAATGAGTAACATAGAAACAATATATACTTGGAAACATAGAAATGGAATAGAAGAAATAAAGAAGAATGAAGATCAAAAGCAAAAAATCACAAACAACAAATAAGAAGAAAGGAAAAAAAAAAAGGTGAAGTAATAAAGAAAAACTAAGAAAAATGAAATAATCACTTGAAATAGCCTTTGTTTACAAGTGTTGGAGAATTTGTTATAATAACAAGTGGTGCTAATGGGTGCTGGCCATACTATGCCATATTAGGGAATGATGGTTCTACTTCTGCTTAAGATGAAAGAAAATGAGAAATCAAATGAATTATGTAAAGTGTAAAGCCTAAATTTTATTTTAAAAAATATCTAATGAGTTACGTGAACAAGATTAGGTTGGAGGCAAAGAACGTGAGCTTGTGCTTACTCTTGGACTTCATATTTACATAATAGGTTATGCATTATAGGTTTAAATTGGTAAAAAAAAAATATTTAACTTGTTAGGCTAAGTTTGAATTCAAGTTCCAATAAAAAAATTCAAGTAAAGCTGATTTCAATCATTGAAAACTCTTTCTATGTTGACAAATCATTCATTTTATCTCAATATTTGATCTAACTCGACTGACCCATATTCGAACAAGCTAGATTTTCGGATTTGAGTTGGATTTTGAATTTTTTTATCAATCCTATATGTAGATATATTATCCGTTAAAATAAAGTAATATAATGAAGTATTAATTTTTTTAAAATTTTATAAAATTATTTAAACAGAATCTATACAATAAAATTTATTAATTTTATGATTAAATTAATAAATTTAATTATTTTAAAAAATAATAAACAAAATAACCTATAATAGATTTACTTTTAAAATAAATTGATTCTTTCTCATATATATATATATATATATATGGTCAAATTTAATATATTTATAAAATATAATATAAAAGAAAAGTCAGCAGATATTCATTGTATGTATTATTTTAATATATAATATATTATTTAAAATTTATTATATATAATCATAAACACATGATTTAATTGATAGATAAATATAGTTAATATTATATATAAATTTATTAAATTGATATAAATATTATATTTGATATATAATATTAATAAATTACGATACATGTATATATAAAATATTATTTGTTAAATATTATTATATTTAATAATTATATATATATTAAATGTTATTTGCTAAATATTATTTTATTTAATAATTTTATTTTTAATAATTTTATCTTAAACTTAATTAGAAAATCTCATACCATATAAATTATATCTAGAAAATTTTAGATGAATTTAAAAATATTTTATGTTTCATTTATATATATATATATATATATATATTAGAATTAGTGTAATATATACTTTTAAAATATATAAAAATAATAATGTTTTAATTATATTTTTATATTTATTTAATTTTAATAGAAATTAAAATTAATAATTAAGATAATATAAAATTATATGAATAATTAAATTAATAATAATTATAATTTATATAAAATTATTCCTAATGTAATATTTAATAACTTATACCGATATAAATTGATATTTGTATTAGTACTATATGACTTAAACTTTAAAAAAATATTGTAAACGATATGTACTTATTAGAAATAAAAGTAAATCGAATCGAGTTAAGCTCTTTGAATGTTTAAGTTTGATGTTTTTAAAAATTTTGAGATATGAGTCTGGATCTTATTTTTTAAATGCTTTTTTTTTTCTATCAATGTCTGACCTAGTTTAAAATCTATAAGACCTATAAATCGGTTTAAAAGCCTACATTACTAAAAAATCAATAAATAGACTTAAAATCTATATAAATAATTAATTAAAGAAGCTTGCAAACTTAAAGTTTATAAAATAAAAAGGTTATTAAATACACCTAATATATATATATATATATATATTAATATTATGTAAATAAAATATAAAATAAATATTATACAAATATAATATATTAAAATAAATATAAATATAAATAGATTTTTAAATAGATTAAATAGATTTTTTACAAGTCTAAACCTGATTTGTTTATCTAAAAAGATTTTTTAATAAGTCTAAACATATTTGTTTATTAAACAAATCAAATTAAACTAAACTTTAAATCAATCGAACTTTAAACCCTCGGATAACCTTGTCCACTTTCCTCTTTAGTAATCACTTTGTTAAACAACATAATAAACTTAAAATCCTTTTATATCTAGATGTTAATTCGCTTACGGGCACAAACATAAACTTAACCTTCCATTTGAAACAATATTAATACCATTGATTAAACTATTCATATTTCGAGTGTATATTAATCTTGTCTTTTTATTTTTCTGAATTATCATTAACTTTTAGTTTCATTGTTGTTGTTTTATCCCACTAGTCATGTCTAGGATATCATGTCATTATACATAGAGTGATAACCACGTGCGAATGTTGGTAGTTAGACCATAAACGAAATGGAAAGAGGTTACTCCATTTATTTTTATGAATCCTTCACCCTTTAATTAGTTAGATCCAGGAACATCCCACCTTCTCTATTGACCCATGAAGGGGAACATTTTATTATTATTATTATTATTATTATTATTATTATTATTATTATTATTATATATATTAAATTAGTCAAAGAAATTTAGGAAACTAAAAGTGAAAAATTGTTGTTACAAATAAACTATTTATTACATTAAAAATATAAAAATATAGAAATATGATAAAATACTTTTCTTAGTAAAAATTTATACTTTTAATTATTTAAAATTGTTTCATAGAGTTAATGTGAACAGAACTATAAAAATATTAAATTTAATTTGATCATACAATCATAAAAGGTAATATTAAAAAAGGAATTTATATAACAAATGATGAAAACTAATACCTTTGATGTGGAGCATTTGATGAGAAACAAAACCAATATCGCATTCAATAATTGACAAACAAAATTGATGTTGTAGAAATTATGGGGATTTGAATAAGAAAACAGTGCGTGAGCATTATTTTTAGCATATATAAAATACAAAATGCTATATGTATTTATAGTCCTAAGGTTGTATGTCAATACAAGAGGAAGGAAAATGTAATTACTAAATGTAGAAAATAGGAAAAGATAATTCATTCTGAGTAGAGATACATGATTATGCATATATGTTAACCATTTAATTGCATTATTTACATTAACATTTTCCATTTTGCTGGGGTGCAAAAGAGATCAACTTGAGTTGGGAAAACTAGGAGGGCTGGACCATCTAGGCTTGGGAACAAAACAAAATTGCATTTTAGTGGGATACACTGCATTTCGGAACAGATACAAGCCACACTACATGTGAAGGGAGTTACCTCCACTTTTCAAATTACAAGGTAAAGCAAGGGAGAATTTTTTTTTTTTTAATTTTTTGATAACTTCTATTATAATAATAATTATAAAAATCGGATCGAATTGAACAGTTAAACTGGAAATTGATTCTTTTTTTTAAATGAATTAAATTATAAAATTATTTTAATAAAAAATTAATAATAAACTGATAAAATTGATTAAAAATTAGTAACCGTTAAATTAATAGAATTGATAAAAAAACTGATTGATATATAAAATAATATTTTTTTAATATTTTTTTAAAAATAAAAATATATATTATATTATATATATAATTTAAAATTAAAAAATTAAAATATATAATTTAAGTTTTTAATTATTTAAAATTATAATATTAATATATTTTATTATTATATTTACATTTTTAATATAATATATAATATTTAAAAATAATATATAATTAATATTAATTTAACTACAATTAAATCATCAATCCTTAAATGAGTATCTTGACTAGTTTAATAATCAGTACCATTTTAAAAATTTGAAACAGGTTAATACATTGAGATTCGATGATGAAAGCTTAAGTAGTACTATATATTGATGGAAATGTAACAAGACAAAGGCTTGAGATTAAAAACTTAGGATATTTTGGTTTATATATATTTTTTTCATCTTCTATGTTCATTTGTTATCATAAAAGGTTATATTATTTTTAAAATTTGTATAAAAAATATTCAAATAAAAAATTATTTTTTACTGTATTTTTTATACAAAGTTTTAAAAATAAAAAATAAAAAGAATATTTTTTATAATTAAAAATAAAAGTAAAACAAAAATTAAAACATACATTTTTTACGGTAAAAGTCTCAAATGAGAGATTGAAAATAAACAAAAGCACAAATATGGGTTTGGTGGTAATCAAGTTACATAATATAACACAATAGAGAGGGGAAAATGAAAATCATGACTTTGATATTTTGTTAAAATTATAATTATAACCGCCGGTTAAAATATATAAAAAAAAATAGTGGACAAATGTTAAATGAAACGCATACAAATTTGCCACCACAACTTGTCAAGCTTTAGAGCATATCTAATGAGAGTTGTTTCAAGAGTTCTTAAATTTTTAAGTATTGGTATTTATTTATTTATTTTGGAGATTGCAAGGTGGAGAGAAGAGAGAATTGCTTAAATAAGCATTTTTTGCTTGTTAAAAAAATGAATCTATTTATTAGTTTTAAATAATAAAAAATTAAAATTAAAATTAAAAATATTATAAATATTAAATATAAAATAATTGGTTGATTTTTTAGAAGTTCATATAAAGTTGTTCTATTAAAGTGAAGAATTGCTTAAATTGTAATAAATGAAGGAAGATAATGCCTACATGTAGGATTAAAAAATGATATTAAAAAATTTTAAGCAACTTTTACCCAAATTTTATGATAGAAATGCTCTTATGTAATCACATGTGCTTTTCCTTTCTCCATCAACAAAAGCAAGAATAGCATTGGCTTGAGACAATTAAATGGGATTCAACTAAACTTCCAAGAAATTGCTTCCCTTAAATTCTCGTCAAAATTTCATGGCTTATTTTCATCAAGCAAATTGAAAGTAAAACGACAAAACATTACATAGGCTCATTTGTCTTTCTTATTTCTAAAATTTTCGGCCACGTGCTCCTACATACCGTAAAGCTCGAATTCAATTCCAGAGATTGTTGTACTAAATTAGTACAATGAAGAGAGATTCAAACGGAAGTTATACTTGTGTGGAGAATCTACAGGAATAAAGAGCACATCCGATTTCAATTCCTGAGAAGTGAAAAAGATTTAAGTATGGGAGCATTTTTAGAACATTCTTGTCTCTCAAATTAAGTCTTATTTATTATTTAAAGATTTAGAAATTATATTTAAATTTAATTTTAGATTGAAACTGTATAGTTATTGATTGATGATTGAATTTGTTAAAGATAAAGTTTTTATAATAAAATTAAATTAAAAAATTATTTAAATTAATATAAAATAATATATTAAAATTATAAATTTTATTTGTATGGTTCTTAATTATAAAAAAAAATCTTTGATGTAAAAATTTTAAATGTTTAACAATACGTATTTGTAAATAATATTTACAAATTTTTATAACTATTAATTTTATATAAATAAATGATATGATACTTAAATTTAGAGTTATTAAAAATTTATAAAAATATATTATTTAATAATTTTTAAATTATATAAATATATTTTTACATAATAAGCATAAGGAGATGTTTAATTAAAAAATTTGATAAAAATATTAATTATTTTCTATTTTACAAAACTTCTTGAAATCTATTATTTTATAAAATGTTATTTTTCCTTCCTTTCAATCTTTTTACAATGTTTTTAAAAATATATTTAAAATTTAATTGATCTATTTTATATATTAAAAATGTTATATTTAAACATTTATAAAAAAGGATAAAATAAAAAAAGTTAGAATAATATTATATTAATATTTATTTTATAAAAATTTTATAAATTAATTTGTCAAATTATCATATAATAAAATAGAATATGAAAATAATTTTTTAAAAATTTAGAAATATAATTATTTGATTCTAAACTCTGAAAAATTATTCAAAAAATATATTAAATATTGAAAGATGAAAAGTTTGAAATACTGGTCATGGTGCATATAATTAGATATAATAAAATGATAACCGGAGGTTAAAGACCTTACTTGATGTATTGGAGATTATTTAATTAAGTTTTAATGAAGTATTGAGTTAAATAATAAGATGTTGAAAGTGTGAAAAACGAGTATGAGATTCTAAAAAAAAATTTCAAGTGAAGTAACAATAAAAATTGAAACGATTAATTAGCATGCATTATATACATAAAAAAATTTCTTTGTAAAAGGTTAATGGAGGATAATTTTTGAGCAGTTATAAGAAAATAAGCTATAAAATATAAAGGTCGGTTTACGATATAAGTAAATCCAAGTTCATGATAATGTGAACTTTTAATCTTAGGAAGTAAGTGAACCAGGTTTAAGTCTTCCAAATCTCAATGACTTGGGGTTGTTCCTTATAGTCAGAACTGCTCTAGTTAGAATCGGTCATCTTGATAAGACCTTACAAAGTATCATTATCGGTCAAGCAATTTCATAGTTTAAGAAATGACCTGGAATAATGATGATGTTAGTGTTGTTGAGAGCATTTATTTGAAATTTGATACTAGTACCCTTCATTATTTCGATGATAATAATTTGAATTCACATGCAACATGCATATTGTAGTGATGTTTAACTTTAAATTAGAGAGATTTGATATGATATGTGACACATTAGATTTTAGCCTAATTTCTAATTTGTCATCATAGAAATTTAAAAGAGGATTATGGATATTAAATTATTTTATTACATTGCTTTTTATGATCCTTAAGATTATTATAGAATAAATTGTATTACTTATATATACTAACAGAGTACTTCTTAATATCTCTTGTACATAATGTCACATTCTACCTCTATTATATCTTTTGTATCTAACCACGAATCCATAGTAAACCCTGCAATATGGATCACATTCTATTCAATGTTGAGATGGCTATCGAAATAAATGATAGATAATGTGTCTTTCATCCTATGATAACAGGTAGACATGACGAGGAAAAGGTATCAGTTGAACGAAAAAAATTCAAAAAAAAGAGAATTTTGTGGTCATTAATTTAAGTATAATAATTTGATATTTTAATTATATCTATCTCAACACTTCAATTATAATAACTTAGATTACTTACATTACGTAAATATTGAACTTATGTACTTTTAGAATAATATATATATGTATATAAAAAGGATGTTTACTCTCATATATATATATATATATATATATATATATATATATATATATATATATATATATATATATATATATATATATATAATTGATTTGAAAAATCACATACATCACAAATGCAGAGTTATTGATAATTAATATACCTATATAAGAAAGAATATACGAGTAAGAATAAAATAATATCGTTAATTTGAATACTACAACAATAATGATTTAAATAAAATGGTTAATATAAATATTATATATATACTAAATAATTAACAACATTAATCATGTTAATGGAAATAATGTGAAAGTTTCTTCTTTTTTATAAAGTAAGATGACATCATTTTTAAAAATTTGTAATGCTGATATTTTTAAAATTTTGAATTAATGCTACGTGTTTTTTAAAAAGAGGTGAAAATAAATCATATCATTTAACGGGAAAGCCTTGATTTGTTTAACGTTTGGTTTGATCGGGCTTACTTAATAAATAAATAAATTTAAATTTATAAAAAAGAAATTTAGATGAATAAATCTGACTTAAATTTATAAAAATCCTATTTAACTAATTTAAATTTTTTTTTAAATATATAAATTTATTTTAATATATTATAATATAAAAAAGATAAAAAATAAAATATATGATATATAAGATAAAACATATATAATATATAATATAAAAAATATAATATACAATATATAATATATAATACAATATATATATATATATTATTTATTTTAATATATTAAATTTATAAACTTTTTATTCATTTATATATATATTAAGTTTATTTATTAATATTTTTATATTATAAATTTTAAACAAACTTGTAAATATTTTTAATCATATATATATATATATATTAAACCTATTTATTTATTTTTATTTTATATTGTAAATTTATAATAGATGTTAAAAATATTATACTTTAAAAGTAAGAAAAAAATTATTACATGTAATAAATTTAGGCTTAAATCTCAAAAATTTTAAAAAACATATCCATCAACACGTAAAGATGTGTTTAGTAAAACTGAAAGATGAAAAGTGAAAGTTAGGTAAAAATTGAAAACCGATAAATTATGGATTAAATTTAAAATGTTTGGTAAACTAGTTGAAGTAATTGAAAAATGTAAAATGATAAATAAAGGTATAGTTAAATAATAAATTAAAACATGATAAGTATGATATATTTTTTAATAAATATTATATTAAAATATAATAAAATAAATTTTATTTTTTAAATAAAAATATCTATTTTTAATTTTTACATAAATAAATTTAAAATAAAATCTTTTTAAAAATATTTATTTTTATAATTTTAATTTTTATCAAAAGGTTCAATAAATTTTATTAAAATAAAATAAATAATATAACAATTAAATAAATAGTAATTTAAAATATAATATTTTATAATAATATAAAATAAACCTATCAAAATTTATAATATTATTATAAAAGAATCAAATAATATTAAATTTATAAATATAAATAGATAAATAAAAGATTAAATTATAAAAATAAAATTAAACAAAATATTTCAATTAAAAATTAAAAAATATATAAACTCCTTTAAAGATTTTCTAAAAATATTAATAACCGTCTGAAAAAAATATTAATAGCTAATAAAATAAACTATTTTACTAAATTAAAATATTTTAACAAACTTTACAACTAATAATTTATACATTAAAAAAATATCTTATTAAACACATTCAAAATCTAACTTATCTAATCTAATTTATTTCTATCCTCATTTTCAAAATACTTAAAAATGAACGTTCTCTTAATTTATACCTCATTCATAACAAAATATATATAAATTTTATTATTTTATATATATATATACATATAAATAAATAAAAACTTTCTCATCTTTTTATATTGTAAATTTCTCTTTTGAAAAAATACACTTAAATCTCCATAGGTTGCTACATCCATTCTTTTTGCTATTGAGTCTCCCTAAAATTATACACTTTAATATTTACCTTGCAATCATTAATACAATTTCAAGTATACATAACATATGGAAAGATAGTTAACAAAAAGCAAGTCTCTTTGAACAGCCTTAGACTTGAAATAACATTTAGTCCCTCTTTTGACCCCAAAATATTGAAGATTGAATTCTTTGATATCGTGCAAATTTAAACGATGGTATTATTAGGCACTCTTGGATTTTAAATAAGACAATTGGGTGTTTGAGGTATGTCACAAGGGAGAGAAAGAGAGAAGCAGTTTGACCAGCCAAAAGAGAGAGAAAAGAAAAGTACTGAAAAATAAGAAATTAATAAAACCCAAAAAATTTCAATTATAATCTATATGGTTTAGAGAATGATGATTATTTTATGAGCGCTCTTCCCCTCCCCTCACCGTCCCCTTTTCTTTTTATCCCACCTATTTTAGTTAAAAGCCTAAGTCACATTACAATCATAACAACAAGCTTTATGATTTTTGTATATAATTTTACTATTAGTGAAAAGTTGAGATTTATAGGTAAATTTATGATAGTATATAATTATAAAAAATTGAATGATATTATTAAATTTATATATAATTGAGAGAGGATTAAATGATTGATTTTTTTTTTAATTGTAAAATTTAATTTTAAATTTTTTTTATTCTAATTAATTGATTTATGTAAAATTTGTTTTAAAGAAATTGAGATTTATAGACAAATTTATAATAATATATAATCATAAGAAATAGAATGAGTTGCTAAACTTTTAAACAATTAAGAGATATTTAAATGAATGATATTTTAATTGTAAAATTTGATTTTAGGAACTTTAAACTCTAATTGGATGTAAAAAAAATTTGTATATTGCATGTGTTACAAAATTTAGAATTACTTTATTTTAAATTTATTGCATTTATATGATTTTATTTGGAAAAAGAGTACTATTCAAATTAAATTAGGTTAATAAATAACTATTTTGTTGATTTATCTATAAAAATATAATTTTAATTTATTAATTTAATACCTTATTTTCTATAATTTTTTTCAAATTTTCTTATGTTTCTTGCCGTGATGATAAGGAAGGATGAAAAATTCAATTTGAATTAAAATAAATCAGAAAATTTTTGAAAAAAAAATTGATATCATTCAAATTGAAGTCTAAGGTTAAGTAAAAGTTTGATCTATGTGAGTACACCTATGCAAGATTAAGCACCATCATGAGACGTAAAAAACTTTTTTGAAATAGCTATGCTCATGCAAACCACAACCCAGTTCAATAGTCAAGCACACTCATGTAGGAATAAACATCACTAGAATGTGTGAAGGGATTTTTGACACGATCACGTAGTGATGAAGTACAACCATGCTCTTTTCCATAATTAAATTCCATTAGAGTTGCTACTTATTCCTTTAAATTTTCTTATTTATTTCTTGTTATTTTTCGTTATTTTTTTGTTTTAAAATAATTATAATTAGAAAATTTTTACATTCACTTCAATAATTAAAAGACAATCATTCTATTGCTTATTGGAATATATATATATATATATATATATATATATGTAAAATTATTAGAAGTGAATTTTTTTAACTCGATGAATGTATTTACTTGGAATTAAAACTCAAAAAAGTTTTTATGGCTTAATTTGCAATATAATTTTAACAAATATTTTTCTCATATTTGTAGTATGTAAAATATTTAAAAATTAGATAATAGTAAAAATATAATTAAAATATAAGAAATAATATTATCTTCACTTTTTAAATAAATAATTTTTTTATAAAATTAAAAAATTAAAAAAATCTTAACTTAGTATCACTAACTATTACTTGAAATTATATTTTTTTATAAAATAAAAACTGATGAGTTTTAAATTTAAAACTTCGTATAAATTACTCTAATTTTAAATTTTATCGTAGATCAGATTTATTACTTACTTAAAATTATCTATTATATTTAAATCTGTGATTTTTTTATTAATATAATATTAAAAAAATAAAAAAATAAAATTTTATGATGTTATATAATTAACATAAAATATATTAAATTAATATAAAATATATTAAATTTTTATAATTATACTATTTAAATTATTGTTAAAATATATTTTAAAAAATAATTTTTAATAAATAAATATTCATTAAAAAAATCTAATAAAAATTAAAATTATATTATTTATTTTTTAAAGTCATCATTAAATTATATTTATTTTTGTAAAATTGACTTTTTAGTTTCTGTTGGAAGTAAATTCGTTGAAAGTTGTTTTATTGAGTTATTAACATTTAATTAAGTGGGTATAATGAAAGGTAGCAACTTGAGTAGATGAGACATGATTTGATTGCATTATTATGTCCTATGTGGAAACAGGCCTAGCTTTTGATCAATCAATAACTACAAGAACTCGCTCAACTTTATAGTATCAACTTATTTATTGATCTTCAAGTCTTCATTGAAATTTCTGACGTGTCGGTCTGACCATATCGTGAATTTCTTCAACGAAGAAAACTATAAAGTTATGTTAGAAAATTTAAATCCAAAAAATAACGGCTCTTTTTAATTCACAAAGTTATTTTAAAAAATTGTTATGTATTAACATTCTAATATTTAATTAGTCATTATTAATATAATTTTTCTAACAAAAAATATAAACTGTTAATTAGATATTATGAATTTATATATATATATATTAACAAAAATTATTGTTATATTAATATATATTATTAATATATTAAATATTAATAAAATACATTCTTATTAGTACAAATTTTTAAAGTTTATAAACAATTTAATTTTTAGACAAAGGTCTATAATAATAAAGATTACTTTAAAACTTGACAATTTTTTAGTAAATAAATTTTGTTTTATAGAATTAATGGAATCTCATCTATTTCTATTTATCTGTTTTAAAGAAAAAATAATTTATTTATTTATATAAAAGTTTAAGATAATATTATTGTAAATTTTTTATCAATATCTTTTATTAATTGTAAAAAAAAATTTAATAAAATAAATAAAGAATGCATCACGAAATTTACTAAATATTCCAACATAATAATTAACTTCAATCGTTTATATGACTTTCTCTCTTTTAACAGATAAATAAAAAAAAAGTTATATAATTTGGTGTAGCATACACAACTTCTTTATTATATATTTATTTAAAATAAAATAAAATTAATTTTAAACTATTAAATATTTTTTAGATATGTATATAAATTAATTTAAATTATAAATTTTTATTAAGCTTATTTATAAAATAAAATGTAATTACTTGTTTATCAACAAAATCAAAGATAATATTTTATGATTTGTATATATTTTTTATTTACTTTTAAATATTTTTAAACTAATATTTCTATGAATTTGTTATTAAGTTTGTTTAAGATTCTAAATAAAAAAGTATTTTTGGTGTTATAAGTAGATTTAATAAAATGATATATTTTATTTTTTGTTTTAAAATTAATGATATAATCTATATTATTGATTTATTTTTCAAAGAAATCATGTGTTTGCATAATTTATCTAAAATTATAGTGAGTGATTAAAATGTTAATTTTTTTAGTCGCTTCTAAAAAATCTTATGGGATAAGTTGCACATTAACTTGCTCTCTATTATAATAAGTGATTGAAATGCTAAATTTTTTAGTCACAAACAGATGGACAAATTGAGATTGTGACTAAAATTTTAAGGATCTTAATATGTGATATATTTCAATATTTTTATTTATTCTTATTTTATGTATGTGGTCTTTTAGATTCAAGGACAAATCCTCTCAAAAAAGAAGGAAAGAAGATGAACGTGAGTATCATGTTAAACAAAAGTGATCATTTAAAAGATCTTCTATCAGAAATAAGAGATCCAATGATTAAGAGTAGACCAAACATATGAAAAAACACTTCAAGGTCTCATTAACAAAATTTATGAAATGGACTACGTTGATGCAAATTCAAATCTAATGTGTCATGTAATATTATCAAGGAGTTTAATTGATAAGACTCTTGTCTAATTTTTGGATAAGATATTACTAGTTTAAGATTTAATAATAATTAAACTATTTATTTATATCTAACTATGTCTAAGTTAATTTAGGGATAAATTTTACATGCTTTTTTAAGGTTTAAACCTCTTGTTATGTGTAATTGGATTTGTATATAAAAGGTTTAAATAAGTTATCTTTATAATAGGATTTAGAGATTCAAATACAATTTTATGAATAATAATATTTTTTTTTGAAAGTTTTAATTTTCATGTGAATTGATTTTTTAGTTTTTGAATAAAAATCTATAATTGACAATGTTAGTTATGTTGACATTTCTTTTTTAAAACTTTGGTATTTTCTAACATGTCACAGTTTATGTAGGATTTCTTTACTTTATCTTAATTTTTAAGACATTTCAATTGAGGGAAAAATCATATCAATATCCATCCTTTTTGATATTACAATTAAAGTTCTCTGGCAGCTGGGTTGAACCCTTTTTTAGCTATTATTTTTTTTAAAATAATTTTAAAAAAATTTTAAAGTTTATTTTTTTAACTTTTCAATCAATCTTTGAGGCATGTAACAGAAATAATTGTCCAAATTCTTTAAGGTTTAACACCAATTATAAAAGACTAGTTTAAAATAAAATATAAAAAAATTAATAAAATAAATATATCTTTATAAAACAAATTAAGTTAAGAATAGATCATCTAATTAAAAAAAATATAAAAAATAGATGTAGAATATTCGACAGCCTAATCTCTCCGAACCAAATACCAAATCCTGACAATCTTTCTTTTTCCTTTCTTTTCCTATTTATTAACTTCTTCATGTTACAAGTAAATTATTCAGGTATAACACCTATCTCAATTTACTATGACTATTCTAATCTTCCAGGCTTTAAGTACTAATAGGATACTCTATTCTTTTGAGCCTAAATCTTTTTTTCATCTATCCTATCCATTCTTACATAGACTTTCTTAATTAGAGACATGTTACTGATATTTGTATTCAAGAAAATTGAAATAACGAAGACTAGTTTCTTTCTGGGAAACATAGATAGTCATGATAAATGGTGTTTGAATATTATAAACATCTATAAAATACTTGAGAAAAGGAATAGGGGAAAAGCATTTTCCCCCAAGGGTTATTATCTAACTATTGTTATAATTATCAATAGTTTCATTTTCATTTTCTTCTGAAAGTTTTACATTTTAAAATCAAAATAGGAGGTAATGTTATTCTTTTATTAATTGTTATTGGGTGGGCTTTGTGCATATTTTATTTTGAAGGAAATTTTATCTATATTCTTTTATGTTTTAGGAACATCATATTATGCATACTGTGATCCAATGTTTGCGAGGGAATGCGGTGTCATTCTCTCTGTTATGCTTATAGTGATTCTGGAAAATATCTTGCCTTGATGAAGTAAGTTTTATTTTAAAAACAGTGAATAGAAGCTTTGCTGAATTTCTTGTCATAAATAAATTGCTACAGAAATATTATAGAAATAATTTGTCACATTCTTGGGCAATTATTTTTTCAAGTTCTAGCTTTTACTCTTTCCACATATATGTAAAATTCCTAACAGTCCAAAAAGAATTACTTAGTCAACAGTGATTGGTAAACTTTGACAAAAGTTATGTGACTCTGATATTCGATAATGAAACAACAGAATATATATTAATTGTTATTAAGGTTTCTTTTATGAAAAATTGTTTATATCTTTAAATTTATTTTGATTATCTACTGAGAATTTGTTTTGGTCTATAAATTTATTCGAATTATCCATTTAATTAATTAACTTCTAGTAAGAATTGAAGCATAGCTGAAGGTAAAATATTACTTGAATAATTTGTTAAAATTTAACTATTTGAATTAGTGATATAGGTAATAAATCTTTCAAAAAATATACAAACATCAGAAAAAAAAATAGACAATTTTTAATATTTAGTAATGATGGAGTTGAGTGTTTTCACTACCTTTATGGAATTTTGAGGTTTAATTAATATATAGGTTTTATAATTTGAGAATTTTAATATATGAAAATTTATTTTATCGGGATAAAATAATTTTTTATGTATATTTTGAAAGATAGAAATGGTTTATAAAATTATTATAATTTTATAATATAAAAAATTAACATTTTAAAATATAGTAATAATTAAAATAGTTACAAATAGATATTTAAAGAACGATTCATAACTATTCTCTAAGTATTACATGAAAGTGCTTTCCAAAATTCATCTAGAGAGTTATTAGTAAATCATCTTTTAAATAATACTACCATTCGAAATAAAACTTTAGAATGTCACAGAAATTGATTTAATATAAAAATCTAGTCATTATCTAAAAATAAATAAATTTGTAACGTGCTTTTCCCTTTTTAATAAAATTTACTTGGTTATCAAAGAGAAATGTCTTGATTATCTAGAATAGAGATTTTATTTTAATATATAAAAATAAATCAAATATATGATACTTTTAGAATAAATGAGTAAATTATCAAAACATATAAATTGTATAAGTTAATTATTAATTTGATATAATTTATTATATAAATATAAGTTTATAAAATGTAAATTTGTAGATATAAAAAGATTTGGTAATAATAGCTAGATAAATTAAGATTGAAGTATATGTCAAAGATATTATTCAGTTGGTAGTTAAAAAAATTAAAATATAATTAAGATTAAAGCCCTAAATTTTAAATCTTAAAAAAATATAAAAATGATAACTATAATATGCTTTATGTAGAAAAAAAATCTTATATATAATATATTAAAAAATAGTATATTGATTAAACAATTACATTCCAAAAAATAAAAATTAAATTAAATTCATCATAAGTTGATAATTAAATGTATAAATCATAATAATTTATATAGGTAGATAAAAAGTTAAAATTATAATATAAATTTTAATTAAAAAGGTTAAAGAGTGAGTAAGGAGGTATCCGAGATTTGCATAGCAAATTAGTGATCATGTATATCGCATTATTTTAGCAATTTTAGCTATATAATTGCAACTGTAATATATTGTGTCTGTAATTTGAATTTAAAACTTTAGGTACTACCATGTATAATAATTCCTTGCACTTTCAATGGAAACTCCGAAGTTTAATTGGAGACTAATAAATAGAAGCTTGTGTCTCTTTATCCTTACTTGGATAACATGTGAAATTCTATCCATTAGCTACATGTACTAAACACTCCATGTGACTCCATGAGAAAGCCGTTCCCACATTAATAAAATCTCTCGATATATATTTATATATATGTCAACTTCAATTAATATATAGGTACTCCTAAATTAATTTCCTTCTAGCATTTCTTGTACTGAGTCGTTCATTTTATATAATTGTGGGGATCATGAACAGAGAAGGGATGCACCAGAAATTAGTGCCTATACGCTTCGTAGGCACATGAAACTCGTTAAATTTTAGGACAAATACGGATGATGAAGTACTTACTTTTGAAAGCAATTTATAAGTTATGAATTGCCACCGTGACACCCATTTTTTTGTGCTAGTTGAAAACAGTTATTAATAGCCAACAACTATATATAGAGAGAGAGGATGCATCATGAAAACAAAATAAAAAAAAAATCATTTAATAATAGATATAATCTCGTGTATTTTCTGAAAAGTTCACAAACTATATCTAAATCTTTAATATAAATGGTGAGGGTTGCTATTTTATCATAAGATAACAAAATAGTAGGAATATTAATTTATAATGATATTATGCATAGAATAACAATAAGCAATATCTAAATATTATTTTTATTTAGAGATTAAAATCAGAATTAGAATGAGATAGCATATATCTCCATGTGATATATCCTACGGAACAGTGAGATTTCCTAATTGTAGATCACGTGATGCCAATAACATAAGTGTGGGATGTCAATTCCCTATATGAGAGAGGATATGGATAATGGAATGTAGCTTTTATAGCTGTAGGTTTAACTTGGATCTTAGATTGAAGTGGCCCAAGTAAGTGTCTTGATGAAGGTGTTTATTGTGGTTGTCATATCTATGGGAATTGAACCTAACCTAATCAGTTTAGACATGAAACATGATTAAAAAAAATCAAACAGTAGAAATAGATTTATTTAATGGAAACTAAATTATTAATATAAATAAATTACACTTACAATAATACATTATGCAAATACTTAATTATTTATAGTATATAATTAATATTTTATATCAATAAAATTATTTATTAGTATAATAGATTTTATTATTAAATAAAATTAATTAAAATATATTAATAGTTTATTTTTTATATTATCATCTAATAATTGTATATTATTATATTATTTAAAATTCTTCATATATATATAAATTATATTTATCATGATTTTTAATTAATTGATCCTATAATTTTTTACACTAATAATATAATAAATTTTTAATATCTATATTAAATAATTTAATTTCAGTTAAACAAAAATTATATTTAAAAAAATAATTCAACATTAAACCATCATTAAATGATTACTTTTTTAGATTTTACATTTATTTTTCTGTGTATGATGGCACAACTACGGGCAAGTTGCCAGTAACACAACAATTCAAGTTTATGAGATGTGACGCATTACACTATCTGAAATGATTGATAAGAATCTATGAATACATGCATGCACAAAAAACTTTTAAAGGAGTGGGGTATGGGTAAAGAAACAACTTAACAAGGAAAAGCTAAAGGTTAATGCATGATGTTAAGAGGGTTGCTTCAGCAGGTATCATATTGTTTAGGTTTCATTTCTGCAGCTAACAATCATTTTTGTACAATTAATTCCTTATTTATGCTTCAGCATTTGCCTTAATACTCGGAGGAGAACATAACCTATTTTTTTCTCGTAATATTTCATATTAAAATAATTGAACTTTCACTATGGGGTTAGCTAAATGTTAGAAAGGGATAACTCCACCGGGTATCAACTTTCATTATCAAGAGCCATTATTGTTTTTATTTTACTTTTTTTTTCACGTATATGATTATATTTTATACTGAGTAACTTTATTTGTATAAAGAACGCTTTTTTATAAACATAAAAAAAAAATACTTCATTCATATTTATGGATATAAACGGTGTGTTTGATGAACAATTAAGGGATACTAACTAGTACATATAATTAGATGAGTCCCTATATAATTTTATGGTTTACTTTTTTGTTTAATTATAAATATTTTTATCTTATATAGTATTTGATATGTATAGATACTCAATAGAATGTAAAATTTCCTACCATATTAATTAAAATTAAGTGTTTGATGCGTAATATGAAAAATATGTACATACAAAAATATATAATTAAAAAAATTATTTTTTAAAAAATAATATAATAATAATAGAAATGATAAAAATATAAAAATAATAAATAAAAATGCTTACAAACTATTTTAAACAATTGCAAATTACTAAATCAGTCCAAAATGATATAAATCAAACAGACCATTAATTAAAAAATTCAAAATTGGAATGAGTGCACTTTTCATATAATTTATAAGTTTGTTCGATTTTCAATTTCTATATTTTAAATAAATTCAAAATTTAGATATACTAAATTTATATTTTTTTATTAATTTTTTTTTCAACTGATATTTTATGAAAGTAATATAAATTTATAAAAAAAATTAAATTAATATAAAATATATTAAATTTTAAAAATTATATTATTTAAATTGTTAAAATATATTTCAACAAATAATTTTTGATAAATAAAAATTTGTTAAAAAAATTTTGCTAAAAATTAAAATTATCAGTATCTATCTTTTAAAATTATTATTAAATAACATTTTTTTAGAATTTATCTTAATATAAAAATTATCTTAAAATATATTTATTAAATATAATATATTATTTTTAAAAACACTTTAGATTATTTTAACTTGTGACTTTTGATTTAGATTAAATTGAAATTTATGAAAGAACTTAATATTTTTAAAATGTTTTTTATGTTTATTATTTATATGAATTTTTTTAATCATTTTATTTTTTAAATAAAAAAGTAACCAATAAGATAAAATTAAAAATAACCAATTTAATTTAAATTTTAAAATTTTAAATTAAATTAGTACACTTTTATATTAAATTCAAATTTATCTAAATTAAATCATATTTTTTGTGATTTATTTAGATGAAGTTTTTATTTTTTTCAAATCCATTCAAATCAAGCTGTGAGAAAACTTAATGGGCGAGGTGATGGTTATAACTAGTTTCGAGAAGAATTTTATATCTTTATGATAGTGAGAAAGTGAATTAATTATTTTGTCTATATTTACGTTGTGCATAAGAGAAAAAGATGTTTATTAACTTACTAAATTACAATTTGTTTTCTTATCTTATGATTTTTCCACTTTTTGCGCTAGTCTGTTATCATTTTTAAATCGAATAAGGAACAATGATTTTTGTTATATCTAGTCCTGTTATTTTTGGAAAATCAATCAAATCCAAGAAGGTACGTACGACAATAAATAACTATAATATTAGCTTACAATGATTTCTTTTAGAAGTTAAATAATATTATTAAAAGAAATAAAATTAAGGGGGTACTCTTTTTTAAGTCAAATGTATGAACCGTCTAGACCTGCCCATTTTGCTATCTCTACCTCACACATAAAATGAACTTTCTTGAAGTCCAAAATTTCTTATATCATAATTATCCAAATCTCTATTTTAGTCAACTCACATATTATGATACTAATCAAAGAACACATATGCTTATTATTAAAAACTATAATTAATTTTTCATTATATTTGTTGAAATATTAAACATATAAATTTTGTATCTTAAGAAATGATATCTTAAATAAAATGATATTTAACCTCAATTATTTGATTCTTTTACATATAATTTTTAATCAAATGTGTGACATTTATTAAACTAGTGTATTACTGGTATAAATCTGAACTGCCAGTTGTAATTTCCTCAATTTTACTGTTTGACCCTTTTTAATTTTTAACTCAGTGGTATGCTGTTTCATCAATTTTTCGATCTTTAAGAAAAAAATTTATAATTTAATAAAAATGAAATTAAGAATTCTTCCTTTAGACAAGTTTGATTGATGTAATATTTAGGATTTTCCTATGATTTTGAATTCCTTGGCAGAGAACTTTAGAAAATTTACTATAAAAAAATTGTAATTTTGAGATCGAAATTAGCTACTTCATATGTCGATCACAATTAGAAACAAAGTTAGCAACTGACTATGAATGCGACGAGGAAGAAATTTTTTTGTTTAGAAACCGAATCGATCTTAAAATAATTTAAAGTTAAATGGTCGCTGAGTCAGTTACAAAAGCTTCTGAGAAAATAAGTTTTATTTTGCTACTAATCAATTCGGTGTCTAACAGGGAATCCAATATAATAAATTGGTCTAATTTCTTATCCCAATCCCAATTTCATTTTCCCTCTTGTTTTTCTCTTGTTTACTTCTCAATCCTTACCATTTGTCCCTCTTTTTGGGTTCTTACTCCCAACGTTTTCCTTACTTTAAATGTCCCTATTTTTAAGGACACCTGTTGCTTCTAGGGCTAGTAAAGGGGAAGTTGTGAAGAAGCCGGTGAGTAAGCCAACATTGTCAGTTTCAGCTTCTTCTTTGTCGAGAAGAGTTAGTTCTTCGTCAGTGGATAGTACTGGAAGTAGTGTTGGTTCTGTTAGTGACATAATTGCTGTAAAAAGAAGGAGTACCCCTACTGAGGAAGCCACCCATTAAACGCTCAGAGTTCATTATTTTAACAAAGTTTATTAAATTAATATTTAGAGCTTTTTCATTAATTTTATTTTAGGGGAGGGTAACTCAAAAATACCCCTTTTAAGATCGGAAAATTAAATAAGTTCATATGCAGATATAATAGGAATAATAAAAAAATTATTGAAGAACTATTTTAAACTACAATTAATTTAGAATTTAAGATTATTTTTTTAAAATTTTTCTCATATTTTTAGAATTATTTATAATTATGCAATTATTTAAATAAAAAACACATGTAAATTTTATTTTTTCTTCTAAAATCTTCCTAAATATATTTTTACGATGTTAACCATGTTATAATTTTTAATTTATATCCATAATATGAAACAAAATTTTTAAAATTATATGATGCAAAAAATTATAAAAATTGAATTTTTTTTATTTTAAAAAATTAATTAAAATGGAAGACTTCCTTAAAAAGCTATTATTTGAATAAAAGAGACTCCTTCCTCTTTCTTCTTTAAGATTAGAAAACACAGTTCATCTTTTATTATTGTTGCTCATTTTTTTTCTCTCTCAAAAATCACCCTAAACTCATCATTTTTCACATTTTTTGAAGAATACTACATTCTCCCTTCATTTAGCTATGATTCCTCTCCTCTTTCATCATAAAATCATTCATTTTTGTGATTGTATTAATACTACAATATCTAAAAAAAAAAGTTAAGGCTTTCACTTATTTTTTTCATTTTGCTTCCTAACAATTATATATTTATTTTCCATGTTTAAACTATCTAAAAGGCTCACTTAGAGTAAAAATTTTTGGTAAAACTCATCCTTCTTCTCTTGGGACAATGATTGCACTCTTTGAATGTAGGAAAAAAAAGTAGTCATATGAAAATGTTGTTCAAATAGATGGCTTATAATTACCCCTAACTCATTTAGAATGTTGTTTATGTGAAATATGTCGACTTAGGGTTTTATATCCTTTTTTAATTTGTGGAATGATAATGTGTTTGTTGAAGGAATGTGGTTCTTTTTAGGTTTATGGTGTACAACATTTATTTATGGTTGAAGTTCTTGAAAAATTGTTGGAACCGAAAAGGCATATGCACACTTAATTGAATATTGTTTAGTTGGATTATGGATCTTAGGGTGGGAAACATGTTGTTTTTGTTGAAAATGTAACTTGTGCACTATATGTGGATACAAAATAATGAGTAACTTGAGTTTTCTTGGTGTTTTCATAAATTATAATGTCTTTGGTTGTATGGATTAGAAATTCATTCATGGGAATAATCATGGTAAAGGAAGTTATGCTTAAGTTAATGATTGGAATTTTGACACTTTCAATTGACATGTTGACTCGTGCATTCACTTTGGATATACAATGAAAGTTATGTGCATATAAAGAACGATATGTGAAAATTTAATCAATGCTAAGTGCAAATGATTAATACTATGTGATAATAATATGTATTATGTGTTGGGATATTTGAATATATGTATATAATTAATTAATCAATAATATATATTTAAATATACAAATTATAGTACAAAAAGTTATATATACAACTCTAAATGAATGAATAAGAGTGTGTATCTGTCATCAAATTAGGATCCATTTTTTAATTGTTCCCTAAAGCATACTAATAAGATGAGAAGACTTTTAGGAAAGAGAGTTACTATTCTATTTTTGATGATTTAATTTAAAATAATATATTTTATTCTAAAAGATTCACATATATAACTTGTATAATAAGAAGCAGTCTATTAAACTATCATTAGAGATCATGATCTCTCTATGGCATTAATTTGAATAGTTTAACCCATGACTAACTATTCATATTAACCACCAAATTATTATGTTCATCAATTAAAATATTAATATTATAATTAAACTAAAATAATTTATATTAATAATTTATTAATACTAATCCAATATTAAAATAAAAATTATGATAAAAATATAACAATTTTCCACTTGATAGCATTTAGTTAAATATAAATGGTATATGAATCATTAAGAATAAAATATTAATTATAACATTTGTCAACCGACAATTTAAGAGATATAAATATCAATACTATAAGATAAAAATATGATAGGGATATAAATTATATATAACAAAATTCATATATATTAAAAAAATAGAGAATGATGAATATGAAAAAACGCATTATTATTAAGAGAGAAAAAATGCAATTTCTAAAAAGATATTCCAATATCTTAAATGTTATAAAATATATGAAAAAGAGTGATGTTGATCAATACATGTCTCATAAATAAAGATTACACTGAGCCAAACATAATTTAAACTTTCACTAACTTGATATATCAAAGGACTTAACTACACCTATAATTGGAAAACTCCAACATCCAAGTAATTGGTCAGTGAATCTACTAACATACTTTTTTGTAGAAATATGTTCAATGTAAATCTAAAATTCTGAAATTTTTTCTCTAACAAACAAATATTTGATGTTAAAATGCTTTGATTGAGAAGAACTTCTGTTGTTTTGACAAAAGAGTAGGGTAATAGTATTATCACAATATATCACGTATGGCTAAGATATACTTTCAACAATGTGAAAACCAAAAATCCATTTTTTTTAACTACATGGCCTAATAAGTAGCCTCATAGCAAGCAATATATTTTGCTTCCTTGGTAGAAGTAGTTATAAGAGTCTATTTAACATTCTTCCAAGATATAGGTCCTCCTGCTATCATAAAGATAAAGTCAAAAGTAGACTTTCGTTCATCAGGAAAACTTGCAAAATCAAAATTAGAATAGTCAATGACCTAAAGTTGATCAGACTTCGCATAGGTCAACGTATAATATTTTGTGCCCTACAAGTATCTCATGACTTTTTTAATGATCTTCCAATGACTCAAACCTTGGTTGCTCAAGTATCTCCTGAATATATTAATAAGAAAAGAAACACTGAGATAATACAAACTTGAGCATGCATCATGCTATGTAGAAACATATTAGACTTTACTTGTTTTTATTCTTTTATTATCATTTTGAGGACTATAAGATTTAGAGAGTTTATCATCTTTTTGAATAAGTGTAGCACATGGAGAGAAAGAGTGCATGTTAAATCATATAAGGATCTTTTCAATATATGCTTTCTGAGATGATCTTAAAATGTCATGTCTTATCATGATGAATTTGGATACCTAAAACAATTTAAGCATCATTGAGGTGCTTCATATCAAAGTTGCTGCTTAATATTAATTTTGTTTCAATTAAAAGAATAATAAAATTGCTAGTAATAAAAATATCATCAACATACAAGACAAGAATAATGAACTTTCTCTCAATGATCTTTAGATTGTGCAATGGTTTGATGCATTTTCCTTAAAATCAAGAGAAGTGACCACTTGACAAATTTTAAGTATTATTATCTAGAGGTTTGTTTTAACCCATAAATGGAATTTCTTAATTTGCAAACCATATATTATTTTCCTTCAATAAATCCATCAGGTTGAACCATATAGACATTTCCAGTTAAATCTCCATTCTTAAAAGTTTTTTTAAAATTCATCTAATAAAGTTCTAAATTAAAGTAAGTTACTAAAGTCATAATAACTTGAAAAGAATCTTTGGTGGAGATGGGTAAGAGTCTATCCTTATAGTCTCTCTCTGACTATATCCTTTTGCTACTAGTCTGACTTTGTATCTCTCAACTTTACCATTTGGACTACGCTTAGTCTTGAAGGTCCATTTGCATTCCACTAGTTTCAAATTAGAAAGTAGTTCTACAAGATCCCAACACCATTATGGGCCATGGATACCAATTCATCAGGAATGATATTTAGCCCATAAAAAGAATTAGAGCTAGAGATAACTTCTTTAAAGGTGGTAGGATCATCATCATTAAGTCAAACTTATGCTTTTAAAGATACACCAAATAATCATCACGATGTAAGGTTTACATGCTCTCTATGATCTCCTAAGAAGAATTTCTACAATAGGGTCATCATGTTCCTTATCATCTATCGTTGTTGTTATGTCATTAGTGTTATCTTGGATGGTTTGATCATATTATGAATATTAGGAAGCATGTCATCTGCAAGAAGCAAAATAGGTGACACAAACAAAAATGCAATCTCCTCTAAGGGTAACTGGCTATGGCATACTACTCTCACTGTCCAAATCATCCTCAAAGAACACAATACAATCAGATTCAATGATTTGAGTAGAGTGTGAAAGACAATAGAATCTAACCCTTGGAATCTATACAATATCCAACAAAGAATCCATTAACAGTCTTAGGGTTAAGGTTATTTAATTGAGGATTGTAAGGTCTCACTTATGCGTTACAACCCCATACATGTAAGTGTTTCAAAGTTGGATTCCTTCTAATCATGAGCTTATAAGGGGGTTTTGGCATAGATTAGATGGGCACTTGGTTGAGGATGTACGCAACAATTCTCAAAGCATCTTCCCACAAGAAACCTGGCAAGGAAGAATGACTCATCATTAATCTAACCATGTCAAGAAGTGTTCAATTTTATCTTTCTACAACTTCATTCTACTCAAGAGTTGCAAGCATAATGTGCTAGGCTTCAATAACACAATCTTCAAGGAATCTAGCAAAGGGTCTTGAGTTTCTACCAGTCTCATCGTACCTACCATAATATTATCTTTCTTTATTAGACCTTATACATTTGATATTTTTTCCTATCTTCAATTCAATGGTGGATTTAAAGGATTTAAAATCATTCAAAAAACTAGATTTCTCCTAGAGAAGATCAATCCACCAAATATTAAAAAATCATCTATGAAGTTAATAAAGTATCTATATCCATCCATACTAGTGGGTTAAATGGATCCATACATATCTATGTGAATCAATTCCAACACATCTGCATATTTATTCAATACTTTACTTTTAGGTTTAGTGGTAAGTTTTCCCTTAATACAATCAACCGAAACATCAAAATTAGATAAATCTAAGTCATGCAAAGTTCCTATAATCAGTCTCTCAATTCTATATTTAGAAATATGTCTCAAATGTCTATGTCATAGCATAGAAGAGTTCTCATTAATCCTGAAATGTTTATGGCCAACAACAAAGTGAGTAGACATGTCACTCAAATTCAACATATATAGTCCATCATATAAAACTCTTGAACCGAAAATAATGAAATTAAAGAAACCACAAACTTTCCATTTCCAAACTCAACATTGACCATATTTATCCAAAGCTGAAATTGAAATCAAATTCCTTCTCACAGAAGGTACGTAAACATTATTCAAAACCAAAATATATCTAGAAAGTAAACATAAAGATACTACTCTTATGTCTTCCACAACTACTCTAGCCCTACTTCCACAATGATCCTAGACTCAACATCACTTGGCTTCCTAAGGCTTGTGAACCCCTGCAAAGAATTCACAACTTGAATGGTTGGACCTAAGTCTAACCACAAGTGTTGGAAGAAACATCAATTATATTAGATTCAAAACAAGCTAGAGGTAGGAGTATGCCTTACCTTTGTTGCTTTTTCTTAACAAAGAAATAATCTTCCACTTTATTATCATACTTCTTATAGTAACTACAATTTTTCTTAAAGTTATTTTTTTAGGTTGTAATTGCAATATTGTCTACCTTTCTTTCTTGTTATCATTTTTGGGTTGCTTTTGTAACACATTTTCTAGTCTTTAGCACCAGATGTAAAAGTCACAAACTTATCATCAAAAGGCTTAGTAACAAACTAAACAATATGAGATTTACTTTTTTTCAGAAACACACTTTATTCAAATGTTCTCATCTATGTTGAATAGTCTTTTGAATATCATTAAACTCAATAGTAAAAATCAATGGTTCATCTTTTCTGGTTAAGTTCATATTGATAATAACTAAATACATATCCAGATATTCTTTTCAATCCTTATAATTAATTTTATTCAATATTTTTAATAAATAAATAAAATAATTATCAATTAAATAAAATAAAAATTTAATATACTTATTTTATTATATAATTCTTCTTCTTCTCTATCTCCATTTTCTTCTGTAAAATAATGGCACTACCTGCTTCCAAGTAGAAGAAGATGACTATAAAGCTTCCAAGTAGAAGAAGATGACTATAAAGGAATACTGAATCTTGTTCAATGCAAGCCTTTCTTTAGCAAGACCTTTAAACTGTCCATACGAAGATGGTTTTGTTTGTTGTAAACAGGTAATAACAGGCTCAATGAAAGGATGATATATTAACAAATTTATGTTTAATTAAATTTGATTTCATAAAATTATTTTTGTTTAAAAATAAATCTGAAATAATATAAAAAATTTTAAAAAATTATATTAAAATTAAATATAAAATTTCTCACTCAATATAAAAATTATAGTTTATTATATTAATTTAAATATAAATTTAAAATATACTAAATATGTTAGCATGATCTTCAAATCACATTTACATTACTAAACTTTATTATGAGGTCTCTTGATGCTCGTGCAAACATGCTATGAATAATTCAATTCTAACAGCATTTTAGGGCCAAGAGATAGCATATGGTTCCTGCATCTTATCTTAGAAGCAGAGGAGACAAACAGACAGTTTCCTTAAATGCATGGTACGTGGACATTTGAAAGGCCTTCGATTTACGCAGCAAAAGACTGTCTGATGCAGTGTCTTTATCAAATATAAAGCTCAACCGCACCTAAAGCCGTTGTCCCCGAATGCTCCCATTTTCTCCATTTGACCATATTCCACTGTAGATTTTCATTTTTATCACTCCCCTTTTAGTTTTGTATTTTGTATTTGTTCTTAATGCGGGTCATTCCTATTTCCTGGGTCCATATTTCATTATTTTAGATACCCCAATCATTTTAGCAACTGATCAACTCACAAATGCATCTAATTTAGTTAAAGATTTCAGAGTAAGTTCTGTTTAATGGTTAAAATAAATAAAAAATAGAATAGTTTTTTTATTATATTTTTAATTCAGTTAAAAATGTATTCATATTATAAAATTTATATTATTATATTATAATAAATATCATATTATTAAAATTATTATTTTTTAATAATTATATAAAATTACATCTATTATAGTTTTTTAATTATTTAATAGTATAAAAAATTTATATTAATAATATTTTAAAATTAACTTTTTTCAAATAACAAGATACGGTAGATTTTATCCTGTTAATATATATCATATTCTATGCTAATAGTTTAAATTCTTATTTTAAAAGAATGCTGAGTTCGAAATTAAGATAGGATACTTTTTTTTCTATTTTTCTTATCCTATATCCTCTTTAATATTTTATAAAATAATTTATTTATCTTTTAAAATACAATTTAATATTTTAAAAAATGGTTTTTCTAAAAATATTATATAAAAGTTATTTTTAATGTTTTATAAAATTTATATTGACTTAAATTTTTTACAAACATATTATATAAGAATTATTTTATTTATTTTATATAATAAAATATTTAAATTTAATAACTTATTTTAGATTTAATTATAATTTATTATAAAAAATTAACTTTTAATTAGAAAATTAAAATTTTAGTAAAACAAACAATTTATTATAATTTCATTATTATTATTGATAATTTTTTATAAAAAATTAAATCTTTTTAAAATTCGGATATTTCTTAATATTTTATATATTTCTATTAAATTTTTTAAATTAAATTATTTTAAAAATTATATTTAATTTTGATAAAAAATAATATATTCATTTCATTATAATTTATAATATATCCTATTATTATTTATCTATTTTAAATATTAAATAAAATAATATAATATTATCTAACTTAATATATACATTAATAAATATAATTTATCCTACTCATATCATAATATATCTTTATCCAACTTCTATATTTTGTTCTTCCATGTCCTATCATGTATCATCATATCATAATTATCAAATGATCTAACTTTCATATCATCTAAAAGACTAAAACTTTCTTCTCCCTTTGCAGAGACTCCAATCCATCCCATAAAATTGGTGGAATCTATTTTCGTTACCGTCGCTGCTTCCCTTTTCCCTCATTCTCTTCTCTTTCTTCAGATTCATCAATTTTTGTATAATTTCCTCAGTCCCATTTTTGTATAAAATCATTCTCTTCTCTTTGTTTCCTCCACTCTTCATTTTTTTATTGCCACTCTGTTCTTCACCTTCCATCTATAACGATGCAATTCCTCCTAATTAAAACTACTATTACCTTCATGTTCAACTTCCCAAAATATTACTAAAACAACTTTCTATTAGTTAAAATCTGACATACTTAGGGGTGGTTTCTAAATATTTTAGGTTTAAATGTATTTTTAATTTTTATAAATATAGTCAAATTTTAATCTATATAAATTTTAAATTTTTAAAAATAATTTTTGTTATTAGTTAGTATATATCTAAATTTTAAAGATATATCTAAATATATAATGCATTATTAAAAACTTACAAAAATTATTATTATTTTAAAAAATAAAATTTTATCAAATTAAAATTAATAAAAAATTAAAATAAATAAATTTAATCATATTTACAGGAATTAAAAATATAATTAAATTATTATTTTTATTATAGTATCATTGTTTTTCAAAATATTATTCATTTATACCGTTTCTGCCACCTGACAGTAATTCGGGCCTACGTCGGAGAATTCAACCAGGCCACAAGTTTTCTTAATATATTTAAATTACATGAATATTAGTGTATATCTAATTTAATGAAGTTTGAAAGTAGAAAATATTTATGATTAAAAAATAATATTAATTAAATTAAGTGAAGTAAGTAAACAAATAAGATCAACTCGTTCTCTTATTTGAATATATGATCACTATTTTCGCCTCCTTAAAAACAAATAAGAATTTCAATTTCAATTTAATTTAAAGTATTAATAGTATAAAGATATTTTCTAATATAATACTTAATTATATACTATTATATTATAAAAATTAATTTTTACAATAATTATTTTAAAAATTATTTCTATTATTTATTTTAATTTATCAATAACGTAAAAAACTTTATGCTCATAATGTATCAAGAGAGAAACAAACTTAAGAGAGAGAAAAATATCAACCTTGCTTTTAGTTTTAAAATTTAAAACTACATATATACAAATATATAGAGAAACAAGGTTCCAAAGTTTGATATTATGAACTGACATTATATGTGTGTATAAATACAGCTCACTTTAAAAAGGAAAAGGATAAATTTGTTTTTATTTTTTATGATTTTAAAAATTAATTTTTAAGTACGTTCTGCAGTGGATTTTAAATTTTAATTTTAAAATTTTAAAAATTAAAATAATTTTTAACTTTTATAATTTTTAATTTTGAAAATTGTTATAAATTGAATTAAATTATTCTATTTTATTATAAATAAAAAATATTAATTTTTAAAAATTAAATAAAATTAAAATTTATCAAATTAATAAAAATTTAAAATAATTATAATAATAATAATAATTATAATAATAATATTAATAATAATACAAATATATATAATTATATATTTTTTTTATTTTATATATTATTTAATTATAATATTTAAATTAAATAATTTGTATATTATTATAATATTTAATATTTATTTTATATATTATATAATATAAAATTATATTATAATATTATAAATTAAATATTATTTTTATATATCAAATAATATTCATTTACGAATCTATATAAAATAATAATAAATAATTAATTTTTTAAAATAAAAATAAAATTATTAAATATAATAAAAATTATTATTATTATTATTATCATTATTATTTAAATAATAACAATAATAATTATAACAATAACTATAATAATACTTATAATAGATGATTATGATAATTATATTTATAATTGTAAAATAATGATTTAATGGTGATCATAATAATAGTGATGATGATAATAGTACGATTTTATAAATTTAAATATAAATATATTTTAAAATTAAAATTAAAATTAATTTAAAATTATTTTTATTAAATAAAATTATTTTTTAAATTAATTTAAAAATAAAAAATAAAAATTTGCAACTATCATCTAGCTTAACTTATTAAATAATTTTATTAATTTCTTACTTATTAATTTATCATGCAAAGCCATCTTTGTTAATAATCCACTGACATTATATTCTTTTTATATATTAAGTAACAAGGTAGATCAATAGATTAACAACAAATAATATTTTGATTCATTTTTATTAAGCTTGCTATAAGTAACGCATCATCAATCTAATTTTTTTTTTAATTTTTAATTATGATTAATTTATTTTAATTTAATATAATTTAAATTTATATTAAAAATTATAAAAAATTATTTTAAAAAATAAAAATTTTAAAATTAAAAAAATAAAAATTTAATTATTTTAAAAAATTAAAAACATATTTAATTTTAATATTTATTATATAAAATATGTTTTTATTAAATATTAAAAAAAATAAAAAATATATTTAAAAATTTTACTTTTATTATAAGTGAATTCTCTCCTTTTATACACATCCATGTACATATCAACTATTTACTTATTTAATGTATATATCAACTATTTGTTTATTTTTAGGTTTTAAAAAAAAAATTTATACTCTTACATGTAAATGATGATTTATATTTATATATATCTTAAATGTAATGGTTATAAATTTTTTATTTTTTTAAAAGTATATAAAAAATTATACTATCATAAATAAGATGTAAATAAATACAATATATTTTTAATATATAAAAATTATTTTTCTTTGAAAAAATATTTCTAAATAATGTTGATATCCTAAAAATAAAATTATATGTTTTATTTGATTTCCACTTCCACGTTGAGAGGTGGCGCATATCACATTCTCACGAAATTAATATTAAAAGTTACTAGCAAAATGGTAATAATTTCCTATTAATTTAATTTTTTTAATTTTTTATTTTAGTTTATCTTATTTTTATTATTTTGATCTTTTATTATGTCCAAACTATTGATTTTAGTTTCTGCTATTAATTTTCTTTATGATTTTAATCTTAAAATTTTAATTTTTAAATTTATTTTTATGTTGATATATTTTTTTAAGTTTTTTATTTAAAAAATTAATTTATAATTTTAAAATTAAACATATTAATTTTATTTATATTTTATATATTATTTAAATTTTTATAAAAAAAGAATCAAAATAAAATCAAATTAATATAAATTATGTATATTAAAACCTTTTATAGACTAAGATTACATAGATATGTATTTTAGAGGTTAAATTCTATATTTATTTAAATAATATCATGATTTAATTATGGAAATTTTTAAAAATATAAATCAAAATTAAAAGTTTTATAAAATAAATAATAAATAACAGAAGCTAAAATAAAAAAAATAAACAATAAAAATATAACAAACAATAAAAAATTCTTTTAAACTTTTTAATTTTTATCTTACTATTTTTTCTACTTATCATTTAAATTTTTAAAAGCATTAAATTTTAACTAAACATGTTCGCAAATTTTCTCCGTCATAGATTTCCTAAAATTGTTAATTATGAAAATGTAAAAATATTTGTAAAACAATCGCATCTCAAGCAATTTTCTTTTTATTCTACTAATGATTGTTTTTGTCACCAACCCCTTTTTAACCACAATAATCGAAAGTTTTCTTCTAGTTGTAATCATTAAAACTTTATTTTCGAAACCCCAAATCCTAATTTTGTCCTTATATTGTTTTCTGCAAATGATCATTCGCATCATATTCATTAAAAATTAAAGCTTAATTTAGTCATTATCATGCTAATGACGTCCACTCCTAGGACTATCAAATACTATAATTCCAAATTAATGACGCTATATAGATTGTCCTTTCTATATATTCATTTGTTATGCAACCTTTTCGAAAGGCCTTTCTTCTTTCTAAATCTTGAAAATATAACATTTTAATGGCCTAAACAAACGGCATATATCATTTTGCTTTTCCTTATTCATCCTGGTTTGTATTTTAGCACTGAAAGTACATGATAATGGGTTAACGAACTTGAAATATAACTGATCTGAACATGACTTATTCAAATACCAATTCATGAAAACTGTATTGAAATATGTATGCTATTTGTTTTAAATGTTATTCTATTAGAATAAATTGAAATTTGAACGTTAGAGTATTTCTGTAAAATACCATTATTAACATCTCTTTCTTCAAACTAGTGGAGCTACCATAACTTTGATTGTCCCTGCTCCACCTTTATCTAGGTTTAAGTACAAGAATTTTGAAAAGTTAATAAAATATTATAAAAACTTAACTGAAAATATAAAGTATCGTTTGATTTGCAAAATATTTTTTGTTTTTTATTTATAAAAATATCATATATATTTTTTCTAAATTTTATATAGAAAATAATGAAAACAACTTTTTTCCATTGTTTCTATGCAAAACTTAAAAAACAGAAAAGAAATAAAATAAAAATAAAGAAACATTTTTTAAATAAAAATAAAAATAGAAAATATTTTTATAAAACAAACAACAGCTAAAATAAAATAAACCTGAGTATCTTGAGTCAACCTAGTTAGTTGTCGTGCAAGACACAAATTGTGAGTGTCAATGTTTAATCTCTCAATAGGTCTATGTACATAGCTATACAATTATAAGGTAATTGCCTTAGCTCCCAGTTTTTCGTATACCTCTCTTTTTGGCAATTTTTTGTATACATTGATTAGCATAAGGCTTAAAAAATGAATCTTTCAAGCCATTGGTTAATATGAGTGGCTATTTTTGAAGAATGAAGAATCTTTCGACTCCACTGAAAATTTATATACATTATTACTTAACAATATTTTGCAGATTTTTTAGATTAAGAAGCCTAAAAAATTGTTGAGAAAATTCCTTTGCACCCTATATAAGGTGGGGACTATTAAAATGGACTTAAAGCTGAATTTCATTAGAAGCATAATTCATAGAAAATGAATTTTGGTGAAAATAATAGTACGAGTTCACACATATATAAGTGAATAATCCATATCATATTATTGATAATATTTGTAATGGTGGTATCTGCTAAAAAAAATTTTCAAACCAAAATTGTTTACATTTCATATGAGATTAACTATGTTACAAAATATATCTAATAGATTAATCATATTATATGTTGAGAGTAGAATGTCAAAATTACTTAATTAAAAACTTTGATAAATGAATTTTCAATTCAAAAAACTAAAAAAAAAAATAGTGTGAAAATCAATTGATAATTTATATTAGACTAAACTTCCTTCATAATTTTACTTAAGGTTTCAAAATTTCGAGACACAATATTGTCTCTTCCAATACAATATTTCATTTTTAATTTCTTTATTTCCTCTCTTCCTCCCTCTTATAAAATTCACTAAAATCTTCCCTAACATGAAAAGGGAAAAAAATCAACTTACATAATCATGAATGAATAAAAGACCCCCCTTTTTTGGGCATACGGATAAAGGACCTTTGAATTTCAAAATTTAAAATAATATTAAATTCATTTCTAATAGCTAAAGCTTGTCGGTAGTTTATTATTATATATTGATTTTATATTCGTATCTCTCTAAATTGAAAAAAAAAATGAATGATTTAGAATGAATAATGACAAGAGAAGATTGAGAATGGAAGAGGGTGAGAGTGAAAGGATAACAACCAGTTAGAAATGTAAAAAGGCCCACAAATATTGAGAGCATGAATGAAGGCCCATAAAGAAAAGGAAGATGTGTGTGTGTTTTCCCAATTATAGGGTCGGTGAGTATTTCCAGCAATCCCATCATCAAATAGTGCCTATACAGTCCACCTAGCTCCTTTTTGTGTGTGGGTCTCTCTCTCTCTCTCTCTCTCTCTCTCTCTCTCTCTCTCTCTCTCTCTCTCTCTCTCTCTCTCTCTCTCTCTCTCTCTCTCTCTCTCTCTCTCTCTCTCTCTCTCTCTCTCTCTCTCTCTCTCTCTCTCTCTCTCTCTACCTTCCTCGTGATATGTCTATTTTTTGGACTTTTGTAACATGCAAATGTTTCATCATTTAATGATTTCTGCTGTAAGTATCTTTGTTCTTCCATTGAGTTAAGCCTCCACCACCTCTATCCGCGGTTTTTAGCTTGAGCTAAAACACGCCAAATTTAACTTTTTTTTTCTCAAGAAAACTAACAAATTATTTTTGCATTTATGAATATTTTTTAATTTAAAATGATATTAAATTAAAATTTATAAAAATATTAAAATTAAGATATATTGTTGATATAATATTTTAAAAATAAATTTAAATTTAAATTACTAAAATTATAATAATTTTAATTTTAATTTTAATTTATTCTAAAAATATTTTAAATTTGATATAATAAATTGAAACTTAAAATAAAAATAAATTATAATTTAAAAAATAAAAAATAAAAATAAAAATAAAGTTAAATTTTCAATAATAGGATAAGTCATATGATTTTGCAAAGACTCAATTGCGCTAATAAAATTCTTTAAAATACATTCATTTAAGAATTTGAATTCAAATTTATATTATTAAATTAGATATATCAATGTTTTAATAACAATATATTCATATCTTTGCACACGTAGATAACTATACACATGAAAATTTTATAAAAAATAAAAAAGTAAATAAATAAAAATGGATTGATAAATCATGATGACGTAAACATATGTTATTGGTTAATTATACTTATATATATATAATTTTTTTTTAAATAAAGAATAATTACATTATTTCCACCCATTTTTTATAATTCATTTTCCCTTAATCTATTTTTATTACATTACATTTTATTCTATATTTTTTATTTTTATTCTTACCTTTTTCTTATTTTTAAATTTTTAATTCTTAATTTATAACAGAACATGCATTATGTACCCAATACATATTATATCAAAGAAAGAATTACATATTTTTTTTTCAAAGATGGACCAAAATCTATGATAGTCTTTTTTTTTTTTTTTTCGAAATCTTTACGACTACAAACACATGATATTTTTTATTTGTTATTATGAGATGAAAAACTAGATACAGAAAGAGATACAAGATATACCTTTTAACATTCATACTGTAAATACATATTTCAAAACTCCAATATATTAATTAAGAGCATATTTAGCAAGGTGAAAATAACGTTTTAAATTAATTATTAATTTATTAGTTTTTTTGATTAGTTTTAATATTAATTTGATAAGAGTATTCATTTTTATATGTAATAAAATTTAAACTTACAATTTCTTATAAATTATCTCAATTGACTTAATTGAAGTATTTATTTAATGAAGATAATTTATTATAGGAATTAATAGCTAACGATGTTTAAAATATTATCTGACCTTATAAACTTATAATTTATTAGTTTTCTTCCAATTTTATCATTGTTGTCTTATCATATTTTTTTTTTTCATAAACTCCTAATTGTGAGATAGTTGATGATGTATTTACTTTTTCATAATTTTTCATACAACATTTTTTGGATTACGTTTTAATATTTTATTATTTATTTTATATTCAATATAAAAATTTAAACTTACAAATAAAATTTATTATTATTTTTAAAATAATGTAATTTAAAATTTTATTCAAAATTAATAAATGAATGTTTTAAATTTTAAATAATTATAGATTTATTTAATTATATTATAATGTATCATTTTGTTGAAACGGTAAAAAATTCAATAAAAATAGTTAATGATGTAAATAAAATTTAAATCACATTATTCTGATTTTAAAATGACAAATTATTTAAAATAAAATTTTAAAAATAAAAAATTATTTGAAGATAAATACTGTGTAGAAATTTTAGATTACGATTAAATAATTAACTTTTCTCTTTTATATTATTTTTTTAATCAGTTAAAATAAAATAATAATCTTGTCAAATACTTTTAATTTAACCTGTTAGCTTATTAGGTTAATTGTTTCTAACTTTCAATTTTCGCTTATTTTTCTATTTTTAAAAATTTATCTAATATTTATTAATTTTATTAAATATATTTTAATTAATTTAATAAAATAAATTATATATATCTTGATTGTTCAAATAAATTTCATTAACGTTAAAAACAAATTAAACATATTTTTGTAGTATGATATAAAACAAGATTGAATTCTTATTTTCTGCTTTCAAGATATAAGCGTCATTATTTTTAATTTTTTTAAAAGTTAACATTAATTTTCTCGTTTAATTATGTAAAGTGTATTTAAATTAGTCTGCTTTTATCTGATTGAGATAAATGAGCGTAACCCTAATTTGACATTAACTTGATGGCATTTTGTATAATTGGAGTAAATTAATTAATAACATTTTATATTACCAAAGGATATAATGATTGTTAAAATATTTGAAAGACAAAGTAGTGTTATTTTATATAATCGAGGAACTAAATTAATGTGAAGAAAAGAATATAAATTTAAAACAATAGCCATCCTTGTGTAATTTAGAAGAAATGAATTTATTCTAAAAATAATTTATTTAAAAATTATTTTGTTTGATAATTTTTTATAAGATATAAAATTAATAAATTTAAATTTTTTATATTGATTAAATTTATAAATATTATAAAATTTAAAAATCATTGAATACTTTAACAAATAATGTCAAATTAATGTATAATATTATTATGTTATCCTATATAACATTTGAGATGAATAAATAATAATAGGCTAAGTTATAAATTATATTAAAATAATTTTTTAACATAATTAATATAATTTTTTAAAAAATAAATTTTTACATTTATTTTTATTTTTAAATAGAAATATATAAAATATTTTATAAATTATTATAATTACAAATTCATTTTTGCATATAAGTAATATTAGAAAATTATTATTATAGTTATATTTTTTAATTTTATTTTTTTACAATTAAACTTTAAATATTTTTATCATAAATTATAGTTAAAAATAAATATAAAAATTAAAATTGTATTTTATAAAAAGGATAAAATAAAAACATATTTTTAAAACATAATTATTGAAATAATTTTAATATTATATTTTTATAAAATTATTAAAATTATATTTTATAAAATAATTTAATTTATGTTTTTAAAAAATTAAAATTAAAAATGTACGAAACAATAGTGAAATATTAAGCGAAAGAGATCGAGTTTGCAAGGCAACCAGAGGGAGGGGGATCACGTTAAAATTTTTTAAAGTATTACTATTTTGGTAAAATTTAAAATTTATTTATTATTTAAGTGTATAAAATTATTTAAAAAAATCTAAATAAAATAATTTAAATTTTAAATTTTTTAAAACAAATTATTTTTTCTTATTTGAATCATCTATCCAAACATAAGAGAATTAGTTAATTACTCCATTCTAACTAAATATGTATAAAAGCACCCTTAATGTTATTTTTCACTATTAAGAATTTATAAAGAAAATATCTTAAATAATAAAACTTAATTGTTATTATTTTCTCCATTAATTATTAAAATAAGAAAAAAGTAAAAATAATATCATATTTTACAATTATGAATAAAAATGAAAAAACAAAAAGTAAATTAACCACAATCTAAGAAACTCATATCTCGAATGCAATAAAAAGAATGCGAAAAGGGAGAAGATTCAAATTGGGTTCACATTTTAATGCAGACGAATGTAGGGGCAAATTGGTGAATCAGGAACCCATAGATGTTAAAGAATAAAGATAACCATTGGATGGCATATTTGATATTTTAGTTCAAATTTAAGTCTCATATGGTAACAAAGCATGCATATAAGGCCATGCCCCTCTCTGCTACAATGCCATGCTCTTTCTTTTTCCTTTTTCCATCTTCTTCTCTTTTCACCTCATTTTCCCGAAGTTTCTGAGTTTCTCATCCCATACAACATGAAGGGAATGTTCATGTTTCTGTCGGTGCTCTTATGTGCCACCTTTCATGTCTCCTTCTCCTTTACGGACGGTAAGCTACAAATTATCTATACGTATATAATGTGTATACATATACGTAACCGTATATGTAAACACTTAAGGATACTCAACATTCATCATCTTTATCATTTAGCTTGCAAAGCAAACACTTCCTTTGTATAGCCAAAGAGGAAGTTTTCCATTTTCACATATATAGAGTATTTAACACACACCAATGTGTCATATACATTTTGATATATTAGTAATATTAACTTTTCATATTATCAATTAATTAAAAGCATTTTAAATATAATTTTTATTTATATAATAGTTTATAATTAAATATTTATGTTATCATTGTACTTGAATTAACTTTATTAAAAAAACTAAAGGGATGAATTGTTTTAGTGTAAGTTCATTGATGTGGACATCATTTATGAATATGATCTGCATCTTTATTGGTCTTTCTGGCCTTGACATTGAATTATATTGGGGTTAGTTAATAGCTTAGGATATATGAGGGTGACATGAGCATTGTACGGTTGTCATAAATTTGTTTTATTTATTTTATTTTGGGACCCACATTTTTAGGCTAAGCATATAATGGATGCATGATGCTCTGAAAAATCACATGGCCTTGTATGCTAACTAGGCTTAGGAGTGGAGACAATCAGATAGGTGGCGCAGACCACCACATGACATCAGAAGTTTTTCTGAAGAAACTTTACCATAACTGGCAACTGGCCAATTTTGACACAGTGCTGGAAGGAATTGGATAGGGGACTGCATTAGTTTGCATTCTGCATTCAATTTGGTTGGGTTATAAACTCTTTCTTGTTCATTTTCAAGAGTGGTCCTATGAAATAACATGGACATTAGTTTATTATAAGATCAAGTCTTTATTATATACTACATAAAAAAATACCATATATAATATATTCTTTGTTAGATAAAATATTAAATTATCAAGGTAAATATTGTAATTTTTTTAGCATTGAAAATTAATATTATTATCAATATATTATATTATTAATATTTGTATTAACAATTTGAGACCATTTAATTTTAAAATATTTCTGTTTTTATTTCTTATTTTACTGTTAATAAAAAAAGTATTATCTTACTTTTGTATTATTTTCTATCTATAAAAATTTTTGTATAGAAAACAACAAAAATTATTTTTTTTTTATCATTTTTACTATTTTTATATAAATTTATGAAAATAACAAGATAAAGTAAAATAATATTTTTATAATTAAAAAATAGAACAGAAAACATTTTATTTCAAATCAAAACAGTTTCTTAACTTTGGTTAAATAATATTATATGATATGATATGATATGACATAATGTATATTAATAACTCTGGGTCTAACACATTAATTGATGCAGGACTAGTGGCAAATGGGAATTTTGAGTTGGGGCCAAAGGCAACAGACCTGAAAGGCACGGTGGTGGTTGGTGGGAGCCACGCCATACCAGAGTGGGAGATTTCTGGCTTTGTTGAGTACATAAAATCAGGGCAGAAACAAGGTGACATGTTGCTGGTGGTGCCAGAGGGTGCTTATGCTGTGAGGCTTGGGAATGAAGCTTCTATTAAGCAAAAAATAAAGGTTATTAAGGGAATGTACTATTCCATCACGTTTATGGTTGCACGCACATGTGCTCAAGAGGAGAAACTCAACATTTCTGTGGCTCCAGATTGGGGTGTCATTCCAATACAAACATTGTATACAAGCAGTGGTTGGGATCCTATTGCTTATGGTTTCAAAGCTATGAGTGATGTTGTGGACATGTTGATTCATAACCCTGGCAAAGAGGAGGATCCAGCTTGTGGCCCCCTTATTGATTCTATTGCTCTCAGAACTCTCTACCCTCCCAGAGCAACTAACAGTAAGTTTCTCTCTTTTTTTAGGACTAACAATCACATTTTCATCCTTCACAATCATTTAATTCTTTATAATCTAGTCACTAATTAAGTTTTAGTTCCTGATAATAGATGTAGGAGCGTTAATAGATATTAGTGTGTTGTTAGAGCATCAGTAATGATGGAACCAAATTCTAGATTGCTACTTTCATTAATTTTCATGTCACCAAATGGTCACATGCGAATACAGATGGACAGACTGTTTGATTTGACGTAATATTCCTTGAAATCATTGCTAACATAACAGTTAATTAGAATGCTTAATCAAAGAAAGCACATAAGAACAAACATTAATAGCTCAAGAGAATGAAGTAATTGGACTAATACCTATAGAGGAAACTAGTTAAATATATGTTGGCATGTTTATACATACATGTCAGACAATAAAAACCATTGGTTGTGGTCCTATATTCATAGTTCACCATATAGAGTTAGGTTGGTAGGATGTTACAATCATATTTATGAAACGCAATTATGCATTCTTCTATCCCTGTGAAACTTCTCTTGGAACTAGTACGAAAAGACCAGCATAAATTCAAATTCACATTAGGCCTGACACTAGAATACAACAGTTGTTTTCTTATTACTTCATTGCATGTTTGATATTGGAACCAGTTCACGGTTCAGTACTTACATAGGTGAATAAAACAGTTCATATTTTACAGACCATTGCCCCCTTTAAAAGTAGAAAAATATCTACACAAAATTAAATGCCTGTCAATGTATATATAAAATTTGATAACATATATGGGACCAATGCAAGCAATGAATACTAACTGTCCAATTTATTTCTTTAGTTAGGTGACTATTTATGCACAATGTACCTTTAACTTCTACCAATTCAGAATTTTATAGCCACTTCATGATATTAAGTTGTTGAATAAATTAATAATCAAATTAGTCCAGGATTGGTTATATCTATTGATTGATCATAATTGTTGGATAAAGATGTAACACTCTTCATATTTATTTAAATTTGATCAAATCTTCCACAGAGAACATATTGAAGAATGGTGGATTTGAAGAAGGACCCTATGTGTTTCCAAACTCAACATGGGGAGTGATAATCCCACCCAACATTGAGGACGACCACTCTCCTTTACCAGGATGGATGGTGGAGTCTCTAAAGGCAGTGAAGTACATAGACTCAGACCATTTCTCAGTCCCTGAAGGCAAAAGAGGAGTGGAACTAATAGCAGGGAAAGAAAGTGCCATTGCTCAAGTAGCAAGAACCATTCCAGGCAAAACCTATGTGCTGTCATTTTCCGTGGGTGATGCTAGCAATTCCTGCGAAGGGTCTATGGTTGTAGAAGCATTTGCGGGTAAAGACACTATAAAAGTGCCTTATGAGTCCAAAGGCAAAGGTGGGTATAAGCGTGCGGCCCTTAAGTTTGTGGCTGCAGGCCCAAGAACACGTGTCATGTTCCTTAGCACATTCTACACTATGAGAAGTGACGATTTCTCTTCACTCTGTGGGCCTGTCATTGATGATGTCAAGTTGCTCAGCGTACGTAAACCTTAAGCGGATTATTGGGCCTATTAGGGTGTGAGGCTAAAGAATCAAAGTATTATATATGGGTTCTTAGTTTTTGATTTTATTTAGTTATTAGGATTATATAATAAGAATGTTTCTTTCTCTGTTTTTTTTTAAGAGACGCGAGAGTAACGAGTATGATTTTTAATTTACTATGAAAATAAGTGTGTATAACAAGTATCTCTATAGACGTATAGTATACACTGGCGTGTTTCTATGAATCATTTCATGTATTCTACTGGAATAAACGATGTCAAAGAAATATAGAGTATTTATAACCTTGCTTTTTATGCTATAAATTTAATTTTAATTATTTGTCATTATTATTGATATAAAAAATTCTTAAATTATAATGTGAAAATTTTAAGCCTGGATGTAGATTAGAGTTAAATTTCCAATTCGCATTAATTTAAAAGTTTTAGACAAGGTTTTAAATTTTTTATGGCTATAAGTATACATCTCTACCTTCTTTTTAAAATATACATCTCTATTTGATAGTATTTTTTCAAAAAGATGATTCATATTTGATTTGGTCAAGCCTTCAACACTCCAACATTCACTAAATCTGCTTCCGGTGAAAGATGGTAACGATACTCTTATTTTAGAGTAGTATTTTATTTTTTATTTTATCTTTATTTTATATATTTGTCTCTTATTCGTTAAAATTTATCATTTAATCTTCAATTTATATCATCGTTTTTTAATTGATGTTTGGTGTCATTTATTGTTAACAAAGTGGTAAGATGAAATATTAAATGCCACCTAAAATTTAAGTTGAATTTTAAACAATGTGTTTTGATGTTAAAAAAGGATATTGATCATTAAAAAATAAAGATAATATGGTTCTTTATTTTTTCTTTTTTCTTTATTATAGGTTTGTCTCATCCATACTTCTTTTTCGCATTTCTTTTTCATCTCATTTAGTTTAAAAGCTTTTTCCATGAATAGTGATAGAAGATCCATTCGAAATAGTGGTTCAAAATCATCATAACCATCTTATAGGAGGAAATGGATTTGTGAGGTGTTATTGGTATTAAGTTGTAATCAAGATGTTTGGTTTGTAAAAAAACCTATTAAATTGTACTATGAATTAGATATGACATCAAGATAGGTCAGGGGTGGGTTTTATGTTCCCGCCCTCATCCCCGACCTTTAGTACCCATTCCCTATCCCTGTCGGGTTTAGAAAATCAACCCCCTTTCCCTATCTCTGAGCGGGGTCGAGAAAACCTGCATCGCACCTATGCCTTTTGTTTATATTTATATTATAATTTTTTATAATTTATTAAATTATTATATATTTTATTACTTTTATAACTTTATTAATTTTATACGATGCTTATATAAAAATAAGAATATTTTAGTCATTTTTTACATAATGGGACAGGTTAGGGGGCGAGGTAGGTATCAATGCCCCCATACCTACTCCCATATCCATTTTTAAAAATCGAATTTTACCTAAATTCGTCCTTAACCTTGATTAACTTGAGTCTTTTCCGTTAAAATCAAAGTGAGTTAAGTTGGGCTAAGCATAAGTAGTTTTTCCATCTCTACTGTGAATACCCTCAAATGAAGGTAGTTAGTCTTTATGTTGAATATATGTTTTTTTGTGATTTTTTCTAGTTATGATACTTGTTAACTTTTACAACATGCATGATATAGGTCAATGACAGATCTAGATATTTCTTATGATTTGATAATGATACATGTTATTGAAGTTGCAACTTATGATGAAGAGTGGTTTAAGAATATTTGCTTATGAATATAGATAGCAAACTTAAGATACTAAATTATATAATGATGTTGTTGTGTGGGTTTTTGTATATCTTTTTTTGGATTTTATGTAAGGAATTAAGTGTACTTTATAGAGTATGATAGGATTGTTGAATGTGAGAAATAACTTTCATTTAAAGGTTCTTTAATGTATAAATTTTTAAAGCAACAATATGTCATTTCATTATCCATGGATGTTCAATGTAACAAATTTTAATTTTATTTTATTCCAAATTCTTTATAAGAATGCATATGATTATTTGATATCGGATTAAGAAAGCTAAGCCCATAACAATAACATAATATTTAACCAATTCATGAACAAAATCATATACATATACATTGGTCAATAATTAACATAATGATGTTACTATTAATTTACTAAGAATTAGGTTCAAAATTAAACAAAGTATTTAATAAAAACATGAATAAATAATCAATCTTAAACATTTGCAATTGGTAAAGTTGATGATGGACTTGCTGGTGGGGAGGATGCTTTAGCCAGGAAAACTTTTGTAAGTGGTGTTAGTTTATACTTAGTGCAGGTTGTGCAGTTAGGTCAAGTTGTGCAAATGAAACAAGTTGTGAAGGTGCAGGTGATCCTGATCTTCTTTTTTTTTTTGGTATGAGTACCATGTTATGCTTTATGAATAAGTTGCCTTTAGGTGGTGACTAAGATTGAATTGTGTCTATTTCATTTATTACATCAATAACAGATTGACTTAATGCCGGCCTAATTGATACAACTCTAGCAATCTTAGCAACATAAGAAGTTCTAATGCTTGAATCACCTTCTTGAACTATGGAAAAACTTCCTAGAAGCAAAGTTATCATCAAAGTTTGCAAGAGCTTTCAACTAATCAAATCTTCATGAATCATTATATTCTCAACCATATGTAGTCTTTTGTTTAATAAATCGACCTTTTTCCTTAGAAGAAGATTTCTTCAACCATCGTAACCTTTCATTTCCTACCCTTCCTATCTTTAGCTGAGGTTTCTCCTTTGGACATGCATTTCCTTTTTTTTTCTCTCTTTACAACCTTATTCCCTCTCCTCCTAATTGTATTTTTTTAGGATGCTTTTCTTATATCATGAATGTATCATTAACACCTAAATCTCCTTCAACATTCTTTGCATCCCCTAATAAACCCTTCATATTGCATGGTTCTTCATCATCACTTAATCCACCTTCAACATTGATTACACCTCTTGATAGATCCTATATACTTCCTACCGCTTCATCATCACCTAAACCACTTTGTATATTTAATGTAGCACCTGATAAACTTTCAATGTTGCCTTCATAAATAGGCATAACCTTTTGTTTCCTACGTATCCCACCTTTGGCACATCTTTTTTTGAACAATCCTTTCTTGTCTATTGTTTTCCTATTTAGAACTTTCTTCCCTCCCTTGCTTCTATGTGAATTAGCTTCTTTAGTCTCTATTTGTATAACTTTTGTTTCTTCAACACCTTCTTATGCATGTGTTGCTTTTATCATAATTGTATCATCATCACCACCAAATTCAAAGTCCACATAACCTATTGCTTCTTCCCTACCTAAACCACCTCCCGTAGTTGATTCATCTTCAGCACCTTGTCCAGTTTCACCCCATTGTAATTGACATCCATCCACATTGGCTTTAGTTTCAAAGGCCAACTATTCCTGCATAACCTTCAACACATCTCTAAGTACTGGTTCATCAACTTCTTGCATCCTACTTTCCTAACCATCTTCTTCCATCCTTACTCTTTCATCAACTTCCTCTAACCTATTTTCCTCTGCAACTTCCTCCATCCTACTTCCCTTTTTAGCTTCCTTTATCCTCAATCCCTTATCTCCTCCATCCACCTTATCCTTATCTTCCATATCCTTCAACATAACTTTCAAGTCTGTCTCCTTAACATCAGTGACAGAATGCTCATGGTATATATTTTGTTGTCCATCATTTTTCTAAGCAACATCAACCATATCCAACAAGTCAGCATTAAGCTCCAAACACTTAAACCCATCATCACTAAACCTATAGGCAAGGTCTAACCAAAATACATTTTTCACATTTATATATCCTAAGTGTTCACCAAACCTATAACCAACAATGAAATTATGACTTTAGTGACATAAAGTAGTCTCATATTTAAGTAGAATATTTCTCCCATCATTTAATTTGAAATGGAATAGTCTCAGATTTACAATTCCTTCGTTCAATAACATCGAGTAGTCTCAAATTTAAGTAGATGATTTCTTTCACCTTATTTTATTTTTCTTTAATTAATGTAATGCTTGTTATCATCGTTTAATTATAAAATTATGTAAATGTAGGATGATCAAATGCATACGTGAGTGATTAGTTAGGTTACTAGTCCAGAGTATATATTAATACTACTATGGATTATTCAATTTGTGAGCTTAATTAGATTACTAATTTTGAGTGTGTGGATATGTTGCTGTGGATGATGAATATTAAAGGCAACTATTTCATATATGTAAGTGTTTTGTTATCTAAGAGAAATCGGAAACCAATAATGAATATATCATCTATATGCGTATATGTATCTCATTATTGTTACTAATGATGATAAACACTAAAAAATAGTTCATTGATATTATACTACTATTAAAGCAATGATGTTAATTATAAGTCCCTTTTTTACTTTTGTTTTTAATGTTTATATGAGTAAGAAAATAATATAACGATTCTAAAAATCTTTTTATTGACCATTTTCTTAAAATTTTATAGAATAAATTAATAATAATTTCATCAAAAGATAAAAGATAAAGAAATATTTTATTTAAATAGATATTAAAATGCAACAATTAAAAAAACTAAAGCATATTCTAAAATACAATTATAAGATAAAATAATATGTCTAAAATATAGATTCCTTATAATTATAAAATATTCTAAAATATTCTTAAAAGGTGTAAAAAAGAATAGGTTGGTTGTATATCTTCTAACGTGCTTATATGCTGAAAATTTATTGGGTAATGGGACTTAAGGTTGAACCAACTTGAATATCTCTTACTACTACTATTACAAACACCTAATGAATTGGATATTGATATCAATTGTCTGTTTTGATCAGACTCGGATGGCTAAATCCAAAATTTCCATTAATTGAGGCAGACTATTATGTGGCCCAATTTTAACTGTTTCTATATTGGGTTTAATCGCGTGTTAGGTAAGGTAGATGAAACCAGCAGTATTAATAAAATTATATGTCCAATGATTTGAAGAAACAATTTCCCTTGATAAAAATTTACCATAATTCATGTTATTTATGATCAATAGTTCATAATTTAATATAATTCATCAATAACCAATAATTTATCAAAATTTATTTTCATAAATCAAAATTTATTTTCATAAATCATAAATGTAAAACAAGAACTTAAATTATGTCCTCAAGACACCGACCTATGTACGCATGAATATTACATATCCTTAGGCCTCCAAAGTAAATAACTACATTAGCAATTAACGGAAACTTAAAATAGTATACTAAATAGGAAAGGTTAATTAAATTATATGAAATGGAAGAAAATATAACTTTAAAAAATAAATTAGCAATAGAAATGAAAATATTTTGGTAAATTTCATCAAAAAATTAGCAATGAATCAATTTCTCTATTCTACAAGTGCCAACATTTAACATAATAGCCAGTAGTCATTATAAAGGTATTTTGAAAATTATGGCCTTCTTCTATGAAAGAAAAAGTGATTCAATAAATTTAAAAATTATTATTATCACGTTAAAAATTACAACATTGAATTTAATTGAAATTTGTTATCTATGAAAGATACATACAAAAGAAAGATTCAGCATAGGTATCATTTTATATAAGTTTTAGACTTTTATAGTAGGCTTAACAATAAAATTTTATTACCATAAAATTGGTATTAAAAAAAGATTAAATTTGTTATATAATAATTGAATCAAGTTAAAAATTGCTACATAGAATTTAAATGAAATTTGTTACCTATTGATGACACATCCAAAACAAAGATTTATCATAGATACACCATTGATTCTAAACTTTTAAAGCAGTCTTAATAATGAAGCTTGATCGTAATAAAATTGGTATTAAAAAAGAATTAACTTTTCAAAATAATTGAAGTAAGGTATACCTTACCAAAAGCATATTGTCACATCCCCTGTTCCATGTAGTTTAAACTTTAAAAGAAAATGTATAATGTAATAATAAAAAAATATAATCAATTAAATAACAACTTAAACAAAAAAAATATGAACAAAAACTAAGCATATATACTGAAAAGAAGTGATTGACAAAAGGTAGAAAATATAGTACAATGGATAAACCATTCAACAATTATCATACTCATTAATGATTATTTCAAAATCACAAGTCTAACATGTTAAGATTCTACAAAGGTTGTAACAACATAAATACAATTCTAAAGAAAAGTAGTATGAAAATGAAAATAGAAAATCAAATAATTAAAGTTGTGAAAAGCTTAAAATAAGAGAGGAAAGAATACAACTATATAATTTGAGATTTCATCCGATATGCATCAGTTTAGACTAGGGGAGATCTTGAAGTAGATGTTGTCCCTCCTTGAATTTCCTAGGTTTGTTGAAAAAAATAAAAAGTTAAATGTTATAAATAGAAAGATACAATAAAAAATTAAAAATGAAAAATTAGTAACAATTACCTCATATGACTTTTGAAAAAAATTTCAAATAATCATTAATATTCATACCCTTAAATTGATATAGTGAGTGTCTCATCTAATTTTGGATACAAATTAATGTTTTAGTCTTTTCTAGGGATAAAGAGCTTCCAAATGTATCAAATATCTTAACCCCAATGTCGAATGCACCTTTTGAAGCGATAGTGAAAATTAGAAGGGCTAACACATTTCTTATCTTAAAAGAAAGTATGAGAAAACACGAGAGGAATTCTTTTAACTTTATAAATATGCCAAAATTGTCATCCCCATCAACATAAGGTTAAAAGATACTTATAAACTTTATTCTTTTGATCAATGGAAATTTTCTTCCTCAAACGCTCTCTGAGAACATCTATCCTTGCTAAATGTGTATATTTATGAGAGAAAATTTTCAGTACAAGAACCCCTTTCAGTGAAGAATGAGATATATGTGCACTATTATTTTTTTACCTATACTCATCAACATACCAATTATACATTTTGGTCAAATTCCATTTCATAGTAAAGAATATTTATTTTAAAAATCTATATCATCTTTGTACATATAATTGAAGGACCATTCCACATACATCAACTTGTGCTAGGGGTTAAGAATTACATCAAAGTACAAAAGTTGATTAATGTGGATAATATTCTCCCATTATTTCTCATATTACTTTTTCACTTCAAGACCCTTAGTAGCCATGATAGAATTCAGATTCATTGAATATTGTTTTATCTTATGAAAAATCAAAGCTAACTAGTGAAAGACTACATGAATGCTAACATAAATAAAAGATGAGAAATACTTGGTTGCATCATAGAAGATTTTCATAAATTTCATGAATGCCCTAACATTATACCAATTAAATTTGGATGAGAAAGAAATAATCAAAAAATAAGGTGAAACATTGTCATCCTCAAACTCTAGAGTCTCACATACTTTTTGAAACTTTTTAGCTATCTCCAACATCATATAAGTAAAATTTCATCTTGTGGGAACATCATGACATATAAGTTTTTTAGAAGGGATTTTGAAGAACTCAATGCATTTTTTAAATTTATCCATCTTTGTAAGGGAGGACCTAACAAATCTAACAATATTTTTTATAACTACTATAAGGGCATGTATAACATTTAACCCATCACTTACCACTAGATTTAGATTATGCACACAACACCTCATATAGAAATTTTTTTCATTAAGTACTAGCCTATAAAAAATGTTCAACCTCTTTTTTAGGTAAATAATTGTCATATCATTGGATGATGTATTATCTACACTGATTGTGGAGACATTTCTAAGCCCTTATTCCCTTAATACTTTTTCATCTTGTTCATCCATTATATCTCCCTTATGATTCAATATAACACAAAAACATAAGATTCTTTTTTGATATCTCCCTTATGATTCAATATAACACAAAAGCATAAGATTCTTTTTTGATAGGTGTAATCATTATCAATAAAGTAGGCTGTCAAAACTAGGTAGTTCAGATTTTGAATGAAGGTCCAACAATCTATAATCAAGGAAACCCTTGTGCAATTTGTTCTAAAAGAAACCTTCAACTTTATCTTTTCATCAAGGTATAGTTGAAAATAGTCCCTAACAATAATATGTCTAGAGAGGATGACAAATTGACGTTGGAAACATTTACAAAAGTATATAAAACCTTTACCATCAACCAATTTGAAAGGCTGTTCATTTAGAATGATAAACATACAAAGAGCTTTCCTACAACCTTCTACATTAAATCCCTGACTTGTTGCAACCAGATTTGCTACATTTACAGTCCTACTACGACCAAAGGTAAGGATACTTTGGGAGGGATCACCACTAATTGCATAGGTATATTTAGAGCATATTTTAAGGTAAGCCAGCATGTTTGAGGTTCCATGAGTCTTGATATTATAGTAGTTATATGTTGCTTGGGGTTTTTTTACCCTTAATTACAAGTAGTCTAGTAAAGTAATCTCATGTAGAAGGAGTTTTTCATAAACTACTTGCATTGAGTTTCCTTTTTCTAGTGGTTTGATGAAGAAAATGGGAAGAATTAGCTCCCACAACTTCAAGTTGTGGTGCAGATGTAAGTGTAAGGCCTTAAATATCTACTAAACATAGTGTGAGGGACTATTATTGTTGGATTTGGGAAAGGGTCAAATTATGATTAGACTGCTTCATACTGCTTAAATGAAGAAATTGTGATTAAGTCAAATTATATTCTACCCATATTAAGATTTAAAAAATTCTTATATTTAAAGCAATAGCTTGCTTTAGTAAGTGAAAAATTTTGTATTCCATGCAACTACACAAAAGATTAGATGGAAATAAGATCAGATTTAAAGCACCTTCAATTAATAGATCAAATTCTAAGATTTACAAATTAAGAATACAAAAAAACATTATATCAGATTTACAAATTTAAAACATCTTCAATTAATAGATCAAAAATTTATATTTACAAATTAAAAACATATGAAAATATCATATGAACTTTAAAAATTTAAAAGCACTTTAATTATCAATAAGATATTCAAATTTATAAATTAAAAACACATGAAAATATCATCAGATTTATAAATTTAAAACCACTTCAATTATCACATTACAGATTCAAATTTACAAATTTAAAATACATGCAAATAACAAATTAAATTTACAAATTTAAAACTCTAATTATCATATGAAAAATTCATATTTACAAGTTAAAAACACATGCAAATATCATATCAAATTTAAAAATTTAAAATAATTTCTATTATCATATCATACATTTATATTTACAAATTTAAAAGGCATGCAAAGGATAGATCAAATTAACAAATTTAGAATAACTTCATTATTAGATGAGAGATTCATGTTTACATATTAAAAATGTATGAAAATATCATATCAAATTTACTAATTTAAAACAACTTCAATTATCATATCAAAAATTTATATTTACATATTAAAAACATATGCAGATATCAAATCAAATTTACAAATTTAAAACACATGCAAATAATAACTCAAATTTACAAATTTAGCATCCAACAAGTAGGACTAAAAATTAAAGATAAATATGAATAAAAAATTTAATCTAACATATTCAAGAAACATAAACATGTCCTAAACTTTGCAAGACTCTTCTAAATTCTATTACTTGCTTTATTAAACTCCAACTTTTCAAAGGCTTGATCCACATAAAAATATATTTTGATAAAAATTAGGTCAACACAAATACATAAACATGAAACAACATACAAAATTAAATAACGAATACATGCTTAATAATGAATAATGATATCATATTTACCATTGTAGTCACAAATTTAAGGAATAGGGGTAACATAAACTGAACAATCGTCAATGATATCATCTACATAATGCAAAAGTATTTAAGCCCAATGGAGTATTACTTCAAAGAAACTAAAATTGAAAAGTATATATGCCTTTAATAAATTTTTTTATTAGGTATGATTGTTGTAGGAATAGGTTCTGCCTAATCAGTCCAAAAAAATGTTTTACAACTCAATCATAAAAAGTTAGTCATTATACTTACAAATAGCAAGATAGATGTAATTAAGTACAATAAAATTGTATCTAGCTAAAATCATTTAGCAAACTAGCAAACCAACGAAAAAATGAATAAAGTAAAAAAAAAAAAGATACCAACATTAATAATGAAAAATCCTGAAAATTTATGATGAAACAAAGCGTAAGTACAAAATAAAATACATCCATGTATGAATTATGGTAATCACTAATTGGTAATGGTAATTAGTCACCACAAAATTATTACTACAAACATGAATATTGAATCATACCAATTTGTTTTTTTAAAACAAGATAATTGGGGATGCTAATAATTATGGCATGAATTTGTAAAAACTTACATGAATGTTCAAACTTGAGAAAAAGCAAACCTTTATGAATGCTACATCATACCCATTCTCCCCTCTACCTTCAATTTTACATAAAAAAGAAAAGGCAAACCACATGTTAATGACTTCATCCAAACAAAAACTCCATTTAGAGGTAGAATCCTCAATCTTGATTATATGTAATCTTTGCTACTCATTAATCATCACATATAAAGAAAGGAGGAAAATAGGTGTCAACGAAAAATAAACATAGAAAATATCAAGCCCAAAAAATAAGATTGATAACCCTAAACATAAAAATAAAATAAGAAAAATTCTAGGCAAGTGAAAAAAAATTACATAAAAACTAAAACATAGATAAGTGAACAAAATAAAGTCTTACCCAAAAATGAGATCGAAGATGACAAGTGAAAAAGTTAGCAATAGAAAGAATGTAGAAAAATGGTGTGGTGAGATTGATTGTAACCAAGACGAAGACATTGATACATGAATAATATAAAAAAAGGAGTGAATAGTAATGATATTGAAAAATGATAATATAATACCAAAAATACAGAAAAAAATATATATTAACAAATAACAAATCATAGCCAGGATATAAGACTACTAGCATGGCATAGAACTAGAAGATAAGTGACCTGAGAGATTAGAGTTAATTGGTTATGTCTAAAATACCAAACCCTAACAGAGCACAATGATGGAAAAAACGAGAGAAAAAGGGAGAAATGAAAAACAAAAAGATGAGAATTTAAGAGAATGAGACTAAGCATGTAATGTAGGGTTTTTTTAATTAGTTGTACTCTCACTCTTTAGGACATGTGCCGAGGAAAGAGCCAACCCAAAACTAAAAGGCCCACTATTAAACTATAAGTTTATACAAGTTTACTCAAGTTCAATCATTGACGAAATAGATTTTGAAACTCACACCTAAGCATATTAAGTTATTGACCCATTTTATTCACCTACTAAACTAGATACCAACTCACATTAATTGAGCAACATATTTGGCCTTTCGGGTTAGATGATTTTTATTAAGCCCATTCTGAATGCTCATTCCTAGATCTTGATATAATGTGTGTGATGTATTAGGAACGAAAATATGCATGGATGTAATCTTCATTAGATAAAATAAATTTTAATTTAATTAATTCTAAACTATGAAATATTTGAGATACATATAGAAATTAATTTAAGTACATATTTTTATCAAAATATATATTTTATAATAAAAAATGTAAAAAAGTTATTTTGTAATTAAAAAAAAAGGTCATAAAAACTATTGACAATAGCTTCTAATTTAACATGGAATTAGCAACATCACATATAAGGGTGAGAATGAGCCTAACATTTGGCAAGGAGTTATGAGCTACCTGTTTAAAGTTTGATCTAAATTGTTTGTTGAAAAGATAAGTTTAGACTTTTTAAAAAAAATTAAAAAAATAAGTCTGGCTTAAGCTCATAAAAATATCCTTTAAACATATAGGAGTCTATTTATTTATATATGTTATATATTTAAATATATTATATTTATCTAATGTTAATAAGTTTACTTAAATTTTCAAAAATTAAAAATTTTAATTTTCAATTTCAAACAAAATCAACAGAATAGAATCTTTCCTTTATCATCCATCATTTATTTAGTCTACCTCTAACCTTGTACTTTACTCCTTCAACTCCTAGTCTCCCACCCAGTATGTGATTTAGAAATTAGAATCTTTCATCTATCATTTTCCTTCACTTTACTCCCAATACATGATTTTTGAGTCTTGTGTTACTTTTAGATAAAATTCTTTTAAGCATCATTTGTTCATTACTATGTTTAAAAGTCTCATTTTACTTTTATCTATTTATTTTAACAATTAATGGACTGATTTTAACAATATAGAATTATGTTTCATGCACATAGAGTTTGTTCTTGTCGCAACCGTAATTCCGACGAGACGACGAACTCTCTAAAATTTTAAAAAATGATTTGTTTTGATGATGTGGAGTCGCCACCAAATTTTTGTTTAAGGGAAAAAGATTTGGAAAAACCCTGGACGAGATTTAGGTTCGGGAGTCGGTTACGAGTGGGGAAGGTGTTAGGCACCCCACTCGCCTGTTCCGAAGAACAGTACCCTTAAATTGAGTGTGTGATTTTGAAAACTGTTTGGATCCCTTTAATGTGAAAAATAATTTGATGGAGGTTAGCCTGACAGGACTTGATCCTGCTCCTACGTATTCCCTGGTGCAATGGGAAACTCAAGGCTTACGTAGTTCTGGTTTGTGAAGGCTTGACCTTCGAATAGTGTTTTGAAAGAATGTTTGAAGATTTTGCTATTTGAAAAGAAGCTTTATTTGTAGGAGGGGTCTTTGGCCCACTCATGCACAAGGCTCGAGGCGGCTAAGGCAGCACAGGGACCTATATGAACTACTAAATGCTGAACAACAAGTAAACCGCCAGTTCCCCATTTAGAGCCCATTGCGGGAGACCTAGAATCCCAAAATATTTAGGAAAAGATGTTTTTTATTTCGAAGGGGACCCTAAGTCCACTCATGCACAAGATCCGAGGCGACTAAGGCAGCACAGGGGCCTATATGAACTACTAAACGTTGAACAGCAGGTAAACCGCCAGCTCCCCATTTAGAGTCCATTGCGTGAGACTTAGAAATCCCAAAATAGTAGAAAAATATTTTTAAATTTTGAAAAGATACGATTTGCAAATGATATTGATTCTTGAATAAGAGAAAACTTGAATTTGAGGTAAGAATTTCATTTTTTGAGTTTTGGGGTTTCAAATAGAATTTTAGCGTAATTTTGCAATTATGGAAATTTTGGATGATTATTAGAAATTTTTATGAATTTATTTAGGAATTTTAGAATTTTTCTTAATTTCTTGAACTTTTCATTAATTTTGAAATTCTGGAATTTTTTTTATTAATTTTTGAATTTCTGAAATTTTTTATTAATTTCTGAATTTCTGGAATTTTTTATTAATTTTTGAATTTCTGGAATTTTTTATTAATTTTGGAAATTCTGGAAATTTTTTATTAATTTTTAATTTCTGGAAATTTTTATTAAATTTTTGGAATTTTAGATTAATTTTTGAATTTCTGGAATTTTTTATTATTTTTTGTATTTCTGGAATTTTTTATTAAATTTTTGGAATTTTTTATTAATCTTTGAATTTCTGGAAATTTTTATTAATTTTGGAAATTCTGAAAAATTTTTTATAATTTTTGAATTTCTGGAAATTTTTATTAATTTTGGAAATTCTGGAAATTTTTTATTAATTTTTAATTTCTGGAAATTTTTATTAAATTTTTGGAATTTTAGATTAATTTTTGAATTTCTGGAATTTTTTATTATTTTTTTTGGAAGGAGGGGACAGTTTTGGAATTTGAGAAAATGGGAGGGGCAATTTAGTCTTTTGCATGACAGGAGGCAGTTTAGGCCTTTTTGAAAAAGTGGATGAGCAATTTGTTCTTTTGCATGACATTCTTGAATTTAGTGGAAACAAGGCCATAGCTATTGAGGGGTGCGTGCGTTTCGAGCAGTGTACGTGTGCTTAGAAATCAAACTCCCTTCAATGGTAGAATTACAGGATGCCATTAGCTTTAGTCGCTCGATTATGGCGTCAACTCAGACATTCACTCTAAGGATCGCCTTCCAGAATTATGATCCATTCTCTCAAATAAAGATATCCTCAACAAGATTTAAACAAGACCAGGATATGCTATGGTGATCTCGAGGAACTTGGAGCCAGATTTCTCATCAAAATTTAGATCATGCAAGATTACAGAATTGAATCTAACTGCACCCTAAGAGACTTATTATTTATCAAGAAATCAAAGATATCACGCAAACATTGATCTATAATCTACTCAATTATCGTAGCTTCATGCTCTCGTTAAAATCTGAATTTACTTCACAGAGGTGCACATAATTAAACGGATTAATATCAAAATAAGAATCAAACCTCAAGGTAATCGGAGCCAAATTCTTCCTCTGCTTCTCGAAGATCGCGACTATCTTCCCTCTTCTCCTCTCAGAAGTTCTTGCTTCCGCTTTTTTCATGATCTTCCTCCAAAAATGTAAAAAAAACCCCTTCAACAGAGCCATTATACTCCTTTTTGTATCAGTTTCTTTTAATTCCCGTTGTTCTCCCCTTTTTTTTTTTGATTTGTTTCCCTTTTATAGACCTCAGAATGTCACCCCCCGCCCTTTTGCTTTTTTCAATTCGATTTTGTCTTCTTCCGCCTCTTTTTTTTTTTTTTTTTTTTTTGCTTTATTTTCATAATTTATTTGTTAATATATTTTTTTAGTTTTTGATTTTATTTGTTTTTCGATTTTTGTTATTTTGATTTTGTTTATTTTTTAGAATTTAAATTTTCTACTAATCTTGAATTCTGGTTTTATTTTTCTAACCTTTAATTTAATTTTATTTTTTCTGATTTTCATTTTTCTATTTCTTTTTCCAAAAAAAAAAGTTTTTTCCCAGATTTTTAATTTTTTCTTTTAGACATTTTTCTTTTTTTTGTTTTTTTTTGTTTGAATTATTTCCAGCTCTTCAATTTTTCTTTTTTGAATTTTGAAGCTCTAAAATTTTTGATTTTTAACTTTGGACTTTCAGATTTTGAATTTCTATTTTTATTTCCAGATTTTTCCTTATTTTCTGATTTTATTTATTTATCAGATTTTTTATTTTTTCCAGATTTTGATTATTTCCTACTTTTCATTTATTTATTATTTTATTTATTCATTTTTATTTTCTAATTTTCTTAGATTTTATTATTTTTTGGTTATTGTATGTTTATTCTTTTCAGTATTTTTCAAAAATGCTTTTCATTTATTTTGTTCACTTATCTTGTAATTTTTACTTGCTTTGTTTCTATTTATCTGTTTTTCTACTTTCTGTTTTTTCATTTTTTGTATTTAATTTAGTGTAGGTTTCTTGATTAACTTTATAATTGGGGGCCTCGGACATAAATGGGTGTTTACAGTTTGCCCCTCTTTACTCATTTTTCTACCAGATAATATGAGAATTAATTCTCTAAATTATCGAGATAGGAAATGAGTAAAGACGTGAACACTATATGTCCGAGGCAGGCTTTTTTGAAGAAAGTCCGAGAGTAACACTAGAAGCTTTGAGCTTAAAGTAAACTTCATGGATGCCTGGAGGGTGGCGGTTAAATGGTGTTGCCGGCTTTATGTGCCGATAGAGTTTAAATATGAAAGGTTTGATTGCATGATCTGATTAGACTATAAATACTGTTGAAGTACAAGAAAAATGAGGTGAGAAGGGCTTATTTGAGGCAGGAGAGCATGCAAGAACTAAAATGTAAGATATGTACAAGGTGGCCTGACACTATAGGCCGGAGTGCAGAAAAGAAAACTTGAATGTGCAGAAAGGGAAACTTGATGGTGGCCTGACACTATAGGCCGTGATGCAGAAAACTAAACTTCATGAGGCCTGACAACATAGGCCATGATGCAGAAATGTAAACTTGATGGTGACCTGACACTATAGGCCATGATACAGGAATTTAAACTTGATGGTGGCCTGACAACATAGGCCATAATGCAGAAGTTTAAACTTGATGGAAATCCCGTTGTTGACGGAAAAATGCAAATGAAATCCTGCTGTTGCCAGGATGAATGCGAACCTGCTTGACAGGTGAACGGAAATTAAACATGTTTGAAGTCCTGTTGTTGACAGGAGAATGTAAATGAGGTCCCGCTGTTGCTGGGAAGATGCAAATGAAATCCTGCTGTTACCAGGATAAATGCAAACCTGCTTGACAGGTGGACAAAAAATAAACGTGCTTGAAGCCCTGTTGTTGACAGGAGAATGCAAATGGGGTCCCGCTGTTGCCGGGAAAATGCAAATGAAATCTTGCTGTTGCCAAGATAAATGCAAACCTGCTTGACAGGTGATAGAAAATTAAACGTGCTTGAAGTCCTGTTGTTGACAGAAGGATGCAAATGAGATCCCGCTGCTACCGGGAAAATGCAAATGAAATCCTGCTGTTGCCAGGATAAATGCAAACCTGCTTGACAGGTGGACAGAAAATAAACGTGCTTGAAGTCCTGTTGTTGACAGGAGAATGCAAATGAGATCTCGCTGCTGCCGGGAAAATGCAAATGAGATCCCGCTGTTGCCGGAAAGATGCAAATGAAATCCTGTTGTTGCCAGGATAAATGCAAACCTGCTTGACAGGTGGATAGAAAATAAACGTGCTTGAAGTCCTGTTGTTGACAGGAGAATGCAAATGAGATCCCGTTGCTGCCGGGAAAATGCAAATGATGAAATCCTGTTGTTGACAGGATAAATGCAAATGAAATCCTGCTTGACAGGATATGTGCAGGAAAAATTTTATAAGGCCTGACAACATAGGCCATGATGCAGAAAATTAAAAGTTGATGGCGGCCTGACATTATAGGCCATGATGCAGAAATGTAAACTTGATGGTGGCCTGACAACATAGGCCTGAAAGCAGTAAATCTAAGCTACAGTGGCCTGACAACATAGGCCTAAAAGCAGTAAATCTAAACTATGGCGGCCTGACAACATAGGCCTGAAAGCAGTAAATCTAAACTATGGCGGCCTGACAACATAGGCCTGAAAGCAGTAAATCTACACTATGGCGGCCTGACAACATAGGCCTGAAAGCGATAAATCTAAACTATGGCGGCCTGACAACATAGGCCTGAAATCGATAAATCTAAACTATGGCGGCCTGACAACATAGGCCTGAAAGCAATATGTAAAGATGCAATGTTATGGCCTGACAACATAGGCCAGTGAGCAAGAATGCAAAGATGCAATGCTACGACCTGACAACATAGGCCAGTGAGCAAGAATGGAAAGATGTAATGCTATGGCCTGACAACATAGGCCAGCGAGCAAGAATGCAAAGATGCAATGCTACGGCCTGACAACATAGGCCAGTGAGCAAGAATGGAAAGATGCAATGCTACGGCCTGACAACATAGGCCAGTGAGCAAGAATGGAAAGATGTAATGCTATGGCCTGACAACATAGGCCAGCGAGCAAGAATGCAAAGATGCAATGCTACGGCCTGACAACATAGGCCAGTGAGCAAGAATAGAAAGATGTAATGCTATGGCCTAACAATATAGGCCAGTGAGCAAGAATGTAAAGATGCAATGCTATGGCCTTACAACATAGGCCAGTGAGCAAGAATGCAAAGATGAAATGCTATGGCCTGACAACATAGGCCAGTGAGCAAGAATGTAAAGATGAAATGCTATGGCCTGACAACATAGGCCAGTGAGCAAGAATGTAAAGATGCAATGCTATGGCCTTACAACATAGGCCAGTGAGCAAGAATGGAAAGATGTAATGTTATGGCCTGACAACATAGGCCAGTGAGCAAGAATGTAAAGATGCAATGCTATGGCCTGACAACATAGGCCAGTGAGCAAGAATGCAAAGATGTAATGCTATGACCTGACAACGTAGGCCAGCGAGCAAGAATGCAAAGATGCAATGCCATGGCCTGACAACATAGGCCAGTGAGCAAGAATGGAAAGATGGAATGCTATGGCCTGAAAACATAGGCCAGTGAGCAAGAATGTAAAGATGCAATGCTATGGCCTGACAACATAGGCCAGTGAGCAGGAATGAATGAAACACTTTACCTTGCGCTTGATAGTTATTTCCTTGAAGAGACTCGGGCAACCATTTTGCCCTAGTTTGGAAATTTCTTGATAACTGAGAGGCGTCTTGATTTGAAAGAATTTTGGGCCGACGTTTTGCCCCAGTTTGAAGGGTTTCAATAAGCTTGACTTGAATTTTTCTGGGCAACCTTGCCCTATTGAACTCAATTGGAGTTGAGGAATTGAGGATTGCCTCAACTTGGATTTTCTCGGGCAGATGTTTGCCTCAGTTTGAACTTGAATTTAAATCTTTCTTGGGCAAATGTTTGCCCCAATTTGGACTTGATCCAGAATCTGAGGATGAACTTAAATTGAGCTTTTGTGGGCAAGTGTTTGCCCCAGTTTGAACTTGTTTTTGAGGATGACCCCAAATTGAATTGTGTGGGCAAGCATTTGCCCCAGTTTGGAAGTCTTTTAATTATGATCGATTCAGGCAATTTTACCCAGGTTTTAATTAGTTTTTGAAAAATTTATGAAATGCTTAAATGACCATGTTTATTGCGATGTTTGTGATGCTTGAATACAAAGGATGCAAAACCTTTTTTATGCTTGAAATAATTTGGATGAAATGGATGTTGTGGGATGAATGCATGCCATGATGTGGCTATTATTTTGATGCTTGAAATATTTACTTGATGAAACAAATGCTGTGCAAACCATGGAATGGTGTAAAATTTTTGTTTCTCTTGATTTTTTGACACATCCTTCCTCGACAACCCCCTAGTTGGTGTGACAAGGATCAAAAATCAGGACGAGCTGGATTGACTTAAGTTTGGTGTTTTGGTCAACCTCTTGGCTTCTTGATCAACTTTAGAACTTTCTTTTCCAGGATCTTCGAGACCCGACAATGGTCAACAGTATTGATTAAGACACACTTCTTCTTTGGTGGCATCATGGCTGGTAGGAAGACGAATCTTTGGGAAACAATCCTATCATGTTGCAACTGTCGAGGATTCATCCGACTTGTCATGAATTTTCAAAATTAATCCCCTTTTAATTCTTTTTACATTTTTCATGTTTCCTTGTGGCACGTGCATTTTGAGGTGTGCAAAGTGATGCTGGATTGTCAAAAGAAGGAGAGAATTTTGAGGTTGTATATTTTGAAGTGGTGTTCTTGAAAGGAGAAGGATGATGAAAGGGGTGGGTTCGATTGCCCGAATGACGCCTTTTGATAAAAAATGCCAATGCTGCTTTTCATAATCTTGATTGTCTAATTAGCCAAACTTGAGAAATGACAAAATTTTGCCCCAGTTTTAGGAAGATATGAGGTGCAGAAATGTCATGTTGTCTTGGAATTCTTGGATTGACCTTAATTTTCCCTGGGTTGTTCCTTTGAGCTTTTAACCCATCAGGTCTTTTGTATTGCCCTAACTTTTGCCTAGGTTGCCCTTACGGGTTTTCAACCTAGCGGGCTCTTGATTTTGGTACCCTAACTTTTGCCTAGGTCTCTTTGAGGGTTTGACCTAGCGGGCCTTTGCTTGATTGTGCCCTAACTTTTGCCTAGGTCGTTCTTGATTGTTGACCTAGCGGGCTTCTATTTGGTTATGCCCTAACTTTTGCCTAGGTCTCTTATGAAGATTGTCGACCTAGCGGGCCTTCTGCTTGATTGTGCCCTAACTTTTGCCTAGGTCGTTCTTGATTGTTGACCTAGCGGGCTTCTATTTGATTATGCCCTAACTTTTGCTTAGGTCGTCTTTGATTGTTTGCTGACCTAGCGGGCCTTTTGCTTGATTGCGCCCTAACTTTTTCCTAGGTCGTTCTTGATTGTTGACCTAGCGGGCTTTTGCTTGATCTTAATTTTGCCTGAATTGTTGTTGGAAACCGGTAAGACCTTTTCTGATCATGACTTTGTCGATTCATTATTTTGAACTTTAACCCTACTTTTGCCTGGATTATTTTTGGCTTTTAATCCAGCGGGCTTCTCTTCTTCTTGAATTTTATGTTTCGACCTTGATTTTGCCTTGATTATTTTTACTTTAATCCAGCAGGTCCTCTTCTTTTCCTTGAATTTTGAATTTTGACATCGACCTTGCCAGGGTCATCTTGGCTTCCAATTCAGCGGATCTTATTTTGCATCCCTAAATTTTGCCTGGATTTAGACTTGATTCCAGCGGGATGTTTTATTTGACAGGACATTTTGAATAGGGATCTAGAATCCCTGGTTGTTATTCTGCTTCCTCATTGGGCTTTTTTCTTTGAGCTTGATTAATCCGACGTTCAAGATTATTTATTACAGCATTAGCATCCTCACCAATTGGTATTTTATTGTTTGGGTATAGGAATAAGAAGTGGGTTGAAGAGATAAAAAGAATGGTAAAATTTTTTAGAAGTAAAGCTAAAATGTAAAGCACGTGCTCAAGTGATATGAAAAATGTAATTTTGTATTAATCCTTGAAATTTATTTACAAAAGATTAACTTTGAAAAGTACGACAATTTCTGGATGAATATCCTCCGTTTGTACAAGGTGCCCTGTCTCGCTATTCCCGTCTCTTTCAGCTGGTTGACGGGCTCTCGTGATTTGGCAACGGATTGTTTTCTGTATTAGGAACAAGCCTCCCAAAATCCAGCCATTTTGCATCAATCAGGCTTTGTACCTTTTGCTTCAACGCTAGGCAATCCTCAGTAGAATGACCAATAAATCCTGCATGGTAATCACATCTGGCATTTGGATTGTACCAATTAGGATATGGTGGCTCTTGAGGCTTCAAAGGATAAGGCGCGACCAGAGAATTTTGAATTAACCGAGGTAGCAGCTCGGTATAGGAGATTGGGATAGGGTCAAATTGGACAGACTTCTTCTCCTTTTTCTGACCTTGGTTGGTATTTTGGCTTATGGCTTGTGTTTGGGCCGTATATGGTGTTGGTGGTCGGACTTGTGTCGGATAGTTGTAAGTAGGATGGTATGGTGTTTGGTATGCAGCGGCGATGTAAGGATATGGTATGTAGGGTGTGTATGGTGTATATGGTGGTGGTCGAAAGCCAACTGGACCATAGGGTGCCACTTGAGGTGTATACTGCCCTTGACCGGAAGCTACATTATAAGCGTCACCTGCCCTCTTCTTTTCTGTAGAGGCGTCAACTGTTGCTGTGGCGTTGTGCGTGATTCTTCCTCGACGCATGCCACCCTCGATCCTTTCTCCAATGATGATGACATCAGAGAAGCTAGAAGTCACACTGCCAATCATCTTGTCATAGAAAGGACCTTGGAGTGTGTCTACGAACGTGCTGACCAGCTCTTTTTCAGATAGTGGAGGTTGCACTTGAGCAGCTAGCTCCCTCCATCTTTGAGCATACTGCTTGAAGGTCTCATTCCCCTTCTTGGCCATATTCTGGAGTTGGGTTCGATCGGGAGCCATCTCGGCATTGTACTGATATTGTTTGAGGAAAGCCTCAGCCAGATCCCTCCATGAACGGATGTGTGTCCGCTCTAGCTGAGTGTACCAGTTTGCAGCTGCCCCTGTTAAGCTGTCTTGAAAAAAATGGATAAGAAGCTTCTCATCGTAGGTACATGCAGACATCTTTCTACAGTACATAGTCAAATGTTTCTTTGGACAGCTGGTTCCTTGGTACTTATTGAATTCAGGAACCTTGAATTTTGGAGGGATGACCACGTCTGGTACCAAGCATAGATCAGATGCATCTTTGGCTTCATAAGCGTTTCCCTCAATTGCCCGGATCCTGTCCTCTAGACCCTTCCATTTTTCTGTATCCTCAGTTGAAGGATGGCTTGGGTATTCCTCAGGCATGTGGAGGGGATAAGAAGACGGTATGTATATAGGGTGCGGCCCTTGGGTGAACATAGAATGCGTTCCTCCAACGGCTGTTTGGTAAGCTTGTGAAGTGGTATTTGGAGGTAGGTTATGTGTTTGGGTTTGTGTTTGGGCTTGTGTTTGGTTGTATGAAGGTGCATGCCCATGAGGAAACCCATAATGAACTCCTTCGGTTGGCGGAGGCATAGCTGATGGTGAAGGGTTTTGTGGAGTGAACCCAGGAGGATATGACGGGTCTGTGGGTTCTCCCAGAGATTCCTTCTGTTTTGACAATTGGATGGCCTCCATCAGCTTGGCCATCTGCTCTTTTAGAGTCTTGACCTCATTTCTCAGTTCCTCGTTTTGTCTCTCCAGCTCATCCATGATTCTTGATTGTGTACGAGTCCTATAAGGATGTAGAGGAAGCTGTGTTTCTCCAATTTTCTGTTAGAGTTAAAAATTAATTTTTGAAAAATAATTTGCATGCAAAAATCATGAATGATAAAGATGTTGGGGTAAAATGAGTATGTGGATGAAAAATGATTTTAGAAATCTATTTTTTAGATCTATGGATGAATGAATGAATCAATGCTATGTGCAAATAATTTTTTAGAGACTTTTGCAGTTTTGACTATTTTGAAAATAAACCAGAGTTTCTTTATTTGTTTTTAGCAATTTTTGTGTTTTATGAGTTTTGGTGTTTTTAATTTTGCTAAATACTTTTGGTTTTGTTTAGAAACACTCTTTAGTTTTGCTAGAATTTTTCTAGAAAGCGTTCTTTAGGTTTTCGAAATTTTCAGTATTTTCAAAAGATTATTTTCCTTCTTTCTAAAATTCCCTTTTAAATTTTCCTTGGAATCTTTTCAACATTTCCAAAATACTTTTTCTTCTATTTTGGTTTTCTTGATTTTTATCTTGATTTCATTTTTGTATCTCCCCAATTGTAGCCTTCAAATCGCTTGTATCTTGAAAGGGGTGTGTGTGCCCTCTTTATTTCTTATGTAGGTTACCTGTCCTAAGGATCTACGGCCTTTTATATGAACCTCTCAAAGGTGGTTAGTAATCCTAAGGGTATAAAGGTCACCAGAGCCAAGTTCCAGTCCATAATGCTTGCCACAACAGTAGAAGTAGCCACTAGTTGTGGGGCATTATGAATAGGACGCACTCTAGCTGGGATTTTCGTGGTAGCCACACAGGACGTAGGCCCCAGCGTGACACCACTAGATCCCTCTATCCTAGGTAGCACTCAGACCCGGATGTAGGGCCCCACTCATGATAAATGCATATGCAATGTATGAGGGCACATAAATTTGGGATACCTGTTATTGGGGAAATTGCACAGATATATATAGCAATTTATTGTTTGTCTATCCTAGGGTTATACAGAGAATAAAAAAACAGACAACAAATAAGTAAACAGATAAATAAATCGTGCAAAAAATACAAGAAATCGTGCAAATAAACAGGAAAGGGATCAACTATGACACACTCAAATGAACGGGCTTGACTCTCTAATGTCCCCAGTGGAGTCGCCATCTGTCGCAACCGTAATTCCGACGAGACGACGAACTCTCTAAAATTTTAAAAAATGATTTGTTTTGATGATGTGGAGTCGCCACCAAATTTTTGTTTAAGGGAAAAAGATTTGGAAAAACCCTGGACGAGATTTAGGTTCGGGAGTCGGTTACGAGTGGGGAAGGTGTTAGGCACCCCACTCGCCTGTTCCGAAGAACAGTACCCTTAAATTGAGTGTGTGATTTTGAAAACTGTTTGGATCCCTTTAATGTGAAAAATAATTTGATGGAGGTTAGCCTGACAGGACTTGATCCTGCTCCTACGTATTCCCTGGTGCAATGGGAAACTCAAGGCTTACGTAGTTCTGGTTTGTGAAGGCTTGACCTTCGAATAGTGTTTTGAAAGAATGTTTGAAGATTTTGCTATTTGAAAAGAAGCTTTATTTGTAGGAGGGGTCTTTGGCCCACTCATGCACAAGGCTCGAGGCGGCTAAGGCAGCACAGGGACCTATATGAACTACTAAATGCTGAACAGCAAGTAAACCGCCAGTTCCCCATTTAGAGCCCATTGCGGGAGACCTAGAATCCCAAAATATTTAGGAAAAGATGTTTTTTATTTCGAAGGGGACCCTAAGTCCACTCATGCACAAGATCCGAGGCGACTAAGGCAGCACAGGGGCCTATATGAACTACTAAACGTTGAACAGCAGGTAAACCGCCAGCTCCCCATTTAGAGTCCATTGCGTGAGACTTAGAAATCCCAAAATAGTAGAAAAATATTTTTAAATTTTGAAAAGATACGATTTGCAAATGATATTGATTCTTGAATAAGAGAAAACTTGAATTTGAGGTAAGAATTTCATTTTTTGAGTTTTGGGGTTTCAAATAGAATTTTAGCGTAATTTTGCAATTATGGAAATTTTGGATGATTATTAGAAATTTTTATGAATTTATTTAGGAATTTTAGAATTTTTCTTAATTTCTTGAACTTTTCATTAATTTTGAAATTCTGGAATTTTTTTTATTAATTTTTGAATTTCTGAAATTTTTTATTAATTTCTGAATTTCTGGAATTTTTTATTAATTTTTGAATTTCTGGAATTTTTTATTAATTTTGGAAATTCTGGAAATTTTTTATTAATTTTTAATTTCTGGAAATTTTTATTAAATTTTTGGAATTTTAGATTAATTTTTGAATTTCTGGAATTTTTTATTATTTTTTGTATTTCTGGAATTTTTTATTAAATTTTTGGAATTTTTTATTAATCTTTGAATTTCTGGAAATTTTTATTAATTTTGGAAATTCTGAAAAAATTTTTATAATTTTTGAATTTCTGGAAATTTTTATTAATTTTGGAAATTCTGGAAATTTTTTATTAATTTTTAATTTCTGGAAATTTTTATTAAATTTTTGGAATTTTAGATTAATTTTTGAATTTCTGGAATTTTTTATTATTTTTTTTGGAAGGAGGGGACAGTTTTGGAATTTGAGAAAATGGGAGGGGCAATTTAGTCTTTTGCATGACAGGAGGCAGTTTAGGCCTTTTTGAAAAAGTGGATGAGCAATTTGTTCTTTTGCATGACATTCTTGAATTTAGTGGAAACAAGGCCATAGCTATTGAGGGGTGCGTGCGTTTCGAGCAGTGTACGTGTGCTTAGAAATCAAACTCCCTTCAATGGTAGAATTACAGGATGCCATTAGCTTTAGTCGCTCGATTATGGCGTCAACTCAGACATTCACTCTAAGGATCGCCTTCCAGAATTATGATCCATTCTCTCAAATAAAGATATCCTCAACAAGATTTAAACAAGACCAGGATATGCTATGGTGATCTCGAGGAACTTGGAGCCAGATTTCTCATCAAAATTTAGATCATGCAAGATTACAGAATTGAATCTAACTGCACCCTAAGAGACTTATTATTTATCAAGAAATCAAAGATATCACGCAAACATTGATCTATAATCTACTCAATTATCGTAGCTTCATGCTCTCGTTAAAATCTGAATTTACTTCACAGAGGTGCACATAATTAAACGGATTAATATCAAAATAAGAATCAAACCTCAAGGTAATCGGAGCCAAATTCTTCCTCTGCTTCTCGAAGATCGCGACTATCTTCCCTCTTCTCCTCTCAGAAGTTCTTGCTTCCGCTTTTTTCATGATCTTCCTCCAAAAATGTAAAAAAACCCCTTCAACAGAGCCATTATACTCCTTTTTGTATCAGTTTCTTTTAATTCCCGTTGTTCTCCCCTTTTTTTTTTGATTTGTTTCCCTTTTATAGACCTCAGAATGTCACCCCCCGCCCTTTTGCTTTTTTCAATTCGATTTTGTCTTCTTCCGCCTCTTTTTTTTTTTTTTTTTTTTTTTGCTTTATTTTCATAATTTATTTGTTAATATATTTTTTTAGTTTTTGATTTTATTTGTTTTTCGATTTTTGTTATTTTGATTTTGTTTATTTTTTAGAATTTAAATTTTCTACTAATCTTGAATTCTGGTTTTATTTTTCTAACCTTTAATTTAATTTTATTTTTTCTGATTTTCATTTTTCTATTTCTTTTTCCAAAAAAAAAAGTTTTTTCCCAGATTTTTAATTTTTTCTTTTAGACATTTTTCTTTTGTTTGTTTTTTTTTGTTTGAATTATTTCCAGCTCTTCAATTTTTCTTTTTTGAATTTTGAAGCTCTAAAATTTTTGATTTTTAACTTTGGACTTTCAGATTTTGAATTTCTATTTTTATTTCCAGATTTTTCCTTATTTTCTGATTTTATTTATTTATCAGATTTTTTATTTTTTCCAGATTTTGATTATTTCCTACTTTTCATTTATTTATTATTTTATTTATTCATTTTTATTTTCTAATTTTCTTAGATTTTATTATTTTTTGGTTATTGTATGTTTATTCTTTTCAGTATTTTTCAAAAATGCTTTTCATTTATTTTGTTCACTTATCTTGTAATTTTTACTTGCTTTGTTTCTATTTATCTGTTTTTCTACTTTCTGTTTTTTCATTTTTTGTATTTAATTTAGTGTAGGTTTCTTGATTAACTTTATAATTGGGGTCCTCGGACATAAATGGGTGTTTACAGTTCTCTTTTGGCAAAACCTTTTATTGTCATTCAATACATGTTTTCATCACATGCTCTGGTATACTCAAATTCAATTTTTTGTCTTGTTTGAGAATTTTGTTTCTTTTATTTATTTTTTCATATATCTTTCATCTTAAAGTGATGCAATTTAATATAGCTTAAGTTCTTATTTTTACTAAGTTATTTGAAATTATTGTTGTGTTAGGGCTTATTGTGAAACTTGTCCAATATATATTATTAAATTATACATATTTATTGTCATGAAATTTGGAAAATTTCCTCCCTTTTTTTTGTGGAATGGAAAAATTATCTTGTGCATGGTTTCATATGGTCCTAAAGTAATGAGTTTCAATATGGAAATCTGAGTATGACACTTGTTACCTCCATCAGAGCATTATTGTTTATCTCACAACAATATTAGGTGAAGGTTGATGCACATGCTTAATTTTCAACTATTTGTGCATTTTTCACTAATTTAGATAATAATATGATTTTTTTCCTCTTCATAATCGTATAGCTTATTTTTCTAGCTATTTTTTTAAGGTATTTGAGAATGACAACTTTGATACATATTAGGTATGTCTTTGAATTGCTTATGAATATTTTTTCTCTAATACATGTACTTCATGTAAAGATGCTAAATAACGGTTGTTACAAACGACTAGCAAGATTGTTTTTACGTAAATTATTGTACATTACATGTTTGAAGAACAACATTATGATTTTGGTTTATAAAGCAATTACCATCCTATCATAAAATCAATAGCTCGTGTAAATATCAATGAGATGATTGAAATTGCATTAATAGATTTAAGTAACATTAGAGATAATAGAAGTGAAAGTAAAACATATACTAATCAAACTTAAAATGATTGATCATTAAGAGAAAAAATAAAAAGCATCAATGGTTGGCAGAATTTTGATGAAATTGAATTTACTGGAGATGTAAAGAAAGTCTTGTGTAAGCATTATAAGTATATATTATCTACTAGTGAGAGAGGATGAATATAAGTTTAGAAAAGAAGCAAACTGTCATTTTGTTTCAATCTTTAAGTGGTTCAAGTAATTCATCATTAAGTCATAGTGTCAAGTACTCCAATGAAAGGATAAAAGAAATAATTTTCATTGTTATCGTGATGTACAAGAATTCTTTTAGCATTGTTGAGGATAATGTCTGGATGTGAGCCTTTTAGTATGCCAACTATGATTTTCAAAAGTTATCTATAAAATAGTTAAAAAAGACTGTTTGATAATATATAAGGCAAAGAAGATGTTATTGAAGACACAATTGAAGAGTGTGAGTAAGATTAGTCTGACTACTCATATATGGAAATCAATTCATCAAGTATTAGAGTATATAGTTATCATGGGGCATTATGTTGATATGGGGTGAAAGCTTTAAAAGAAAGTTTTGAATTTTGTAAAAGTACTTTTCCTTAGACATGTTGATATAGCTTATGCAATTTTCAAGTTCTTGAAGCCATGTTGGATTGAAAATATAAGTGTTCTCAGTATCAATTAATAATTCATCTTACAATGATGCTTGCATACGAAATATTAAGGAAAACATATCATTCAATTGTAAGTTGTTTCTTGGAGGTGCTTTAATTTATGTTAGGTGTTGTCTGCACATATTGAATTTTTTGGTGCAAAATGAGCTTGGTAAGATTAAAGATACCACTCATAATATTTGTGAAAGTATGAAATATATTAACCACAATGATGCAAGGTTGAAGTATTTTTATGATGTTTTTAAACAAAAAATCCTAAACAAGAGGAAATTAGTTATTGATTGTCCAATTAGATGGAATTCCATATTTTATATGTTGTCCACTACATTAAAATTTAATATTTTCTTTGCAACTTATGTAAAAAAAGAGACACATTATAACTATGCACATTCATCTGAAGATTGGGGAAAAGTTGAAAAAACTTGTCAACTTCTGGAGATGCTTAATCTTACCACTAATGTAATATCATGCAATGAGTATCTTACCACTAATTTGTACATTGTTGAAGTTTGGAGGGTACCACAAATAATTGATAATGTGGTAAATCATGGTGATTCATTCATGAGAGAAATTGTAGCTCCAATTAAAGCAAAGTTTGATAAATATAAGTAAGAACATAATCTTTTGATGACTATTACAAGGATATTGGATCCTAGGTGCAAATTTTACATTATAGATTTATGTTTTTCCTTCGATTTATAAGTCTGAGGGTGTTGCTCAAGATAATATAAATAAGGTAAAAACTACACTTGAATAATTATATAATGAATATATGGCAATAAATGAACAAGGGTTGTCCTCTAAAGAAGGTGATAATAATGAGTTTAGTTACAATAACAACTCATTTTCCTCTTCACAAAATGTTTCCTTAGTCATTGTATTTGACCAAATAATGAATGTTGTGCATCAAAAGGAAACAATTCCTGCAATTAAATCAAAATTGCATGCATGTTTTAATAAAGATGTTCACTTTCTTAATGATATTAACTTTTTTAGTTCTTTGGAATAATAGAGAAGCAACATTTTGGAATATCAGATTTTATCAAAGATGGCTAGAAATATACTAGCTATGGTAATCTTAATCATGACATTAAAATCTACATTTAGTGCTAGAGGTAGGATCACTAATGAGTATCATTCTAAATTTAATGAGGAGTCAATTGAATCGCTCATTTGTGGTGGAGATTAGCTTTGTTATCACTACAATCTAAAAATGAAATTGAAGGTTTTTTTTTTAATTTTAAATGGTTATTTCTTATATATGTTAAAATGGTATTTTTTTTAAATTATCTTTTATTTTAATAACCATTTTTTCTATATTTTGCAAGTGGATGAACAACTTTAAGAGATTAACTTGAAGACTTGATACCTTATTTAAGAGATCTCATACGAACTTGTTGGTTGTTTTCTCCTTATTTTTAGTTGCTGATGTTAGATATTGTTAGAAGTTTTGTAACTTTACCTTAATGTTGAATTTGAAAGTTTGTTTTAGTTTCGCATTAAAAGTTTTAAGTTGCTAACTTGTTGTATATTTTCTTTAATGTTGTTTTCATTTTTTAAGAAAATTAAATATTTTTGTTAGCTTGTTTGATATTTTATGACCTAAGCCTTTACTTAATTTGTTAAGACATCACATATAATTTAGTAATATAACATTTATTTGCATATTTATAGTTTGTATATTATGTAGTTATGTTTTATTGTATATTTGATGCAAGTTATAATGTTATTTGCATTTAAAATGATATACAAAATTTATTGTTGATTAGATAGTTTTAATTAATTTTTTTTTGTATAAATGGTACTAGTTAGGCATGGCAACAAGATAGGTCGGGAATGAGTTCCATGTTCCCGTTCCCTATCTTTATTGGGTTTAAAATATTAAATTTCATCCTCGACCTTGGTCTTTTTTGTATTTTTATTTTAAATTTTTTTATAATATATTTAAATTATTATAGATTGTTTAAAATTTATATAGTTTATTACTTTTATAATCTTACTAATTTTATATAATATTTTTAAAATAATAAAAATATTTTAGTAATTTATAAGGAGGACGAGTATCAATGTTTTCATACCTGCCATTGTTTTCACTTTTAAAATTCAAGTTTTACGTCTCGATCCCAATTAACTTGAATTTTTTCTTGTCAAAATCAAGGTAAGACATATATGAGTTTTCTTGTCATCCTTAGTAACAATAAAAGTTAGTTGTTTTTTTTTTTCTTCTAAAGAGATGTTTCTCATTAACATACATTAAACCTGCAAATATTTTTAATATATATATAATAAACTTATTTTAAGAGTAAGTCTACCATGACTTACTTTACTCAATATCTTTTTTAAATAGTTAAATTTTATTAATTCAACTATTAAATTAACATATTTTATTGTATAAATATATTTACAAAATTTATAAAATTTAAAATAGTTTTGATATTTAAATAAATTCAAATAAACATATATTAGAAAAGATATATTATCTGTTAAAATAAAATAATATAATAAAATATCAAATCTCTTTTAAATTTTATAAACATGATCTATATAATAAATATGTAAATTTATCAGTTAACTTGATAAAATTCAATCATTTTAAAAAAATATTGAATAAAGTATATCATGACAACTTACTGAAAGTGTAAGTTGATTCCTTTCTTTTTCTTTCTTCCTCTCTATATATATTATATACTTTATATTTATTTATTAATTTTTTATAATATATATTTTTAATTAAATTTATAAACTTTATAAATCTTAAAATAAATTAGACCCTAACAATAAAAAATATTTTTAAAAAATAATAAATAAATTCAAACTTAATTTTTTTTTAAATTAAATATAAATATTTAAAACTTAACCTAACCACCTATTCTTACCCTTACTCTTATAAAAATCTAAACATATACAGATATTTTACACAAAATAATATCTATAAACATAGAAAAACCTATAAATTAATAGGATGTCACTGGTATTACAAGGATATAAACTAAAAAAATTATATGTTTAACATATGAGTAAGTTACAAATCTAAATAGTTTAAAAAAAATAATAGGTTAAAAATAAATGAGTAAGTTACAAATCTAAGTAGTTTAAAAAAAATAACAGGTTAAAAATAAATGTTAACGATTCATCAAGTTAAGGATGTAAATAAAAAAACATAACTTGTAATAAGATAATTTTTAAATTGATTAATTTTAAATAGGTTAAATTATAATTTTTATCCTTTAATTTTAATTTATATTTTAATTTAATTATTTAAAATTTATTGACTTAATTTAATTGTATAATTTATTTGTTCATATCAAACTTTTTTTTTAAATTTTATTTCATTTTTCAATTTTTACTAATTCAAAAGATGCTGTTATGTTTGATTTAAATATAGGTTCATGCATAAAATGGTTAATAATGACAATAATTAAGATGTAATATTTGATCAATAAAAATGAAAATTTATAATAATTATTAGGAGTTTAAAATAGAAGAAAAAAAAGTAATTGATTAAAAATAATTTACTAAAAAATTAAGAAGGCTCTTAGTAGTAGTTTGTAACTCTAAGATGATATTTTGATAAGAAAAGAAAATTCATGGTTCAAAATGTAATTATTTAAATTTTGTTGTTAAATTAAGTTGAGGGATGAAGTAAAATTAGAGTAAAATTTAGACATGAAAAATAATTTATATGATTAAATTGAATAAAATATTATAAAATTGAACTAAAATCTAAATTAAAATTATAGAAATAAACTGAATAAACAAAAATTTTAAAATCAAATTAAATTTAAAGAATAAAATATAATTTAATTATTTTAAGAATATTTTATAATACTTTAAACTAGATTTAGACAAAATTAGTGTTTTTCTCTTATAATCTTATTTTATATTTTAAATTTGATTTAATTTTTTATTTAAATTAGTATTCTAACTTTAATTTTTATCTCAAGTTAATCATTTTATTATTATATTATTAAATCTTGTTAGAAGTTTTCTTAAAATTTGGATTTTTTATATGACATATTGAACAATTTAATTCTGTGTTTGAAATCGAGAATAAACTATAAATTTTAGGATTAAATTCTTAAATTTATGATTAGAAAAGTTACTGAACAAAATTGGTCAATTATTTTTAAGTTGAATGAAAAACAGATAAAAAAATTTAAAATTTAATTTTAGTCAATAAAACTATGTAAAATTTGATATATTGATTATAATTTAACATTAAAAGAATCTACCAACAATTTTAATAGTAATTAATTTTTTAAAAATAAATATTCAAAATCGAGATTTCATGAAAATAAATTTTGATATCTATACTTTAATTTTGTTCTAACATATGAAATTATACAAAATTTTGATATGTTGTTTAAAATTCAATAAATAAAAAAATCATCAATCAATTTTAATAATTATTGAAGGATAAATTTAATTTTCAGTAAAATTTAAAATTGTTGTTATAATAAAAAATTAACATGGCATACAATTAAAAACTGAAGAATTAATTTATATTAAAAAAATTTAAAAACAAATTTAAATCCTAAAATAAAATTAGAGTAACTGGAGCTTAAAATTCATGTAAATTGAAAGTCTGCATACCTAATTTCCTTAAATTTCATGTATAGGTAGTTGGGTTTTTAATAAAAAATAATACTATTTTTTACTATTTTAAATAAACTTATTCAATTTAAATAAAATAAATCAAAGCTTAATAAAATTGATTGTCTTAAACCTATATCTATTCATTTTATAATTATAAGATTCTCTTTAATATTTTTTTAAAAAATTTATAACCATTCAATTTGAAAGATATATAAAAATAAGTTTATGTAAATATATCATTTTTCTTTAACAAACATATTTTCCTACATGTAAACCATGATTTATACCTATATAAGAATAGTAATACAATCTCAAAATAATGAAAATCACAAAATATAAAAGAAGACCGTGAAAGGATAGATAAGATGGCAAAATGTGTAATGTACATATGGTATATGGTATATGTAGCTATTTATAGATGTTGATTTGACCTATCCAACCCAATCCTATTCTACGTGAGCTAGGGTCAAAATGATTTACAAATCCATAAAAGCCCACATTTATAAAGTTCATAGGGCAAAAAGCCCATTAAACCTTAAGGGTTAGGGTCACACCATGAGCTTAATTTTTCTCTTCAAATTTTTTCTTTTAATTTTTTTAATCTTTTTATATAATTTGTTTCTTCTCTACTTTCCTTTTCTTTCAAGACAAAAGAGAGATGAAAAATTAAAATTAGTAAGAAAATTTAGAATAGGGATGAAAATTAACAAGGTTGTCCGATAAAGCTTGTGTTAAAGTCTAGTTTAACTAAGCTTGTTTAATAAATAGATAGGTTTAGACTTATTAACCTATTGAAAAACCTATTTATTTTAATATATATATATATATATATATTAAGCTTATTTAATGACTCTTTAAGTTGTAGGTTTTAAGCTTATAAGCCTTTTTAATCAATTATTTATATAGGTTTTAAGTCTATTTATTTTCCTTTTTTGAAATGTAGGCGTTCGTAGGCCTGTTAAGTTTTACACCGAGACAAACCTTGAAAAAAAAAAAAAAGAAGAAGAAGAAGACATTTTTAACGTCAGACTCAAACTTAAACAAGCTAAACTTAAATATTCAAAGCTTGACTCGGCTTGGCCTACTTTCATCCCTATTTTAGAGAAAGGATGAAAAAATGGAAAGAAAATATAATTTTAGAGATGAAAAAAACAAATATATTTATAAAAAATAAAGAGAAAGATAAAAATATAAAAAATTGAAAAAATTTGAGAGATAAAAAAAATTTAGAATAGAAGAAAATTCTAGAAATAAATGAAAAAATATTTAGAAAAAGATAAAAAATATAAAAAAGAGATATAAATAAATTAAATAATATTTTAGTACAATATAAACATTAAAGATAAAATTTTAAGAAAGAAAAAATTGAGAGGAAAAAATTTTAGAAAAAAGAGCTAAATATAAGATAGTATCGTAAAAGTTAATTTACACGCATCTTACTTAATTTAAAAATTATGTGGGTTAAAATTTAAAAATTTTATTTTTAGACGAGTTAGAAAAATAGTAAGCTAGTCCACATCCATTCCACTTAATTTGAAAGTTACCTAAGTTAGGTCTTAGAAGTCTTATTTATAACTTGCTACAAAATAAAAGGTTATAAGATGAATTACCTCATATTTATTTCACTTAACATAAAAATTATATAAATTAAAATATATAAAATATTATTTTTAAACAAGTTACAAAACAAAGGAGATAGATAGCGTTATGTGAATTAACTTACGTTTATTTCGCTTAATTTGAGAATTATCTGAGTTAAGATTTAAAAATTTTATTTTTAAATAAATTTAAAATAAAAAAAAAATAAAATAAAATTATATAAGTTAACTCATGAGATAGTTTACAGTAACCTCTTAAATTAAGGATAATATAAGTTGAGATTTATTTTAAAAAATATTTTTAAATGAGTTATATAATTTAGAGGTAAAAGTGAGGACCAAATAGCAACTCATGGACTAAAGCCAATTTGGCACCTCACTTTTTGGTCAATAAAATTCCGTGAAATACCAAACTGAGCAACAGGGATAATCAATGAAAATCACACATACAAATAAAATTCCGTGAAACACCAAACTGAGCAGCAGGGATAATCCAGTAACTTCACGCCGCAGTGTAAGCAGCGAGACCAAGCTCCTTTTGATACATGAAAGCCTAGGATTTTCTTTCTTTCTCTTTTTCATCTCATCGTCACTTCTGTGGCTCAGGTGAGCTCAGCATTCTCCTCTCTTCCGTAGCACCTTGTAGGTTCTCATTTCATTTCTGCATTCACTCGGTTAAATAAACTCATTCACTCCAACGTGAAACACTATCTCTCTGTCGTTATCCCTTGGCACCTTGCGCTTCATTTTCTTTTCATTTTCGCGTGTTCGTTACGCGCTCTGGGGTCTCTAGCTAGAGTTTTAGGGTTCTAGCCCTAATTTGACGTATCTACTATGTTTTCACGCCGTTTATTCTAATTTCGTTGATTTTACAGTAAATGCTTGCTTTGCGCTCTTCCCGATCGGGGTTTTCTCGCTCAATTAAAGGTTATAGTGGAACTCGCCGCGGTTTCTAGCTTTTTGGAATGACCAGTTCTTGTTTTGGTGCTAGGAAGTGGGAAGTTTTCTGTTAATAGTTTTATGTGATCTCTATGGCGTTCACTTTTTCTCTTTGTTTATTTAGGATTGAGTTAAGCTCTATTAGTGTTCTGACGTTGGAAGAAAATTTGGATGTATGGAGTGATATTTATTTTTTCCGCAAACACAATGCACCTTATTTCATTACGCTCCTATGTATATCTACTTTATGAAGTAAACGTGACTTATGTAGATTTTGGAAATTTTATCTTGTAAAAAGCTTTGTGGCAGGGAATTTCCATTGTGTTCCTAGGACTGGATTTTGTTTGCTTATTGATGAGTTATTGCTGTCTGTGAATAATTCATGTTTGTGTGATGATGTTTTGTTGCTTCTGATCAGATGTTAAGTCGCTTTAAGTTTTGATAAATAAGACTCGGGATGACGAAGAAGAAGAAACCCCTGGTGTTTATGGATGTGTCTATAGATGGGGATCCTGTTGAAAGGATGGTTTTTGAGGTACTTTTTCTTTTTTATCCATTTTTAATGATATGTGCACTAATTTTGCAGTGTTTGGCCTAATTATTGGTCTTGTTGCCCTCTCAGCTTTTCTATGACATTGCTCCGAAGACTGCTGAAAATTTCCGTGCACTATGTACAGGTAATAAATTCGGGTTGCATGAAAATTTCGTTCTTGACATCTGTTTATTGGACCCATCCTTTTTCCCTGCAGTACTTCCATATACCATCACCATTACTTGTCTGCCACCGACTACATGTTCTTGGATAGGCTTATGCATTTTTAATTCCATGAATTGCGCATGAAAAGTTGGAACTTAATCCATAAATTGTCTTCCTGATCAATGGATAATTAAACCCCCCTCCGCCCCTTCATTTTTTCTGAAATATTTTGTTTATATGTTCAGGAGAAATGGGAGTCAGTCCAAATACTGGAAAATCACTGCACTACAAGGGTTCTTTCTTCCATCAAATTGTAAAAGGATCCATTGTCCAGGTATGTTATTTTTAGTTCTTCTTGCATCTAGATTATTGTTTGGTAGTCTCTATCATTTTGTTGTTAAAAATGGCTTAGTAGTGGTCCCTCTTTTAGTCCGTTACCCTTGTTTATTCTGTAGGATACAGGGCTGATGGTCACGACTGCTTTTCTTGTGATGTAGTTTTAAGGTTGTACTTACTATGTTATAAGTTATTCATCTTATAATTCTCTTAAGACTCCCTATGACCAAACCTGTTTTGTATGTATTGTCATCATTTGATTGTGTATGTTAATGGTTGGTTTTCCTTTTGCAGGGTGGTGATTTTGTCAATCGAAATGGTGCGTATTCTGTTGATACATTACCTCCTATGATGAATTATTTCTCCAGTTTCTGAACATTGCATTCTATACAGTATTTGTAGTCACTTTCTTTATCTTTTATCATTTGATTATTCAGTTGTCCGAGTTGCAAGCCTTGTTCCATTTACATGTTTCCTGTGACAATGGTAATTTCTTTTCTAAGTCAATTAGGAAATTAACAAATCTCCTTTGCTTGAATATAGTTTGGCTTGTCATTGAGTGGGATGTATGAAAGCGATTTGATTTTCTTGTTTGGGTTAATATTTGGATATTGCCATGCTGTGGGCCAGTGGTAATTTTGAAATTATAGCCATACTATCATTTGCTTTTATCTGTTTGCTCACTTCATTTGTTCTCTTCCTCTTTTTAGCTTGTATTTGTTAAAATCATGTCATGTGGTTGTTATTTTTCTTCTTTTTTCAAATTATCTTCTGCAATACAAAGTAAGAGAGTCCTGAATAATCATTTGTAGCCTTTCGACCTAATTTTTAGTAATGTAGCTGATCTGTAAGCTTGTCTTAAAACTTCTTAACCTCAGTCACTGTCATCACTTATTCTTTGTATGGCATCCAAAATGCAGCATGTGTTGTACATGATACTATACTCCTGCATCACATTTTCCTGGGTTTGCAGGTACTGGTGGAGAAAGCATATATGGTTCCAAGTTCCCAGGTTAGAATGCTATGTTGTGGTCTCAAACTCAATTCTACAACATGGGTCTGGAACTGTTTACATTTGTGTTATGTTTCTAAGTTTATGTAGTGCTTACAAATTGTACTTGTGATTTATTTCAGATGAGTCACCTAGGCTAAAACATGATGCTCCAGGCCTTCTATCAATGGCAATTGCTGATCGTGACACTCTTGGTTCTCATTTTATTATCACTTTAAAAGCTGATCACCATCTTGATAGGTTTGTTTATCTGATTCTTTCATGGAGGCATTAGCACTTAGGTCCCATTTGGATGATTTTATTTATGGCTTATTTGAGTTTATCTGCTTCAACAAGCAATTATGAAGGATTGGCTATTGTTTGGATGAAATAAACTTATTAAACCAGCTCTATTTTGGGTTTATTTCTATAAGCTAAAAATTAAATGTTATGAAAATGAAAGCCTCTGTGAAAGCTAAATACAATTTAGGCAGCAGCTATTTTTATAGCACTTCATTAATTTGACTAAATTAACCATAATGAATTATCAAAGTTCTATTATTGTTTAAAAGCTTCTGCAAGCATATATTAAAAAAAATGTTATTTGGCTTAATTTAGATTGCACTTGAGAGAATGGAGTTTATTATGCAAGATTTTCTCAAATAAAGAATGCATTTAAACTATTTATCCAAATGGAGCCTGTCTCTTGCTCTCATCCTTGGTTGAGAGATGGTGAATTGCCTTATGTAGAGTCATTGTTTCTGTGAGTGGAACTAAATGCTCAACTTGCTTATTTTGTTTAATTGTGAACTAATTTTGCAGGAAGCATGTAGTCTTTGGCAAGCTTGTGCAAGGGAATAATATATTGAAGAAAATTGACGATGTGGGTGATGAAGAAGGACTTCCAACCGTAACTGTTAAAATAATTAATTGTGGTGAATATAATGAGGGTGAGAATTGCTCAGCCATGTTTGGAGAATACTAAGTTCCTCCCTTATAAATTATGATAATTAAATCCTTAATCATTTGTTGAAAATTTCATGTCCAACTCGTTAAATGCCTAAGCAGAATGTATTATATTTTTTATTTTTCCACTTCAAGTGAATCTGCTTGGCTGTTTGTGTCATTCTTTAAACGTTTGATCTTGTTGATTTGAATCTTTACAGTTGTAGATAGAAAGAAGATAAATAAATCAAGAATAGAAAGGGGTGGGTCTTCTGAAACCAATAGTCATGAAGTGCGGCATAAGGGAAGGCACAAAAAATCTTCAGGAGACACAAGGAAAAGGAGAAAGTACTACTCATCAGATTCCGATAGCTCCTCAGATTCAGACGTGGACTCTTCCGAAAGTGATAGTGATTCTGACTCGGATGTATCGTCATCATCTTACACAAGTTCCTCTAGTGATGACAGGCGAAGAAAGAGAAAGAGATCTAGGAAAGATAAACTTAGATGTGGGAAAAGAAGAGATAAACACCGAGATAAGAAGCGAAGGAAACGAGATAAGAGATCAAAGCATAGATCAAGAAGGTATTGAATCCAATTGAACATTTGGATTTGGTTATGATTTATGGATTCCAGATTCAAAGTTGCTTGCTTGTGAAGAGTTTATAATAGCTGTATGGGTCTCAGGGTTTCCTATTGTTGTGGTTTATTATTCTATCAGTATACTGCATGTTTATTTATATGAATATCATAGTTTTTACCCTACTTCATGAATTTAGCTTTATTCATTTCCCTCAACAGGAAGTCCTGTATGCATTGCAAGGGTTATGAATATCTTTTTTATTGTAACATGTCCTACTCCTACATGGTAACATGGTATCAAATTCAACAATTTTTATGGCTACCACTGAGATTCTGTTTGGTATTAGGGAATCAGCTGGTCTTATTGATTCAGATAGCGAAAGTAAGAGTGACAACAGTTTTGATAGCAAAAGTCCTGGTCCTCACGGGAAAAATCAGAAGCATAAAGATCATTCTCAGAGAGATGGTAACTTTTTATGCCATTTACTTTTTAGTTTATGATGTTTATATAATATTGGTTATCTAAATAAGTTATTTTATCCTGTCTCTGATGCAGCAAAATCCTGACATATAAGCTAGAATTTTACTAGGGTTTCTATTAAATATTGTTGATTGCGGGAATGGGACTAGTTCTAGGTTGCATTGTATATTGGATTCTGGCATGAAAAATAAAGACAATCCAAAGACCAATTGTTAAGTACCTACTTGGAAGAAGAGGGAGGGGGGGGGGGTCTTTGATTTATCTAACCTTTTACCATTACCTTGTTGATACTATACTTGTGACTGCCTGACTCCCTCCCCCAAAATTCAATTGATCAGCAATTGCAAATAGGAAGAAATCATCTAGAGTTTTCCTTTGAATTGGAAACATAAAGCAATAATTGCTTTTTTACAAGTAAAATTGCTTTTGCTGGTCCTTTTTGTCTATCATATAATGTGAGTCATTTGAATGAATGTGGCTTCTAAAAATTTGTAGCTTGTGTAAGAGGACTATTTTATTGCATAGATGCTTTTTAATGTTAGTTTTCATTTTTTGGGTTGTAAGTCATGTCATGTTTTGCCTTCGTTTTTATTCCATATTTTGTTGCAGCTGAAGCCCAGTCTTCCTTAGTTGTGGAGAAAGAATTACCTCCCATGCATCTTAGAAAGAGGGAGGAATTGGATATGCTAGACAAGAAAGAATTCCCAAAGGAAAATGGAGAGCAGCGTATCAACGGCACTGAAGAGAGGCATCTTGATGTGATGGATGATCATCCAGGCAAATCTAGGTCTACTTTCCAATCTTGTCACACCTCAGTTATTTCTTATGCTTACCATTTCTTCAAGATCCGGTATTTTATTGAAAGTTGATGAGCAGGAGTCGAAGCATGAGACCTAAGCGAACCATGAGTAAGAGTATGAGTATTAGTCCCAGGAGTGGTGAGGGCAAAAGCCCAAGTGTTAGACCAATACAGAGGTTGAGTAGAAGTCCAAGTGGTAGTAGAAGCCCTCATGGTCCATTACAGAGGAGTTTGAGCAGGAGCCCTATTAGAAGCATAAGCAGGAGTCCAAACAGAAGTATCAGCAGAAGCCCAGTGAGAGGCAGGAAGGGAAGAAATGTCAGTAGAAGCCCTGTGAGAATTCGCAATCACAGAAGTGTCAGCAGAAGCCCTGTGAGATCTCGTGGTCGTAAAAGTGTTAGTGCGAGTCCTGTTAGATCCCTTTCTTGGAGCCACCGGAACAGGAGCTCGCCCCGAGCATCATCACGAAGATTGGTCAGGAGAAGCCCCGTAAGAGTGTCAAGAAAGAGCATAAGCCGGAGTCCAGTTAGATCATCTGCCAGAAGTTTAAGCAGAAGCTCTGGCAGAGTTCCTTTGAGAAGCATTAGCCGGAGTCCAGTAAGAGCACCAAGCAGAGGCAATCGCTGCAGTTATTCTAGGAGTCGTAGCCCTGTTCGTAGGGCAAGGACACCTCGTGGGAGGAGCTTGTCTAGGAGTTTGTCACCTGATACTTCACCAAAACGTATCAGAAGGGGAAGAGGTTTCAGTGAACGGTACTCATATGCTAGAAGGTATAGGACCCCCTCTCAGTCTCCTGTGAGGCCATATCGCTATAATGGAAGAAGTGACCGGGACAGGTAAACTGGTAAAGTTGTATATAACTTTTAATTAGCTATCATAATAAGGTGGTATTGAGAATTGATTAAGTGTTTTTTTAACCCTTCTCTCAGATATTCAAGTTACAGGAGGTACTCCCCTAGGCGTAACAGGAGTCCACCACCACGTGGAAGAACACCACCAAGGTCTTTTCTCCCCCCAATTTCGAGTAGTATTTGCTTTCTTAAATTTCTTAGTACATCCAGTATTCGAGGCATGATTTATTTTACATCATTATTTGATTCATTCGTCAACACGTCTTTTTTTCTGGTGCCATTTGTGTTTTTTTCCTGTGCATTGTGATTAATGATGATAGGATGATGCATGTTAAGTAGAGTGCATATGATGTGTGAATACCTATATGTAGGTACCAAAGTAGAAGGAGCAGGACCCCATCTGTATCACGCAGCCCCCATTACCGAGCTCGACGATATAGCGGAAGCGGTAGCCTGGTTCGCAGTCGTTCACCTGTTGATACATATCGACCTCGTGTGGAGAGGCGTATATCGTCCTCCCGGAGTAGGAGTCCATCACGATCCAGGTCGTCAGTGGAATCTCCTCGAAAAGCAAGCAGAGACAGATCAAGGTCATCATCTGGAAGCCCCAATGGAAAGAAAGGCTTGGTCTCTTATGGAGATGGTTCTCCTGACACAAGCCAAAGGTGAAAGACTGTCTGGAGCTAGCAAAACCATCACCTTTAGTGAGCTGGAGGCTTTAATTTTTTAACTTCACCTTCTGTTTTGTTTGCTTGTTGGAATTCATGAATGTTACATAATTTTTTCTTTATAAACCAAGGTTTAGTTATTTTTACCCCGTTTATTGAATTGAAATGACATGTTGAAAGATATTAGTAGTAGCACCAGAATGAGACTCTACATGCCATACTAGAATTAGAGTGCACTTTTAGTTGTGGAGTTGTTGCGGTGTAGCGGAGACAGCTTGGATGTTTAAGCCCATACCCATACCCCCTAGTTATTGCGATGTTGGTAAATGCATATTTGAGTACAGTTGTGAAGTCTTGGCCTATCCTTTATGACGCTATTTGTGGTTAGAGCTAATTTAGGTGGAAACTCTTGGTTACTATTCTAGATGTCGGTAAACTCTTTGTTTAATGGTTCATATTATTATGTCGCGATTAGTTTATTGTGATCAAGACGCCATATAATCAAAATTTTACATGGAGCCTAAGATTTTTTTTAATTTAATCGAAAGAAAACATGGACTTAGTTTTTATGTTATGCACTTAAATATCTTATTCTACAACCCTTATAAACTTGCCTTTAGTCATCAGCTCTCATAAAGGTTTAGTAAATTGTGTTTGGTTGTGTCCCTACACCCTACTAGGCTTATGAGTTGTGGTTGTTGATACGAGAAATGAATGTTAAAATGAAGATTAAATTAAACTGGAGTTCAAGCTTATGACTGTTGAATTGTTATGCTATGACACGTTCAGGCCCGAACTCGTTACTAGATTTTGTTCTGACTTGGGCGTCAAGCGTGCTTCCATATCACCAAGGTTATCTCCCCGAATGATTCGATGGCATTTCTTCCCCCCACTATAATCATTTAAGTTTGATGACCAAAATGGCGTAATGTGACGATGTTTCCAAGTGTACCATTGTTCCTGTTTTGTTCTTATACTCTGTCTAATAGTCCTGGCCTAAATGAAGAAAACTGTGTCATTGCCCATTATTGAGGTGATTAAGATATGCAAGGGATGCGTGGACGGTGAAAAATTGTTGTCTTCACGCAACACAACTTCAGCAAGACTTTGTTTTAGGTCGTGGCCGTCTGCACTTTGCCGAGTGACCCATTCCTGTATATTTTGGCATCTTGCATGTTAATATAGGTCTCAATTTTCACCATTGAATGTGCTACAAGGTTTTATTTTTACTAAAATATAAATATTCATAGTTGTGACCTCTTCAGAAATCTTAAATTATTCACAAATGCATGAATCATGTTAATACATTTGAACAAGTACAAACTCAAACTCATTTAAATCTTAGGAGCTGATAATTTTTTTGCAACACACCTACACAGTTAATAGACTTAAGAAGTAATGGCGACATAAAGTGAAGACTCGAAGTAGTCCTTGACAAAAAAATATAGCGGAAGCTTCGATCCTTTGAAAAAAAAAATAGTTATTTAGTCATGCAAGATTATAAGTATGAGAAATTTTTTCTTTAGATTTTAGCACATGATTAGTCATTAAAAAATGAATAGTGTACTAATCTATTGATAATATATAAAAGCTGAGATATGAGCTACAATGTCGATATCTTAGTTACCCAATTAGTCGGGTTGTTACATCATCAATTTGTCATGAGTGTTGGATTTTAGTTGAATTCCTCACTTTTCTTTTTCTCAAGTCTATGCATACTCTTGGGATTACATACCATTCATTTACTTTTTCTCTTACTTTTTTATTTATTTATTAATAGTGAAAATATATTCATTTCTCTAATAAGAGTATAACAATTATCAATGTCTTTAAGTTTCATTTAACTGGTTTTTTTTAATAATTTATCTTTCATCAACTACTAGCAAAAGAATTTCTTTTTCATGCTACAGATATAAATTATTCATTTTATTTTCATTTTTAATCTTGTCATTTTACTTTCTTTTAACTTAATCTGTGTAACAACATTAGTCTAAGTTATTTTCTACCCAATTCAAATAAAATTATCTTTAATAAGTTTTCAAAAGAAAAAAAATGATTACATCTATGTATTTTTAAATATCTTTATAGTTAAATATTAAAGGCCTATTTGATTCTAGTTTTTGAAAAAAGCTTTTACTTTTAAAAATTAAAAAATAAAGTCCCTTTCAGGATGATTTTAGTTTTGAAATTAAAAATTTTTAAAAATTAAATCTAGTTTTAGTTGAATTTTAAATTTTAATTTTTAGTTTTAAAAAGATCAATACAAAAGTAAATCAACTTATTTTATTCTAAATTTTTTATTATAAATATATTAAAATAAAAAATTATTAATTAAAAAATAAATAAAAGTGTTCTAAAGTAATAAAAAATTAAAATTTAAAAATTATTATTATTATTATGGTAATAGCATCAACAGTGATGGCAGATAGTATAAAGTTATAATAGAATCACCACAGCAACCAAAAAATTTAAGTTTTTTATTTAATAAATTGAATTAAAACTATTTTAAAAATAACTTCAAAATTATTTTAAAATTATTTTAGCTAAATATATTTTACTTTCAAATTTAATTTATAAACTGGAGGTTAAAAACTCCAACTAGTCTAAATAGGTTTAGAAAATTTATTTGGTGAGTAAAATTTAAAAAAAAAATTAATTTCTTTCCCTTAGTCATTCATTTCTATCACTTTTTTTCATTTCTTTAAGACATTTTCATGACTCTACAATACTTCAACTATGAAGAAAATGAGTATGTTCACCTTTTGTATTCTTATAAAAGATCTAAACAAATAAAAATTGAGGAAGAAAAGCCTCTCATTTATGTTATTTTTTTACATGTCAATGTTGTATTGGATTGAGTTGGTATAGGTTAGAGATGTTCATTGGTATGTAATATGTTTGACATATTTTCTCTTTCTCTATGGGTGTTGTTCTAAGTCCAATCATATCCCTGTAATTGGAGTAACTTTGGATGTTAGATTTAAATGAGTTTTTTGAGATATTTCTTTCTTCTTTCTTCTCTTTTTTCCATTCTTTATTATGCAATATTTCTTGCAAACAAAATTTAATTTTTTTAAATCTAACTCATGTTTTAAAGAATCCATTTTTTAGGTGCAAAAGTCATCTTTGAGTTGAATCTCTTTTGATATTGTCTCTTTGAAAAAAATTTATGACAAAAAAATGATAAATAAATATAACTAAACTAACTACACCTTCAATTTTTTCTTTTGGTAATCCATTACAACTTTGATAATCAATTATTATGAAAGTTGTGGTTAATAACATAGAAAATAATAATTAATTTTTTTACGTTAATTATTATCCAAAATGAAATTATAATAAATTAAAAAAATATGTAATCAATTATGTAATGCTATAAGTGATAATCAATTACTAAAGACAAATTTTGAATGTAGATGGATATAGATAGCTAGGTTTGTGTAACATGAAAATTCATTATTAGGAATAAGATTTCTAGGTTAAGAAATGAAAGAAATAAACAAATTTTTTTTGAATAAATAAAAATTTAAAAAAATAAATGAAGGATAATTTTTGTAATAGTCAAAAATAATAATTTAAACTTCATAACAAAATTTAATATTTTAACCAAACATATTAGCTAAAAAATCGTTTCTATAATAGTAAAAAAAATTATATGTAATTACGTTAAACTAAAAAATATTGATATGATTTTTTTATAAATTAATTTTATTAAAACACTTATTAAAAGTGTCAAAGTATTACTGATTATTATAATTAATTTTACTCATATAATATTATAAATTAGTTTTACTAATATATATATATATATATATATAAATAAGAGAGAGAAAAAAGAAAAAACTGGTTTGAATTAAAAGATACATAATTCTCAGTTATTAAATTGTAATATAAATAATTTATATTATTTTAAAATTATTCTAATTTTACTATTCGTATATAATTTCTATAAGAAAGATAAGCTACTAGAAGGATACAATTTTTATAATTTATTAGCATTTTTATAGTTTGTGCTAGTATAATGTGTAATGAAAGTTATAATTTTTAATTTAACAATTTTAATTTTCTATCTATATATAAAGTAAGGGTTTATTTGGTAAAAATATAAGATAGGGTAACTTATACTATATTATTTTAATTTTTTATTTAATGAGTTAAAAATGAACTAATTATATGAAGCTTAATTGATTTTTGTAATTCTTGTCTTATACGAAGGTTTATTTCTAACATGTATGTAAAATAAAATAAACATATATATATATATATATATATATATATATATATATATATATATATATATATTATTCTAACTCTCAGTCCCAACCTAGGATTACTTTTTCTTGCTAAGCACCACCTATTGTCAACGTATATGTTAGATTTTCCCCCCCCTTTATGCTTTTTCAATGAAAACAAGCTCGCTTTTTCTTCGCTTTGGCCATCTACTGCATCCTTTGTAATGTTTCTAAACCGAGATAAAATTTTCAATCTGTTGGCCATCTATTGAATGTTTTCTTTTACTTGGTTATCAATTTCTTTGCCTTAATTATTTTTATCTTCATTTACCCGACAATTTATATTTGTCAAAATAATTTCTGTTCAAGATATAAAAGAATAATTTGAAACGGTCACGCATGTTGAAGCATTAACACACATAAAATCAAGAAGAGAATCCAATTATCTTAAGAGAGACTTCGCGTTAAGAAACTCAAAGCATATTTTATTATCCAACTCTAGTTAAAATGTAAAAGTTATATGCTTTATAAAGAAATTATCTCTACATTTTATCCAATGATCTTACCAAACTCTTCTATTTTATGCTGATAATCAAATCCTAAAAGTTATTATTATATCCATATGACATTTTTAATTTTTAAAATAATTTAAATTTATTATTGAAAATATTTTTAATTTGATAAAATGGAAAATAAAATAATTAAAATAAATGATGATAAATGACAAAAAATAAAAAATAATACTAAGATAGCATCTGAAATACCAAGATAAAATAAGGTTGTCATGAACATATATGACATTAGTGGAACTTTTGAGGTATAAATATTTGAATAAAAAATTATTATAAATATAAATATTCTATATATTTAATTTTATAAATATCAAACATATTTTCTAAATATGTTTTATAAGCTTCATAAATATCTAAATACTTTTAGCGTGTGGTGAGGGAAAATTCTAGACAGCATGAGCTAACTATAAATCATCTTCCAATACCCAGGAAAGTGACTTATTGAAAGTCTTTATAAGATATAATTTTTGCAGTTTTTATTATTCGGATGTTAAAAAATGTCTAACTTTCTAGTAATAATGATGATATTATAAAAATAAATTGTTACTTAAATAAATATTATTTTATTATTTTCTGTAATTTTATAGTACATATGCTTTTATAATATTTTTATCAGAAAAATTATATTATTAGTTTTAATTCTTACAACATTATTTATTTTCATTCATGTTTTTATAATAGTATTTCTTCTGTGATCATTATATTATAATAGTGGAATTATATCCATCTAAGAAATATTATAATAAAAAAATAGGCATCGGAAAAATAATATTAAAATAATATAAAGTATAAATAATATTATTTAATATTTAAAATAAATAATTTATTATAAAATATTATTACAGAAAATAAAATATTTTAAATATAAAAACTTCTTTTTATTTTTTATAATATTATAGATTATAAAATTTATTAATTGTGTTCAATATATAAATACAATTTAAATCTTTCTTTGATCCTTTCAATTTTATCTTTTATTTTTAAAATATTTATATAAAATATATTTTAACATTTTTAAATAATTTATGATTTATTATTTATAAAATACTTATATAAAATATATTTTAATTTTTAATTTTTAAAATAACTCATTCTAAGGAAATTATGATTAGTTTATATTTTAAAAAATTTACTTCAAAATAAGTTTGTGGTAAAGTTCATTTACTTAACACAAAGAATAATTTTATGTTATTTCTAATGTAATATTAAAAATAAAATCAATTTTATTTGAAAGCATCTAAATGTTAATTTTTTTTTATAAAATTATGCTACAAGCCTACAACCAAATAAATGTAGTTTTATACAAAAATAACTAAATGTAAATTTGTGATATTTGAAGGATTCGAAGCATTTTAATAAAAGGGTTTTAAAAGAAATGATAGAAGAAACACATCTTTGGGGTCAGCGTCTAATATTAGAGCTTGGAGAGAGCTCCAGCTTCTAGCCCTAGATTGCTGCTCCCATTTTTTTCTCTGCAAATTGGTATTTTTTTTATCACAAACTTATTCTTGTTTTACTTACCTGAAAATTGACCTGTAATCTACGTGGTAATTGATGTTATTAGTTCTTGAACGGAACACTCGCCTTTAGTTTGATCCTTATGCAACATTAAGTCTTTTATAATCTGTTCGTGGTCGTTAGTAATATATTTGTTAGAATTTATGGCTGTTTGTGATTTTTAAGCATGTATTTTTGAATAGCATTCTGTTGGAGTTTTTGATTCAGCTTTTGTGATTTAAGAGTGAAGTGCTATCCTGAAATGGGTTGGAAAGCTGCGGAGAAACTCATCAGACACTGGAAAGTTATCAGAGGGGATAATGTAAGCCAAGCTAAATCCACGAAATATGTTTTTATTTTCTGTTTCATAGTTTCGCTGTTTATTTTTTTAATATTAATAATAATTATTATTGTTATAGACTCATACATTTGTTCATTGACAATAGGTTATGATAATTAGGGGCAAAGATAAGGGTGAAACTGGGACTATCAAACGTGTTATTCGTACACAGAATCGTGTCATTGTTGAGGGTAAAAATCTGGTGAGTGATAAAAGAAACACTTACCATCACAATTTGGGACTTCTGCTTTTTTTTCTTTTCTTTTCTTTTCTTTTTGAAGTCCTATCTTCCATAGTTTTAACCTAGCATCTGTTTTTCCATTCCATTACCAATGCTTCTTGCTTTGTAATTGAGTGTGATTGTGTAAATTTTCCCTATCAGTTTTTCACTCCAATCAGTCCAATGCATTTTGACTTCCTCTTTGCAGGTGAAAAAGCATATCAAGCAAGGACAAGGCCATGAAGGAGGCATCTTTACAGTTGAAGCCCCAATCCATGCCTCCAATGTGCAAGTTCTTGATCCCGTAACAGGGTACGCAAATGAGTTCCGAAATTGAATTGGTGATTGTGTCTACAGAGGTTAGGGGTAACATGTATTGAAGTAACCAACTTTTGCTTATGCAGGAAGCCTTGCAAGGTTGGAATTAAATATCTTGAAGATGGTACTAAAGTCAGAGTATCCAGAGGAATAGGAGCATCTGGGTCCATAATCCCTCGCCCTGAGATCTTAAAGCTAAGAACCACACCAAGGCCTACAGTCCGTAAGTATCTAAAAAGCTTATGTTTTTTTCTTGTATGAGTTGCTATTAATGAACATGTTCAGAGCCAAGAAAGATTAAAGAGAAAATGAGAAACTGAAATGAATTTGGCTTGAAATGAGAAAGGTTTGTCCAACAAGCCAATACTGTGGCCCATGTAGACTAGAATTAGTGATTACTAACTAATTACATATGCATATCTATTTAACAAGATGACTCATCAAACCAAGCAAACCGGTCATCATAGTTGATTTTTCTCATTTAATTCCGATGATGTACCTCTGCTCTTTGCTCCATGTAAATTTCCATAAGCTTGTTATTATACTTGGCTTCACATCAACATAAAAGATAGCCTTTGGAAAACAGTGTTGGGGTTGGGGGATGGTGGTGGTAAAGGGATTAAATGTTGAAGAATGTTAATCATCAATGATTCAAGATATCTGACGTGCCTTCCACTGTCATAAATCTTGCTTCTAGAAGATTTTTTCCCTTCATATTGATGCAGGCATGATGAACATGCACTCCATATGCAGAAATACAACTAAAAAGCAACATTTGTATGGTATAGTGCTGATTTATTGATCATCATAATTTGCCTGTAATATTTTAGTCAGAAGCTAGGTTCAAGGCAGAAGTAATTGACATGAGCTCTTTCTCTTGTCCCAAAGTCAAACCCTTAACTATTTTTCAACCCAGTGTTGTTAGAAGCTACTTACACCCATTGTTGTAAATGCGCAAGACTTGTTTGGATATATGGAATTCAGTGGGAACCCTATGCTTTGTTAATTCTTGGAAACTTGCTGAGTATCGTATACTGTTTGCTATTGATTTTTGGCAGTTGGTCCCAAAGATACTCCAATGGATCTTGTGTTAGAGAAGACTTATGATGCTAAAACTGGAAGGGGCATGCCTGAGCTTTAAGGAGATTAGGTATCTTATTCCAATTTTGTAGTTGCTATTATGCATCAAAATGAACGAGATATGTTATGAGTTTGTCACATGTTTAGTTTATAATGATTTTGTTAAATTGCTTTCAGGTTTGCTTGTTTAATGTGATCCTACCTGAGAGTTAAAAATCACTTGTAACTTTCTTTTACCTAATTTAGACATAAACAACAGCTAGAAAAAATTAAATATTTTTTTAATCAATTGATATTAACTCCTGTTTGATAGTCATTTAACTCCATAAACTTATAAATTGTCAAAATATGTAAAAAAAAAGAAACCTGTTTGACTGTTATGGCTTTGGTGATGAATTGGGTTCATCCGTTTGTGTTTGATTTGAGCTAGACCCCCCTCCCCCTCTAAATGGCCATTATTCTAATGTCACATTCTATACATGGGAATTCTTCACCCAGTTTCATCAAACCTTACTGGTCAAAGTCAGGTTGCTTGAAAGTGGTCAAAATTTCTTTATCTGAATGTTAGGACAAGTCTACGAGAATAGCTAACTTGGAAGACTAACTTATTAGGCAACCGTTCAGTTTTGTGTTTGATGTGCTTAGAGTAGGTGAGTTCTAGCATGCTCCCTGATCAATCAGGGTGCATGGATGCTCCTCATTTTTTACCTGCTGTTGCAAGTTCTGTTGCTTTTTAAACAGTTTTACTGTAATTATATGTTGACCACAAAATACTCTATTAGTTTATTACATTAACATCCTTGGTTTAGCAAAACTTTATTGTGGGAAGACAACAGCATTGAATTCAAAAATTTCAAGAGAAATAGGAAGACAGAGTTGGAGTGGGGCGGTGGTTGAGTTTAACACTGTATGAGTGAGTGTTGGGTTGTGATTTGCAGTGGCTACAAGTGATGATTTTCCTAATCTACTGAAATGCTGAAGGATTTTCATTTGCTGGTCTGGCAGTAGTCCATTTTGTAGAAAATGTGTAGTGTTGTCAAGCAAACTCAAAGTTCAAATTAATGGATTTGTTTCTTTTGATTAGTACATTTTCCAGATATGCGCCTCATAATCTAGGGACTGCAATTTAGCATTTTTTTCTGCATGGATGAATGTGAAGAGTGTGCCTACAAGTATTCTCCCTTTGAAAGTAACTAAAGTTTCCCTTCAAACTCTTTCAAGAAATGGTTCAAATCTTTCCTTCAATAGGCAAATTGAAATCAAGTCTTGTTGAGCTTGGTTAGGTGAAGGGTCCAATATTTGAAGTTTGCTAGGTAAGTGTTTGAGAGAAAGAATCAATGTCACTCTGCAAACTGTTTTTGCTACGCCGTTGAAGATTGTAGGGTAAACGGAAAGATTGAAAACTATACTTTGAGAAAGAAATAAAAGCAAGCATGACTGGTACAAAAGAAACATTACGGACACAATATTGATATAGTCTGAAAGCAAGCATGGCATCATATATGTTGTTTCTACTGCTATAGCATATGGAAAAAGGACACAATTTTCTGTTTTTAGAATGAGATTGGATTAGTAATTTGAAAAATCTTGCTCTCATTTCCATAAATTTGAGAAGATAACTCTATAGAACATTTAGGTACTTATACCCAGTTATCAGTATAAGATTGGGAATGGTCACAATTGCTAACTTTGAGAGTGGCGACGTTCAATACATAATACCTTGTAAAATATGATTCCTTTGCACAATTATAAACAATATCCAGAAAAATTCTTTTCTTGTCATTCACTTGCTACTTATTTCAAAACTTTTGAAGAACATGAAGTTACCTTAATCAATAGTTTTGTAATGCAATAGAACACAAGTGATTAGAGGAGCTAATATAAATTGGTGAACAATTGAATCATGCCTCTGTATTTCGAATTAAAAACTTGAGGATTTCCCAAAATGCTTGAAAATATTGCTCGTTAACCCACGTCTTTGCATCATTTTTGTAAGACTAGAGACTTCCATAGATTGGCTATCATGATTTTTTTGTTATGTTAAATAATTCAATACGGTATGAGTATTGGATACAATACAATACACATACAGGAATTCTTAAAAATAAGGATATGGGTATGGCAATATATATTAGGTAAAAATTTAAAGGCTTAATTAAGTTTATAATTCTTTATTCTATTTTAATTTTTATCTTTTTTTTTTATAGTTTTTCTTCTTTATTTTATAGAAATTATTGGTTTGGTTCTTATCATTAAACTTTTTTTATAATTTTAATCACAAAAATGTTGGTGTACAATTTGGCTCATTCATTTGTTTATTCGTTCATATTTAAGCCTTTTAGGAACTGTTTAATTTTAAAAATATCAATTTATACATTTTGATTTTTAGATATGTTAATTTTATTTATATTTATTCATATATTATTTACATTTTTATGAGAAAATTATCAAAATATAATCAAATTAATAACTGATTATGAATATTAAAATATTTTGGAATTAAATTGTATATTTATTTAAACATAACTGTTTAATACATATTTTCAAAAATAGAGCTCAAGTTTAACAATTTTGTAAAATGTCAAACTTGATCATAAAAAAATTGCTAGAATTAACAAAAAGGGACTGAAAATTTTATTAAGTTAAATTTTAAAAAATACTTATATTTATGTACATAATATTAAATTTTTTATAGTAAGCTTGAAAATTTTTAATTAAATAATAAATTTCTGAAATAAAAAGTATATTCCTGAAAATTTTATAAATTATAAAAAGTTATTGTATTAACAATTAAAGAACATAATTTTCATGAAAAATCATCCTTTAATCAAAGTTACCAATATTAGTAAATTAATTATCATGCATTAATTCTTCATCATCGTCCAAGATTTTTTTTTATTTTAAAATTAATAATCTTTTAAAATGGATATTTTATCAATTTATGGATGGATATTTTAAAATTTATGTAACATGGGCATGTGACATGTTTAGGATATGGAAATGATATAATTTATTTTTTATATTTTTATTTTATTTTATTTTTTATATTTTTCTCTTTATTATAAATAAATTTTATGTATATATTAAATTTCACACATGTACAGCTGTTTCTATCTTTTTCATAAATGAACAGCATACGACCAAGGGTAATATATATATATATATATATAAATGTTCTAACATTTTGGACTCAGGTTCCTTATAGCAGTAGGACAATCATATGCCTTTATTTTATGAAGGTATCTAGAATAAAATTCTAATTGTTATAATTTATTGGCTACCGTTCATCCCTTCCTCAGTTAGCCTGTAAATTTTGTTATTTTTAATGAAACTTTCATGTGATTTCTTATGCAAATTGCATGCTATCAACACAATTAAATTTTTAAATCATCACTTCCACTCTTTTTTTCAATCTCCATAAAACTAATCACGTGCTTCGAGTCAGGAAGGAGAAATCGTATGAACTATTTATAATTAAACAAAAAACAACCTTTTTTAAATCGTGTCTCTCTTCTTCTTTTTGTTCCTTAAAATTTATCTTTGTAATTTTATTGTTTTCTTCCTTACCCATGTAGCAAATTATAGGTCAATAAATCCGACCATTGATGACTTAAACTATGGTTGACATTGAAGGTGCATCAATGCACCACCATACAAGGACAAGTTTGCAATTGTAGCATCGGCCTTTAGAATACCGTTTGATTATATGGATTCATATCTTTTAGACTAAAAATGGCATGGAGAAAGAAAAACATGGCAACCAAAAATATATATAGTGTTTGTTTGACTTAAAGTTTAATAAATTAATTTGATGAAATTGATTTTAAATTATTGAATACTTTTTGGATACATGCATAAATTAATTTAAGTTATATTTTCATTTGAACATGTGTTTTGTGAACCCCATTTGTTTAAGCTTTTAAAAATATATAAAAAGTCATTTGCTTTTGAGATTTCTCAAAAAAAAAATTGGCATTTTGTTTGTTAAAATTATAAAAAAAATCTCTTTTATTTTAAAAGCTAATTATAATTCAGCATTTTTTTAAAAGAATATTCAACCAGCTTATCAAAATAATAATAAAAATATTCAAACTTTTTATCAGAATAAAAAATATTTATTAATATTTTTTATTTTTTCACTAGTTTGAAGAAATAATTTAAATAATTAAAAAGTGGCTAATTTTTTAAAAAGTGATTTTTTGGTGAAATAAGTTTAAACAAATGAATTACATATTGGAAAATGTGAGAAACGGAATGCATAAACAAACAGGCTTATATATGTGTCTTGTGTGCTTGTTTGTTCTAGCTGTCAAAGATTTTAAACCCGTGATTGTGTTAAAACATTGAAATATTGTGTTTGGTTACATTTTTCCATTGTCGAACGCATTAGAAAATCCAAAATCAAATTGCTGCAATATTTTCGAGCTTCTATGAACGGAAATAATTAATATCAACAACTTTTATTAATTTAATAATTTATCCTTCCTTACTCAAGTTGAAAAGTCAAATACAGTCATATTTTTATAGCATTAGGATAAAAGATTTAACAGAAGTAAGATGGCTCCTTTCATTCGGGATGATAGTGGGATCATACTATTCCAACTTTTTTTTTTCACGCTTTTTTTGATCAGGAGAAAATTACAATCAATAAAATTATTTTAATTTTAAAAAAGTGAAAAATTATTTTTCCTTTTTATAAAAATCAGAAAATTGAAGTATTTGGATTAACTAAAAATATATATTTTAATTATTTATTATGAGATTTTATAATATGCATTTACTTGATTTTCTAGAAGAAAGTTAGTGAGTTATAATTTTGTTCTTTTTAAATACATTAAAAGTGTAATTTGTTAACACATTCTTACAAAAAAAATAGTTCTATATATTAATATTTAAAGAAAAATGGAAAGCATGCGTTGTCAAAATCCATTAATTATATTTATACTATAATCAATTATAGAAATAAGTTACATGTTTAAATAAATTAAGTAAAACTTTATTCAATGATTTTTTATTCACTTATTTGGATTGCTTAAAAAATTACTTTCTATATTAATAACATAATAGGAAAAAAGGTTAAAATTATTTCTAACAGTTGATTTTTTAAAAAATAATTAATTATTGAAAGGAACAATGACTAGTTAAAAAGATAATCTAAACTTTTGATCGCAAGTTTTAAATTCTGCTTATGAAAAATAATTATTTTCCATGAGAATTTTTTTAATCACTTTGTTTATTTTACCAAACATAAGATTATTTTTCTAAAAGGTTTTTCTCTTTGAAATGTTTTTTTACCCAAAAAATTCCTATACATGTTGTTAACAATTTTAATTATTTATTAATAAGCTTTGACACGGTTAATAAATAATTAGATATTTTAAATATATTAACACCAAAGTGAATAAACACAAATGGGGAAGGATTTAGAGGAAATCTCATGCTTAATATTGCAATTTTAATTTGAACCTTGGCTGCAATTTTTATATATACCCGTCAATACTAGCAACTTAACAAGAGCACTAACTTTTCTCTTTTAAATTTTTTATTTTTTTAACATTGTTGTTTCAGACTTTATATATTATATTAATCTTAAAAAATAAATTTGAGATTAGGTTTTATAAAAGATCTATCATAATTTTATTTTTAAGACAATAGTTTTTTTTATAATTTATCATTTTTTTTAGTATTGAGTAAAAATTAGAAAATAAGAATTTGTTTGACACACACTTTATCCATGTGTAGTGCGATGAGAGAATTGATTAGTAAAAAATAACGAAATTGATTTTTGGAAATAATGGTAAGAAGAAAATAAAGTTGATAAGAACTAAAACTAGAATGATGATATAGAATAAGTCTTATAATAATTGGGAATATAAAGCATGAGATGAAATAGAACATATGTAGTGCGATAAGTCAATTGATTGTTTTGAGAGGAAGGAAACAGAATTTGGGTATTTTGGATTTTGAAAGACTAAATGGGAGTCATATAATATCTTGATCACATCATGCGTTGATTTAGATAACAATTTAAAAAATTGAAAAAGAAGATGTGATTGTGGATACCCAATATTTTTCAAGGAAGATTAATAAGAAGGGATTATTGAGAAATATGATATGTTTTGAGGTGTAATACTGCATGAATGTTTGAACAGGAAATACCGAATGTGCGAACATGTGTTTAAATTTGTAATTAAAAAGAAAAGTTTCACACAAATGTGTGAACTTCAAAAATCAGGCTCAGCAAAACCTAGAGAGCACGTTTTAATGATGTGGCTAATTTTCAGAGTCTAAGTTAGTGTTTCACTCTTCAACTTATAAATTTTAATCCATATAATATAGGTTGATTAATAATAAATACTGTTAGAATCAAAATACTTGAGAAAGGATGAAAATTTTTGGTAACTTAAATCTTTAGCTTTGATGATTAATAATATTTAATATTTGAAATAAATTTACTTGAGTTAATATGTGTTAAGTAAGTGTTGAACAACTTTATAGAATGTGTTTCTGTCAAAATATATTTCACATATTTAAAAACATATACAAAGGCAAAAGACATGTTATAGGTTGTAGAAGAACACCGACAAAAGTAAACAAAAAGCTTTATAGAAGGTTGAAGAACATCTACATAAATAAGTCTTATCACAAAAGGTTGAAGCTTCCTATTAAAGCTAAGTCACTTTAATGATGTTAAGAGTCTGCTAAAGCACCTAAGATAGTTAAGCATTTAAAAGATGAAGAATATCAGTATATGTATATGCAACATGGCCAGAGGAAAAACAAAATTCGCCTTAAAGATATTTACAAGGAGCAAGTTTAAAAAATTAACCAGCAAAAATAACCTTAAAGTGAAAAAATTTATTATTACACTAAAAAAGTATTGCAAACGTATAAGAACACACCAACTTCACAATGATATAATAATAATGTTCATAATACATTAAATGTACGAAGAATTCAACAAGACCTTTTTAACCTAATTTCAATGAATTCTTTTTTGAAGAAGGGTATTTAAAGAGAATAAAGACTGAATGAAAAATAGAAGAAGAAACAAGAAAAAGGAAATGTTCAAAAATATATTGGAAATTATTCATTCTTTTACTATTTATTATATCTTCTTCAAAGTGATTAACCTATTTTTTGGATAATATTTACTTGTTCAAAATTGAAAATAAGGATAGATTGGATAGGTTAAGTAAAAAAAAATAATACTTAAAATAGAGTATATTCTGATAGTGCATACAATGTTTCTTATAATAAAGAACAATATGTTGTCAAAAAAAAATTGAGTGTGTTATTTACTACTAATAAAGATCATAATCTGACAAAGATTGATCTAAAAGAGCTAAATAATCAAAATGTAACATGTTTAGTTTTAAACTTAAATGAAAGATGGATTTGATATAAAAATTTTGAATATATTAATTTAAAATTAAAGTTGACTTAAGGTCACAAGAAGGAAGGGAAGGGTTGAATTATGATATATATATATATATATATATATATATATATATATATATATATATATATATATATTTGAGTTTGAGTGTTTCATTGTTTGGAACACTTTCAAAGAGATGTTCAATGACAAATTAAATGCATAAAAAGAGGTCAGAATTAAAGAAAAACATATAGTAATTTCATGTTGGTTCACCTTAAAATTAATAAATATTCTTAATTAGTCTTTTCAGACCTAACACAAGGCATTCTTTACACAGTAGATTCTACAAGCTTTGTCCCAACTTACCAACTTTAGAACCAACCTATAATTTGGATTTACAAATTCATTGATAAAGGATTTATGTTTGGGTCTGTTTAAACACTATTAGAGTGGAATAAGTCATTTGATGTAAATGTTTTTTTCAAACAAAACAAACAGTTTAAGTATTTTTTTCTTTTCCAAAGAATGACTCATTATTCAAAAAAAAAATGCAAAGCAAATGAATCTCTGAAAGTAGCAACACTTTAAAAAAATAATGTTCAATAAGATATTAAAAGCAAAAAATGAGGTAAGGATCATAGAAAAATGCACACAACAATTTTATGCTAGTTCACCTTAAAATTACCAGAGGTTATGTTCAGTCCTCACAGATTGTGAGATTTTTTATTAAACCAATAAAGTTTACAAGAGAGCTTATTCCTAAATTAACATCTTGGGGCCTAACACAAGGCATTCTTTACACAATAACATCCACAGATTTTGTCCTCACATACTATAATTTTTTTTACTAAATCAGTAGAGTTTACAAGAAATAGTGTTCTCAAATCATTTTCTCGAAACCTCACACAAGATATTCTTAACCTTGTCCCAACTTTCCAACACTAGAACCAACCTGTAGCTTGGATTTACAAATGCCTTGATAAAGGATTTATGTTTGGGTTTATTTAAACACCTATAGTGGAATAAATCACTTAAGTTCTACTCGAATAACCAAACATATTATAACACAAATCTCACAAGGAGAATATTTCACTAAGATAGTAGGCTTGAGAAAGATAACAATGCAATTCTAAAATTGGTCTCTTCTACTTTGTTCTTTGTGGAAGGCCTTTTATAATTTTGTTTACTTTCATAAAATAGTTGTTTATAGTTGTGAGGAAACATTCTGCTACATTTTTGTCCTTTTCCCACGTTTTGAGCAACAAAAAGCTATGTAGTAAAGTTAAGTGAATCTTTCTCAATTACAAACATTCTCAAGATTTTTCTAGACATGGAATTTTTCTCAATAGACGTTTTTTTGAGGATCAATTTTAAGTGTGTCAAGTTGATATATGGCCTTGAAATCACACATTTCTTGGTAATTATTTTGAACTTATTCAAGGATGAACTTTTTGAAAATTTTTTTTTGAAGAGATCAAAGAGATCTTTCCAAGGACACTCGGTCTAAAAAATTTGAATCATGTCTAGTGCACTCCAGCCTTAGACTTCTTATTATCCTTATTAATATTGCATGGTAAAAAAAGACTTTAAATAACCTCTAGGCTTTCATCCTTCAAATTAGAACAGTTTATCATGACAAAGCTTGATCTTTCTCGAGCAATCTTTCTGAAACCCTTTTAGAGCATATTTTAATGTTGTTTTATTGAGATTCTTGCAAACTTAGCTTCATTCAGTTAAATATGGTTGTTCTTGATGTTAGCCTTATCTAAGAAGGATAGGCAAAGGTTTCTAATGGTTTGCTTGCAACAAGAGAATATGCATAATTAACATATAAATTTTTTATTTCAAATGATACAAAATTTCATAATTTTTGTAAGTGTTGAGGATATTGTTATCATTGAAATATTAATTATAGAGAAAAAATTCTTAACAATATTATCTTTTTCACAAATCAATCAAAATAAAAATTACAAAATTTGTTATACATTTATAAGATATATCAAAAGATGTTTTACCTAAATTCAATGCACTCCCCTCGAATTTAAGGTTGCCATATAACCAAGGAAACTGAAAACTTTGAATTTAGCTTGCAAATACATAGCCAATAATCACAAGTATGTGAATTAAGAGTAAGAGAATCACACATAGAATTTACAAAAGGTGCATTTCATTCAAAATAGAACTGAATGTGTACAAAGAAGTTTATTATAAACATAGGGCACCAAAGATTAAAAATTTTCTACAATTAAAAACATCAAAAAGTTTCTAAGATAAAAATCACTCAACAAACATGAAATGCACATGATCATGAATTTTCGTTCTCTATTCATTCCCTCCCTCTTTCTTCAACAAAAAGGACTTGAAAGAAAATGTACCTGATGGCTAAGATAAAAATCATTCAGCATACATGAAATGTACCTATTTTGATAATCAAGCCCAAGGTGCATAATTTACAAGGATAGCAAGATGTTTAAACATGATAGTTTAAGAAAGCATTAGGCATGGGTACCATAGATATATAGCAGCCATTAAGTTTTGAAAGAAAATAGTAGGAAAAGCATACAACAGGAAACATGCATATGCCAGATAAGTGCATAGGTGAAGGATTTGGGATAGTCCCTTAAACAATGAATATTACTCTCAATCATCAGAAGTTCATTTGGATGCGATTGAGGGAAGAATAGCACTTAAATGAGATTTTTCAATGGATGCTAATTTGTAAAACTTCACTACTTTGGTGGTCATTGGTAAGAATGGGTACAATTTATGTCTAAGTGTCAGGGCTCTTACATTCAATTTAGTCACTCATAATACAAATTCTCTCAAATTTATCCCTAATTGGATTTGGTAACTGCATCTATAATTTCCTATATAGTTTATTCACACTTATCATTTAGGTATGAGACAACAATTATTCATAAACCACCAAAACAAAACTTTGCTAAAGCAAATTGAATCAACTACATTATTTTTGAAACTAAAATAAAATTGTTACTTGATGTCAATTGTTGTTCGTAGGAATCCTCGTGAATTATTTGTGACTTGAATACCAAACTTGCATAAACAATTTTATCTAGAACCTAAGGTGTCTTAAGTAATTGACAACAAAACCATTGTTCCTACCATTGCTTAATAACCAGAAATCTATGAGCCATCATTTGTGCATACTAAATTAGAAACTAACAATGCACACTTAAATAGTTAGCCACAATATGTAGGGTTTCACATAAAAGAAACTTTTTGTCAAGAAAATCACTTACCAAGTTTGGTTCAACATATTCCACCTAATGAAAATTTCAACAAAAATGATTTCTATCTTATTCTGATACTCAACTTGTAAAAAATAGAAGTATAGAAAATTAATTTAAAGAATAAGAAATTGGAAAATAAGTAAAACTTTAGCTATAATAATAGAAATGTCAAAATTTAAATAGAAAAAAATTTCTATCAAGGTGCAACTTTGAGTGGATAAAAATTTAATGAAAAAAAGCCTACCACTACTAATTGAATTTTGGTGACAAACATCAATTCTTTATCTCATATTTTCAAATAATTCCTTTGGTAGTGACTTGGTAAAAATTTCAAATAATTGGTTCTTAGATGAGTAATGAACAAACAATATTTCATTACATTATTAAACATCTCTAATAAAATGAAATTTGATCTTGATGTGGTTGGTTTCATCCATGAAATATTGAACTTTTTGAAACTAAAACTATTGAAATGTTATCACACATTATCATGGTAGCTTCTATTTGTTCATGATCCAAGTCCTTTAACATGTTCCTTAACCATATAGCATGGTTTACAATGGAGGCAGCAACCATATACTCTGTTTCTGTTGTTGATTGAGCTATAGTTTCCTATTTCCTAGAGCTCTAGCTAAAATAACTTGTTCTTAAGAAAAATAAGTACTTATAAGTGATTTTGGAATCACCAATGCAATTACCTCAATCATTATCAAAGTAACCCACCAGTTTCATAGTCTTTTCTATAGATTTTGAAAAGAAGATGCTAATTGTGCTAGTTCTTTGATTATATCTTGACACTCGTTTAGTGATTGCAAATTGTGTTTCTCTTGGTGAATTCATAAATCGAGAGAACAAACTTACAACAAATATAATGTCAAGCCAGCTTATGGTGAGGTATAAAAGGTTGTAAGTCACATTCAATTTTTCAAATTTCTCATCTTTGTCAAGCTTCAAACTAGTAGTAATTGGAGTTCTCACATATTTTTAATCTTGTATTTTGAACCTATTTAAGATATCAAACATGTATTTCTTTTGACAAATAAAAATGTCATTGTTGAACCGTATTACTTCCATGTCAAGTAAGTACTTCATGAACTCAAGATTAGTCATCTAAAATACTTTCTCCATTTTATCCTTGAATTATTGAATTAATTCAATTTTTCTTTCCTATCTTAACAATGTCATCACCATAAATTGAAATAATTAAAGACTCACCACCAGTGACTTTCACATATAAAATGACATTACTTTGACTTCCGTTGAAACCAAGTTGGATGAGGTGATTGTCCATTCATTCATACCATGCTTTCGAGGCTTATTTTAGTTCATACAAGGCATTCTTTAAAAGATAGACTTGATGTTGTTTACCAAGAGTTGAGAATGCATTTGGTTTGTTTACACATATCTCTTCAGCAAGCAAACAATTCAAGAAGGTTGATTTAACATTAAGTTAATGAATCTGCCATAAATTGTGAGTTGTAAATGCAAAAAAAATAAAAATCGTTTGTCATACCTTGCTATTGGCACAAATGTTTCTTGATAGTTTACACTATACTGTTCTGTTTAACCTTTCATCATTAGTCTAGCTTTGTGTTTGCAAATAACCTATCAGGATTGAGTTTTGTCTTGAAAACCGATTTTACACCTATCACTTTGCAATTTGTAGGCCTATCAACAAGTTGCCAAGTTCCATTTTTGTTGATCATGTCTAATTCATCTTGTATAACTCTCCTCCAAGACTTGAGAATCTTATGCTTCAACATAACTTGTTGGTTTAAAGATGATCAAGTTACACTTCTAATAAACATCTTTTAAAGACCCAGTCCTCCTCACTGGTAGATCATTCACCTATTGCAAGTTGAGGTAATTTATTTGGAAACAATTTAGAATGATAATTCTTCTAGTTTGTGGGTTATAAAGAAGACAATTTTCATCTCATAAGATCAATTATGACTCTTGATACCACTGTTAAAAATAGAGATGTGAAAAACTAACTTAAAAAATAAAAAATTGGAGAAAGTGTTAAACTTTTGTTATATTATTAATTGTAGAAACATCAAAATTTAAATAGAAAAAAAATAACAAACTTTTCTATCTAAGTGAAACTCTCAAAAGTGGATAAAAATTGAATGAAAAAAAGTCTACCACTGATAAGGACAAAGAGAAACCTACATCAAAAAATTAAACAACCAAGTTTAACATTAAAACAAAAACAGAACAATAAACTAGTATCGAATACCAATTCATCTAACAAAATTGTCTTAACACAATTATGTATATTTACATGAGCACAAAATTGTCTTAACACAATTATGTATATTTACATAAGCACCGCACCCATTTTTGTTATTTTTTATTTAATTCACACATGTTAGAAATAAAAATTAATTTCATATCACAGGTAAAATTAATTACAAATAATAATCGACAATAGATTATAGAATAAAATAAAAGTATATGTTATAAATTATTAACAATATAAACATTCTCAAATTATGTTACAAACTATTTACCATAAATCACATATGTTACAAAGTAAAATAGAATAAAATTGTAAATATTACTAATTTTTTAAATTTTGCTACCAAATTATCTAAGTCACATTCTATTACAAACTTATAAGTTCAAAAAAAAAATTATAAATTTTATGAAAAATGGTTTGAGAGAACACATTAGTAGCTTTGTTTTTAACATCTACTTATAATAAAAAATTCTTACAACTATGTTATAAACTATTAAATGTTTATTTTAATTTTTATAAAAATTGAATAAATTAAAAAGTTTAAATATTATTAAAAAATTACATTTTTTTTAATTATAATTTTTATTTTTTAAAAATAAAATTATTAATACTAATTATTTATTCGATAATAAAAAATATACACAAAAGATATATAATAAAATAAATAAATAAAATATTAAAAAATATATAAATTGTATATAATTCAATTATTTCAATATATTTTCACAATTCTTAAAAGGAATAAAAACAATTTTACTAAACATATTTTATTACAACGTACTATTTAACAACAATTTTTTTTAAATAAATATTTTTATTCAAAAGTTAAACTTTTATTTTCAAGAAGAAAATATTTATTTACTTTTTACATAAAAATTTATTTAAAAACTCACATGTTGATACATATACAAATTTATTCTAAAAGTCTTTGTCCAAATCATTACAAACTATTATAAAGGCTACGTTAGTAAAACTGTTTTCTTCGTCGTTTTCTTCTTCAAGAAACCCATGGTAGTTGAGCTGCAATCTGTTAGATCCACAAAAACGCAGTCCCAACAATACAGTAGCGTAGCGGTGCAGCAGGGGCAGAGCGATAACACAGCACAGGAAAGCAGCATCGTTGTGGTGGAGCTTGATCTAAAGATGGGATAGTTAGAGTTTGACAGTTTGTATATGGAAAAATTTACGCTCTCTTGTTGAAGAAGTTCAAAGTTTTACTCAAAGTTTTACTCAAACTGATTTTTAATTATTTTTTAATTTTAAATTAAATTAAATCAAAGTTTAAATTCTAACCTTGAAACCTTGTCACTTGGTTGCATCTTATGATAGGAACTGGAGATTTCCAGTTTTTTTTTTTTTTCAAATGACGAGGTTCGAAGGCGTTCCATGGAATTCTACAACCACTAATGGAAGGATCCGTTTGATTTAATATCAAAATCAATTTTAATAGCCATGACACATCAACAAAAATATGACTGAAATTAATTTAAACAAACATCATTTTTAAAAATTTAAAATACCTTTTATCAAAATTAATTAAAATTTAAAAACAAACTAACTAACGTTACTTTTGGAATTTGAAAACAAACAAAAAATTAGAAATTAATTCCCCTTTTTGGTCGAAATGGAAATCATTTCCTTAAAATAATTTGCAATTACTACAGCTTATACTACGAACTAACGGCCAAAGCGAAGTAGGAGGGCAGGGACAAGATGCTAGTAACCAATGAACAGAAATGTATATATATATTACTCCATTTCAGAAATTTTATTTATTTAGCCTAATTACCATGAAGGATGAGACTACATTTGCGAATGTGCAATAGCATTCTAACCCAAAGGGAGTAAAGAAAAATAAGAAAACACGAACTAGAATCTGTTCCAAGAAAAAACTACTAAAAGAAAACCAAAATGCTTTAAAACAAATAATGGAATTCACAATGGAGGAAAGTGCAGTCATAACTTCAATTTTTGCATTGATTGTTCAGACAAACAAGTCACCTGGGAACCTGTTTGCCACAATGAAGAAATTGTCACAAATGGTAATATTGTAAAACATGTGAATCAGAACAAGAAAACAGAATTTTGTCAACATACCTGTACCGGACAAGACGCCTGTACCAGATTGCATGATTTGCTGTCATTGAGCATTCTTTAGCTGAGATTGTCTGTCATTTGATGTCACAATTACCTGAATCCTCCTCATTGCTACTGCCTTTGGAATCAATGCAAGGAGTCAATGGTGGGAAGGAAGGTACAGCTTTCAATATAAATTTCCTGCCACTTCTCAAGCCTCCAGAAGAGCTTGATCCAATCCCATGACGATGACACTGGGGAGGAGAAACTCGCTTTTGGATTGGAGAATTTACTTTCACAGCCTTGATGGGAGTTGAAGCTTCCTTCAGTATATCAGGGGTTTCATTTTCTAGAATGTCAAAGAGCCTGCTATCTGATTCAGGACACTGCAAATACTGCGCTTCGCCTACACTAGTCCTTGGGGTAACTGGAGAACTACGCCAACGAAGAGAGCCACTAGGTAACTGGCGAATGCATCCATGGGAGAGTCTGGATGGTGGAATATTTATCCACTCATTTGTTCTAGATGAGAACGATGAAGCACCAGACATTGACTCAGGATTAGAGAATGGAGCAACCTGAACTAAGATAGCAGCTGGATTACTTGGTGAAGGTTGATCCATGTTCATATCGTTGCAATCAGTTTGCGAATCAGAGCGGGCAGTTCCCAACATCTCATTTGTTTCCATAACTGCATGACTGCTGTGCAAATTTACAGAAGATTTAGCGTATTTTGCAAGAGATGGGAGCATATTGACATCAGGTTCAGGGGATGGTAGATAGTTTGCAGAAGGAAGCCGGGATTTTGCAGCCCCCTTGCCTTGGCTAGACAATGTAAAAAGGGAAATCAAAGCACGAAAGCAAAGTAAAAAGTACGGATTAACCATTTATAGGGGTAAGACGTGCTTTCTTTCATATGACTAAATTTAGTTCTAAACCTGCAAAAATTATTTGTTCCGTTTTTTATAAATTTTAATTTTTTTTAAAACTAATTATTATCATTTATTAATAATTTAATATATATTTAAATATTATATTACATATTATTATAAAATAATAATTAATATGATATATTTAGGTATGTACTATATTTTCATATAAGATAATAAGAGAAATTATTTTTAAAAAATTAAAATTTTAGAAAATCAATTAAAAGATTAAAATGAAATTTAATCTTATTTACATAAACTAAATTATTTATAGTAAAAGCAATCTTACTTGGAGCATTGCACTGATGGCGTGATAGGTGAGAGACGACGTAGATCATAATCAGTCATGTTTGCCACCGTTTCTGGTTTATTGTGAAATGTGCTGTCTGATCCTCCTTTTTCAACACTGCTGCTCACCCTTTCTTTACTCAAAGCATGTTCCAATGCAACATAATCTGAATTCAAAAATGTGTATTACATTAACCAACATTCTTAGTTGCTTATCTTAATGATGTGCTTCCTCTCCTCATGCTTTGCCATTCAATTAATTCACAGCTATGCTTAAAATAGTGCTTCAAGTATTCAGTTAGTGAAATTTAAGGGTTCCTTCACAGCAAACCCACCACCTCCAAAAGTGCATTGCACCATAAGGTAAAGACGTGACATCTGTATTAGACATCCTGACCAAACATATCGATAGCGAGCCACCCGGGCTTAAAGGTAGGTGGGGTTTGGGTAAAGGTTCTTTATTCAATAGCTATTCATTATATAAACTTTTACCTTCTTTTTTGCCGTACACATTCTTACATCCCTCACACCGACATCCACTAGAGCAACCAACATTAGCCTTTTCATATATTGGGAAAAAAGGTGCTGTTAGCAGATACAGGAGATTAAACTGGTGGAATGTTTAGAGCATATAGAAATAAACACTACCCAACCTGATAACATTCACAATATTTTTTCAGACACATTGACCTTTTGCAATTGCAACCTCTTTTGTGCCTTGCCGATGACGGTGTCGTCAGTTTAATATCCTCCTGCAGAGGGCACATAAAACTATCAATTCATTTCTGAAACCCAAAAAATAAATACAAATGTGATATGAAGATCTTATACCATATTATTCGAGGAAATATCAGTGGTAGGCTGTACAATCTTGGGAGCAAATGCAAGTGGATTTCGGGATTGAATTTGTTGTCTAGTGTCATCAACTGTATCTGCAAATTCTGGTTTATTTAAGCAGCCTTGACACGAACAAGGGTCGCTACAATAGACTCCGGCAGCAAAACAATCACAGTAACTGCAAAACACTCAAATCAAAATACATAATAGATATTGCATATATCATATAATGTAGGATACCAAAACATATAAAAATTTACTTACAGTTTTAAACATTTACTCTTCTTACAGTTGCACCGCTTACAGCCATTGTCATCAGCAGTGCTTGATGTTTTCTTCCTGAAGAAGAATGCATTATTTAGTGAAGCAACTAAGCATATATAGAGTAAAATTCAAGAATTAAAAGAGATCACAAAAACTGACTTTTTCTTGCAGGGACTACGTTGGTTGGACTCCTCAGAATTTCCACCATCTGTAGGTTTTAGTTTCCTCTTATCATGGATACTTGCAGAATATATGGGGACAGGTTCTGTCGTGCCAGGAGACTCGGAGATGAAAGAAACAGTAGCTACTGAAGCATCAATTTCATGGCTCTCATTTCTAGTATCAACTAATGATCGTCCATCAGCATTAGATTGAGGTATGGATCTCTTCATGTTATCCACTTTATGTAAGCTTATTGAAGATGTGGATTTCATCCCCTGTAAACCATCTGATAATCTCACACCCGCGGTTGCAGCACGACCAGCTGGCATAGCATTTATGATGCTATTTAAATGCAACCCAATACCTGATGGCTTGGGACCTGTCACAGGGAAGTTTCCGCTACCGCTACCTCGCTGAGGTAACAAGGAAGTGATCGGTTTCACATGAGACTTGTTAATTCCAAGGGCATTGGAAGCTGCTTCCCCAAATTGTAGGCAGCGTCTCCGAATGCCATGGTACTTTAGACCAGCCTACAGTGATTGTAATCATTAGTGTATAGCACATAGAAAATCTTCATAGACTCAAACAAAGAAAAAAATATACAAATTCTACTATGAAAATTCCCAGATAGATTAGTCATCTGCCAAGAATGCCACTAGAGCACACTAGTTTCATCCTACAGGACTTAAACATTTTAGTAAGCAAATTATTGCTGATAAGTCTTAGTTCAAAATATTTTCAGAACTAAAGACATACCCATGAAAGAAAATTCCCTTATATACTAAGATGGCTTAAACCCTTAAGTCTATGATGTGGTATCTCATCAGGACTCAAGTTTTGACAATTTTGATTGACTGAGAAAAAGCAATTACTGCATGTCCAAAATTTTGAAAGCTCAAACCGAAGAATACGTAATAAGCAGAAACATGGGGGAAATTTTTTAACTTCCTTAAAATGTTCCTGCCACAATGCATGCAAAGCTCCATAAACAAACTAGATGATCAAAGCCATTAGATTTTAAATATTGACTGTCAACAAAGTACATGATACTGTTCTCTAAAATCTTAATTGGTTATGAAGTATGAACATCTCTCTGACAGTTGTCAGACATACATTGGACACTTCAACAAGTATCCAATTAAAAAATATTTTTTATCGGCTCAAAACACTTTAACCAACATTTTAGTATGGATGGACAGTTTTTATAATTCTTTTGTAAAGAAATCATGTGTTTATGGTATAAACTAATGTCTCTTTAATAATCTTGAGGCTTCTGTATATTTGTGCATGTGTGCATACATGGATATCCCTGGTGTCCCGCTGTGCTATATTTTAGACATTAACCATGTTAGAGTGCCCTTGTCATGCCCAGTATCCATGTCAGTCTATGCTGCTTAGGAGATAATTCATTTATCTCCTAAGCATATTCACGTCTATGATCAGCGACCTTGAAAAAGTCTATTCTCAGCTTAAAAGCATAGGAAATACACATAGACATTGACGCATGAAAAGTCATCAAAATTCAAATAAACACGAACCTGTCTCCAGTAGAATCTTACGATTTACAATTTGAATCACACGATTCAATACGATTTGACTTACCAACTATTTGTATCATGTGATGAATAAATGACTTTGAATCTTATAATATAATTCTGTATCACTGATTCCGATCACACAATATTAAAAAGTTTGATAAATTTAAATGGTTAAATAAGAAAAAACTGAGGAACATTACTAAACAAACCCTATTTGACTATTCAAATGCTTTATGTTAATTCTTCTGAAACAAGGATTTCATAGTCACTCACTCATTTTATGGATTGTATTTGGCTATGCTGCTTTACTTTCAGCCTTCTAAAACAAAGGCTTCACATACTCATTTATGACATGATTTTGCTTGGCAAAATTTTTAATCATTTTCTAGTTAAAATTATTACATGGAATATTATACATAATTTATATGATATATTTTAAGCTAATTTTTAGTGCCTCTGATCTTATGTTCAATATTATTATGATTCACGATTCAAAAAATAGCTTGAAGATTCACGATTGGAAATGCAATTCTATAAATGTGACTGACGCATGAAAAGACAGCAAAATTTAATAAACGTGTACCTGCCTCTAGAAAACTACAATGAAAAGAAGAAAACAAGTTTGATTACCTCAGAACCATCTCGTGAGATATTCTCTGCAGTTACATGTGACGTTGACACCATCTCATTGTAATCTTCACATCCTTTAACACCCTGCAGAGAACCGGGAATCGACTGAGATGTATAATTGTGATGATACCATCGCTCGTTTTCCATACACTGAAGCTTAAAAGTTTATGAATTAAAGAGTCAAAAACATATAGATCATAATAACACTATCTAATTATATCTATAAGAATAGCTGCCCTACATCAACTTATAGATACAGACAGCAAGAACCTATGGTTTACCTTTGAAAGTGAATCATGACGATATCGTTTCTCAGAAACATCTGTCGCTAAATTGGACTCCAACTGTGTGTGCTCTTGAGAAGCCCATCCAACATCATTATTCTCCCCTTCTATCTTTTCAGGTTCATCATATGCTGGCCTTTCTTGATGAACCTTATTAGATTCCTCTGACAAAGCCAAAGGTTCTGCTTCATTTCCAGGACCATGTTTCCTATCAAATTTTAACATGTTTTCCTTTGACTGAGGTAAGTTGCTTAGTGATGATAGAGCAGCATCATTAGATTGTTCCACACCCTGGTCGGCTGCATACATTTGATCAATATCCTCAGGATCAGCCAAATATTCATCAACAGACGGTGGCGGACTGCAGCTCTGATAATTTGTGTCATTCTCAGTGTCAGTCATAAACCTCTCTGGCAGCGGCTGCTGAGAATTTGATCTCTTGTGATGACGGGGATCTTCACCAAGACTGTTTCCTCCATTTTCACTTTGAGATATTTCTCGACGGAGTGACTGAGTGCCTTGAGGCCTGGTATTGGTGTGGACAAATATAGTCAAAAAACAGCCAGTGCATTGTCAATAGCCAAACACACACACACGCACAAAATTTAAGTCACAAACCTTTCCACAAAATGTGTTTCACGGTAACACATGCGTGGTGACTTGAATACAAGGGGTGGAGAATTGAGTCCTAGAAAACCTTGCGCTATATGACAAGCCCTGACGGGCTTTATTGGAGATAAGGTATCCACAAATCTGAAGAAGGGGGATTCCTGAAATTGAAAAGGTGACACGGGAAATTCGTTTATTATTCATGATACCACAATTGAAATAAAATGAATAGTCTGAATACGATAAGCTAACATGCTCTAAACATCTCTGCACATAAAAGAGGGTTCAAGAATCAGGATCAAATTGCATACAGCATCCATGCAGAAATCCTCAAAGTCAAACAGTACTTATACAACGGTCTTTTGTTTTTTATTCATTATTCACTTCATGCATTGTTAAGACAATGCGGGTTCATAAACTTGAGTGTAGAACACCATCGCCAATGCAATTTTAAGAAACCACCAGTCCATAAAATTGAAATTCATGCACTTTATGCACTACACACAATGAAAATTGTAAACGAGTGAGGTCTAGAGCAGATATCATTCCAAACAAGTTTCTTCCAATAGTTCATTAATTAAATGAACTGAATTCGTTTATTCCGGAGACTCCAAACGCGCAGTTAGAATCTAATGGCATGATCAGCAAACAAAAAACGAAAACAAGAACAAAAAGATGAAATTAAATAAAGTTTCATCAATCATCCAAGCAAGGAATAAAACAACTCGTAATAATCATAAGCCTAAACCAGAGCAATTCTTCATTGAAATTCACTTAAACCCTCAAATCCTCTTTTGAATTAGCCCTCATCACAAAATCAAGAACCCTATGAAACTGTTTAAAATAAATAATAAAAGAAAATGGCCATAATTCTGAAGTCTTTCAAAGCCCTAATTGAGTAATCTTCGAAGAACGAGATTAAAAAAGAAAACTCGCAGCCTCAAGGGGAATAGAAAAAAATAATTAATTAAAAAAGGAGAGAAAGAGAGAGAGAGAGAGAGAGAGAGAGAGAGAGAGAGAGGAAGTGAAGTTACTTGAACTTGAGGGGATTCAGATGGAGCATTGAAAGTAGAGGCAGAAGAACTAGCATTGTTCTTAGAAGAATCTGGAGAATCCATCATCACCGCAAGAATGTCTTCTTCTTCTTCTTCAGAACTTATTTACCCTACACTGCATCAGTCTCTTCTCTTCTGTGACTTCTGTGATCAATAATGCAACTCGCTGGCCAAAAGATGAAGAATTTATTTTAATTTTTATCTTATCTCCTATTTTTATTATTATTTTTTCTTTGGGTTTGTTTGTTGTTACGACTTACCCATTTTGCAAGAGTAAAAGATGTACAAGGAATGTGTGTAGCGCGTGAACTAAGACTACCGTATACATAGGGCGCAAGGGCGGGCATTTAAAATGCGAGCGGGAACTCACTTTCATCTCTTCTTTGGGTCGGGTCGGGTCGGGTCGGGTCGGTCCCTCATTACTCGGGTTATTACTTGCTATTTTTTAACTCTGTAATGAAGACACACAAAAAAAAAAACCTGCTTTTTTTTTCTTTCTAGAATATCCTTTTAGGATGTGATAGAATATTTGCGTGAGATACGGATATATATAACAGAAGGATTTTTTTATAAAAATTAATATATTTAAATATCTAAATTATATTTATTATTTTATATGATGTGATATGGATTATATTTAAGATATCTAAATTCTGTTTCAATCAAACTAATAAAAGTTTGCTGTTATTTTTTTACTTTACAAAAATATTTTGTTTGGTTATTAAATATCATTATCATCTTCACGATCGATTATAAGATAAAGATTTCAGTGGAATATTATTAAAACTTAAATAAAGAAAGTCATCGTTAAAGTATTAAGGAATATTTATTGTAATACTTACATTAGAATTGTTTGCAAATTTACATATTATTAAGTTATTCATGTATAATATAGATATATAAAATTAAAAGTAACGATAATTATTTTTATTAATTTAATTAATTAAATAATTTTATTGTAAAAATAAATATTTATTATATTAAATAACATTAAATTAACTATATAAATATAAAATAGAAATAAAATTATTAAAATTAAGATATATATATATATATAATTATAATAACTTTAAAATTTATTTTATCTAAAAAAATATTATAATGCATCAAAATTTAAAATATAAGAAATATAAATTAAAAAATGGTATTTGAAATAAATATAAATGAAAATTAAATTAAATAGCAAAAAAAAATCACATGACATAATGCCATCATTCTTTCCCCAACTTTGGAACACTAGTGTCCCACGGTTGCTGGTTTTTTATTTTTTTCAATGTGACTCGTACCTTTCTCATAACCAAACTCCCAAATGGCAGGTTAACTAGATCATTAATTTTTCTTCATGTCATCTTCAATTTTCTATGCATGGTTTGATTGTATGTCCTAAACGGTCGCACACATAGAAAAGGTTGGGTAGCTTTTGTACTTAAAAATGTTTTCTCTTCTATTCCCTTCTTCATAATCATCATCAAACCTAACTTGAAAAGTTATTTTTTAAAATCTAGGAAAACCATAACTCACATACATTATCCCCATCATGTCTCTTGAGACTTGTCCTATTTGAGAAGGAACCCCACAACCCCACATAACCAACTTCCCCATGGTGGTTGACTAGATCATTTTCCTCTATGTCACCTTGAGTTTCTGTGCATGATTTGATTGTTTGTCCCAAACAACCGTACATAGAAAAAGTTTGATAGCTTTTCATACTTAAGAAAAAGATTTCTCTTTTATTCCCCTTGTCCATCACTACCATCAAGCCTCACCTCAAAGGTTTTTTTTAATCTAAAAAAAACCCACAAAAAGAGAATGAGTGCAAGTCCAATGTTGATGGTTATCGATCCACTTGTAGTATTTGTAGCACCAATGCATGACTTCCTTTCCACACATTTTATTGATCTCTTTTGAAAGAAAAAAAAATCTAAAAATGAATATGTTCTTTCCTATCTACATCAAGTTCACTTCCTTCTTGATCTCCTATAAAGTTAGTGCACTAGATTTAAATGCTAGTTATGATTTTAATGTTTATTGAAATGTAAGATATTTGAATTATTTTTCAATCATACTAACACAAATTTTTGTTATTTTTTTACGTGAAAAACAATATAACAGAATTATTAAATATTGTTAACATCTTCACAATAAATTATAAGATAATGACTTTAGTAAGATAGTAAAATTGAAATAGCGAAAATCATCGTTAAAGTATTAAGGAATGTTTATTGTAATACTTAAATCAGATTTGTTTGAGAATTTACATATTATCAAGTTATTTGTGTATTATATAGGCATACTAAGTTTAAATAAATTTTATTAAAAAAATGAAAGTTATAATTATTTTTAATACTTTTATTAATTAAATTTGTATTATTAAAAACATATGTTATTATATTAAATAACATTAAGTTGACTGTATAAAAATTTTATAATTGAAATAAAATTATGAAAATAATTAATGAAAGTAAGATATATAATATTTATTAATATAATATATTAAAATTTAAAATTAATATTAATATTAATATTAATTAAAATTGCAATAACTCTAAACTTTATTTTCTAAAATATATGTTTAATTTTATATAATGTATCATAATTTAAAATTTAAATAACATAAAAATTGACAACTAGTACTTAAAAATAATATAAATAAAAAATAAAAATTAAGTAGCAGAAAAAATTGCATGACTTAATGCCAGCATTCTTTCTCCTGCTTTGGGCCATTGGTGTCTCTCGATTGCTTAATTTACTGGTTAATATCACACATACCCTCTTTAAATATTTGAATGCTGTAAAATAAGGAACCCACATAACCAACTCCAAATGGCAAATTGCATAGTTTATTTTCTTCTACATCACCTTTAGTTTCTGCATGATTTGATTATATGTCCTAAACAAGCGCACACAAAGAAAAAAATTTAGTAGCTTATCATACTTAAACCTACACTCAAAAAGGGGATGAGAATAGATCCAGCATTGATGGTTGTCAGTTGCTTGTAGTTTTTGTAGCACCAATATTTGTTTATAAAAGAACCACGGGCTTTCTTTCAATACATTTTATTGATCTCTTTTGAAAAAAAAATATTTAAAAGTGAATAGATATTTTTCCTAACTCCATTAATTTCACTTCCTTCTTGATCTTCTATAAGGTTAATTCGTAGATTTAAATGTTTTAATATTGAACCTTTTTAAAGTTCATAAGGTTCCAACTGATGTGAGAGAGAAAGCCTTGTTATTTTAGTTGAATTCTTTTGATCCAACACCACTAAATTCCATCGTTCTTATACTCCATGAAATTGATTGATCTCCATGAATCCATTGTAGTTGGAAAATTGAAAGCTTTAAGGGTTATGCCCTTGAAAAGCTTTCACCAAGTAAGGAGAAAAACACTAATACAAATTATTAGGTTAAACCCTACGCGCTGTCAAGAACCAATAGTCATACCAACTAAAAAGATATAACACAATATAAACAATATGAAAGAAAATAGATTTAAAGAAAAATTTATTTTGTGATTATCTTATTGGTTCTTATTTGTTGTTATTGAAATAATAACTCGATAAAAAATCAATTAACGATTTTAAAAAATTTAAGTAAGATGAAATATTAGATATAAGAATAATTGAAAATTAAAATGTTAAATAATATTTACATATAGATTATTATAAATCGCATATTAAAAATTTGTTTACAAATAACCAACATAATTTAGTTATGAAAGAAAATAAGAAGTTAAATTTTCTACAATGAGGTAGAAAGATATAACTTCAAGTGTTATTATTCTCTTTTGATATCCATAACATTTTGTCAAGCTCCATACTTCCTTCTCTGGATCTGGATGGTTTATCCTTTCATGAATATAGTTGAATGACGGTGAAACTAATGAAAAAGATGTGGTTCCTTTTCTTAAAATAATCATTCCACCAAACCTATTCCTTCCCACCATAGTTGACTACTAATAAGGTTGGTAGGCTTGTCCACCTCTTATTATCTCCATCTCTATTACCTTTCACTTGATCTCCATCTAAAAGATCATATCGAGTTCTTCTTTTATGAGTGGCCTAAACAAGACTCGAAATGCACATGAGTTTTCAATCCCTCAGTAATTTCAACTTAATATCTTCATTGTGCTTAACAATATATGTCATATGATAAACTATCATTTTGTTGATTTATTTATGAAAAATTAGTTATAATTATAGTGTAATTTATAATTATTTACTTATAGGTCTACCTAATTTTCCTTATTTCTTTTAAAAATATCACGCAAGCAAAGAATCAGAAAAAATATGTATTTTGGGATAAAGAAAAAAGGGCAAAAAAGCATAAAAAAAAAAAGCAAGAGAGCAACAGACGTGTTGGACTCAAGCATGCCCCTCACATCGTTCATGATTTTTCAACATAGTTATGCTAGATGATAAGCATGGTCATGCCAACCTGAAACACGATCTTATAACGTCCTAAATTTACCAACACATCCACACAGAGTTGAGCATGGTCGTGCCAACTCTAGATGATGTAGAAAATGATCTAAGTTAATCCTAATGAGGTAAAAACTTATCCTAGTCAGTCTTAATGGAATAATGGATGATTCAAAGAAATCCTAGTAGTTCAAGAAGCTACTTAGTTAACCGTATTCGTAGTAGAGAAAACTCAACTCACGCCTATAAAAAGAAAGGTTAAGCCTTGGAAGAAAACACACTACACCATCTCATAAACATAGTTCTCTACCTTTCTACTCTATTTTTTTCCTTATTTCCATTTTTATTCCTTTTTTCTACATTTTCTCATAGGATCTTAGAGTCAAAATTTCTTTTCACAGCACTAGTTGCAACGCCCTCTTGTCAATCTTATTGACACTGCAATTTTACTATCCTTCTCTTAGGATTAGAATTATAGTTTGTCTTGTTGAGTTAGCATGTTTTTATTATTCTTATCCCCTATGTGTAACTAATATCTAATTTTCTGTGAAACTTATGACGTAACCAATTGAATATCTTTTTTTCTTTTATAAATGATTATATATTTTAAATTCAATTGTGTTTACTTTATTATGCTTTTATAAATTGATTGTAATTGGTCACTCTTATTAATTTTTAAATTGATCGGGAGATAGAAAATCATATCATTGTCTGATTAATAAAATTATAAGGTAAATTGTATCTAAAGATTTTGGAAGTCAATCATAATCTTATATTTCTAATTGGTTATTAAGTTAACAAATTTAAATATTATTTATATTTCTCTTAATTATATACCATGCATGATCATTAGGAATAGTATTTATGGAAAAAGTATTATTATTATATTATCATTAAATAGTAATATAATTAGAATAGATGGTTTGTAATTGGCTTTTTTCAATCATTCATAGAAGAGTTTGAGAGTGAAATTGGATAAAGTTATAAAGGAATCAAAAGTATCATTCTGTCCATGATTCTTTTTGTTTATATTTTCATTCTTACTTTTATAATCTCATTTCTATTTTAAAAATATATTTCAAACAAATTTTTGTAAGATCAAAAGTTAGATTTAAATATTCTTTTAAGAATTGTTGACATAATCCATGTGGGATTCATAGAGGTCTTAGATACCATCTTTCTATATTAACGAATATACTCACTCATTTATAAATAAAATTTAGCACACATGTTTTTTTGCACAGCACCACCGATTTAAGTCTTTTGAACATATCTTGCTTCACCTGATTTAAGTCTTTTGAACATGTCTTGCTTCACCTTCTTCTGTGATATCCCTAGAGCATCCATAGTATTATGTTCCTCCCTCTCCAAACTTCTTTATTTGCTTATTTTGTTGAGTTCTCTATGATCCCCCATTGTATTTCCAGGGTTATGTGTTTGTCATGTTTTCTTCTTTTTCAGGATGTCACATGTTTTCCACTAAACCCAAATGTCTATATGCAAAGAAAGGAAAGGATGAAGAAAATACAAAATGATTTCTTCAAGACCGCATGGACCAAATGCAGTAAGAGGTACAACTTCCTGGTCTTTCAAAGATGACAAGGCCACCCCTCGAAACATTAAGGGATTTTCTACCTATTATACCATATTGTCTTTCTTCCACCATCATAGAGGTGGGCTACTTTGAAATTACATCACATTGTATTTTACACTTTATATTTTCTTCTTGGTCCAATCTATGTATCTACTAGGATCTCGAAGCTTATCTTCCTTCCCAAGACCTCTTCCTCCTCACCCTTGTACTATTATTCTAGACACACCTCAAACCCAACTCTAGAAAATCCACATCTACCACCAATCCCTCCTCTATCTTTTTCTCATGTACTTCCTCAACCACTATTTTTCCCATCGCCTTCATCTTTGTCTCTTCCAAAAGTCTTTATCCCCTACCCCCACTTCATATTCATTTATTCTAGCTATTTATAACTGGACTCATCATTGTTCCTACACCACTAGAGCAAGTTGTCAATTAAGCTTCCAAATCTCACTATTGAGGTTTATAATTTCAAAGTTGTTCTTCTTGCTCTCATGAAACCTAGGAGAAGGATATGGAGCTACTAGATCTACTTATGAAGCGTACTTTAGACTAAGATGTTTGTTTCATTTTTTCTATTTTTTTTATTGATGTCAAAGGGAGAGAAGTGTATGGATAACATATAAGCATCAATTGTAAATTTTTTTGAATATATGCAATTTTTATATATGTATTTTTATTTTACCTAACTCCATGCTTTATATTTAAAAATCTTTATAATTACTCCTAGGGTGAGCCTTTCTTGTTTAATAGAAGATGATTCATGAAATTATCATGCTTTTATTATCATAAAAAAAAAATAAGACGGTTAGCATCCTAAAATTTTGATGATTTTAAAGTAATTAAGATTTAATGAATAAGTTTTTAGTCTACTAACAAACTCTACTTAAATTTAAAAGAAGGAGAAACTACTTAAATTTAAAAGAAGGAGGAAATGATCATTTATAAAAGAAAAGACTGGTAACAGAAATTTGTTACAAATATGTAATAAAGACTTAGAGTATGTTAAAGTATCATTTGATTAAAAAATTCTAAGGTGTTTGAAGTAGTTTGCACTTCAATCCAAATCAAATGACTATTTCAATACAAGACAAAAATCAAAACTACCTTTTAAAAGTATGATCTAATTTAGCATATAAAAAAAGTTACCCTACAAAATGAAATTTTGAACTTTCAGATGTTATGATGAGATAAATTAGAAAACTGGAGGTCATGAGGTCAACTGTATAAGTTAATTATTAATAAAATTTGCTCCATGAATGGTTTAAAGCATTAATTACTTGTATGCCCACCATGTAACTTGAGTCTAACAATTTTCAACTTCACTTTTATATATAAATAGAAGATTCTTTGCTCAAAATACTTTATAAAGAACACCACTCTTCTAATACAAAAAACACTCATTTTTTTGTTGTTGCTATTATTGTTTTGTAATTTATATTTTCTAATATATATATATATATATATATATATTTTACTTTTTATTTATTTAAATTTATAGATGATAAAAACTAACCAGCAGAAATAATTATCTCATTAAATGAAAATTTAATTACATGTTTAATTCAAAAATGTTACTTTACAATTCAAATAATAATAATTTAATAATTAGATTTATTATTATAAACGTACAATCAATAATAATTATATTTAAAACTGATAATCAATAATAAATATATTTAAATTAGTAATTAATAAACATAATTAAGCTAATAATTATTAAATAATTAATTCATTTAAAAACTAATAATTAATAAATAAAAGTATATGTAAAACTAAAATAATAATTATTTATAAAATTTAAAACTTTTAAAAAATACAATTTTTACAACAAAACAAATCAGAAAATACAGATTGTTCAAGAATTTAGATTAAATTATAACATAAGAAAGTAACTCAATTATTATTGAACCAGACATGAAATTATATATTTTGAAATCCGATAAATCCTATCTTACCGAACTACTTTAGTTTTCTTTTCTCTTTTCTTCTTTTTCATTCTTTTTAATATTATTTTAAATTTTAATTAATGTTTAAAAATTTTAAATATATAAATACATTTATAATACAAGTTCAAAATTAAACATATATCCAAAAGAAAATGGACGAAAACTTATAAAAGCATTAGATGTTTCTCATAAGGGCAGCGTTGTAAATTTTCAGCTAGTGCCAAAATAAATCAACCTAACAAATCTAAAATTGATTCATTACATATTGAATTTTAAAAAATAAACAATCCTAAAATTTTGCATCTAGTGTCAAAATAAATCAATCTAACCCATCTAAATTGATTCATTACATATTGAATTTTAAAAAATAAACAATCTTAAAATTCTTACATATAAGCAAACATCATCCATTTATCTAAATTTTTTATTTAACATCCAAAATAGTTACTATACACAAATGCATGTATAGTTACTATACATACGTGTGCAACCTTTTTCTTTTCTTAGAATAAAAGACAGTCTGTGTTCATCTTAACAATATGCAGTTAAGCTAAGAGAATGCGAATGTTAAAATTAATTAGGAAATGCCAATAGGCAAGAGAAAAAGAACAATCAAAATCATTATTACATTCTCAACTGCTCAACAGAAGTTATTAGAGGATATGAAAAAATTCAAGTGATTTTATGAAAAAGAACTCAAAAATAATTTAACCAAATATGCAAAAAATGAAGCATAAAGTTGCCTCCTAGCCTCAGTGGAAACCAGTAACAGGGTAGATTCATCCTATTCTTCGTCATCATCCTCTACCAGTATCCTCTTGCACGCTTCATAGCACATGAAAGAGATTCCAGCAGCTGGCACCAACTTCATGCAGCTAGGACCCAGCCCTTTATAAAATCCTTGGATCCCTTCTTGTTCAAGAATGCTTACAAGGGCATGAATCACATTCTTGTAAACTTGTCTTCCACTAAGGGCTCCAACTTGCATGTGCTTGCGAGCCACTTCAAGTGGAAAAGTAGCACTACTTGAAATAGCACCAGCAGCTGATCCTATCAAAAGGGTTTCAATGTTGCCAATCTTCTCTTTTTTAAAAAATTTTCTGTATGCTTTCCTTAGAGAGTCATAGGCAAAGTAATTAGCGGCAGAATATGGAATAACACCAATGAGACTGGGAGTAAGGCCCCTGTAAAGTTCCGCAGCACCCTCTTCTCGAACTATTTTGAAGAATGCATCAAGCAGACCATCATACACACCTCTCTGCATAATTACTACTTTAGCTTAAATTTTGCTTCTTTTCTTTTATAGGATGTGAAAAAATTTATATGTGAAAACATGCACTTGTTTGTTTTTATGTGTACGCACCTGGATAGTTAATCGAGTCTTGAGTAACTCTAGAGGATATGTGCATATAGTTGAACTAACTCCAGCACAAGCACCTGCAATCAATGATGGAGGAATAGGGACTTTAGGCTGTTCCCCAGGCTTTGGTGAGAGGTTCTTGTTAACAGTATCATAAGCAAATAGCTGCATAAACAAGTTGAATATATTCAGATGCATAACAAAATTACCACAATGATCACTGTCTGACAGATAACATGGTTCTGTTCCAAATTTTAAGCATTAATGTCTAACAAAACATTAATAAGAAGAAAAGGATGCTTTGCTCTATTAATGCAAAATTGCATCCATGACTTTATCTTCTTTGCGTAAAAGCAATTGGAGATGGAAAATGCAAGACAAACTGGGGCAATTTTTATTGCGTTAGAAGTTTTGGAGATGTTATGCTTTTCTTGTCAGAAAACAACAAAATCTCTCTTCAACGTAAAAAAAAAAAAAAAAAAAAAAAAAAAAAAAAGAGGACTATCACCCAGATTAACTTTGAGAACCCTTAAGAGTCAAAATTTAAATAATAAACAAAAATAACAGTTGCAAAAAATACATGGCCACAAAAAGCAATATTAGCTGCATGACTTACAAAACTGGTTATACATCTCAACCAAAATCCCAAAGTGAAAGGCAACAACAAAGAAAACAAACCTTTTGAGAGGGAGGACAAAATGAAGTTCATATGATTGCTATTCGTCTTAACATATTAGAAGATGATTTCAGGAGTTAACAGTCAAAAGGTTATGCTACTTAAGGTTACATTTCATTAGGTTGAAAAAAGATGAAGGCAAAGGAATTCCATTTGATAGTGATTTGTATTGATAAAAGATGCATTAGGAGTTAACAGACTTAAACTGAAGGATCATTTTTTATATATTTAACATCCCTGCCACCCAATGAGGAGAACATAAATGAACAACAATATGAAACTTCTTCATCAACATAAACAAAACAAAATCAAACACAGACTGCTACAGAATTTAAGAAGCGCCCAGGGAGATGTAACAATATAAAAAATCTTCAGGCTAGGTGATTGTATGTAGAGTCAAGAATCACATTGAAAACAGGAATGGCCCTCATAATAACAAATCCTGCTAACACTACCAAATCACTTGGCAAAATAAAAAGGCACAAAACCAACCTAGAATCCAATAAAGCAATTACACTGAGGCAATAAAATCAAGCAACACAGGAATCATTCCATAAAAAAAGTGAAACAGAACCATATAAAAATGATGTATACAAATAAATAATTACCTCAATGGCCTTGCTAGGTGCAACCCGAATAACATTAACAAAATTACCCCTAAACAACCCCTTCCACCCATCAGTCTTCATGATATTGTGGAACACCTCGCCAGTAGAATGGCCACTACTTCCTACCATCAAATGAGTCCTTATAGTCTCCAAAGGTGCAACGGTGGTACGTGAAACTGCTCCAGCAAAGGCACCACTAATCAACCTCCTAAGTGAAGGGTTCTTCACCTTAACCTTCAACGTTTTAAAGACACCCTTTTTCTTGTTCTTAACCCCTTCCACCACCTCTTCCTCTTCTCCAAGAATCTTCACCTTCCCCTCTGATTGCACATACCTCACGTATAACTCAGTGCAGGGAATCCTCACACTCATTCCACCGTTGGGTTGAGAATCATCAGAAGAAGGGTTCGGTTGTTGAACACCAAACCCCATTCCCATTTGACCAATGCTTGCAAACAAAGCCATAGACTGGTAAGACCTTTGTTCTTCATGATCAACACCACCCCATTGAGAACCAAAATTGGAAATTGAGAAAAGACCGTTCCTTTCTTCGTCAAATAGCTTGATTCCTCTCCTACCCATCAATCAGAACCGAGTAAAAACCCTTTCTCTTTTGTTTTTTCGTGATGATCGAGGTTTAAATAATAATAATATTCAAATGTATGGTTTCAAGGGTAGTGAGAAGAATGATTTGAGAAAGGGTGGTTCATCGGTTTCAGGGTAGAAAAACAAAAAGGGGCATCGAAGAAAATTGAAGAAAGGCGGAGAAGGCGAGAGGAAGAAGAAGGGGCGGCTAATGAGAGAGTGAGAGAGAAAGAAATCGAAAAAAGGGGTTTGGTGAATGAATCAATGTCTGCGTTCCTCTCACTACACTCAACAGAAACTCAACGTGCGTTATAATATATACATATATGATATGTGGAATATGGAATATGGAATGTGACTGTGTCTTTATTTAGAGTAAATTTTTCATACTATTATAAATCTTCATCACTTGCAGTTATGTTCTTTAATTTGGTATCTTTATCATTTTTTAATTTAGAAATAAATAAATTTGAAAAAGTAATTATCAGATGGGATGTTGCTATTTTAAGGAAGCAAAAATATACTATTTTAGTATTAGTATTACTGAAAAAAAAACATTATTGGATGAATATATCCAAAAAAAATATAAAATAGGTGATTTAAAAAATATATAAAATATGAAAAAGTTATATATAATAATAAATATAATATATATATATATATATATTATGCACAGGTGCAAGAAATAATACATTGTTATTGTTTTTAATTTAATATATAAAAAAATTCACTTAATTGATAGATAATTATATCACTTAAACATATTAATGAAAATTTAAATATTACTTATATATGTGTGGAAAATATTTTTTTAAAAAAAGATATTTAGATAAATCTTTACATATTAAATGAAATGATCTTCAATCTTCTACAATCAATTAGGCAATAGGCTTTAGTATATAAAAAATATGTAATATTACATAAAATTTATGTAAAATTGATTAATTATGCTAATGCAGTTTTTTAAAACCATAGCTGTCAATAAGTTAGGTAGGATTATTGTTTTGAATGTTAAAAATTTCATTTCAAAATTTTAATTCAGTTATATTCAATAATTAAATTTAAAACCATTAATTAAATTAAATCAACTGGTTAATCCGCATATTTAATGGTATTATGCTAACATATCAATATACTTTTACTCTGTAATCTTTTCATATAATTTAAATTTTTTTAAAACTAATTCTGAAATACATTAAAATTTTGGAAATATTATTTCTCATTTTATAAAACATATCAATTTTATCTTGAAAAAAAAAATATTCATTCGTTTGTTGCAATTTTTATAGTTTTTATTTCATTCTTTGATAAGTCGATTGTATTTGGATTCTTTGAAGTCTTTACATTTTTTTTATTCTATTGAAAGTTGAGTAATTGATGAGATTTCAAGCATAATTGATTTCATATGAAATTTTATTTGATATGTTATTTGCGTGGAAATATTTAATTAAATTCTTAGTAATATACATTTACGATTATAGTTTTAAAATAGTTTTAATTTGGATATATTTTTAGTATAAAAATTTTATATTATGAAATAAATACAAAATTATGATAAGTTAACTTGTAAAATAACTATAAAAATTTATTTTTAATAATATGTAAATTTATAATTGAATGATAGTATAATTTTTTTTATATTATCGTATTCCAATTATTTTTTAAATAATCAAAATACTCGTTTCATAAAAGTTTCTATCTAGAAAAATAAAAAAATATTCCTATTTATTTATTTATGTAAAAATTAAAAATGATATCAATTATTATTTTTTTAATAATACCAATATGCCATTTTATTCGTATAAAAAAATAAAAATATTATAATTAAATAAATAAGGATCTTATTAACAACTAGCCTTAAAAATCTGATTTAAAAATGTAAAATAAAATTATTTCGATTAAAATGCATAGAAAATTATGATCAAAATTTTTATATTTTTTAACTAGTACTTTTAGATAACTGGTTAATCTTTTTCAACAAATAGAAGATAAATAACAATATTTATGAAATAAATTTAATATAATGATTAAATCTTTTAATTTGTGTACTACTTTTCGATAAATAAGTATAAACGAAATTAAATTACTTAGGGGAAATGACTGCTAAATTTTTATAGGTGAATTTTGAATCTATCATTTGGTATAAGTGTACTATCATTTTATTGAGTTATAGAATCATAAAACTAGAAATTAACTAATTAATAATCAGTGCAATGTATGAATTATTTTAATGTTAATATTTATTTAACTATTATTTATACATAAAAAAATTATGTATATGTTAAAATAATTTAATATGAACTTTTTATTATTTTACTTTAATAATTTTAATTTTATTTATTTTAAAACTGTAAAGATATATATATTTATTATATTGTATATAAATGTAAAATGTAATGATTATTATATAACATAAATAGTTAAAAACATTTTTTTGTTACAATTAAAAATATTATATTAATGTTTTACCATATTAATATGATCCTCGCTTTATTATTAAAAAAACATAACAATATATGGTCTTTCATATTCAATAGAAAATTTTAATAAATGAATAAAAATTATATCTTTTTTTTTAATCAATATCATGTATAGTAAAAAAGTATTATGATTATTAGAACTAGAATTTCTAGTTGGACCATAAAAACTGCCATTGCATTATATTATATTTTTTAACATTTAAAAAAATTATAATAATATAAAAAATTATCTATTAATTTTAATAACATTTTATAAAATATTATATTTAATTTATATTATAAAATATTATTGATAATATTTAAAAAATTACAAAAATATAAAAATAATATTATCTATTAATTTGAATAATATTTTAAAAAAATATAATATCTAATCTTTGTTAAAAAAAAAATATGATATGTTGATATATTACGATGTACTAAATGAAAACAAATTTTTAAATGTAATCAGAATGTTAAAAACACAATAAGATGATGGAAAAAGTTTGTTCGGATAGTCAAAGAGGTTGATTTCTTGTATTGTTAAAGAAAGTAATATATATTAATAAAATTTTCAAGTGTTGCCCGATGCTATTTTACTGTTAACCACAATTTGTGTGCCTTAGTTGCATTATATATGATGGCTTTTAATTAATAAAAGATTGTTTATCAATGTACTACAATTATACAGAAAACAGTAGTGATGTTAGATGCTACATATATATTTCAAATCATGTAGATGTAGTTAACGTGAATGATAAGCCCTCTTAATATCTAGGAAAATAGATTAGTATTTTATCAGCTTAATAATAAAAATAATTGGCTAGCATTAATCCTTGGCAACTGCAAAAAAATTGACATTGTTGAATTTTGTTTTATATATTATATAAATTTTTAAGGATAAAAATTAACTTATTTTTAAAATAATTTTTTATATTATTATTTTATTTATTAATTTTTAAAATATTAAATTTCAATAATTTATTACCAAATAGAAAGTTTGGTCGTATAGATCAATATTATAAAGCCTTATAAAATCTAAGTAAATTTGATATTTTATTAAATAATTTTGATTTAACTTATATTAAAAATATATTATATATTAAATTAAATTTATTTAATAAAATATTAAATCATTTTTAAATTTTATAAATTTAATTTATGCAGTAATTTTTTTATTTGATAAAGTTGAATTGATAAATTTATTTTAAAAACTTATTAAATAAAATAAATTAAAAAAATATTTAAAAATAAATTAATCTTCATTTAATTTCTAAATATATTATTTAATTTTTATCTATTCAACTAAAATTTAATTTGAACTATTAAATTTTATATCAGTATATTAATTAGTTTAATAATCAATTTAATTTAAAAAAATTAAAAAATTATTTTTATAATACAAATAAAAAATATTAATAAAATAAAATATAATATATAAAAAATTCAATTTAAAATAAATAAATATAATATTAATTTAAAATTAAATATAATTTGTTATCATGTAAACAAATGATTAAATTAGAAATCACTCATCTAGATAATTAAAAATCACTCATTATATTTGAATTTACATTAAATTTTATATGATTTATTATTTATATATAGAAAATAAATATTTTCTTATTTTTTATGTTGTAATATCATAGATCCAAGACCTAACAAGTGTTTAAATTACAATGAATATGAAATTTATTCATCATTATAATGTTTTTATCTATTAACCTTCATTTCTTTTTTCTTTTATCTTTTTTCGTCTTCTTGTTTTTTTTTTCTTTTTTTTTTTTTTTTTCTCTTTTTCATTTATTTTTCTGTTTGACATGTATTGTTTTTTTCTTGAAACATCAGAGAAGACGAACGGAATGTTAAACATTTTCTGCAAATTCATTTACGGAATATAATTTTTTTGGTTTCACAAATTAGTTTACGAAACATAAAAATATAACTTTTCGTAAATTAATTTATAAAAAATAAAAAATTACATTCTGCAAATAATGTGCAGAATACACTCATGTATTTCATAAATTAATTTACGAAAATAACAAATATTTACGAAATTTTTTTTTTTAAAAATTATAAGAAGATATTAAAGATAAATTAATAATAAAAAAATTCTAAAAAATTGAAGGATGCAAAAAGTAAACCACTACCATTAGCTTTTTTAGCTTTTTTTTTATTGAAACCCAACATAAAGTTTAGGCAATAAAATAAGACTTATATGTTAATGTTATAGGTTATTTGCGTGTATAATTCATACCTTTTAACATTCCAAAATATATTCATCCTACTGGATTAATTCATGTCACCATTTTATATTAAAGGTTCACATTATAAATAAATTTATACAATAATTATTATTATTATTTTAAATAAAAATTTATTTTAGAGTTAAAATATTATTTCAAAAATTATTCTATGACTTGAATTTTTATTTAAGTAACATTCTCTTTTATTATTTATAAAATATTATATTTAATATTATTAAATTCGATTTGATTCAATCATTTAAACTAATTAAATTGAAAATCGATTAACTGATAATTCAAATAATTTATTAAATCAGATATATTATTAACTTATTTTGATGTTGCTTGATTTGATAATTTTTAGCAAAAATTTTAATTTTAATTTATCAAAATTCTACTTCCACCGTTATTAAATTTTGTTAAAAGTTAGTATTGAAACATCTTTAAAGGGTTAATTCATTATATATATAAATTTTATATTATTTTAATCATATTTTTAATTTTTGAATATATATATATATATATATATTTTGATAAAATTTTAATTAGTTGACTATATTTTAACTTATGTTATAATAAAATTTTAATTTTTTGTATTTAATTAGATATTTATATGATAATAATTTTTTTTATTTTTAAATTTAAACTATTTTAATTTTATAAATATTGTTAACTTAAATATTTTAAAAATTTTAAATATAAAGATTAATTTATATTAATTCAATTAATGACTCATCCATCTTATTAATCATTCATTAATTCTGAAATCTAACCAAATTTTATAATCTTCACTATAATATATATGAAGTCTTCTTTTTCACACAATATCAATTTACTTTTTAAAAACTCAATGCACCAAATTTCAGCACAAAAAGTAGTTGAATAAGTATGATTTATTTTCGCTTAATGAAAACATAATTCTAACCACTAAAAATGCCAAACCAAATCTGCAAATCACACACTTAAAAGGTATTGACTAAAAATATAGATGCAACTTGTAACATCTCTTGTCTAGCGGTGATTTCATGTTGTTGAATCTTATAAATTATTATTTGGAGTTAGGGTGCTTTTTCTGAGCTCAACTACGATGTTATAAAAAAAAAATCGACCCTATATTATAAATTTAAATTGTTATTTTTAAATTAAAAGTATCTTTAAGAATTATTTTTTTATTAAGTCAGATTTTTTTATGTATTAAATATTTAATTTTATTTTCTTTTATAATTTTCATTTTTATAAAAGTATTCTTAGTTTTGATTTAATATAAAATTTAAAATTTGATAAATTATATCAAATTAACTGTATTTTATAAAATAAATTAAACTTTAATATTATTACAATCTTAATTAATTTAAATCTAAATTCTAAAGTTTTAGATAACATATAAATAAAAAATGTGTCTTGATTTCAATAATTAAATTTCATGTTTTTTGACGATTTCAAAAATCTTGTCCCGTTAATTTATTGTCATTTAATGTAATAAAATATTTTTAAACTTATTTTATTTTTAAATATAAATATAAAAGAGAGGTATTTTACACGTTGCATCTATATTTTTAGTCAATACCTTTTAAGTGTTAAGATCCTATCTTAGTCAATCTTCCATTAATTTTATTTTTACATAAGATCCTATTTTTGAAGTCATCACTTTTTTCATTTTACACCAAAATATATGTTAAGATAACCTTTGATCAAGTATCAACCAGACTGTTTGAATTTGAATAACTAGTTTCTTTCTGTTTCTGTGACTGCATATTATTTAGGATTCAAATGCTTTAGACATGTGGTTCTGACCTGCCTCATAGGATAGAGAAATGATATTACATAATATCAATTATTTGGATATATTTTATTTTTAAGATTTTATAATAATTAAAACTGTCATAAATATTTTACAATTTTTAAAAATATTTATAGTAATTTTAATTGTCATAAAATTTCAAAAAATAAAATATATTGAAGTGATTTATACTATGCAGCGTATAAATATTATCTTCAAATAGAATATGTTTTGTTTTGTTTTTTTCCCAACACAAGATGGAAACAAAGTGGAGTTTGGGTGGGCCATGGGAGATCTCTCACATGATTGGGAAAATCCTTGTAGTGTGTGCACGTGCTCTGTCACCAAATTCAAGCACGTGCGGATGTTAGCTCCAACTCCAACTCCAAGGTCAGCGCATGAAACTAGTTGGTAGGAGCAAGAATAAATATATATAATAGAAATATATTACCTTCCATCCTTCTTGTAATCGACAATTAAAATATTTTTTTAATCTTAATCATAATTTTGTAGTATTTGTATAAATATATATAATATAAAATATCAAATAAAATTATAAAATTTAATATATTAAAAATATTAAATATAATTTTAATAAAAATTATCATACATAAATTTTTATTACATAATCTTAATGTATATAAAAATATATTAAAATAAATATAATTTCATGTTTTAAATATCGTATCTTTTTAATATTATTATTTTATTATTATAAAATTTATATTAAGAATAATAGATATTTGGAGTCTTTAATTTAATTTAATTTTAAATAGTATTTATTATTTAAAGAATCAAAAAATGTGACTTTAAAGATCATAATTAAATTTAATTGAATCAATTATATTTAAAAATTAAAACTTCTAGTGATAAGGATTTTTTCTAAAGAAATATGATCTTATCTTTTGTATTTTTTTTTATCTTTTTTAAAATTTTTTATTTTCTTTAACATTTTTTTTATTTGTTGTTTCGAAAATTTTCTTTTTTGTGACAAATAAGCCTTTCTCTTTTACAGATTTTCTCTTATTTCAGCAAATAATTTTTTAGTTTCAACCACGTGAAGTGACCTCCAAACTTCAAGCTTTAACTTTTAGATTAGTACCCATTTATAGATCGTAATTTATTGGGTAGGCTAGATGTAGGATTTTAGGTTAATATCCATTTCCAGAGAACTGGTGCTAGAAGACGACTCATTGATACATTCCACAAATTAGTTTGCAAAATGTATCAAATATATTCCGTAAATTAGATTGTGGAATACATCTAATACATTCCGTAAACTAGTTTACAGAATGCATTTATATTATTCCGCAAATTAGTTTACAGAATGTAATTTATTTACTATTCTGCAAACCAATTTGTAGAAGACAATAAACACATTCTGTTAATTAATTTGCGGAATGTAATTTTTTGTGTTTCGTAAATTAATTTACGGAAGGTTACTTTTTTATGTTACGTAAATTATATTCTGCAAATTAATTTACGGAATACATTAATGAATTCCGCAAATTAATTTACGGAGTATAAAACTCAATTCAATGATAAACTCACCTTCGTCTTCTATTACATTTCTCCAATGCTACTTCTCTCAGTTCCTCTTCCAACCAAAAATCGGAACCTAACTTACATTCAATTAACAATATTAATTGAGTAGAAACAAACAAGAATGACAAATCAGAAAGAAGATGAGAGAAGAAGGAAAACGATGGAGTATTATAAATATGGGGGTATTTTTATCTTTTCTTGTCAAGGGTGCAAAAAGAAATTTGAGTGATGTAAAAAGAAATTCCCAAAAAATATTCTTCTTATATCAATCATCTTATTATTTAATACAATCTTGTACTTTTAGAAAAAATTATGTTTGTAGTTTGAAAATAATTACTTGAAACTTTAACAATTTGCTTGAAAGTCATTTTTTTTTCTTCTAATAACAGAGCCTTTTGATAACTTGTGTGATCGGATCCTTTTTGCATAATGAATTACAAAACTTTCTGAAACTTCTAAGTAAATAGATTAGTTTTATAGAAATTAGAATGATTAGAATTTGACTTAGGTTTATCCACATTAAAACCTTGTGATAGAGACCCGATTAACTTATCTAAGACTTCTTGTATGAAATTTTAAGGTTTGATTTGATAATAAATCTTTTTGAAGAAGAGAATGATATAGATTCAATCAACCTACTAAAAAATTCCTTATATGAAATTTTGGTTTAAATTCAAAAAGAGGCAAATAAAATTCTGATTTCAAGTAGTTTCAAATAATAGAAGATTTAGGATGAGATTACAACGTAAAGAGTTATTATAATCAAATTTTTATAATAAAAAATTTGAATTTATTATATACAAATCTACTACTTAAGATTTGTAATTGATTTGCTTTAAATTATCTTAGAATATTTATTTATAAATAATTTATTTTAATTATTTACAAATCAAATTAAGATTTTAAATTGATTAACAATTTAATTAGGATTTCATTATAATTTCTTACTTATTTTTATTATTAGATTTTCTATATAATATAGTTTGAGATTTAATATAAAACAAATTTTGATAAATAATAATATATATTTTTTAAAATTTTTATATTTGTGTAAGTTGATTCTTTTGATTCTTGGATAAAGAACGAACTATAAGATAAGGATCACGATTTGTGCGGGTTCCTTTACCTTATCATATCCTTATTTTTAAGACGGTTTAATTAATGTTTCCACATTCTAATTCACGAATATATCACCTTGTATCAAAGAAATCATAGACTTAATAGTTACTTATTTGTAATATGTCATTGCAAATATCGATTTGATCTATCTTAAAGATTATAGGAGATTAACATATCCTAAAGATTATAGTAATGACCAAAAACAGTGGAAGGAATAACTTGATATACTATAGGCTTTAATCCATAAAAATTACTTTTTTCAATCTTTTTAAAGAAACCAAAATAGAAGTTTATTCTAATATTTTCTATAAGATGATTCTTAATTTTTTCAATCTTTTTAAAGAAACTAAAATAGAAGTTTATTCTAATATTTTTTATAAGATGATTCCTCTAATGTGTAGCCTTATACACAATAAATTTTTATATATAATAAATTTTTTATAAAAAAATTATAGAATCCAATATATTTAGAATATTAAATGTTACAATTTTTAATAAAATTATTATTTGCTAATTTCTTATTATATATCGTGAGACAAACCATTTATAAAATTCATCTAAAATATCTAATATTTTTTATAAATATATTCTTAATTATTCTAAAATAATAATTAATTAGTAATTTTAAATAAATTTTTATTATCAAATTTAATTATGATTACTGATTTTAATTTTTTATACTTATTGACGAATTTTAATATATTTATAACTTTTTAATTATTGATTACACGTTATACTTTGGTTACTAATATTCATTAATATTTAAAATTTAAATTAACCCATTTAATTATTTTAAAATGTATAATCAAATTTCATTTCACAAACTATTTTCAATCAGTTTTTAACTGTTTTAAAATATAGAATCAAATCCATTGAAATTTGAACTTTTATTTCTACGTATACAACAGTTTGATCTTTCCATTTTAATAATACAAACACTCTAAACTTATTCATTTGCTGACACTCTAATCTTACTTTTCAATTAAGCGATTTTGCTTCTTCCTAATTCTATTTCTTGTTTTATTTTGAAAAAGACAATTGAATCCTGAAAAATAATGTAATAGACGAATATTTTAGGAGAATACTATCACCTACCTCTCTTACATACCCAACAAGCCTCGTATCCATCCTCAACTAGTCTAGGGAATCAAGGTCCGAAGAAACAATTTGGTGGTTGTATGGTGGCGAATGCTAGTATGTGACGTGTGATCAAGTAGGCGCAAACAAAGCCTAGTTCCCATAAAATGATTAGACATGTTGATAGGCAGTTGTAAGTTGTAACGCAGGGTGAGCTTGCAAATTCAAAATGACAAATCTGCAAATTACATAACAGCTTGACAAAGCAACAGGATTTATTACTGAACTGGATCATTACAGCTACAAAATATGCAATTAGGATTGAATCCTTCAGAAGTTGTACATTTAGAACTTCTTCAATAACAACAATAGCCTTATTTCGAGGTTGGCTACATTTAAAACTACTTCAGAAGTACATATTTATCATGCAGTGCTGCATTTTTAGGTTATAGTTGTAAGGAATACAGAATCAATACCGTCGCTAACTTGATCACTCGTCTAGTCTACTGGTGCTTATTAATGATAATAGTGTTGACCGATTATCTAGTAAGTATAAAAGTCAATTTGAATAAGATAACAGTTTTAGTACAGGTAGAATAAATTACTTTCAAATTGATGACTCGGATACTAAGCTGTCAATTATTTTGAAACTTTTTATGTTGCCTCTGAAAATAAGGGTGGAAATTACTGACTCCATCCAAGTATAATGGTGTCTGCATTTCAATCAGGCGCGAGACCTACAAAGGAAGACCCAGTGTTAATATTTTCTTGGTTGATCTTTAGAAATTTATGAGCACTGCAAATAATTTTGGAGATATCTAAATGGCTGTATACCAATACAACCTTGACATTTAACACTGACTGACTGGTCAGATTTTAATAACAAGATAAACTACAGCAAAATCTACGGGCAAAGCAGGTCACAATAGACAAGTTACGTAGCTGCATATGTTTTAATATTGCAATGATATCTGCAACAGATTTTATCCTAACGAATCCATTACAAACTCTCAAGCAAGCTATTGGATAACACCTCAATCTTACTGTAACTCTTTTTGAAAGGCCCAAAAGAATTCACCTTAGAGTCTGGGAGGGGTTTGCGAGGATAAAGTTTGTTGAAGTATCATTACTCTCTACCATAAACTCTATGCCGTAAATAGTTAATATGACAATTTCAAATCTCTCTGAAACATACCAAAGAAGGTTCTTTTGCAAATCTTAAGGTTGACAGATTAAACCTTATGGTCAGTTTCGAAAGTTATAATCTTTACCTTTGTATAATTTAGCACCCTTTAGCACAACATATGAGAAACTAGTGCATGCTACACGCACCAGCAGGAAGCAAACACGTATGGGGAATACAAGAAAGAATTTTAATATAAAATGCCATTACAATACTCGTAGTCAGGAACAAGAAATACAACGGGGAACAATTGCAGCATAGTGCTAAATAATGATTTTGTTGCAACTTGCAACCAAAAGCAAAGAAGGAGATCGCTACTTACAGCTCTGTGAAAAGCAAACATCTCTTCTTGACCAGATAGGATGGATGTGAGACCAGCAGGGCCCCCTCCTGAGCCCACCCTGCCTTCTACCAAGACATTGCGGCGAAGTTTCCCACCTTCGGTCTCTGTTTCGAACTGGAAACTGGAACCAAAACAAGAGTGTGAAGGTTTAGGAATTAGGACCACTACCATCAGAATCAAAGCTGATAAGCCTCACGTCAGTATTGCTTTATTCATTATTCAGAAACTTCTAACAATAAAAGGAATGCACGCACTAAGAACAGAACATATGTAACTCAGCAACTACGATTTAAAATTACAAATTGTCACAAGAAAATGTAATAGACAAGGAATTTGACAATTTCATAATTTTTAATTCTGCTTGCGTTTTCTGTTAAGTTTGGAAATACATGGGAAGACCTTTCAAATCAGGGTATATGCTCCCCGATTTCTCAATTTCATTGCTAATATCACCTTTACAATCATCTTGGATTCTGTGCAACCTAACATTACAAAAATAGCCATTATTTAACATATACTTTGGATAAACTGCAACATGTGGTTTTTTGTTTGGTCAGCTATAAATTCACTGCACAATTACAGGGATTTCAATAAATAACTTTACGTGGTCAGTTGAGAAAATAAATACCCATGATTTGGGAATTCAATAAGAAAGTTTCCAATACATACCCATCTATTCCCAGCTACAAGGCATAACAAGCATCAGAATCAATTATTGGATCAGGTATTGAAGGTGAAGCGACAAAAAAGATAAGCATAATTATCACCCACTATTAGGCCAGGTCTAAAGCAATTATACTTCGTAATACAAAGCTCTTCATCCATTATGTATCTCATAGAGCCTCATACAAACAGCAAAACTACCTTTCCAAGTCAAAAAGTGTGCCCTCCTCAGTTCCTTGAAATAATTCATCAATTGAAGAGGATGCCAAACAACAGAGACAGCAATGATGATTGTATAACTCATCAATAAGGGTTATAAATCTCCGTGCCTGAAGAGTAGAATGTGTCTTTGCTCAAAATAGGATAGCTATATGCAGAAACAAGTGTACTAAATAGAAATGCCAAGGCTGATGTGTAAAAGTTTTAAGCGTTGTATATAAGGAATATCTTATACAATCATGCAGATTCAGAGTAAGAAAGCAAGATTTTAATGCACAATTTCTATGACAATAAAATTGGTAGTTATCTCTACATTTGAGGCCTACTCAACTTATCTTTGCTGATAGTACCTTGTCGCGGATGCGCATACTCATCACTGGAATATCAGATATGAAAACAGTGTGAAAGTTTTCAGCTACAGCAATATAATCTGCTGCACCCAACTGAAAACCAAAACAATGTGAGAGAGAGCATATCATGTGCACCTGCTTGCATGTGAATAATCACAGAAGAGAATTTAAAATCATGATGATTTCAAAGCAGGTCAAATTATGCTGAAAGAACAAGGAAATAACAAGCATAGCATTTTTACCATCCTTAAGGCCTTCCCAACCAACCACCTAAACATGGACAGATGATCTTTCTGGGTATCCTTTCTCTCACAAGATTTTCATTCAACCTGTCCTTGTCCATCCCTTCTTAATTCAGTTTAAACATTCTTTAACTTAGAAGCTAATCAGTGTGGGAAATGTATGCTGTAAATTCATGTATTTCTATAATTTAAAAAATCCCTAAAACTGTGGGATTGGATTTTATAATATTTTCAATATAAATCAATGAGGGTTGAGATGATTTCTCTCAGGAAATTCAAAACATCTTGGGTTTTATGTCCTACCTTAATAGCAAAAAGGCTTGACATTTTCTTAAATCTGTACTCCAAGACCACCATTCCCTCCACTCAAAGGCAAGAAAAGTTGCCACAAGGTCACCAAAGCAAGAGTAAACCACAAGCAATAAGTTTAATCGCCAAACATTCCTTCATATCTATAAACTAACTCTTGGAAGTTGTCTTACCCATTTGAGCCATGAAAAGTTTAATGAAACACATAATATCAACATACCAATTAAGTAAAAAAAGAAATAAAATAAAAATTGAACAATAAGATTTAATAATTATATTAGCTGGAAAAATGCATTGAACAGAAACCAAACAAAAAGAAATAATGTACCGGACGACCACATAGATACTCAAATGTGAAGCGTGCAACTCCTTCACAGCTTTCAGGAACCTCGAGTGTCCTGTCATATAAAGAAACTATTATTCATATTTGTTATGCATGCTTGTTTGACAGTACTAAATATAAATAGTACACCTTCCAAACATCACTGAGATTGTGTTTGAGATTATTCTTCCTCCCAATCTTCCTGTTACATCATGCCACTTTTTCTCAAATTCATTGATGGCTTCTTTTTCAATTGGCCAGAAATAGTGCACCTACATATCTATACCCGTTGAAATTCCAATATGTTCCAATTTCAATATGATAATATGATGCATGGTTAACATATAAATATAAGAATATACCATGCATGGGCAGGAAATTTATAATAGACAGACTGTTTACACAAGTTTCAATGTTTAATGAAATGAATATTGTTCAATAACAAAGAATTATACAAAAGAAACATGAGTTTCTTTATGTGATGTCAAACATGGCATCCTTAGTTGGTGACTTTCCTCCCTATAATGATGTTTCTGAGGCTAGAAAAGATTTTGGTTGCCCAAATATTGAGGGTTGCATCGCAGCTTTGTAGTTGACGGTAAAAAACACATTTACATTGAATTGGAATTTCATTAGATTGATAAAGTTACATGCATTATTTTAGTTTACTAAACTGTTAACGCAAAGTAAATGTTAATGATAATCTGTTCTGATGTACATAACTAGAGCAACACGTTTCCATTTTATGATTCATCAACTATCATGCCCTACGTTTGCACACCTTTAAGAAAACCAAGCTCAGCAAATATCAAAGTCAATAATACGATATGGGCTACATGACTGAGGACACTCATATATAGTTATACAATGATACAAGTTTAGTGATGGATCGTTAAAGATATTGGGTCATCGTATGTGTACCTAAATTGCCTTTTGGTAGAATATATGAAAATATCTTATCTTAGAATATCTTAATTATCTTTTAAGATTAATTTTCTATTTCTTGATTACTTCTTAGGATTGGTTACCATATTTCCTAACCATAACTTATTTTCCTATTTAGTTAGGACTTGGGATTATGATTAGTATAGGGAAGGGTTAAAACTTTGGATTTTAAGATATCATCACATTATAATAAATCACATTATATTAACTCAATATCAATTTCATGCTATTTGTCCATACGTTCGCCTCTTCCACCCTCATTATGTATAACCCTATTATTTCAATACCATTCATATCCATGACCGGCAATGAAATTTTGGTTTTCCCTTAATAGGTGATACCCAGTTCAGTAATGAAGCCAGTACAGGCTATTGATTATTTTCCCTTGGTAACAAATTATCAATTTTTAAATTTTAATTTTAGGGATTTCAATAAATATATATTCTAAAAGGTAATATAGAAGAAAATCAACAAGTACATTAGAGTAAAAATCCTACTCTTGGAGGTGCATATCATCATCATTTAAGAAAAAATATTCAAAACATTGTTGGATTGAAAACTTTTCGTTTGGGTTAAGTGAGATGCAAGAGTCTTGACTATGGAACAAGATATTAAAGAAAGAAGGAAAAATTGCTTTAACAAGCTATTTAATGACGGACATAAACGTTTTGTATTCGAATAGGTAAAAAACAAGGGATGAGAACCAAAATATACCTTTTACTGTAGACTTTAAGAGTCCAAGGTTAAAGAAGCATTGAAAAGGATGGCAAATGGTATGGGAATTGGAACAGATAATATATCTGTTAGAATATCCAAAATATCTTATCCTATATTATCCTTTAGGATTATTTTCCTATTTTCTCATTATTTTTTAGAATTGGTTATCATATTTCCATTTCTTATCATGATTTATTTTCTTATATGATTAGTATAAATAAGGATTAGTACTCTAGGTTAAAGAATACATCTGAACACATTAATACATCTTAATTAATATTAATCTCTTTAATTTTATTTATATCTCTTTCTCCCTTTATACCTAAAACAACATAATTTTAACATGGTATTGGAGCAATACCACCCTCTATGACTTGTCTTGTCCCCATTCTGCTGTCATGCTTCCTAAAAATTTGAAGTTTTACTTTATTTTTATGATTCTTCCTTTAAACTAAATGTTTCTCCAACCATGTTTTTCATTCTACTTTCATCCTTTTCCATTTTAGTCATTGCTATGCATTTTATCAGCATGTTTCAAACAATTTTGGGTTGTTCTGTCCTTTTTCTGACAATCCACAACCGTTTTCTTTATTCCAACCATCTTCTTCATATTTGCTCCCCTGCTGTGAAATCTCCATGTGCTAACATCCATGATTCTAAGAGTTTTTAACTTTAGGGTGTTTTAGATAATCTTGACCATTGTCTACCTAATGCCCATGTTTCTCTCGATTTTTCTAATGTATTTATTGTGATTAGAACATCATCCTGGTCCCATGGCATTCCCAGAGATTAGGGATTGCAAAAATATCCATACACATGGATACCCGCAGGTATACTCGTAACAGTACCCACTAACTTGTACATTGGATGGGAAGGGAGATAATATTATCTGTCCTGTAGGTATTAGCATACTCAAATATAATTTTTATTTTTACTAAAGATATTCAAAATATTTATGATTTTTTTTATCACTTTCTGAAAAGGACAAAATTATATTATAGTATGTTATAATAATATTTTTAATTATTAACCTGTATACATTATATAATGCTAATTTATATTGTATAATGTTAATATAATATGATATTATAGTATATAATATGACATTATTCTTTTTATGATTTTTAAATTATTAAATGTCCATTTCCATGGATATCCATGGACACACACTACCCATATGGATATCCAATAATTCTAATTGGTATGGACACAGGTAGTGCACTATCCGTCTCAGCCCCGCCTTGTTGACATCCTGATCAGAAATACAAGCTTGGCCTTGTGACTTTCCAGAAAAATTAGCCTAATCCCACAACATTACTGGAAGCATTCAGTGTGATTATTATGCATATTCAATAGCCAATGTTACAATGTATGCCTTTCTGTAAATATAGTTTGGTTAGAGAATTGAGATGGAAAATAAATGGGAAGTTAGAGATGTGGAGACAAGTTTTAGAAGCTTATAGTTTTTCCTTAAGTGGAAGTAATACATAGTATACAGAATGTAAGTTTAGCAAGAGGCACAACTACCTTAAGGATAAAACTTGGAGAACATACTTTACCACAAGTCACATCACATGGTTTAAATATCTAGGGTCCATCAGATAGTACAAAAGAGAAATAGAGAGTAATGTAAACTAGAGGGTTCAAGCAAGATGAATGAAATGGAGGAGTGCTTTAGGTGTTATTTGTGATAAAAGGATACCACTCAAGCTTATAGGAAAATTTCTATGAGATATATGATGTTATATGGAATTGAATGTTGGGTAATGAAAAGGCGACTAGAGAATAAACTTAATGTAGTAGAGAAAAGAATGTTGAATTGTAGGAGTAGATACACTAGAGAAAACTGGACTCGGGAATAAACACATAAAAGAAAAAGTTGGGATGGCACCTATGGTAGAAAAGATGGTAGAAACTCATCTTAGATAGAGCCTTAGCCAAATAGTTAGATCAGGGAGCAGACCGAGAAAATCTACAAGTGAAACCATTAATAAAGATTTATAAGTTAATAGTTTGTCTATAGACATATTTTATGATAGAACAATTCGGCATCATGCCATCCATGTTGCTGACAGGAAAAGGCTTGGTTGTTGTTGTTAGATTACTACTCATCTACTATGAAATGATTGACATCACATTTGCATATAGAATTTTTTCAATAGTTGAGACAAAGGTTGGGAAAATAACAAATAACTTCAATTCTGACCTGATTTTCTGATCTTTGTGCTATAAAACGACGGTAGTCAATTTCACTCCCTATCAATACCTTCTCACAATGTACTTCCAGTTTGGAAACAAGTATTTGGAAGATTTCTTTTTGCATACCAGCCTGCACCAAAAACAATTTTCAAAGAAGATACGAGAAACAAATATGAGGCCTTGTTTCCATTTGGTATGGGGGATGAGTTGGATCCAATTCCTCCAAAAGAGAAAATTATCAGGGATGTCTATTGTATAATTATTAACTCCTACTACGTAACTGAATAACTGGTCAAAATGACAACATGTACTATGAAAGATTGACTAGTAAGGAACACACCTCATTTAAGTCCTTCGGTGCTCGATTACTGGTAGCAATAATAATAGTTCCACTACTCAGCAATCTGCTTAGAATTCCAGATAAAGCCACAATAGCAAATACATCAACAGTCTGAAATTAAGAGTATTAAAGTTAAAACTTATTCATATTTCAAGCCATAGAACGAATAAAACAAGTAAAGCAGTGCAGGGGTAGCTCAACAATCAGCTAACAATGAGTCAAGGAGGAAAAGAAAAAAAAGACACATGTAACTCAATCTTACAACAGTGGGGTTTCAAATTACACATAAGAGAATAGACTGGAGAAGAAGAAAACTACATAAACTTCACACTTCCATAAAATCCTTTCAAATGGATAATGAAAAACTACTCCAAATGGGAAGGACATGTCCAGTGTTCATGATAGAACTGGGCACACGGCAGAAAGAAAAGGCAACCACAGAATTTGCATTATTATCACAAAAGACCTCTGATCAATATGACCACAGATACAACCCAGATACAGTGTCCATAGAATATTTGAGAGACCCTGCAACTCTCCCCAAACCTCTCCCGATTCTACCTCTGCTTCTTCCTGCCCTTTCCCACTCTCCTGCCCCTCTATATATCTTTTTCTCCTAATTGCCATATTCTGTTGCTATTGGATCCTGTGAAACATCTTAATTAGGTTTCTAAGCACCTATTTACTACTTCCGTTTGGCCATCCGTTTGAGGGTGGTAGGCTGAACTATATTTGAGCTTAGGACCCAATTGTTTGAACAATTCTGACCAAAACTGACTGAGGAACAACTGATCACGATCTGAAACAATGGATGCAGGGATCCATGCAACTTGACTGCCTCAGATGGATAAATAAACTACTTCTGAGGCTGTAAATGGGTGATCCAAGGCTAGAAAATGTGCATATTTGGATAATCTGTCAACAACCACTAATATCGTATCCTTCCCTTTTGCTTTGGGTAGACCCATAATGAAATCCATGGAAATATCACTCCATATCTGTGTTGGAATTGGCAAAGGCTGCAGAAGACCTGCTGGAGATAAAGTTTGCGTTTGGTTGCATTGTCAGATATCACAAGCTGCAATGAATTGCTGAATGTCACTCTCCATACCCTCTCAATAAACCATTTTCGACAATCTTTTGTAGGTTCTAAAGAGACCTGAATGGCCCCCAACTACTAATGTGTGGAAATCAGCTGGCAACAAAGGAATACAGGTTGAATTTCTTAAGATCACCCGTCTATCTTTGTAGTATAATATCCCTTATCATAAGGTATACCCATCATGTGAAGAAGGGTTTGCTATCAAATCTTTCAATAACTGTTGCAGTTCTAAGTCACCTTGAACTTCTGCCACCAATTTTCCCAATCATCACAATTAATGGTGGAGATGGCTGCATATATCATTTTTATTAATAAAGGGTCAGCTACTCTGTTTTCATTTTCCAGTTTGTATTGAATTTCAAAATCAAAACCGAGAAGTTTAGATATCCACTTATATTGATCTTCTCCCATTAATCACTGGTTTGTGAGGAATTTCAGACTTTTTTGGTTAGTCCGACTTATAAAGTGTCTGCCTATTAAGTAATGTCTCCATTTCTGTACTGCAAAAACAATGGCCATAAGCTCTCTCTCATAGACTGATTTCTACTGAGCTCTTTCTGATAAGGTCTAACTTAGGAAGGTCACAGGACATCCCTCCTGTATTAGTAAAACACCTATTCCCTAGTTGCATCAGTCTTCATGGGGGATTGTAAAGTATCAAAAGCTTGCTGAGCCTTGGTATGCCAATGGAAATTGTCCTTCTTCAGCAAATTAGTAAGTGGTTTAGCTATCTTTCCATAATCCCAGAAAAATCTCCTATAGTACTTGATAAGTCCCAGAAATCCTCTTAGCTCTTTCACATCTTGGCAATAGGCCAGTCCATGGTGGCTTTAATCTTTTTTGGAACAATTGCCACCTCTTCTGCTGAAATGACATGGCCCAAGTACTCCACATGACTCTGCCCAAAACATTTCTTCTTGTTAACTACCAAATGGTGAGTTCACAACAATTGATAAACTGCCCATAAATGATTGATATGACTTTCTTCATCCTTACCATATATCAATATGTCATCAAAGAAGACCGGAAAAACTTTCCTTAAGAAAGGCTGTAAAATTTCATTCATTAATGCTTGGAAAGTGGAAGGTGCGTTAGTAAGGCCAAATGGCATCACTAGCCATTTGTAATGGCCTTCATGAGTTCTAAAAGTTGTTTTTTCGATATCTTCTTCCTTTATCTGGTGATACCCTGATCTCAGAACTAGTTTAGAGAAAATGGTTGCACTAGCTAGCTCATCAAGTAATTCATCTATAATGGGGACCAAAAACTTATATGAAACGACGATCTTATTAAGAGCACAGTAATCCACACAAAACCTCCAACTACCATCTTTTTTCTTCACTAAAATAATGGGATTGGAGTAAGGGCTTACATTAGGTTTGTTGACACCAGCTTGTAACATTTTTGCTACTAGTTTCTATATTTTCAACTCTTGATAATATGAATATTTGTACAGTATCAGATTAAGAATAGTTGATCCTTCTTTTAGGGTTATGGTGTGATCATGTCGTCTAGGAGGAGGCAAACCTTGGGGTTTTTGAAATAGGTCATCAAAATTCTCAATTTACTGTTCTAATTTCTTCTGGGATCTTGTCTGCAATCCCATCTCCATCTTTACTTGTTTTGTACTTAATTATGAACCCCTTCCCTTTACTTGCAATGCTTTCACCATGGTTTTAATAGTTGCTGCAGATTAACAAAGCATGGGATCTCCTTTTACGATATGTATTTTATTGTTGAATTTAATCCTTAAGGTCAAATCTTGAAAACTAGCTTTGATTTCACTCAATTCTGCCAGTCATTCCATCCCAAGGCCTAGATTTGCCGTGCCTAAGTCAAACAAGTAAAAAATCCTGCTAGACTTGTAGATCCTGTAATCGCACATATAACCCTTTGCAGCATCCCTACTATTCACCTTCTGTCCTTCTCCAACCTCTACCCAATATTGAGGTGTCTAAATAACTGGTAGATCAAGCTTCCTTACAACCTGCATGGTTATGAAGCTGTGAGAGGCTCCACAGTCTACTAAGATTAGTACTAATTCGCCCTGTACTGACCCTTTAACTTGAGTGATCTCTTTGAAGTGAGACCTGCCATGCTACATAGGTCTAGTTGAAGAGATTTGATTTTCCACTCTCCTTTTTCTTCTCTTCTTTGCTATGATAGCTCCCTTGTGTCCTCTTGTTCCTTCTCCATCGCTTGTTCTTACATCCATATTCTGGCAAAAAATTTTCATCACACCACAAACAACAACCCTTTCGCTGCTTCTTGTTGTATTTTGCAATAGATAATTCCTTGAAATTTCTCTCTCTTACTAACTCCAGAGTTTTCAGGTTTATTGAAGGAGTTCATACCTAAATTGTTAGATGTCATAAATTCCACACAAGTACCTCCATTGCCTCCTGTTGCTCCTCCTGTTTTGAGATGGCTACTGTAATCTCCTAAAAAGGCTCTTGAAATCAAATTACTCTTTTATTAATTCCTCCCTTGACTACTATATTCCCAGTGCCTCCTCTCCTTAGTAGTACCGATAAACCATCATCCTATTCACTTAACTATGAAAAATTAGTTATAATTTTAATGTAATTAATGTCTATTTGATTGTAATTTTACCTAATTTTTCTTATTTCTTTCAAGAATAGTCATACAAGCAGTGAATCTAAAACAAAACATAGTTAGGACTAAAAAATGGCATAAAGATGAAAAAGAAGAGATGAAAGAACAAAATTGCCCTTGGAAGAAGCCAGCACAACCTTGCCTGACTCAAGCATGTCCTTGTAGCATTCGTAGCTTTTCGACATAACCATCCAGACTTGAGCATTACTATGTCGGACGGTTAGCACAGTCATGCTGAACCTTAGCACAACATTGCAACATCTTTTCAATTTTCTAACATGATCATGCAAACATGAGCATGGTTCTGCCAACCCTCAACGACATAGAAAATGACCTAGATCAACCCTAACGATGCAGAAGATGACTTAGGTCAACCTAATTCATGGTAGAAAAAGCCCACTTCAAGTCTATAAAAAAGGTTAGGTCTTGGAAGAAATCATCCTGCATATCTCTTTACACTTCACAACAGATTCACATCTGAATACACCTTTCTACACCCCTACACCTTTGTTTTCATCCTTCTTCCTATATGCTCTTGTAAAATCTTGGAGGCAGAAACTCTTTTATAGTATGAGTTGTAGTATCCTATTGCTAGTCTTACTGTCATTATAGTTTTGTCATTTTTGTTTTTTAAAATTAGGATTATGAATTTTTTTGTTGGATTAATATGTTATCGTTTGTCTTTATTCACTGTGTAACTAATCCCCAATGATGAGATTTTTGGTGGAACTTATGATGTAACCAATTAAACCTTTATCTCTTTTATGAATGGTTATTTGTTTCTACTCAATTATGTTTGTTTTATTATACTTAATTAATTGATGAGAATTAACTACTCTGGTTAATTTCAAAGTTAATTAGGGGATAGACGATCATATTATTGTCTAATTAACAGAACTATCAAATAAATTGCATCTAACGATTTGGAGGATCAATTTGAATCTTTGATTTCTAACCGGTTATTGAGTTAACAAATACAAATGTTCTTTATGCTTCTCTTAGACATCTACCTTGTATTATCATTGGGTAGTAATAGAATCAGAGTAGATGGTTAGTAAATGATTTTCATTATTTAGTAAGGAGTTGAGTGGTGAAACTAGATAAAATCATAAGGAAAACCAAAGTCTCATGCCTTTCATAATTGAATTTGTGTTTGTATTCTTCTTTTACCTTTAAATTTTCTATTCTTATTTTATAATTTTACTTCTATTTTAAAATATCTCTAAACAAAACCTTTTTTTAGTTAGCTCAAAAGTTAAAATTTATTTGTTCTTTTAAGATTGTTGAAATAGTCTATGTGAAAATGATATTGGGATCTCAAGTACTCTATTTCTAAGTCGATAGGTGCACTTGTTTGTGGATAAAACTTCATATACATAGTACATGCACAATAAGTACCTGGTTCTTTTAGTCAATAAGTTGAATTATATCCATCATCTCTAATAGGGACCCTGTTGAGTGTAGCTTTTGCCTGCCCTTACTTCATCTTTAAGGCTATTCAAGAAGATTTTCTTCAAATATTCATGCTTTGTTATTCTTAAGGGTCCTGCATATATCTCAAATTGTTCACGATATTCTTACATCGTGTCTTCTTGTTTTAGCCCCAACAAGATTTCATATGGGTTTTGGATCAATGGTTGGAAGCGTCAAATGACTACTTGTCAGAATTTTGTCCAAGAAACATTTCCAATGCAGAACTCCCATCATTGAAACCACAATAAAGCTTTTACTTCCATTGCTACCATGATTGCCAACATTTGTTCTCCTTTTGAAACCCTATGTAATAAAAAATATCTGTTAATATTATTGACCCAACTGTATCATCTTCCCCCTCAAGGAATTTTGAGTTTCTATCATCAATCATGTCCTTCCCTCCGTGTTTGTCCCCTCCCACATTCTCGCTATCATCATCTTGAGATGTGGTTCAATGAAAATCTAATGGAATTTATCCTGAGGTTCATAGGATTCCTTGCATAGTGGTTTCGATGTTGTGGATGCCAGCGTCCATCAATGACCTATGCTCAGCTTCTTCCTCGCCATGCCTTTCCCAATTCTGATAAGTTTCTCTCCATTACTTCTATATGACTCTCCATTCTTGTCCCACCTTGAACCATGCCTAAGAAAGTAGAACTTTGATACTAGTTGATAGAACTGGACACATAGCACAAAGAAAAGCCAACCATAGAATTTGTATTATTATCACAAGAGACTGTGATCAATATGACCATAGGATACAACACAAGAACAATGTTCACAGGGTATTTGAGAGACCTTGAAACTCTCCCCAAACCTCCTGACTCAACCTCTGTTCCTTCCTGTCATATTTTGTTACTAACAACTTCTAACTGAGTTAGTTAGGTAGGTTCTGATCTTCTCCCCCTCTTATTTTTTCTTTATGTACAACTTTTTTATTATTGGTCTGCTATCATTTCATCAAAAAACTAGAACAAATTATTAAATAAAAAAATAATCCATTAAATTCACTATACTCTCCCCAAGTAATCAATATCAATGAATAGTGGTGTGGAAACTATAATTTAGGATACAAATATAGGGAATTCATCATAACACAATGTAAAAATTTCCCTTTACCTGTATCTCATCAAAGCACAAAATGCTAGCTCCCTTTTCATCTTCTTCTGGGTCTAGGAAAAATTTATCTGCTACAGCAGCAAGAATGTTTTTCATCTGCACCTCTTGCTTGTATCTTTCTTCAGCAGCCAGCCACTCCTTAGCTTTTGTATCAAAGGGAAGATTCATAATCCAACCAGCAATGGTCGATTGCAAAGGCTTCTCTTCCAGTTGGTTCTTCCATATCTTGTGCATATGTTCATTAATTCTAAGCATGGCCTACATATCGATGGAGGAAGTTTGTTTCTATTACTTTCAGCATAATGACCACAACATTTATCAATGGTCCAACTAAAGTAAGGAGATGCATATATTCCAGAAAAAACCATATATGACATCTACATCAATATAACCAAAAGCATAGAAAAAGACTCACCTCATGGAAGTGATACCTTCTTCGTTGTTTAACAATTCCTTCAGTGGCACTATAAAACATGTCCATCAGCATTGTCTTTCCTTCAGCATAAGAAATGTAATGCAAAAAAAATTATAAAAGAAACCAGCAAAAAAAAATGTGCAAAGAGAACCAACAAAATAAATTATATCTATTTTTGCAAATGACATAACTGCAACAACCAGAGTCTCTAAGCAATACCATACTTAGAAATCAAATCAAGCAGATACAAGCTTGCATTACATGCAAACATAAACATCAACCAAAAACAAAATGAAAGATACAAGGTAAATACCACTGCCAACATTGCCATATATGTAAAGTCCTTTAGGAGCTGGAGGAGCAGTAGGACGGCGACCAACTAGTGAATCCAACTTCTTCTCACGTTTAAGATATGACACCCATTTCCCCACCCCTGGCTCCATATTTTCTGGTCTTTTCCTGAATTATTAAAAAAAAAATGAGAAAAGACATGTAGCTTCAATACTGAAAAAAAACAAATGAAACAACACTTGCAGTATGGGAACCCAAGCCGAATTTGAAATTGCTAGTTTCAGCAAAATCCTCAGAATCAGTGAAATCACATTGGTTTAAGCATCTGGTTGAATCAAAGCCATGTTAAAAATTAACTCCAAATATACCGGGCTGCCCATCTTTCAGTAAGCTTATTGTTCAACCGCTTCCACCAATCCTCCTCCCTCTGCTGCAATTCAATTTCCTCCATGAGAAGCCTTCGCCGCTCAATCTCCCGATTCTTCTCCCAATTGGATAGATTTACCTGTCAAGAGCAAGTCCAAATTCAAAAACCACAAATGCAAGCATAATCCAAGAGTGCAACCATAACCAAAACACATGTTAGACAAATGAAGAACTAATAGAATATCCAAATCCAGCTATACATGAAATTCTTCCATATCTTTCTCATACTGCTCCAACCTTGCAAGCAAATTCTCAAGCTCTGAAGCAACACTCTCTTGGAAAGGATCATGCTGCAACTTCCCTTGATCAACTAGACTTCTATACTGCACAAGCGGCCCTGGAACACAGTAATTTCCGTAAAGAATAAACAAAACTCGATTTAAATTGAAAATTTGAAAAATTAAGATAATCTATGATAAAGTGTTAAAATTAAATTACAGAACGTGGAGGTTCATGATCCAGAAATGAAATTGAAATTGGAAAAGAGTGGAAGATAGAGAAGGAAGGTAGAGATGAACCTGGACGGTTTTGACGGGGAAGGTTGGATTGATCGCCATAAGAGCGAAGCGCATTGACGCGGAGCTTGTAGGCTGAGCTTGCAAATTCAAATGTAGCAAGTTGTTTCGATTTGGAGAGAAGATTCCAGATTCTTCTCATCTTTTTGTGTGGTTTTGTTTTCCTCCTCAAAGCTTAATGAACTTCGCTCGCATTTCCTGAATGCTAGCGAATATAAGAGCACACCAATGGAAGTTAGTTAAGAGTTTCTTAAATTTTAAGAGAAAGGGCAGAAGAAAGAAAGAAAGTTGGATGGTGACTGACGTGGCTGCTCCTCTCACCACTAGAAGAAACAAAATTATAAAGCAGATGTTAGACTAGCCGTCCACATTAGCATTGCTACCGGTGCACTGTGGTTTCGTCACCTTGAGCTGTTTGTTTTAATGTCTTAAAAAATATACGACTTAAATTAATTTATATATTTTAAAAACATTCAACAGTTTAAAATTAAATTTATTTAACTTTAAACTAAATAGATACATAGTACTGAAAATATAATAGAAAAACATAATTATTTTCTATTAGTTAAATTAAACTTTTTATGTTATAAATTTATTCATGCAAATACATAATTTTATCATAATTTTTTTAATATGGTATATCATGATTTTTTAAATAATTGATTTTAAAGAATTAACATTGGTTATTTTCTTTCAATAGATTTGGTGATAAATTTATCTCTATCTTACTTAATTTCTTCAAATACGGTCTTCCACTTAAAAAAAATCTTCGATCAGTTGTTGACTTGTATTACTGTTATGTAAATAAGTTTTTATAGTCCATTTTTATTAATGGACAATAACTTAGTTGTGCCAATTAGGATGTCTTTGGATCCAAAATGATATATTTTTATCATTGAAAAAATGCTTAGACTGTCTAAACGGTGTTTAACTTTCTTTTTCTTCTTCTAACTTCTCATAAATAAAATGTATGATTCTTTATGTTCATCTCCATCTGGGAAAGAGACCTAACCAATAACGAATGAATAAGAAAGACAACGATAAAAACAAAGATTTTTCTCTCAAAATTATTTTTTCTCTTTCTATATATATATATATATATATAAGCAAGTTTTGTATATATGAGCTACCATATCTAATGTTTAGTGTCTACACAAGTCTTGCACATATCAATCTTAAAGGGTTGCATAATGTTCTAAAGAAAGAACAAACAAATTTAAAAGGAGCTTTGATGATGACATACCGGTAAAATCGATAACTTATTAGATATTGGTTCAATAGGTCTTACAAAGTTTATCACAAATTTGTAGGAACATGACACTTATTAAATATTGGTTCAATAGATTTTACAAAGTTTATCACAAATTCATAGGAACATGACAATATATAGAGTCTTATTTCTCTACTTTTGTGAAATAGAGAAGCAAGAGAAAGAAAAAATATAAAACAACGTCGTTTGGGCACCCTAAATATTTTTAAAGTCATGCAAATCAATCCTAAAAATTTTTAAAATATTTCAAATCCATTACCATAGTACTTTCTACATATTTAAGATAAAGTTTCAATTGTTTTGTCTTTAATCTCCTAAGTCAACATGCAATTACTTCAGTTTGGTTGTTTTCACGATATTTGAATTTCAATGTTTTTAGGAATTATTGAAATGAAGATCCAAGAAGGAGATTTTTATGGAAGATAGAAGGCATAAGATATTTGTAATTACTGTCCAGATTTCAACAACTCAAGATGTTGGCGTTTATGGAAGTGATAATAGAGAGAGTCATACATTTTTCTCATCAAGAAGCTAGATGAAAAAGAAAGATAAAACAACGTCATTTAAACACTTCAAATAGTTTTTAAATGATAAAACTATGTAAGAGGGTTAAACAACATTCTAGTTGGCACTTAACATGCCAACTTAGTTGTCCATTAACAGGAAACTGAGCTTAAAAACTTATTTGCATGATGATCATAGAAGCGAAGAATTAACAGAAGACTTTTTTTTTTTTAAGTTGAAGATATATTTGCATGAACTAAATAAGTTAGGATAAATTTGTCACTAAACTCTTTTACCAAACAACCATATAAATTATTTTTTATTCTTTTCCTTTTGCTCAAATATGAAAATCTCGCATAACTTTATTGTTGCTATCTTTTTCTTTTCCTTATGCTCAAAGCTTCACCTTTTGTATTTGTCATTATTATCGTGAAGCATTTTGTTTTCCGTTGTTGTAGTTATTTTTTTTCCTCTTCTTTTTGCTTGAAGCTTCACCTTTTATATTTTTTGTCCTTGTAGTTAAAAGTGTTGCAACTGTTCACATTGTTTCCCTCCCTATTGGTTCCACATTAATGTTGTTGGTATCATCTTTAGGAGCTTTGGTTGCCCTACTTATTTATCCCTGTAACATTTCTTTCTCTCACTTTTGTAATACTTTGTTTGAATCATTTGAAGAATAAGAAGGAAAGAAAGGAAAAGAAAAGAAAAAGTGAAAACAAGAAGGAAAAGTAAGTTATTTAGATAAGTTGAAATAAAAAGGAAAGGAAATGACTTCTTTTGTATGGATGGATAAAAAGGAGAGGAAAAAATATATTAGTGGTATAAATTTTATTTTATATAAATTTAAAAAATAAATTTAACTTTAAAAAATTAAATTTTTTATTATGTTTTCTATTAATATAATAATTATTTTTATATTTTTAAAATATATAATAATTTTAAAATTTTAAAATAAAAAACAAAAAATGCAAGATCCTTTCCTATGTCTTCTCACTAATATGAGGAAATAAAATTTGGATGGAGTCGAACAAAATTGGTTTCTTCCCACCTCTTTTCACGTTAAACAAACTATAGAAAAACTTTCCACACTCCTTTTTCCTTTCTCTCCCTTTTACTCCTCCTTTTCCTCTTACCAAACAAACCATAAAGTTATTGAGGGAGTTTGGGTTTGTACTTCACTTCAAAGTTTTTTTTATTATATTTTGTGATATGATTCACCTATATGAATGAATTATAATGCGAAAATATTAATTGGAACGTCTTGAGAATTGATAAGTTAAAAGAATCCGACACAAACTGTGACCTACCGGACAACATCGAAGTTATCAATTAGAAATGTGATCTTACCACAACATTCCGGAAGAACCAATGCTATCAGGTGATGGTTCTTTACCCAAGAACCAAGGAAAACTTGACATAAACCGCAACCTGCCGGTGAGTATCGAAGTTATTAAAGAAGAATGCGACCCCACTTGCCTTAAGAATAAACATTATCAAAGGATAGTTCTTTAGTCAAGAACCAAGGGAAACCAACACAAACCATCACATGTTGGAGAGCACCGAAATTATTGAAGAGGAACATGATCCTTATTGCGACTTGCCGGAAAAACCAGCGTTATCAAAAGATGGTTCTTTGCCCAAGAACCAATGGAAACTTAATACAGACCACGATCTATCAGAAAGCATCAAAGTTATCAAAGAGGAATGTGATCCTATACCGTGATCTGCGAGAAGAACCAACTTTACTAGGGTAGTTCTTTTTCCAAGAACTAAGGAAATCAACTCACAAATATGAAACTCTCAAATATAAGTAGTATTATTCATCAAAACTTTTTTTATATTGATTCTCTAAATTATATTATATAGAAAATCTAATTTCCCCCAATTGAAAGAAAATCTAGTAATAAAAATAAATAACAAATCCTAATAAAATCCTAATTCAATTGAAAATCAATCTAAAATCTTAATTTGATTTGTAAATAATTAAAATAAATCATTCATAAATCAATATCAAATTCTAAAATAATTTAAAACAAATCAATTACAAATATTAAGTAGATTTGTATATAATAAATTTAAATATTTAATTATAAAATTTTGATTATGATAACTCTTTAGGTCGTAATTTCATCTTGGATCTTCAATTATTTGAATTTGTACAGTTAATATTGGAACTTTATAGGTTTCTTCTTAGATTTGGACCAAAATTGCATATAAAGAGTCTTTTAAGTAAGCTTAAATCTTTATCATTATTTATTTTTTCAAAAGAATTTATCTTCAAAAAATTTCATATAAGAAATTTTTAGATAGGGTAATTAAATTTTTATTATTTTGATTTCAATGTTTTGGACAGAAATTTTACATTTGTGACTAGCATGTGTTGAAGTTGGAGGAGAAGATTTTAGATGTAAAGAAAGAGATTCTCATATTGACTTTCACAACAAAAGTAGGAAGTTCTCATATTTTATGTCTTTCGCTCAACTAGTATGGGATTCCATGACTTTGTTTTTTAGAGCTTGTTGTTTGTCCTAATTTCTAGTTCTTTAAATATTTTGCTAGAAGTTTTTCGCATGCTGTTTGATTTGTTGAAAGCATCTTAATTCGAAGAAGTTTTTTTTTATTGATTTATCAAAATTCATACTTCTTTTTCCCTGTTGTTTAGAGGAGTCTTAATGTGGCATTTTTGCTTGTTTGTTAACATCAAAATATATTACTTGAATGTACCTTTGAATTAGTTTTGTGAAGCCTTGAAATATCTTGTGTCATCACTCCAGTCCAGCCCCAATGTTTGCAAAATTAGGCCAAAAATGAAAAAAAAATAATAGAACCCAAATTTTACATAAGTAGATACCTTAGCTACTGCCTAAATCCAAATGAACATTGCCTAGTTGCATTCTGTGCACCTCTCCCTAGTTAAATCTCATAGATCATAAAACGTGAATTTTCGTCTTTTATATAACAAATCCTAATCAATTAACTTCATACACGTACCTTGTTCCATGTGATATTTCATAGTTGCAACAAATTAATGAAGCCAATCTGGTCTTGGGGGGTTTTACCAGGAATTGAAGCACTTTGCATACAAGTGCCTTGTTCAAAAGCATGCATGTATTATATTCCTATCCTTTTAACTTTTAATCTATGACCATTATGGAGTCTTAAGTTGTGTTTTGCTCTTCTGGTTCAGTGGAAAAATTGATAGAACAAGTTGGTTCAGTTACCATTCACTTACCATTTGAAGTGTGTTCCAGGATTGCTTGAACGGAAAGTTCTTCAGGTTGGACCTAATCCAAAGTTTGCTTCTGCGGCTAAATATCATTGGTAAAGTTTAATACATTTATGTAATTTTTTCAGTCCATTGATTTAATTTCACTGCCTCTAGAATTCACCTTGAGTTCCTTCAATTTTTTTTAATCCTTTTAGTCCATTAACTCAATTTCTTATGTTCAATATTATATATTTATATATATATATATATATATATATATATATATATATATATATATATATCCGTTCATATACATGTTCACTATCACAGTTATTTTGTTGTTTTTGTAAATTGCCATGAAGAAAGATTCATTTGTTTAGAATATGTTCTCTATATGTGAGAATTGGTTTTTTGAACCGGAAAGTATAATGTGTAATCATTAAAACTGGAGAACTAGCATAGTAAAATCTTGAAGAACTGGTTTTCTATTGGAATGCATATTTTCTTCAATTTTCTTTGCTGAACTGAACCATGAAATTGGTGACAATTTTAAAAGTTCTTGTTCATTAAGCTTTCTGTCTCAAATCTTAAAATACATGTAACTTAGGAACTGCTCTTCAGCACACTAAATTTGATGCTACTTTAATTCTATTTTTCTGGACTTGTAAGTGTTCATTGTATATTTATCTAATGTGTTCTTATATTAGCTTAAATCTTGATTATTACATGGAAAAAGACATGCTATAAATTTGATGAATTACCTGCAATATTAAAATAAATAAAGTTATGCTTGTGACATTGACATATGCAGTAGGTGCTGATTGAACTTTAGCACCACTGTGTCTGCAACCAATACATAATGCAGTGTCAACTGTCAACTTATGTTTGAATCCTAAAAAATACCTTTTGGAAATGGAAATATAACAAAGGCTAATGCCATGACTAAAAACTAAGTTGTACTTTATTATAAGTTTATTGTTGTCGCATTTATACTTTAGATGGTATAACTAATCATCACACATGTCCACAAGATCATTTGAAAACTCCAGAGCACATCTCAAAGGAAGAAAATATAAGACTATTTTGAAGAACTTGTAAAAACGAGATAAAAAATTGATAGAAACTTTTGAAAATGTGTAAATAACTTTGCAATATCATGCTTACACATAGTGATGAAGGAAATGTGAAATATTTTGCATAATTAGTTTTCTGTTGTTACTATTATGTAGCAAATGAAGAAAATGTTAAATTAATATCAGTTAAGTATAAGGGTGTGAATCACTCTGGTCATAACTACCTATATCAGAAAAATGGAATTAGACTTTGAAGTTTACAATCACCATGGTATCCCTATATTACTTAGCAAATTGAAAACAGAACCTGATTTGGGGTAATGAAGTTTTAGTTATTGAATAATGAACGTGAGGTTGGATTTCGCAGTGATGTAGAGATAGGAATTTAAAGTAGGCATGTGCTTGTGCTAGTGTTTTGTATTAATGAAAGTGTTACATCGGCAATTATTGTGGAACGAGCTATTTTGGAGCTAATAGTTGTTGACTATTATTGAGAATACTGTCATTAATTAATGAATTGTAAGTCTATGTTACATAAGCCACTGTGTAAATTGTGATTATATATTGTACAGGGGACAAAGGTGCATCACGAGATGAGAGACATAGTAATGTGATATCTTACAATATTTTAATTTATATTTAATATTTTGTATATCAAAAATCTTTGAGTTAAATATATTTTTAGTTTTTTTTAAAATATTTCAATTTTAATTTAAATTTTTTAATTTTAAAATTTTTGATTTAGATTCTTTATTTTTTAAAATATTATGATTATAATTTCAGATATTAATTTAAGTTACATTAAATCAAGTAAGATTAATTATTATTAATTTTTTTTATTATTTTATAAAATATTATAATTATAATCATTATTAATCTATTTTGATTTAATATAATTTAAGTTAATATTAAAAATTATAATAAAAATATTTTAAAAAATAAAAAATTTAAACCAAAAATATTAAATTTAATAAATTAAAATTAAAATTTAAATATTTTAAAAGAACTAAAAATATATTTAATTTAAATTTTTCTACCATTAATATATTCAACATTTGACATCGTTAATTGCAACATAGAAACCATTTAAGATGTTTTTGTTAGCTTTCCTAATATAGATGACAAAAAAGAAAAGATTAATATTAGATAAAAAAAATTAAAATGAAACTCTTAAAATAGAGAAGACTAAACCAAAACATACTTATAATTTGGAAAAAAATAATTTAAACTTTTTTTATTCAATTATACTTTTCAATATCTTTATTTTTATCTTTCAATTTGGTATTTTGTTTTTTTAATTTTTATAATTATATTCTCTTATTAATTTTTCCTTTAAAACATTTGAAAATTCTATTTTTTTTTAAATTTTATGAATTGCTATTTAAATCATTCTAAATTATCTGTCATTTAATAAATTTCAATTAAAATGTTATATTTCTTTCAAAATAAAAAGTTTTAATTTTTTCCTTTTTAAGACGCTAAACTTACATTTTATTAAATTCTTAATTTTTAAAATTTATAATATTTTTTATACCAAAAGAATCCTAAATTCTCATTTTATTTGAGTAAAAAATAAATTTTTTATGTAAAGTAAAACTATTGTAAGAGTTTATTGTAATATATATATATATATATATATATATATATATATATATTCAATTGTAATGATTTAAGAATCAGTTGATCAAATTAAAGGAAAATGTTATTGAAAATTAAAATTTCGTATTTGATCATAATAAAAAGATTAAAAATAAAATTAAATATTTTTTATTCATAAAGCTCAAACAAAATACGCATTTGATGAAAATTGAATTTTTACTTGGATTAATATACATGAAATTAAAATATCAAAATTATATATTTAAAATTTAAGTATAAAGTATAAATAAAAAATATGGAGTCTTTTATTTTATAAAAAATAAAAAATTTAATTCTTTTTAAATAAGTCAGATACTTTAGAAAATCAAATTAATGAAATATTTTGAAGGTGAGCTAGATTTTCTAAATCTGTACCTTTTGTTTTCTTAATTTCTTATCTTTTCTCGAATCCTTATAACTTATAAGGTTTATTATTAGTCTATTTTTATATAAAAATAAGATATTACTTTTATACAATAAAATTATATAATAACTTATATAATATTTTTAAAAAATTTATCATATTTTTTATTTATATTTATATAAATTGATCTATTTCTTGTAACATATAATTTTTTTTACAAAAATTTTAATTTTATATTTAAATGAATCATTTTAAAAGAAAAAAAATTAACTTTTAAGAAAATTTAAAATTCTAAATATTAAAATATCTTATTTAAATATTTTTTAAAAAATTTAAATTTTAAAAATTTAAAAAAATATTTTAATAAAATAAAATAAAACAAAAAAATTCCATTTTAATCTTTTGTATAGAAATAATAAAAACAAAAAAATAGCTATTTTCTATTTTTATTATCTGTTTTTATTATTTTTATTATCAAATTTTAAAATAAAAAATATGATATTTTTATAAATAAAAGTAAAAATAAAAAATATTTTCTAAAATTAAATATCATTTATTTTTTTTTAAAAAGTGATTTTAAATTTTTTTTACCCTCATCAACACCAACTTTTTCGCTATTATTTTCTTTTTCAACGTTCTCTCTTTGTTGGTCTGCGTCTCTTTTATCTTTCTCTTTTATGTTTATATTTTATCTTATCTTTCTTTTTTATATTTATCATTTTTATATATAGTATTTTTAATAACTAAAGATATAATTATATTTTTTATTTTTAGATTATATATATTTATTAGATTATTATTTTATTTAAATATTTATATATTTAAATAATTTAATAAATTAAAATTTTTAATTATAATAAATTAAAAATTTATTATCTAAATACAAATTTTAAATATAAAAAATTTAATTTTTTTATCTAAATAATTTTTAAAATAAAAAAAAAATTATATTAAAATTATTTAAAATTTTTTAAAATGTTGAAATGATTGGTGACGTAAAAAAATCCGGCTATTGACCATAGCAATTAACAATAGTATAATAGGAGAGTGAGAAGAAGTGACAAGCAGGTATGAAAGGAAGAAAATGGAGGGTGAAGTGGAGTGCGGTTGTGTTTGTAAAGCCGATTCCGCTTAAAGAATGAACCAATGCTATTAACCAAGCTGCTATTATCTGCTGCAAATGCAATCCCCACCACCGCATCATGTCTCCAACTTCCTCCAAACACCACGAAACGACGTGTCGCAGAGCAAACCTGCTTGGCTCTCCTCCACTCCTGCGATACCCTCATCACTCTCACTCAAATCCACGCCCTCATTCTCAAACTCGGCCTCCAACACAACCCTCTCGTCCTCACCAAGTTCGCTTCCACCTCCTCACACTTGCACGCCATTCACTACGCTTCCTCTTTCCTATTCTCCAATGACCATACTACCCCTCACCCCTCCCACGACACCTTCCTCTTCAACACTGTTATCAGAGCCTTCGCTCAAACCACTGACTCCAAGTTCAAGGCTCTACATTTCTTCCAAACCATGCTCCGTTACGGAGTTTTTCCTAACAAATTCACGTTCCCTTTTGTGCTCAAGGCCTGTGCTGGTATTGCGGACATGCGTTTGGGGAAATCTGTTCATGCATCGGTGTTGAAATTCGGTTTTGAGGATGATCTTCACGTCCAGAACACAATGATTCATATGTATTGTTGCTGTGAAGAAGGGGTTGAGTTTGCTCGGAAGGTGTTTGATGAAAGTCCTAAACGGGATTCGGTGACTTGGAGTGCTATGATCGGAGGGTGCGCACGTGTGGGGGATTCTGCACGTGCCGTTGGATTGTTTAGGGACATGCAGGTTGTTGGAGTGTGTCCTGATGAGATCACCATGGTTTCCGTTTTAACTGCTTGTGCTGATTTGGGTGCACTTGAGTTGGGTAAGTGGTTGGAATCTTATGTTGAGAGGAAGAATGTTACTAAGTCTGTGGAGCTGTGTAATGCGCTGATTGACATGTTTGCAAAGTGTGGTGATGTTGATAGATCTTTGAAACTGTTTAGAGAAATGGAAATGAGGACCATAGTTTCTTGGACTTCGGTGATCGTTGGTTTGGCGATGCACGGTCGTGGATTGGAGGCTGTTTTGTTGTTTGATGAGATGGTCGAGCAAAGGGTAGAGCCTGATGATGTTGCATTCATTGGGGTTCTTTCTGCGTGTAGTCACTCGGGGCTAGTTGATAACGGACGCTACTATTTCAATTCAATGGAGAAGAGTTTTGGCATTGTGCCAAAGATTGAACACTATGGATGCATGGTTGATATGTTTAGTAGAGCAGGGCTTGTGAATGAGGCTTTGGAATTTGTTCAAACCATGCCTGTTGAACCAAACCAAATCATATGGAGAAGCATAATCACGGCTTGCCATGCTCATGGCGAACTCAAGCTTGGTGAGAGGATCTCACAGGAGTTAATTAGAAAGGAGCCAATGCATGAGTCTAACTATGTGCTGCTTTCAAATATTTATGCAAAATTGCTGCGCTGGGAGAAGAAGACCAAGGTTAGGGAGGTGATGGATATGAAAGGGATGAAGAAGATTCCGGGGAGTACCATGATTGAGATAAATAATGAAATGTATGAATTTGTTGCTGGTGATAAGTCACATAATCAGTACAAGGAGATATATGAAATGATGGATGAGATGGGAAGGGAAATAAAGAGGGCAGGGTATGTGCCTACAACATCACAGGTATTGCTTGACATTGATGAAGAAGATAAAGAAGATGCTTTGCATAGACATAGTGAAAAGCTTGCTATAGCTTTCGCTTTATTGAGCACTCCCCCAGGAACACCCATTAGAATTGTGAAGAACTTGCGCGTTTGTGAAGATTGCCATTCTGCTACAAATTTCATATCTAAGGTTTATAATCGAGAGATTGTGGTGAGGGATCGCAATCGCTTCCACCATTTCAAGAAGGGCTTGTGCTCCTGCGGAGACTTCTGGTAACATATTGATTAGGGGCATTAAAGATTTTGTATTCATTTGTTGAAGGCTGAAAGCTTCAAGATTTTGATCAAGTGCTGAATCCTGTTTGAAAACTAAATAATGGAAACAAATACAATGAATGTCATTTTTTCTTCTCATCAATGATATATTAAAATTAAACTATTGAAAGTATTTGAATTATATATGAAAATGTTACGTAAAACATTTCTCAGTGTACTAATATGTTTCATATTTGAAAGTAATAGTAATAATTTTCTTATATTTATTTATTCATTTTTAGTAAACTTTCTTTTATATATTAATACGTCGGTACTAAACTAAACAAATTAAGGAAGTGATGCCATTTTTTATATAAATTATTTAGTTTATCCGTGATATACACGGTATTGTTTTTATATAATATTAAAATATGTGATTACAATTATATATTTTAAATAATAAATTTAAGAACTATGTTAATGATAAAAATTTAAAAGATTAATATGGTGATATTTTGGATGACCAAGCCCAAAGTTTTCTTTAATTGATTTGGTTTCATTTCTTTTACACAATTGAGACATACTATTAAACTAGAACTCTATGTGTGTAATTCATAGATTCTTATATTTTGAACTCAAACTTACATACACGTTTGTATATATATATGAGAAAATTTTCTGATATCAGAATTGGTATTCTAAATTCAGTTTATGATAAATTTATTTATTTGTATAACAGATTTAGGATTTTTTTTCTTCATATTTTAAAATTGTAATATATATATATATATATATATATATATATATATATATATATATATATATATATATATATATATATATAGTTAATCTAATGCCTTTACGTCAACTAACTTATTTTGTATACGATTGGTTTAGTTTGAATTCACTAAACTATTTTAATAAATTTAATCGAAATCATTTGATTTTGAATTGTTTGTATATCACTAATTTAATTTTGAAGTAATAAAGTAAAATTTCATTGCTTACAATGGTACTTCATGTAAGCTATGCACCACATATAGGAATCGGTGGCTAGTTTGGTCACCAAAGTTTCAAAGACCATTATATCAATCTCATTTTCAGTTGCTAAATAAATTTTACAAAATATATTAATTATAATTAAAAAATTTTATAAAATAATCAAATTTTTTTTAACAACGGTTAGTTCAACTTGATTTAATCTTACTTTTTAGTTAATGTCAAGAATTATAATTAAAATATTTTAAAAAATAAAAAATATAAAACAAAAATTTTAAAATCAAGAAATCAAAACCAAAATTTAATTATTATAAAGAGATTAAAAACATATTTAATCTATTTTTAAATATAAAAAAATAAAAATTTGTTTAAAATATAATATATTTATAGAATTAAAAATTCAATTTTAAAAAAAATATTATATTCAATCATTTTATTTTTATCTTTGTTGGTGGTCCATTTTAGTATTACATTTAAAAATATTATTTTTAAGGTTTAGAATTTATTCTATATTTTTAATAAAAAATAAATTATTTATATAAATATTATAAGTTGATATTAATAGAAAGATAAATTATACTAAAAAATAATATAAAATATTAGTATTTATTATCAATATATTAAACATAAATATAAAATATGATTTAAATTTCATATAGAAGATAAGAATATTTAGGAAAGGTTTTCTCTATTAAAAGTAACATGTCTTTAGTTTTTTCAACTCTATTGATGATGTTAACTTTCAGGGATGAAGAGTGAGGCTCTTTCCATACAATTAAGGATGGTTTGTGTTAGTTAAAAAATAAATGTGGAATATTGTGCGTTATTTTTGTGTAAACATAAAAGTGGTCAGTATAATTTTTTTTTATTTTAAATAACATTGTAGTTAATGGATGATTAAGAGTTTATAAGTGTGGTAAGAAATAATAATGCATCAATTAATATTTATTATATTATGATAAATAATGATAATAAGATGATCAACTGAATGTGTAAGATTTATTGATGTATATTTTGAATTTTTTTGTGTTTAAATTGAAACCACTTCAAAATATAGGTATTTTAAAAAATAAAACTAAACTTATATACTTGTTACATTTTTATAACAAATTAAAATCATAATATTGTAAATGATGTCACTAACTTTAACTTTAGAATGGTTGTAATTGAAAAAATTTAATTTTTCAATTACTCCTCATTCTTCTTTTCAAATACCGACTATATCCTTCGCCACCACAGTGGCCTATTTTGAGCTGGATAATGTAGAGTTGCGCTTCATTACTCAGAGTAATGGTCTAATCATTACCGGTCACGTTAATAGGAAAGTATATATCTCGTTTGAATTATTCTTTGTAGCTTCGGTTCTTAACCTAAAATTGCTCCCTACAAACCTCATTATACCCCTCCAAGAGTTCCACAAGAATGTGGTTTTCCCTCCTTCACTAGGATATCAACTTCCTTGTATGTTGTCTGTGATAGATCTTGTTTTTTCATCGAGTAGTGACAAAGACCCCTTCTCACCTTATACTGCCACAACCATTCTCGCAAAGGATTTCATAGGGAAGATTGCCATATCCTTCATACACTGGCTATGAGTATAATTATTTTGATCACAACCTCTGACTTGAGTAGGTAGAAGGCTTGAGGAAATGAACGGACATTGTGGATGACTACTCTATAAAATACTGAAGATGAACCAATGTTTTGTGGTTATAATTATGTATGTTTTTACTTTCATTTTCTGGATGATTGTACTATTAAAGAGTACTAATGCCTTTGTTTAATGTAAACGGACTCGTTTGGAGCCTTATGTATGCTTACTTTCATATGTCCTAATTATGTGTACAATATGTATGATGTAAGCATTATCTTTGTAAATAAATGTATACTTATGATGGGTACTTGACTTGCGCCTTTAAGTTATTGTGAGTTATGTTACTCGGCACATCTAGTTACTGTTACATTAATTTTCTACGACAATACTTACAATTTCAAAAGTAAATTTTAAAAAAAATGTACCATACTTTTAATAAAAGTATTTTATAAAAAAGTTTTGCATAATGATGTTACAGTTGATAATTAAAAATAATAGTAATAATTTTCTTAAATTTACTTATTTGTTTATGATAAACAAGGCGTATGAGGTGAAATAATATTTGTGCCTGTCCCCTTAGCATAATTGCAGGTTGATGAAGCTGGATTCTTTGGGTCAATTGAGGTAATATTGATATCTTTCAAGGTAATATGGTCACATCCTATCTTGGCACAATCCAGCACAATTGCATTCTGATTCTTACTTGTTCCATGGATATTACTAAATGTGATGTCACTCACTTTTACTGCATCTTTCTGCAACCAAAATAGAAAAGAAAAGAAAAGAAAATGATGAATGCTTGTCCATCAATAAATCAACAAAGTAATTGATTAGAAAGGATATTAACCTTTTCTGGGCTGTGCATGTAATGTTGGTCAATATATATTGGATAATTTGTTTGATTTAAGGTGATATTCTCAAAAGTGATGTCTTTGGCATATCCTCTTCCACCCTTAAAATAGATATATAAAATATTTGTTAATTAAAAATTAAAAAATATTTGTTAATACCATGGGAAATGTAGACGCTATAGAAGAAATAGGAAGAAAAACTAAAAATATAAAAAAATGTTAAATTATATTAATATTATTATATGTACGAAAATTATTATTCTTAAAATTGAAATACAAATATATAGTGTTACTATTTTTATTTCCCAAGTTCAAGCATATACTATTACTTACTTGCCATGTCTTTATTTTAACTCCGCTAGTACCTCCATTGAATACGCAATTGCTGACATTTATATGTTGTACCAATTCCCTTAATCCACCTTGTCCTAGACTCCCCACACTGCATGAAAATTTAATAATTATACCATTTAGAAGAATAATTCATTCATAAACTTCAACTTTAGATGAAAATTGAAATAATAGAATTAATTAAGTTTATATCTGTAAAAACTTTGTATTTCTCTTTTTTTTATTTCAGTTTATAAAGATGGAAGGTCAACTTGTGGATATATTTGAAAACCAACTAACTAAGGTAATATTGGTATGAACATGGAATTCTAATCTAAATTTTAAACAATATATATATAAAAAGAGAGATAATTGATATACATCAATTTAATAATTTTATATAATATATAAAATTTATTAATTTAATTATTGATTTAAAAATTATTATTAACTAGATTATGTATATAAAATTTTACACAAAATAAAAATTAGTAAATATTTTATCTCATAATTTTATTTTAACGGTTTATATATTATTTAAATATATATAAATATTAATAATTAAATAATATATTTAAATATTTTTAAATTTTTTAAAATTTAATATACATGATTATAAAAATATTATAACATTATTTAATAATTAAATTAATAAATTCTGTATTCTATATAAATTTATTAAATTAATATAAATGTTAAAGTTTGACATTTATTACCAACAAATCTTGATTTATATATATATATATATATATATAATTTTTTATTTTAAATGAGATAAAAATATGTTTTTAAATATTATTAAATTTAATTTAAATTTTTAAGAAATTATTAATTTATATTATTATAAATTTTAAAACTTTAAAAATAATTTATAGTATCCCTTATCAATGACTTGATATGCGTGGAGACATCTCAAGTTATTTATTATCTTAAAATAATTATCAGATAGTTTGATGTATGTTATATTATAAAAAATAATAGAAACAATTTTAAAAATGTTAAATCTAAGAAAATAAAAATGAAATAGAAATTTAAAATTAAATTTATCATATTTACAGAAAATAAAATCATATAGTTTTAAATTTTTTAGATAAGTGTTTGAAGTGATACCTAATGCCGTGGTTACCGAGTCCACATGTAACATTGTCAACCTTGAGGAATTGTGTTCCACCTTTAATAGAAACGCAATCATCACCTATTTTATGACATGCATAAATCAAAATTGTGGAGTCAACATGATGCAGAATTATATACTAAAAAGAATAATAAAAATGATGATTGATGAATTATAAAGTATATTACCGCCTGATATATGAGCGTTAAAAATGTTAACCCGAACCGAGTTTATAAAATCAATTCCATCGGTGTTGTGACTTGTTGATGGCGAATCTACGATAACATTTGAGATGGTTACATCTTTGCTATTAACAACATGAATATGACAACTTGGCCCATTTTTGTGAGTGGTTCCTTTTACTTGAACATTTTCACATTTATCGAATTGAAGAGCCTGCAAATTCAATAGTTAGCACACAAATATTATTATTATTATTATGAAAAAATTATGCATTCTCTAAGTGATTTATCTTAGATAATCTTAAATGAAATAGCTTAAAATTTAACTCAAAATTAATGGGAGGAGCTTCTAACCACAGGTATTGCTTGGCATCCTTTAGTTCCATTCAACTGCAAGTTAAACATGTAATATTGTGAAATGATTGATCTAACAAATAATGATTCCAACAACAATAATTTTATAGATGTAACTCTCTCACTATCTAATATCTATAAATTATATCCGATGTTGGTTAAGAATCGAATTGGATAGATACACTTTTTTTAATGGTAAATGATAATTCGTATTTTTAAGCATTAATTAATTAAAAATATAAATAATTTTTTTCTTAAAAATATATGAATATGATACTAGCATGATTTTTAACAGTTTTTATTATAATATATGTATACTTTTAATAAAAATATAATTTATTATTTTTTAATCACTAACCAGCAAGATATTATTCTAGTAACTACTTCAACATAAAATTTTATTTGGGAAGCATTTGGCATGCAAAATAAATTTATTCTTAAAAATTATCATCTCTAAAAATTATGCGTTCTTTGAACTATAAATGCTAAAAATATTATAAATAAATTTAAAATATTTAAAAATAATCATAAATAAAGTTAAAATTTTCTTAATTTTATTAAAATTAATGTTAAAGTTTCATCTTCCCTCTAAAAAATATTTATTTAAAAAATAATTATAAAATTCAAAAAATATATGTTCATAAAAACAATTTTTAAAAAATTTATATTAATAACATTTTAATTTAAAATTACTGAATAATATAAATAAATTTTCTCATCACAATAAACTAAATTTTCCATTCAAACTAACACATTATAGGAACTAAACATATACATAAATTACAGTTAGATTACAAAATTAATTCAATTTTATAAAAAAAATCTAACAATTTTTTTAAGTGTTTTTAAGCATCTTATGTATTTGATTAACTTTAATAAATATATTTATCTCATAAATTAATTATTTCTAAAAATTATTTAAATTTATAAAAATTGGCAATTCAAAAAGGATATTTTTTCTTATACTTAAAAGAATATATTTTAAAATTTATTTTTATCCCTCTTAGGAAATAGCAAAATAAGAATTCATGGTTTGTAGAATTCATCTTTTCTTACCACACCCCACCAATCATAACCTTGACCATCAAATTCTCCAGATCCAGTAACTGTGATACCCTTTACACCAAAGAAATGAAGCCACCGTTTTGTACACTGTACCCATCCATCTCTCCTGGGTGCAAGCAGAGTTCCCTCAATCTACATCCTCAAGCAGTTAAATTTAACTAAATGCTATACATTTTCTTATAATAAAAAAATTAATATATATATATATATATATATAAAAAAGGATCAAAATATTTTAAGAAGGATCAAAATACTTTAAGAATAATTTTATTTAAAACTATTTTATTTAATAATTTTTATATATAATTATATTTTATTAATTTAATCGTTAAATTAATAAATTATATTATATAAATTATTTTTACAAAATTTAAAAAATATTTAATGTTTTATTAAATAAATTTAAATTAACAAATATTATAAAAGATATATTATCTGTTAATTTAAATTTATTTTTTAAAGTATTAAATATTTTTAAATTTTATAAAAATTTACAAAAAAAAAATTATACAATAAAATTTATTCATTAATTAATAACTTTAATTAAAATTATTTTTAAAATATTTTTTTTTAAATATATATATATATAAGTGAAAGGAATTGAATTTGAAAGTTTCCAATGTTCCTACCTTAATATTAACGTTTTGAGATTTGCAGGGACCTTGGAATGTCATTGGACGCACAAAAAATTTATTCTTATCAGGCACTACAAACGTTGCACTGCTCTGATTTGATACACATAAATCGCTCCAAGCTTTCTTAAAAGCCTATAAAAGATAACATGTTAATTATGATTTAAAATTTTCTCTTTTTTTTTTTTTAATGTATGAAAGTAGCAAGTGTTATGCTAAAATTTTAAAATTAAAATATAAAATATATAAGAAAAAATATTTAACATTATGAAAATATTTACATTTTAATTAAATATTTAAATTTAATTCAACACAAGTTAAAATTAATTTTTTTGAAATTATAAATAAAATTTGTATAATATATTTAAATGAATTTAAATTTAAGATATTTTAAAAAATTTTACACACATATTGGGGGCAGGGGAGAGGGAAAGAATCAACTTTATCTTGCTACATAGTTTGAGTTAAACTAAAATAAAGGGAAACATTTTTTAAGATTTTTTCCTTGTTTAGATCAAATATGTTTGTGGGTACACATCTAGAATTTTAGTGGTAAATGTCTTTTTTCATATTTTTAATATAGGTACATATATATCTAGAATTAGAACTAATATCTAAGATATCAAATTAGTTCTAAAAATGTATATTGTAAATAAGATTGAAAGTTTTAATTTACTATTAAATATAAATGATTTACAAAACTATAAGTTTAATTTTAATATACCTTTAAATATATTTATACAGTCAATTAATTAAAATCATGATATATATGTTATGTAAATAATCATCATATAAGTTAAAGATTTTAACGATATAACAGTTCATAATTGAAGGGATGTAAAAATCTTCATAACATTATTATATTTTAATTACAATATAAAAATGTTTAAATTTGTTATCATCCGGAACTTATTAAAACATTTTTGACTAGCTTTAATTCACCCAAAGAATCTTATATATGGAAATGTTATATTTGATAAATCAAAATAAACATGATAGAAAATACGTGAAAAAGGATTTGATTAAGCATTTTGTCGGAAAACATTTATGATTTATCGATAGCTAATGAAAAGAATAAGTAGGAAAGCCACAAATTGAGAGTATTAAACTCAAAAAAAAAAAAATTAAAGTAAAAAGAAAAACTAAGATGTATGATTTTCAACGAACAAATAAGCTATGTGTTTAATGAATGGGACATGAAGAAGCCAAAAAGGAAAACGAAAACATGAATGTAAAAGAAGAACAAAAGAATTAAATCAATCTCTATATTTTAGATTAGAAAAAAAATTCAATTTCTATATTAAAAATATTTTTAATGTGGAAAATTTTATTATTGCACTTTCTTTCTTATTGTATTAAATATAATTAAAACAAAAAAATCAGATTTTTTTAATTGAGCTTTAATTGTATAGTAAAAATTAAACTAGAAAACATGTGATTGTCATTAATAAATAGGATTTGTAAAAATAAAAGAGAGAAAAAATAATCTAAATGATTTTTTATCTTTGTATGTAAACTAAGAAAAATTTTCCGTCAATAGATCAAATGTAATTTCTTTAAAATTTAAAAATTATTAACATAATAAATTAAATTAATCCATACATTATATGTTTAAATTTTCTTTTTTTAATATGATAAATTCTCTTACTGTACTTAATACACTTTTCTTCTTCTAAAATTTTATTATATCATTGTTTTACACTTATTAATATTCATAGTTTTTTAAAAAATAAATTTTTAATTATTTTCAAAATTTCCCTTTATGTTAAGATTTATTTTTACTTTTGATTGTTATCAATTTTAATTATTTTCATTTTATATTAAATTTTTTATTCTAAAATTTCAATAACTTACACTCTCATATTTATCTTATAATATTTTTTATTTAGTTTGCATTTTAATTTTATATATAAATTAAAAAACCAAAAAAAAGTAAAGGAGATACTTGTTAGTTTTTTATTGAAAATATACTCCGACTAAATTGTAAGAAAAGATATTTTAAAATAATTAATAATGAAATAACTATGAGTTTCTAAAAGTAATAATAATAAACAATAATAATGATTGATTATATATTTTATGAAAAATGGTTAAATAGAAAATATTTTCACTAGAAAAAATAAAGCCTGGTCTATTTTAAAATGAAAATAAATAATAAATCATTGTTGTAAACTACCAAATTATCAAAAAACAGTCAAAATGCATATTACAGTAAAGAAGCACAATAAAATTAGGCAACGGAACAATAAAAAAAAAAATTGTCAATTATATTAACAATTTAACATTGATTACATTTTCATTGGAATAGATCATTTTCAATTTAAAAATGAAATTATTCAGATAAATACTATATAAACTTAAGTTAATAATACAAGATTGTATAGTAAAACGTTTATGCCCGAGTGGGCTAAAAGCATCATGTGTAACAAATTTTTAAAATCATTGTATATATCCAAAATTTAAATATGAACTTTTTAATTAAATTATATACACTTTTAATTTTCATTTAATAATTTTTAAAATATAATATAAATATAGATGAACTATATATTTCAGATGAGTGATAACAGAATTGAAAAAGTATTAATTTATGTACTTGAGTATCATCGGTGTGACCATCTCCTTTGGCACCATACTTTAGCACGTCAAAGGTATTCTGGCCATGTCCAACCCCCAAGTTGCAAGATACAATTAAAAAGATCAAAAGACCAATTACAAGCAGATCCTGTTATATCATATATACACAAATTAGAAAGATAAAAGTAGATCAAATAACACACAAGTTAACTATTATTTTTACTAACCATAATATTATGTCAAATACTAGTATAATTTAGACTTGCTTATGCATCTGGTTCTGCTATATATACATGTGGGAGCATTTAGTGTTAAATTAAAATAGGTTCAAATAAATAAAAAGAAGAATCAATAATTTAGAATCTGTATGTTTATGGAAAATCTTGATAAAATTAAATATAGAGGGAAAATTCCATTTAATAAAAGACTTTAACTATTTTATATAAATAAATTTTAAAAAATAATTACATTATCAAAATAAATAATTTCATAAAAGTTATAAATTTAAATGATATATACCTTTTTAGTATATAAGATTATAAGATAATTTTGATTTAAAATAAAATAAATTTATAACTTGATTTATGAATTTGATTGATAACTTTCTATATTTTATGGTACATTCTTATTTTTAACATGTTTTTTATCTATATTTTTTATTTTTTAAAAGGTAAAAAATTCAAATGAATAAGGATAAGAAATTAAATTTATAATCAATTTTAAAAATAAAATATTTAATAATAAAAGGTTTAAAATTAAATTAATTTATATAAATTTATAAATTTAAATTTCATTACTGTTATCCTATACACCAAAAAATAATGAATATGTAGTAGTTGAATAAACAACTCTAGCTCGACATGTTATAGACATTTCTTTCCAACTCTTAAGTTCTTCTTGACAATAGTTTGCAAAACAAAGAAAAAAAAAACTTTATTTACAACTCTTAATTAGATATAATATTTAAATTAATTTTTAAATAAGTTTGTTATCTTAAATTAAACTATTACTTTAATTAATTAAAAACCCTTAAATTTATTATCTTAGTTAATTTAAAATCCTAAACATATAATATGTAAATAAAATTTTACATATTTACCTATAATATTTAAAATAAATTTTAAATTATCTTATTATCTAAATTATTTATAATATTTAAATTAAATTTAAAATTAAGTTTAAAGTTAAATTATTACTTTAATTAACTTATTAGGTTAATTTTTTATAATTAAGTAAAATTTTAAATTAACTTATTAACCTTCACATCATATTAAATAATATAAAAAATTGTATAAAATTATGATTTTTATAATTTTTTATTTTAATTATAAAATAATTTTAATTTTTATAATTATTTAACAATTTTTAACCCTAAAAATACAATTATATAAATGATTTTTTATAAATGAAATTAAAAATAACTAACATAATTTACTTAACATTAATTCTATTTAAAATAATATTTATTAATTAATAAAATATTATTTAATTAATAAAATAAATCATAGTTAATAATCTTAAATTAAAATTTTATTTCTCATTAAAATTATTTAAATTGTATAAGACATTAATTTACTTATCATTTCTTTTGTATCATTTATATTGCTTCTTCTTGCATTAATTTTAATATTTAAATAATATATATTTTATAATTTTATTATAATCAATTTTATTATAAATAAATTATAATTTTATATAAATTTTAAATTCTTATAAAAAATATTAATATAAAAATATTAATTTTATTAAAAATTAACAAAATTATAATATTATTTTTTATTTACATTTAAAATTAATAATTATTTTAACAATTAATCTAATACAATACTAAAATTAATAATACATAATATGACATAATTTTTATTAAAGTAAATCCAATAATTATTTTTAAAAAAAAACCGAATCCAATATTTAAATAAGTTAAAAAATTTAAAATTAAAGTATTACTTTTCATTTGCATTACTAACAAAAATTAAAATATAGATTTGTATTATTAAATTTTTAAATTACTATAATATTAATTTATTTATATAAATTATTTATAATAATTATTTAATAAAATTAAATTTTACATTAGAATGTAATTTAATTAATAACAATTTTGATTTTTTTAACTTTTCTTATATTTTTAATAAATTATATTAGAAATATGTATAAAATATTTATATTTTTTAAATAAAATATTTTAATAAATTTCTATCAATTATTTAAAAATAATATAAATTAAAAACAAAAATAAAGCATCAAAAGAACAACAACTTATAACTATTAAACCACAAATTTTTTTATGATAACACATTCTTAAATATATATATATATATATATATATTTTTATATATTAATATTTTTATTACATTAAATATGTAAATACATATGATAATATTTAATTAGTTTATATTAATGAAAGGTTTAATATTTTCATATTTATAAAAATGTTAGATAAAAGAAAGATTTTAAATAAATTACATAATGCATTGGAAATCATGATGAAAATCTGTATGTTTAATTCAGGAGATAACATACAGGCTGCACTAGTATCAGATAAATGAATTTTAAATAAATTACTAATTTAGGGTTAAATTTTTATAAAGTATTTTAACTTATAATTTTTAAAAAATATTAAAAATAAACTTGATTCTATGAATTATAACACATGACGTTAGTAGATTTATTTCTAAAACATAAATCAATAGATTGCAAATAGATTTTTAAAATAAAATATAATTTTAATAATTTTCTTAAAAAATATAAAGTCCACTTAATAGTAAAAGATTTTGCTAAAAAATATAATATTGAATATTTTGATACTTTGCTCTTATAATTAAAAAAAAATTTATTATCATTTTAATTGTATTAGTATCAATTTATAAACTAATATTCATTAAATGAATGTTGAAATTATTTTTTTAAATGGAGATTTAGAAGAAAAAATTTATATGATACAACCTGAAGATAGTGTGATTTATGATCAAGAAAATAAAGTATGTAAATTTTTTTAAATTTTTATATGAATTAAAATAAGCAAGTAAATAACGACATGAAAAAAATTGATAATATCTTGATTAATCATAAATTTTTTTCTATTAAGAGTGATAAATATATGTGTACTAAAATAGAAGATGTTGAATATGAAATTATATGCTTGTATTTTGATGATATGCTTATATTTGGTACCAAAACCTTTTTTTTTTTTTTAAATTTGATATGAAAGATATGGATGAAACAAATGTGATTCTAAATATTAAAATAATAAGAAAACATGATACTATAATGCTATCTCAAGAACATTATATTGAAAAAATTCTTAAGAAGTTTGGTCATTATGACACAAAATCAATGAATATTCTTTATGATGAAAATATTCATTTAAAGAAAAAATAAAGGACCGTTTCACAAAGAAAATATGTTCAAATAATTAGGAGTCTGTTGCTCCTAATGAATTATTCTTAATTAGACATAACTTATGTTGTAAAAAGATTAAGTAAATATACACAAAACCTTAATAATGAGCATTGAATTGCATTAGTTAGACTAATGAAATATTTGAGAAGTATCATGAATTATGATATATCATATAATAGATTTTCCATTGTATTGGAAAATACAGTGGAGATGATGTAATAATTTGGACATCAGGTGGACAAACCATTATTATAAAATCTACTATGAAGTCAGAATTTATTGCATTATAACTAGTTGCAATGAGGTTGAGTGGCTTAAAAACTTCTTGGTAAATACTTATCTTGGAAATAAACCAACGCCTTTAGTGTGTATGCATTGTGATAATAAGTGTACAATAGCAATTGTAAAATGTAATTCTTACAATGGTAAGAACCAATGCATGTGTTTAAGATATGATGTGATAAAACAGCTGCTAAAAGATAAAATTATTTCCATTAATTATGAAAAGTCATAAGTAAATTTGATCGATCATTTGACTAAACCACTAGGTAGGAAAAGAGTTTATGAAACATCGAGGGGAATGAGACTTGGGCTAATAATAAAATCAATAACGACAGGAATCCAACTTTTGTGATTGGAGATCACATGAAAAAGGTTCACATGGATAATAACAAGTCATTGTTGTTCCCTCTAGCACTATTAATTTTTCCGTTCTTAAAATGTGAGAAATGTTAGGTTGTGTTGAACAAGAAGTTAAATTTAACATTTTCAGTGACACTCATACCCTTTATGTGTGGTGTATTAAATGAAAAATACACTTGATGAGATCACTTATATGGATGTCAAGTAGGGCCGCTAGTATGAGATTGAAACATAATCTCTAGAGCATTTATGAACTATCAAGCAAGCGCATGACATATGAGCGCAAAACCAACAAAAATGGAAAGAGTTGTAGGATGTAATGTGATAAACAAGAGCCTCTAACTTGCATCAAAGTGGTTTTGATTCATATAAGCTTTGTTTTACCAAAATATTATAAGTTAATTTTATTGGTCTAAAGTTGATTCATAATCCGAAAGACACCATACCTTGTACATTTAACACATTAAGAAAATTCAATAGAACTTTCTTTTTCTTTTAAAAAGTTTTAAATCCTTTTGAAATATATGGAGTATTATTAGAAATGTTTGTATTTAAAAATTTTAAATCCTTTTAAAATATATAAAAAATTATTAGAAATGTTTGTATTTAAAAGAATTAAAGTTCCACCTTGATTAAAATAAAAATGAGTATAAATTTTATATACATAAATGCACTATAACTTATAGATAAGTTAAAAAGAAAAAAAAAACTTTGCACATTTAAAATTGGATTAATGATTTCAAAACATAACTATTAACCTAATTATTTTTTAAAATTGTTCCAATATATTATTATTAATTATAATTAATCCATTAACATAATTATCTTATTTTAAAATTGTTCTGATACATTTCCTTAATTCAAATTATTATTTCTAAACATATTCACGTACATGAAATATTATTTAATTTTATTATTATTGTTAAATATTAATTTAATTTTTTATTTGAAATTTAAATTTAAATTTAAATTTAAATTTAAATTTAAATTTTAAATCGATTTAATTATAGTTTTTAAATAAACTTTCATTATCCATTATTAATTATTTAATATTTTTTAAAAATTTCACTTATAGATAAATGAGGCTCATCTTTCTATTTTTGTATATTTTAAAAATTATTTTTATTGAATGAAATTTTTTTTTACTTTTAAATTTTTTATTTTATTTTATATTCTTTTATTAGTTCTATTTCTTCTTTTTATAAAAAAATTATTAAATTTTAAAGGATAACATAATTAGGTGTATAAATTTCTTAGCTAGTGTAATACACATCTTAACCTACCAAATAATAGTACATATTTATGTATTGATTCATCTCTAGCGAAAGAAAAAAATTCAAATTATATAAATTTCTTAAATTGTTTGAGTGTTCTTTCTTCGCTTTCTGTCTTCCTTATTTCTCTTAACATTTTTTAAACTGGTTTCTTGTTTTAGAAAAGTGAACGTTGAGGTAAAATTAATACTATTTTTCTTATAAAAAAAAACAAAATATTTTTATGCTACAACCTTCCCATCATGATAAATAAACTCTTACACAAAGTATAATTAGATCCTTAATTAGAAGCACCATTCTGCTACAAATGAAGTTCATTTTTAAAGTTTATACCTGAAAGATGTGTTGGGGATTGCAATCGCTTCCACCATTTCAAGAATGGTTTGAAGCCTTAAAGTTTTAACATTTTCACTATGGGCTAAATCTTGTTTGAAAACTAACCGGGGAAACAATACGAAAACACAAAATATTTTTTTCTCATCAATAATAAATTCAAATTAAACACTTTAAGGTATATTAATTATATAAGAAAATGCAACATCAAAGTAACACTTCTTATAGTACTAACACCATTCAAATTTCAAAATAATAGTAATATTTTTTTTTTAATTTTACTTAGTAGCTTTTGACAAACAAGGTACATGAGGTGAAATAATATTTGTGCCTGTCCCTCTAACATTATTGCATATTGTTGAAGCTGGCATCTTTGGATCAATTGAGACGACATTGATATCTTTCAGTGTAATATTGTCACACCCTATCTTGGCACAATCTAGCACAACTCCATTTGCACCTTTAGTTGTTCCATGGATATTACTAAACGTGACGTCACTCACTTTTAGTGCAGTGCCCTGTTACCAAAAACAAAATGATGCATGTTTGTCCAAAAACGAATCAACGAGTAATTGATAAGAAAGAATGTATTAACCTTCTCCGAAGTGCGCATGTAATGTTGGTCAATATATATTGGATAATCTGTTTGATTTACACTAATATTTTGAAAGTTGATGTCTTTGACGTACCCTGTTCCACCCTTCAAAATAGATATATAGAATTTTTTATAATTAAAATTTTAAAAATATGTACTAAATACCATTTGAGGTTAGACATCCTAAAAAGAAATAAGAAGAAAATATGTAACATAAAGAGAAAAATATAAAATATAAAATATATTAAATTATAGAGTAAATCATATTTTTAATTTTTTAAAATTTTAATCTTTGTCAATCAATTTTAAAAATATAAATTTTCATTTTCCATGTTTTAAAATAAATTATTTCTAGTTTTTGAATTTATCAATACTTTACATGTAATATATATGTATATATATATGATACATTAATAATGAATAATTAAAAATATCCTATTAAAAAAATAAGGATATAAAATTAATTATTTTTAAATAAAAAACTAAAATGCTAAAATTTTGAAAATGTTAAAATATTTAATCCAAAATTATATTAATATTATTAGATATACATAAATTATTATTCTTAAAATTAAGATTCAAATATATGGTGTTGTTACTTTCATTTTCCAAGTTAAAGCATTTATTATTTACCGGCCATGTCTTGACTTTAACTGCACTAGTACCTCCGTTGAATATGCAATTGGTGACGTTCACATGTTCTACGAATTCCCTTTGTCCATCTCCTCCTAAACTCCCCACACTGCATGAAAATTTAAGAAATTGTTGAGGAGTTATTCATTTATAAACACCAATTTTAGGTGAAGAGGGAAACAATATAACTACCCATGTTTATATAATTTACATTTTAAATAGGATAAAATACATTTTAAGTTTATATAAACATTATTAAACTTAAAAAACATACATTTACATTTTAAATAATAATTTATATTTTATTTATTAATGATTTGATGTGCATCCAAACATATCAAGTTATTTATCATTTTAAAATGACCATCGATACAAATAGTAAGATGTATGTTTTTTCATAAAAAGTAATAGAAATTTTAAAATTTGAGAATATAAAAAAATAGAAAATAAAAATTATTTTTATCTTTCATAAGAAATAAAACCATATATGTTTAAGCTTTTTAGATAAGAATTTTGTCTAATACCTTATGCCATGGTTACCGGGTCCGCATGTAACATGTTCAACGTTGAGGTATTGTGTGCCACCTTTAATAGCAATACAATCGTCACCTATGTCACAACGTGTGTAGATCAAAATCCTAGAGTCAACTCAGTGTGAAATAATATACAAAATAATAATAATAATAATAATAATAATAATAATAATAAAGGATAATTGATTAATTGTGAAGGTTGAAGTTATATGTATCATTACCGCTTTCTATTATAGAGTTTAAAATGTTCATGCGAACTGCGTTTGAAACATCAATCCCATCAGTGTTGTGACTTTGTGCTGCTGTATGTATGGCAATATTTGATATTGTTACATCTTTGCTATGAACAACATAAATATGTGACCCTGGCCCATCGATGTGAGTGATTCCTCTTTGATAAGCATAGATTTCATAAATAATTATCTCTCACTTTTATCTCATTAAGACTTCTTATATGTTCAATTAAGTGATCTTTGTCATATTTTATGAGTTTGGGTTCATATGAAATTTCTTTGCTTACCCGATTAAAATGACACTATTATAGTATTTTGAGCATAATAGGAGTTGTAGACATCCAAAAATCATGAAATCTATCTTGAATGAAAGCTTAAAGAAGTGTCCATATTTACAAAGCAAGAGAAGATTCTAAATGGGATGTTTAGGACTCCGAAATTATCTCAAAAGATGAGATAGTGTTGCTGACGTGGAATTTGAACAGTGTGCAAAGATCCGGCCATATCTTGAGATATAGAAGTCATATTGAGATGAACTCAACTTTGTTGGATAGCTAAGATCCAGGGCTACAACTTTTGTTCAGAAGTCAAGCTCTAATTCGGACATGTGAACATCCGAAATTGCGGTGCAAGAAAGTCAAAATTGTTGTGCTCATTGGTGGCAAAAATTCAAAAGTGTTTTGCAATTTCAACAAAGCCCATGTGAAAGCAAGAAAAGGGTAGAAAAGTAATATCCTAGTTGGTGACTTTTTGAAGATGATGCCTCAAAAATCCTCTATAAATAGAAGGGTTTGCAAGAGGAGACACACACCATTTTTGGAGATTAACTCCAATACCACTTTCTTTCTTTCTTTCTTTCTTTCTTTCTTTCTTTCTTCCTTTCTTTCTTTCTTGTTAGTTTTGCCTCCTTCATGGAAGGCTTATGTTTTCTTTCTTGTTAGTTTGCCTCCTACATGGAAGGCTTAGCTTTTCTTTATTGTTAGTTGCCTCCTACATGGAAGGCTTAGGATTTATTTCTTGTTAGTTTTGCCTCCTACATGGAAGGCTTAGGATTTATTTGTTGTTAATTTGCCTCTTTCTTTGTTGTTAATTTGCCTCCTTCATGGAAGACTAGGTTTGTAGTTTCAATTCGAGGATTCAAGCTATTTTCATTTTAACTTTGAGGTCTTGATCTTTATTTACATGCTTATTAAGTGGTTTCTACTCTACTTCACTATATTCTTCAATTTTATTCTTTAATCAAAGTTTGATCGGTTGACGTATTTTGATTAATGCATGATTGATTTATAATTGGTTTTTGATTGGTAAATCACTTTCCAAAAGTTTGAAGAGTAGAAATTAAGTAATTTAATTGAAGGTTTTCATTTTATTACTTACTTCAACTGAATTCTGATTGTGAAATTGGTTTAGATAAAAGATTAAGTGGTTACTAAATCTTGTTGATCATAATCAATTAAATTCTGAGAGGTTTCTCAGTAGAGAATTCAAGGATCATTGTAGGGGTTCCAGATGATCCTAGGTTGATAAACACAATGCATGATTTTAGTGATCAATGATTAGTTAAGAAAATAGCCTCTGAATTCCTTGAGTTGATTATTGTTAAGTCAAATTTCATTCTGTATTTTGCATTTATAACTTCATATCAAATCTTTCCAAAATCCCCTTGTTCTAACCTTCTCCTTATTTGCTTAAGAATCTGAAATGGTCTTTGGGAGATGACCTAGGTTGCACCTTATACTATACCAATAGTTGGGGGAAATCTGGAAATTATTTTTGCGCGTTTGCGACGAGCGTGTCAAAATTTGGCGCCGCTGCCGGGGACCATTTTAATTTCCTAGGCTCATTTAGGAGTTTGTATAAAAATTTTAATCTTTCTAACAATTGTTTTTACTTTAGGTATATCATTCTTGGATTTTTTGTATGAATTCACCTTTTTGTGTATGACCCGATCCAATCCTGAAAATTTATATGCATATGATCCTGAGATTGATAGAACATTCCACCATTTGAAAAGAGCACATAGAAGACATTCATCCAGTAATAACCAAGAAAGTAACAGTAGTGATTTTTCATCTTTAAATTTTGATAGTTTTAAATATTTTGCTAAGAACATGGCTGATAGAACCTTAAAAGAATTAGCTGCACCTGATGTTGCTTATCAACCATTGTGCATTCAATACCCTGATGTTGATGCACCATTTGAACTGAAGTCTGGACTAATACATTTGCTACCTAAGTTTCATGGCCTTGCAGGTGAGGACCCTCATAAACATTTGAAGGAATTTCACATTGTGTGTTCCACAATGCGGCCACAAGGAATTCCAGAAGATCATATCAAGTTGAAGGCATTTCCTTTCTCCTTAAATGATGGAGCTAAGGACTGGTTGTACTATCTACATCCAACATCTGTTACAAGCTGGAATGATATGAAAAGATTATTCTTGGAGAAATTCTTCCCTGCATCCAGAACAGCAGCTATCAGGAAAGAGATTTGCGGCATCAGACAGAACTCCCAAGAAACTCTCTATGAGTATTGGGAGAGATTCAAGAAACTATGCGCCACTTGTCCACACCATCAAATCAGTGATCAATTACTGATTCAGTATTTCTATGAAGGACTCATGCCAATGGACAGAAGCATGGTTGATGCAGCTAGTGGTGGAGCACTTATGGACAAAACTCCTACAGCAGCTCGAGATTTGATTGCCAACATGGCAGAAAATTCTCAGCAATTCAATTCTCGAACTAATTCCTTGTCTAAAGGAGTCCATGAAATGACCACCAAGACAGACCATACACGATTGGAGAACAGAATTGAAGAACTAACCTCCATCGTAAGACAGTTGGCCATCGGACAACAACAGCAACTTAATGTTGTTGACAAAACCAAAACCTGGCATCTGCACTTCTGCAGATCATCCTACTGATGCATGCCCAACATTGCAAGAAAGTGAGACACCTGAGGCTGCAGTAAATGGTATTTTTGGCACAGGACAACAATACAGGCCTCCTCAACATTATCAGCAACAGAAGTTTGAACCACCTTCTGGAACATACAATCCTAGTTGGAGAAACCATCCTAACTTGAGATATGGCCCTCCACAACAACAAAGGATTCAAACATCTGACTCCCAAAATAAATACCAACCACCGCCATTCAGACAACAACAACAGCACATGCAGCAATCTGTACCCTCTAATGCTTCTGAACCCTCTCTTGATGATTTGATGAAGCAATTAGCAACCAACAATCTTCAATTTCAACAAAATGTAAGTTCTACCATTCAGGATTTACAAACTCAAATTGGGCAGTTGGCTACCACTGTCAACCAATTGAAATCTCAAGGTTCTGGTCAACTACCTTCTCAACCTGTCATAAATCCCAAAAGTGTGAATGCCATGACCTTGAGAAGTGGGAAGAAAGTGCAGACAGACCCTACAATTTTAAAGCAACAAAGCTTCAATCAGACTAATCCACACCAAAAAGAAGCATTTATCTCCACACCTGGAGATATCTCTGATGAGCCATCTGAATCAGAAGGAAAGTCTGATGAAAAAAGTACACCAGCCTTCGATAAGACATCGAATGATCAACAAAAAGAAGCTTGCCATAAACGATCTGCACTTGAAGCATCTGATGAGAAGAAAACCCCAAATTGTGCTGATCAGAAGGTATCTTTACCTTTTCCAAATAGAATGGTTCAATCCAAGCCCAATGTTCATGCAGAATTGGATAAGGAGCTTCTAGATACTTTCAGGAAAGTGGAAGTCAACATACCACTTCTAGATGCTATCAAGCAAATTCCCAAATATGCCAAATTTCTAAAGGATTTGTGCACGCATAAGAGAAGACTCAAAGGGGATGAGAAGATTAGTGTGGGACGCAATGTTTCAGCCTTAATTCAACCCAGCCTCCCTCAGAAATGTAAAGATCCAGGAACTTTCACCATTCCTTGCACAATAGGAAACTCTACATTTGGTGATGCATTGCTGGATCTAGGTGCTTCCATTAATGTTATGCCCTCATCAGTTTATAAATCTTTGAATCTGGGAGAACTGAAGCCAACTGGTGTGGTGATTCAATTAGCCAACAGAAGTACAGCACATCCAGCCGGAGTACTTGAAGATGTGCTAGTTCAAGTGAATAAGCTGATCTTTCCAGCTGACTTCTACATTTTGGATATGGAAGATGAGTCATCCATCAATAGAGCAACCTTGATCCTAGGGAGACCTTTCCTCAAAACTGCAAAAACAAAGATAGATGTGCATACGGGGACTCTCTCTATGGAATTTGGAGATGATATCATTCAATTCAACATATTTGAAGCCATGAAGCATCCCATAGAGAATCATTCACTCTTTCAACTTGATGCCATAGATATTCTTGCGAATGATTATTCTATTGACAATCTACTTTTTGATTTTGATTTAGATTACTTAGATGATTTTACTTGCACATGTGATGAATTTGATCCATGTATTGTCTGTTCCAGGATTAATGCTGCAGACCAAACTTCGTTGAAAGATGACATGTTAGATGCAAGTGTTGCAGACATTTCAATCTCAGATAGATCCCTGCCTTCCATAATACAACCACCTCCTTTGGAGTTGAAGCCTTTGCCTGAACATCTAAAGTATGCTTATGTGGGGGAAAATAAGAAGCTTCCTGTCATTGTAGCAAAGAACCTTCTACCACAACAGGAAGAAAGGTTGCTGCAAACCTTAAGAAGCCATAAACAAGCAATTGGATGGACTTTGGCTGATATTCCAGGTATTAGCCCATCTACTTGTATGCATAGGATACTGCTAGAGGAAAACACCAGACCTGTTAGACAACCACAAAGGCGTTTGAATCCAACCATCCTAGATGTGGTAAAGAAGGAAGTAGGTAAGCTTTTGGCAGCTGGTATCATCTATCCCATCTCAGACAGTGATTGGGTAAGCCCGGTGCAAGTAGTTCCTAAGAAAACTGGCATGACTGTAGTCAAAAATCACAATGATGAACTAATCCCTACCAGAATACAAAACAGTTGGAGAGTGTGCATAGATTATAGGAAGCTTAACCAAGCTACTCGCAAGGATCACTTCCCTTTGCCCTTCATAGACCAAATTTTGGAAAGATTAGCAGGAAAATCTCACTATTGCTTTCTAGATGGTTTTTCAGGTTATTTTCAAATACATATAGCCCCAGAAGACCAGCATAAGACCACCTTCACTTGTCCTTTTGGTACTTTTGCCTATCGAAGGATGCCCTTTGGTCTATGCAATGCCCCTGGAACCTTTCAAAGATGCATGGTAAGCATTTTCTCTCATCTCTTAGAAAGTTGCATGGAAGTGTTTATGGATGACTTCACTGTATATGGTTCTTCTTTTGATGCATGCTTAGAAAGCCTTTCTAAAGTTTTGGACAGATGCATTGAGACTAACCTGGTTTTGAATTTTGAAAAATGTCATTTCATGGTAACAGAAGGTATAGTCTTAGGACACTTGGTATCTAGCAAAGGTTTAGAGGTTGATAAGGCCAAGATAGATATTATTACTTCTCTACCTTACCCCACTTCTGTGCGAGAAGTACGTTCTTTACTTGGTCATGCAGGTTTTTACAGAAGATTCATCAAGGATTTTAGCAAGATTGCGCAACCTCTTTCTAAACTACTACAAAAAGATACCAAATTTGTGTTTGATCAAGCATGCAAGGATTCATTTGATGAACTAAAGAAGCGGTTGACAACCACTCCCATCATTCAACCACCTAATTGGACGCTTCCATTTGAATTAATGTGTGATGCATCCAATTATGCCCTTGGTGCTGTACTGTCTCAAAAAGTTAGCAAGAGATTTCATGTCATTGCATATGCCTCTCGCACACTTGATGCAACCCAATCAAATTACACAACTACTGAGAAGGAGCTTTTGGCAATTGTGTTTGCATTAGATAAATTTCGCTCCTATTTGCTTGGATCTAAAGTTATTGTCTTCTCTGACCATGCAGCTTTGAAATACTTGCTGAAGAAGACAGATGCTAAGCCAAGACTGATTCGTTGGATGCTTCTGTTGCAAGAATTTGATTTAGAGATTAAAGACAAGAGTGGTGCAGAGAACCTTGTAGCAGATCATTTAAGTCGGATCCAGCAACCTTGTGAAGAAACTTCAATTGCAGATTCATTCCCAGAAGAGCATCTCTATCATTTGCACGGGAAGGATCCTTGGTATGCAGATTTGGTAAACTATCTGGTTGCTAAAGAAATACCCAAACACTTCACCAAATCGCAACTTGCCAAGTTGAAAAGTGATGCCAAACACTACATATGGGATGAACCATACCTTTGGAAGACATGTAGTGATCAAATCATTAGAAGATGTGTTCCAGATCATGAAGTTCAGTCTATACTTACCTTTTGTCATTCCCTAGCTTGTGGTGGACACTTTGGGCCACAACGGACAGCTAGAAAAGTACTAGACTCAGGCTTTTATTGGCCTACAATATTTCGTGATGCACATAGATTATGCATAACTTGTGAGCAGTGCCAAAGAATAGGGAGTATTTCGCGCAGAAATGAGATGCCCCAACAACCACTTCTCTTTTGTGAGGTATTTGATGTTTGGGGTATAGACTTTATGGGTCCATTCCCTGTCTCTTTTGGCTTTGTTTACATTCTGCTAGCTGTTGATTATGTTTCAAAATGGGTGGAGGCAAAAGCCACCCGTACTGATGATGCTCGAGTTGTTGCAGATTTTATCAGGTCTAACATTTTTAGCAGGTTTGGCATTCCTAGAGCTCTAATTAGTGACCAAGGTACTCATTTTTGCAACCGCACAATGGAAGCCCTACTCCGCAAATATGGAGTCATGCATAAAGTCTCCACCCCATATCATCCTCAAACAAATGGTCAAGCTGAAGTTTCTAATCGAGAGATCAAGAAAATCTTAGAGAAAACAGTTCAGCCTAACAGGAAGGATTGGAGCTTGCGCCTTGTTGATGCATTATGGGCATATAGGACAGCTTACAAGTCACCCATTGGCATGTCTCCCTACAGGATTGTCTTTGGTAAAGCATGTCATCTTCCAGTTGAATTAGAGCATAGAGCATTTTGGGCAGTAAAGAAATGCAACATGGATCTAGACCAAGCAGGAATCCATAGGAAGCTTCAATTGCAGGAACTTGAAGAAATTCGATTGGAAGCATACGAAAACTCCAAAATTTACAAAGAAAAGGTCAAAGCTTTTCATGACAAAAAGTTGGCAAGAAAGGAGTTTTTCGTTGGACAAAAAGTTCTCCTTTTCAATTCTCGGCTAAAGCTTATGCCTGGTAAGCTACGCTCTAGATGGTTAGGACCATTTGTAGTTACTAATGTTTTTCCTTATGGTGCAGTGGAAATAAAAAATGAGGTAACTGAAAAAATCTTCAAGGTGAATGGACATCGTCTAAAACCATTTTTCGAAGGTTTTCAAAAGCACACGGTAGAAGAAGTGCATTTGCACAATGCCACATACCTGCAATAAATTCAAGAGAAGTCTCTCTCTCTCCCTCTCTCTCTCTCTCTCTTTCTCTCTTTCTCTCTCTCTCTCTCTTTCTCTCTTTCTCTCTCTCTCTCTCTCTCTCTCTCTCTCTTTCTCCCTCTCCCTCTCTCACATTCCTCGCTTACAAGTTTCAACTAATCTCTCAACTTCCTTCTTCACCTCTTAAATCATCCCAACTATTACACCACATTGAGCTTGCAGGAATAATAACTTGAGTGTTTTAAGAAAAAAAATGGAGAAAGCTCTCACCAGGATCAAAATTTTGTTCCCTACTCTCCCCAGAAATTTTCTTAAAGACATTTACAATTGCAGACTTGAACGATTGAGAGCATTAACACTCTTAGGCCTTCCAGAAGATGTTCGTTGGATCATTGAAGCTAAGGTACGTTTAGCAGGTGAATTCCAAGAATCATTTGTTAAAAATATGCCAGGTATGGGAAGAAGTTCCTATGCAAAGAAGAGAAGGGCAAAAAGAATTGGAGTTTGCTACAGGTGTGCAAGATGGACCTGTAACACAAGATGCAAGAACCCTGGAATGGTTTCAAGAAATCGAGAGGACAAAATTCAATTCATAAAGGATGGACTGAGTAAGGAGTCATTGGATGATATCATTCAGACTCTTGAGACGCATCCTAGTGGGCATGTACAAGGAGTCCTTCTTGATTTGTTTGAACTGTTCCGTAAGGAAAAAGCACGTTATAGTCTTGGGAATCTGACTTTAAAAGACCCTGTTGTCAGTTTACAAGAAAACTGAATGGGAAGCACATCCTCGACTCTTAGAAGGCGTTTCAGCCGTTACTGGACGTAAAACCAGAGGAAGATGTGAGCCACAATCACAACTACTGTTCATTCTCATGCGTGTATGTTTGTCATTTACATTGTCTTTTCAATTTATTGGGCCACCGTTTTTTTTGAAATTTTCACCCCTGCTTAAAGTCTTTCCCCTCTGACATTCACCTTTTCCTTGAACCCAAAATTCAAACTTTTGCAACCAAAATTCAAACTTTTGCAACAAAAATTCAAACTTTTGTAGCAAAAATTCAAACTTTTGCTACCAAATCCTGATCCCGCACTATTCAAGCGATCTCCTTGTCTGATATTGAGTCCCTATAAATTATCCACCTCTATGACATATTTTTTCAAAAAAAAAAAAAAAAAGACAGAAACACCGTATATGGATAAGATCAATACTATCTGTGTTTTTGATGGGTCTAACCTTGGAAAGGATGGAGAATTTCAACATGCAGCTTCTACCCTTGGTAAGGCATTAGCTGCAAGAAAAATCAATCTTGTTTATGGGGGAGGGATTCAGGGTTTAAAAGGATGTGTTGCAGGATCTGCACTCACAAAGGGGTGTAACGTCTTAGGTGTTGGCTTAAAAAATGGGAGCACCTCCTACTTCACCCTGGGTACTGAATTGAAGGTTGCAACCATGCATGACCGTATGAGACACATGTTGGTTAATTCTAATGCATTTATTGCATTACCTGGTGGTCTTGGAACAATGGAAGAAATTTTTACCATTATATTTTGGGCCTATCGGAATTTTCATAAAAAACCTTTGGGCTTATTGAATATTAATGGCTTTTATAATGGTTTGATATCCTTTTTAGATCATGCAGTAGAGCAGGAGTTCATGCCACAATCCATGCGCAACATCATAGTATCTGCTTCAACTGTTGAACAGCTACTTGAGATTTTGCAAAATCCTACATCTGAGCTCAGTCAAGCAATGCAGCTGGTGAACCAACCAAATCAGGATGGCAGAGATAAAAGAGAACCAGATACCACTCTTCGGTTATAACTTTTCCTTACTTTGATGGTTTTCTTACATTTCTTTTCCTGTTATATGAAATTCCATCTAAGACATTGGGGACAATGTCTTGGATAGGTTGGGGGGAAGATGGTCCGATATCTAAAATTAAAAAAAAAAAAACAAAACAAAACCCAAAAAAAAAAAAAAAAAAAAACAAAAAAAAAAACAAAAAAAAAGTTAGGTTAGATTCATAAACTTGCTTTGAGTAAGATGGCTGAGTAAGGAGTTACACTTGACTCTTGATACGCATCTTATGATTTAAAAAAAAAAAAAAAAAAAAATTGAATGTGGAAGTATGTTTTTCTTTAGATTTCATAAAATAATTGAAGTAAAATGATTTACATTTCGAGATTAATTAGTTTGGCAACACATATTTGAACTGGATAGATTAGATTTGATAAATATATTACCTGTGAGATTTTGAGCCTTATTATTATTTTCTTTCTTGTGTGATTTTCATCCATGGAATATGTTACTTCAGAACTTGCATTGATTCTTTTTGAAGCTACATTTTCACATGATTTGTACAAAAATGATTGAGGCACTGTTTTTCTTGAACAAACCACCAGGCCAAATAACCAAACCATATAATTTTATCCTTTGATCAGCCCTTTGAGCCGATTAGCCTTTTCTTCTTTTTAGCTCACCACAAATAAAAAAAAAAAAAAAAAAAAAAAAAAAAAAAAACAACTTTGTCTGACCATAGAAGGTGAGGAATACTGAATTTATCATACCATAAGTGTTTCAATAAGTGTGGGGGAGATTATTGTTGTGTTCATCAATATCACGGTTGAAAAAAAAAAAAAAAAAGGCTGAAACAATAAATTAATAAATAAACTATTATATTGAAAAAAAAAATTGAAGAAGTGATATCTGTTTCTCACACTTGCACTTACAATCAATTCTCAATCCTCACCATTTTCCTTGGTCTAACATTGTATCTCTTCAATATATCATTTCATCTTTCTAATCCCGTTAGAACCAAAATAAAGACCTCTTGATTTGTGCATTGCATGTGTACATAGTAGTAGAGAAGTAGAAGATATGCAAGCCTATGATAGTTCATCTTTCATGGATTGAATTTGAGAGAAACACTTACCAAATCAAACACTTGAGAGATTCAGAGTATATCATGTGAGGTTTTATCTTTCTCAATCTATGTTTTTCAAATTAAAGTTGCCTTTCTAAGTAATTTCAAAAATGTGATGAAAGAATGCTTCATGAAATTTTGTGAATTCTTGAGAAATCAACTCAAAACTTTGATGTTCTTTCAAAAAAAAAAAAAAAAAAAAAAAAAAAAAAAAAGTCACCAATCCTTAACTTAAGTTTGCCCGAGACGTGCAAAAGATAAGTGTGGGGGAATTTGATAAGCATAGATTTCATAAATAATTATCTCTCACTTTTATCTCATTAAGACTTCTTATATGTTCAATTAAGTGATCTTTGTCATATTTTATGAGTTTGGGTTCATATGAAGTTTAATTGAATTTCTTTGCTTACCCGATTAAAATGACACTATTATAGTATTTTGAGCATAATAGGAGTTGTAGACATCCAAAAATCATGAAATCTATCTTGAATGAAAGCTTAAAGAAGTGTCCATATTTACAAAGCAAGAGAAGATTCTAAATGGGATGTTTAGGACTCCGAAATTATCTCAAAAGATGAGATAGTGTTGCTGACGTGGAATTTGAACAGTGTGCAAAGATCCGGCCATATCTTGAGATATAGAAGTCATATTGAGATGAACTCAACTTTGTTGGATAGCTAAGATCCAGGGCTACAACTTTTGTTCAGAAGTCAAGCTCTAATTCGGACATGTGAACATCCGAAATTGCGGTGCAAGAAAGTCAAAATTGTTGTGCTCATTGGTGGCAAAAATTCAAAAGTGTTTTGCAATTTCAACAAAGCCCATGTGAAAGCAAGAAAAGGGTAGAAAAGTAATATCCTAGTTGGTGACTTTTTGAAGATGATGCCTCAAAAATCCTCTATAAATAGAAGGGTTTGCAAGAGGAGACACACACCATTTTTGGAGATTAACTCCAATACCACTTTCTTTCTTTCTTTCTTTCTTTCTTTCTTTCTTTCTTCCTTTCTTTCTTTCTTGTTAGTTTTGCCTCCTTCATGGAAGGCTTATGTTTTCTTTCTTGTTAGTTTGCCTCCTACATGGAAGGCTTAGCTTTTCTTTATTGTTAGTTGCCTCCTACATGGAAGGCTTAGGATTTATTTCTTGTTAGTTTTGCCTCCTACATGGAAGGCTTAGGATTTATTTGTTGTTAATTTGCCTCTTTCTTTGTTGTTAATTTGCCTCCTTCATGGAAGACTAGGTTTGTAGTTTCAATTCGAGGATTCAAGCTATTTTCATTTTAACTTTGAGGTCTTGATCTTTATTTACATGCTTATTAAGTGGTTTCTACTCTACTTCACTATATTCTTCAATTTTATTCTTTAATCAAAGTTTGATCGGTTGACGTATTTTGATTAATGCATGATTGATTTATAATTGGTTTTTGATTGGTAAATCACTTTCCAAAAGTTTGAAGAGTAGAAATTAAGTAATTTAATTGAAGGTTTTCATTTTATTACTTACTTCAACTGAATTCTGATTGTGAAATTGGTTTAGATAAAAGATTAAGTGGTTACTAAATCTTGTTGATCATAATCAATTAAATTCTGAGAGGTTTCTCAGTAGAGAATTCAAGGATCATTGTAGGGGTTCCAGATGATCCTAGGTTGATAAACACAATGCATGATTTTAGTGATCAATGATTAGTTAAGAAAATAGCCTCTGAATTCCTTGAGTTGATTATTGTTAAGTCAAATTTCATTCTGTATTTTGCATTTATAACTTCATATCAAATCTTTCCAAAATCCCCTTGTTCTAACCTTCTCCTTATTTGCTTAAGAATCTGAAATGGTCTTTGGGAGATGACCTAGGTTGCACCTTATACTATACCAATAGTTGGGGGAAATCTGGAAATTATTTTTGCGCGTTTGCGACGAGCGTGTCACTCTTACTTGAAGGTTATCACATCTTTCGAATAGAAGAGCCTGCAAATTCAACAATGAACACAATTATTATTATTTTTAGAAATTAGTCATGCTCTAAATGAAAGGGTACTACTTTTAATATATATTTTTTTCACTATTTCTTTCTATATATATATATTTTTTTTTTCTTTCTTACATTCATACTGGATCTTTTGCATACATTGTTTATCTTTTCCTTTCATCTACTAGATCTTTTTAATTATTTAAGGAAGAGGATCCTCTTAATCTTAAATGCAATAGCATGAAATTTATCTTAAAACTAATGGGAAGAGCTTCTTACCGTTGGTATTCCTTTGCAGCTTGAAGTATTCAACTGCGAATTTGAAACACCTTATATTGATAAATGATTGATATAACAAATAATGACTGCAAGAACAGTAGTTATATATTTGTGACTCACTTACTATATACTATGTTCAAATTACTTCTCATGTCAGTTAACTTGGGTTGAATTGGATAAATTAACATTTTTTAATAAATGATAATCAACATTTTAAGGCAATATTTAAAATAAAAAATTTGTTATAAAATGTTATTACATTATTATCATGATTTTTCATACACGTTTAACATAATTTTTAATAAAATTATATTTCATTAAATTTTTTAATCACTATTTTTAAATCATTAATCATCAACATATTATCTTTTACATGACTTAAACATAAGATTTCATTTAGAAAATAATTAGCATGCATAATCATTTTACTTGTAAGAATTATGCTTTCTTCGAGTTATAACTGTTAAAATTCATATATTTAAAAAATTATCATAAATATGATTAAAACTTTTATTTTTATAAAAATTAATATTGATTTTCCATATTCTTCCTTCATTAAATTATTTTATTTTTAAAATAATTAAAAAATTATAAAAATATTATATTCATAGAATTATTCTTTAAAATATTTATATTAATAACGTGTTTATTTTAAAATTCCTGAAAGATTTAAATGAATTCCCTTATTACAATAAACTAAATTTTCCGTTCAAACTAACTCATAATAACAGCTAAATATGTATATAAATTGAACCTAGATTACGAAATTAATTTTATTCAAGAAAAAAAATTAACTACACTCTTTTTTAAATATATGTAATTAGTTAGCTTTAAAGAAATATATTTCTTTTATAAATTAAGTTATTTAAAATTGAGAATTAAAAAAGATATCTTTATTTATTTAAAATAATATAGTATTAATATTTTTTATTCCTCTTTAAAAAGTAAGTTAATAAGTACTTGATGCAATTTATGTTTGCTTACAGCATTCCACCAATGAGAGCCTTGACCATTGAGTTGTCCAGATCCACTAAGTGTCATACCACGTACGCCAAAGAAGTAAAGCCACCGTTTTGTACATACTTTCCATGCATCTCTCTTCGGTGCAAGGAGGGTACCATCAATCTGCATTCTCAAATACCTAAATTTAATTCCATACCAACGTAAATAAGCTAACATTTCACAGAGTTATTATTAAGTATACATATACCAAAATTATTATGGACATATTATATCAACCTATTATATATTCTCTTGCCATCAAAAAAATTAACATAAATATATGGAGAGAAATTAATTTATTTTAAAAATAAATTTATCATAAATAATTTTGTTTAACATTTTTTATGGTTAATATATATATATATATATATATTAGAAGTAATTTGATTTAAAATTATTTCGTTTAATACTTTTTATAAATAATTAAATTTTATCAATTTAACCGTTAAATTAGTAAAGTATATTATATAGATCATTCTTACAAAATTTTATAAAATTTAAAAATTATTTGATACTTCAAAAAGTAAATTTAAATTAATGGATAATATACCTTTTATAATATCTGTTAATTTGAATTTATTTAATAAAATATTAAATATTTTTTAAATTTTATAAAATTTTATAAATATGATTTATATAATATAATTTATTAACTCAACGGTTGAATTAATAAATTTTAATTTTATATAAAATTATTAAACGAATTAACTCTAAATAAAATTATTCTTAAAACTTGATTCCTTATTTATTTATATATATATATATATATAATTAATTTATTTTAAAAATAAATTTATCATGAATAATTTTGTTTAATATTTTTTTAACAGTTAAATTTTATGAATTTAATCATTAAATTTAGTTATTTTATAATATAGATCATAGTTATAAAAATTTTTAAAAAATTAGATACATCAATTAATAAATTTAAAATAACATCTATAAAAAATATATTTATTAAAATAAAATAATAAAATAAAATATTAAATTTTTTAAAAAATTTTATAAAATTTTATAAACATAATTCATATAATAAAATATTTAAATTAAATAATTTAATTGATAGAACTTAAATGATAAAAAAAAATATTTAACAGAATAATTTATAACAAATTTATTTTTTAAGAAAGAAGTTGATCAAATTATTTAAAAAGTAAATTTATTATTAATTATTATATTTAATATTTTTTAAATAATTAAATTTTTTGAATTCAACTATATATATAACATATTTTATTATATAAATTATATTTATAAAATTTTAAAATATTTAATTTTTTATTAGATAAATTTGAATTAACATATTTTTAAAAAAATATATTATATATTAAAATAAAAAAATATAAAAAAATATTATAAAATTTAAATTTTATAAATATGATTTATATAATAAAATTTATAAATTTAATAATTATATTAATATTAACGATTAAAAAAATATTTAATCAAATAAATTACCATAAATTTACTCTAAAGTAGTTTGGAAGGCTTCTAATGTTGGTACCTTAATATTAACACTCTGCGCTTTGCAGGGACCTTGGAATGATATTTGATGCAACAGAAACGTTTTATTAGGAGGCACCGCAAGCGTTACAGTGCTCTGATTTGATTCACGTAAATCTTTCCATGCTTTCTCGAAAGCCTACACAACATATACCATATTCATTCTTACTCACAATTCTTTTCTACTTTCTCTTTAATTTATTAAACTAGCAGCTATTCCTCATCTTGAAATTTTCAAATTTAAATATAACCAAATTATAAAATAAATAAAAGAAATATATAAAATTAAAAATATAAGCATGTTAATTAATTTAAATTAAATTCAACACAAATAAAATTTGTATAATTTATTTCATTAAACTTAAATTTTCAATTATAATTGTCAATAATAGGTTATCTATTAGTATTATTTTTTCGAAGAATATTGAAGTTTATTTAAATAATTTAATCTTATCAAAAAATATATTAATAAAAATTATCGTAAATTTTTTTAATTTGGACTGCAGGTATCTTTCTTCTGAAATTGATTATGCTCGATTCGTTTAGAAGCATTATAAGCAGCAAAATTATCTTAAAATTTCTAATTAAACTATAAAAACTCTAAATTTTTGTTAATAATTTTTTAAATATAATATAATATATCCTAACTATATATCATGTGAGTAGTAATATAGTAGAAAGAGTATTAGTTTAAGTACTGGAGTATCATCAGAGCGACCATCTCCTTTGGCACCATATTTAAGTACGTCAAAGAGATTCTGCGCATGTCCCACCCATAAATTGCCCGATACAATTGAAAACATTAAAAGACTTGTTATAAGCAAATCCTGTCATAAAATATATACACAAATTACAAAGATAAACGTAGAACAATTAAATACTTAGAAAGATAAAAGTAGAACAACGAAATATACCCAAAAACTTATTACTTTCACTAACCATGATATTATGTCAAACACTAGTATGCTCTAGACTTGCTTATGCATCAAGTATATATACACCTGGAAGCAGCTATGTCAAATTCAAAATACGTTCAAACAAATAAAAAGAAGAAATCAACAAATGATATTTATTTATGTAATAAAGAACTTTTAATCTATATGTTTATGAGAAGATTTGACGAAAATAAATATAGAAAGAAACTAATGATATTTAGTAAAAAAATTTAACTATTTCCAATAAATAAAAAGTTAAAAGATAAAAATAATTACACTACCAAAATAAAAAGATCACAATCATTACAAATTGTAGAAATTTTATAAATTTTTTTGGTTTATAAGAATACAAGGCAATTTAGTTTAGAAAAAATTAATTGATAATTTGGCTTGTACTTTTGATCGATAACATTCTATATTTTCTATATTTTTCTCGTTACATTCTCATGAATTTTCCTGATAACTTCAACATATTTCTTTGGATCAATATTTACTTTATCGGCAAAAACAAAGTAATACATGAAAATTTATTTTTAACAATGACTATTTTAAATTTACTGAGGATTTAAATTTTTGTCATGTCATTTACTAATGCTTTGCAAAATCGTTGGAAACTTGTGCAAGGTAAATGATTTACCCACAGTTTGAAGTAAATCCGAATAAATCCTATAAAAGTTATTGGTATTTTCCTCTTGTCGTTATATTTTAAAATTTGTTTTGCAACCTTTTTAAAATTTTTATTAGTTAATTATATAAATAAAAAAATTATTAAAATAAATTAGATTTTATTAAATGAATACAAATTTAGAATATTATCTAAGATTTTTTTAACTTAAAAAATTGAAAGTTATTTTTTTTACCCATTCAATAAATTGTAAGTTCAAACACTCTTGGACAGAAGAAACAATAAATAAATACTTAGAAAAATAATATAAAAAAATAAAAAATAAAAAAAGACTTAAAAATAAAAAAATTCAAATTTAATAAATTTCAATAAATGAGCAAAAAAATTTAAAGGTTAAGAACTGTTAAGAGAGATATATAAAAGCAAAAGAAAATCTTTGCGTTTTCTTTCATTCTTTTATCTAATATAATGATGTGAATTTCTTTTATTGTATTTCAATTATTTTAAAGATCTTTTGATGTCTATATATACTTTAATTTTTTTTGTTGATACTTTGAGATTTATAGACAAGTTTATGATAACATAAATTTTTTTGAATTCTATACTTGCTACATTCCAATTTCTTAGACTATTGTTTGCGAATAAGCAATGTTTAAGTTTGACAATGATTACAAATTGTCATTTTGTTAATTTATCTACAAAAATTAGGAATAATTTTGCATGATTCATGATTATTCATTGATAATTTTTTTTAATTTCATTTATTTTTACAAAAATGGTCATGTAAGTAGAAAATTAGAAAAAAAGAAGATAAATTTTGAATCAAAAAGCAAGTAAAATGGAATATAAAGATCAAGGAAGTGTATATGAACAAAAATTTTCCTCAACATATCTTACAACAAGATCAAGCATCTAGCACAGTCATGCAAACTTGATCACGACCATGCCAACTAGATGCATTACGGCTGTACAAAATGAACACAATCATGCCAAGACTAGGAATCGCCAAATGAGTAGTCACATCAGTCCTAATAATGCAGAACAGAATTCAATCAACCCTAATAGTGTTGTTAAAGACCTAAAGTGATCATGATAGCTAAAAGAGCAATTAGGTAAACTCAATCTGTAACCGTTGAAGTCCTAATCCATACTTTCAAAATTGAGGCTTATGGGAGAGCCTAAGACACGCATCACATACTTTTTACACCCTTACATCGAAACGATCTTTTGGCTTAATCCTACATTTTCTCTATTTTCCATCTCTAATCTTTCCATTCCTGATTCTTCCTTTGATGTCCTCTTGTAAGATCTTGGTTGAAAGAATCCTTTCATAGTGCAGTCACAGAGTTGATTACCAACTTTGTTGGAATGTTGGTTATGTATCTCTTATCTTAGGATTAGGTTATAGATGTTTGACAGTAAGCAATTATACCATCTCGATTGATGGATCATAAGGTAATTGAATTTAAGGATTTGTCAAAATCCTAAACTTTTAACTAGTTAATTCCCTGAAAAATAGTTGACAACCTTTTATACTTTATACTTTTCTTATCTATTTGTCTTACATGATCATTGGAGTTAATATCTAGGAGAAAGATTATTACTATTGCATATCATTGGATAGTAATAGTCTTTGGATAGATGGTTAGCAATTGATGATTAGGGGGCATTAAGGGTAAAAGTATGTAAAGTTACAAGGAAATTTAAAGTCCTATGTTTTTTCTACAACTTGAATTGTGTTCTTTTAAACTTTCAAGCACAAAATCTTTTTTGGTGAGCTTAAAAGTTAGGATTCAAATTTCTATTACAGATCTATTGACATAATCTTTGTGGAATTTATCTTGGGGTCTTAAAGATCTCCTTTTTATACCAACAAGCATACTTACTTGTGAATAAAATTTGATAAAAAATTTTACACTTATATTTTACACGCAACACTATATAAGATTCAAAAGGGGGAAGTGGAATTGTAATGAAAGTTATAGATGAAAAATGGTATATACTTCCCTTTTCTTATTCTCATCCTCATTGCTTTGGTCCACTAACTTTATTAATTAACTAAACTTAAATGAACAATTTGGAAATTGCTTAAATATTTAATTAGTTATTGATGTACATATTATAATATTATGTCTTATTTGAGGTATGAACTTCTATTTCATAACATGATCTAAAAAAGACAATAAGTCATAATAAAATCCATTAAAATTCAACAACCTCAATGGGTTTAGATAAAAATTTCTATTGATCCAAAATATAACGCTGAAAATTTCTTCCTATGATCAAAGACAACTAGGTAATTCAATAAATAAATTAGAATTATTTAACATGTATCTCATACATTATGCATGGTTGCAGCTTTAATTCCGTTCTTAGAAAAATAGTGGAGGTGTTGCTACAATCATCATTCTTTAAACATAGTACCCAAAAATTTGCTTCCTCTTATAATTACAAATCCTACATTACATTCATTTAAATCTTAAATTTTCTCATATACAAGGTTAATTTTTCTTCCATCTAATGTCCTAACAAAATCATAAACTGCATGTTAAAACTATTTATATCTTCTAAGGTTAGATTCATTAAAAAAGACAAATAGCATTGAACTTGTGCATAGAATATACTTCTCTCTATAGAAAAAGATAATATAATAGCAATTATATAAAAAGTCAATAACTACAATGAATAAGTTACCAATAAAGAGATCATTTGAATGTTGGAGAATGGAGTTTAGATAAAAAAAGGTTTAAGTTCTTGTTAAATAAAAAATTAACAGTGATATAATGAAAGATCTGAGGATAAGGAGAAAATATTGAAAATTTAAAAAAAATGATAATGAAATAAATTAAAAATACAATATAAATTATAGAAATATAAACATGAAAATAAATAATAGTTGTAATTACAGATCACATTTCTTCTAATTTTACATTTAATAATGACTAAAATATTTTTGAAAAATTAAAGATATATTTTTTATTTAGTATTTTTTAAAGCAAATTACATTAACACCTTTTAAGGTATATAAAAAAATAATCAATACTTATTTATTTTTTAACCTTTCTTTTACCTTTATTATGTATATAATATTATAAAAAATTAAAAAAATTTGTGTAAAATTATATGATTGAAAGGAATGTACAATGTTATATTTTTAAATAAATTAAGAAAAATTTATATAAAAAAAAATCAAATAAATTTTTCAATAAAATTTAAAAAATATTAATATAATTTATCTTTTTTTTATGGTATCTTTTATAAATTTAAGATAATCTATCCATATCAATAAAAATGTAACATGTATTCATACTTATTTATTATGGTACCATAGTTTTGATAGGAATCTTAATTTTAATAATAGAATAAAATTTTTATATTTATAATTTAGTCTCTTCAAAATAAATTTTAAATAAATTAATAATTTAGAATTTAAATTTTATATTTTTCTATTTAGATATTTTGATTTATAATGTTTAACATCAATAAATTTTTTAAATTATAATTTACATAGTTTGTACCTAACCCATGATACCTCAAGTGTAGCGTTGAAGTAAGTGAAATTCTTCTCCAATCATCTTTATTGTTTGAATAGGTGAAGATCTTCCGAAAATTTTACAATATTTAACTATTATGATTTATTTAAAGATTTATTTTTTAAAATAAAATCATTTAATATTTTGTATTTAAATTTCATATAATAAAATTTTAAAATAATAAAATATCAAGGGATGATAATTAGGTAAGTTTTTATCAAATCTTAAATTTTAATTAAATTTGTATGTAATATATTTTAATATTTAACTATTATGATGTTTTAAATACTTAATTTAAAAATTAATTTGATATTTAATATTTAATATTTAAATTACATATAACGTAATTATTTTTAAATATTATATTAAATACCAACAGGTGATAATTAGGTAAGTTATTGAGTAATCTTTAATCTTATATGAATTTGAATCTGATATATGTCAATATTTAACTATTATGATTTAGTTAAAGATTTAATTAAAAAACTATTTAATATTTTTCATTTTTAAATTTTATATAACAATTTTTTAAAATATTATAATAAATAACAACAGATAGTAATTAGATAAATTCTTAATTAATATTCAACCCTAATTGAATTTGCGTCTAATGTAGTTCAATATTTAACTGTTATTATTTATTTGAAGATTTAATTTTAAAAATGATTTAATATTTAATATTTAAGTTTCATATAATATAATTTTTTAAAATATTATAACAAATAGAAACCAATGATAATTAGGTAAGTTCTTAACTAATTTAAGTCCAAATTGAATTTTTATATATTATATTTTAATATTTATCTATTATAATTTATTTAGATATTTAATTTAAAAATTAATAAATATTTTGTATTTAAATTTCATGTAACATAATTTTTTTAAAAATATTATAATAAATATCGAACCATAGTTTACCTAGTTATCAGTGCGTATGTGTCTTTTTATATTGGGATTTAACCGGTTTGTATTTTTTTTATAAAAAATATGAATGGAAATGTTGTGAGATCTACCTGTTTTAGAAAGTGAATGGGATCAATTAAACAACATTTTCACATCAACATTAATGCAAAACTTATGTAAGTTTAGAAACATGAATGTTGTACCTATTGTAATGCATTTTAGAAGTATAATTTTTTAAAGTTAATTGTTACATTTTTCTTTTTATTTTTAGTTGGAAACTGTTTAGTTATTTGATCTGTTGGTTTAGGTTCCAATGAATCAATGAATATAATTTGAAAAGGTTTTGTTTAAGTCAAAGATAGATGAAGTACTATCTTTTAACTTTAGTGAAGTTGATAATAAAATGTTGGATTTATTTTTTATTTAAGTTTATTTACTTTTTTAAGTACAATTCAATTATCGACATTTAATGCATTGTTATCAGCATAGATGATTACTTTCGTTTAAGTCATACATGTTTTGATAGATCAAACATTTTCATACCGTCACAATTTTTTTTAAAAAAAATTATGATAATCAAAATTAAGTTCAAATATTTTTTAGAATTATTCGGTCATTTGATATGACTGAGTTATTATTCTGGGTTGATAGACATATCACATTGGTGATGTTTCTGTGTGACTTGAGTCAAAATAATATGACACTTGAAACACACTCACAAAATAGAACAATCACACAATGATAAAAAAAATTCATACAATTCGAAGGAGAAAAAAAATATTACTTAAATTTTGTTAGGAGTTTTCAGTTTTTAAAAAATAATTTTGAATTAATTTTGAATATGTTTTAAAATAATTTTAATTTTAATTTTAAAATTAAAAAAATTAATTAAAAAAGAATTTAATTACATGAGTTTTAAACTTGAATTTTAACTAATAATTTTATTTTTTTAGTTTCATATTTTCTTATTTTTAATTTAAAAATTTTTAAAAAAATATCAAACTTTACCATTACTGTAAGTACTATCAAATTATTTAATATATAAATTATATTAAATTTATAATATTATAATATATTATTTATCTAAAATAAATACTAATTAATATAAAAATATTATAATAATATATAAAATTATTTATTTAAATATTAATAAATAAATAAAAATATAAAAAAAATTAAAATTTATGTAATTATATAATATTTTTTATATTATAACCATAAATATTATTATTTTATAAATACTATTTATTTAAATATTAATAATTAAATAATATAAAAATTAAAATTTATATGATTATATAATATTTTTTATATTATAACCACAAATATTATTATCTTATAAATACTATTCTTACTTTTATCATTATTATTATTATTATATTTTTAATTTTAATTTTTATTATTTAAAAAAATTATTTATTTATTATTTTTTATAAATTTATAAATAAATAATATTATTTTATATATAAAAATTATATTAAATTTATAATATTATAATATAAAAATATTATTAATCATCAAAATTAAAATTTAAAATACCAAATATCTCCAAAATTTTTCAAGTGTCTTGATCTAATATGTTTTGTTTACGGATAACTTTGTATTTAGTTTATTAAGGATTGTATTTTTATATTTAGTATGTTCTTTGAATTTAAATTTGTTGATATTTTTGAGTAAATTGAATTTATTTTAAAACTAATCCTAACATATTATTTAAAATATGATAAAATATTTTTATATATTAAATAAATTTTAAATTTTTATTTAATTTTTATAATTTAATATATTTTAAATTATTAATTTTTTTAATATATTAATATTTATAAAATAATGCAGTTTAATAAAAAATTATTTTAGTTGTAATTTTAAAAGATAGATAATAGTAATTTTTAGTCTTATTAATTTAATAAATTTATATTTATAAAAAATTATCAATAAAAAATAATTTAATAAAAATTTAAAATTTAGAATTTTGGATAAATATCAATGACCATCCTTGAGATTTGTCAAAAGAATTGTAAGTAATCTTTCTCGAATATCATTAAGCTGTCTACCCTTGCTAGTTAATCATTCAGCACTATGAATATTGCAACTTGGTATCGCTTTCCTTCGTACTTTAAGTGCTAATTGCCATTTGCATTTCATTCAGTTCGCTACTTTTCTTTAGCGGATAGAGCCAATCACATCAGCACCAACAAAATTTGTATTTATCACGGCGACATAATCTTTCTCTTTAGTTAAAAAAGTTTAAATATATTGGATTATCGATCAAGTTTACAATAAATTAATGATAAATTCATTTTAGAAAAAATAGTTTTTATAGTTATTTAATATAGAATTACTTAAACAAAAGCTACCTACGATCTTAAGAAATCTTTTCATATTAATGTTAATACTTTGTCTGAATCATGTGAAAGATAAGAAAGAAAAGAAAAATAAAACAAAATAAATATAAAAATAAAATTGTTTACAACTAACATATAAAAAAATTTCATCATACTACAAGAACATTGATTTCATCATACCTTAAAAAACTTTAAAATATTATGTCTTTCATTAGATTTGAACATTATTTTAAAAGATCGATTAAATTTAGACTTCTCTGATCCAACCTACTATAGCCTACAACGCATATAATGATTCTTGCTAAGATTGTAGGTCCGAAGCTCTCAAAAATATATTAAAGATAATCAACTCTTGATGAAATATTAGACACAACATTAAGAAGAAAGTGATGACGTCAATTAAGGATATATGAACAATGAACAAGATGTTTGTAACTACAAACTCTTGGAGGTGTTCGGTTGTTCGTAGTTTTGGTTACTCAAACCATACAACACTCGAACTAGACCATATTTCATAGTCTTTACTCTTCATATCCAGAGCTCACTTAATCATTCTTTCCTTACAAACACCTTAATCCATTTTTCCACTTCTCGCATTCTCCTTCAAATGTCATTCCCATCCCAAGACTACTGATTCCTTCACTACAGACCTAACCATATATGTTTGTAATAAGCAAACTTTTGCCTTTTACGATCCACAAGGAAATCACTTTTTATATCCTTCATTTTCTTTTCGCACCCACCTCTCCTTTTGTAAAAAAAAAAATTAATTATATTTTTTAATAAATATATTTCGTAAATTAATTTGTGGAATGTAAATTTTTTACATTCTATAAATTTGTGGAATACCAGAACGAAGCGAAGCGCAGAATAGCGGAAGAATAAAGAAAATAAAGAGCTTCGTAACCAAGTAAATCAGAGTTGAGAGTATTACAGAAAATGTATTCTATTCGACTGCGAACGACGACATTTAATGGAAAGAGCTTACACTTATATAGGAAATTAAGATGTTTGTAAACTTGGACATCCTGCCCAAGATAACGATCTTCTACTCCTTCTAGATGGAGTGATAACTTGTACTGAGGGAAGGATGAATAAATCTAAATAGTACAAAAATCCTTTAGGCATATCACCCTTCGATAGTCATCTATCCACTGACTAACCTTGTTCCTGAACATTGTTGGGGTTGGGACTTCCTTGTGAAGATGAATTGCAGGGACCATTCCATACCAGTAATATTCTTCAAGTTTCTGAGCAATGATAGGGTATCCAGATTTTTCGTTGTTTCTGAGTTGAACTTCAGTAAGAAGTGGTGAGTATTCTGTGAAAATTGTGGGGAAACTATTCTGCTTTCTGATGCACGATGAAATCCATGGGCAGAATAGCGGAAGGATAAAGAAAATAAAGATCTTCGTAACCAAGTAAATCAGAGTTGAGAGTATTACAGAAAATGTATTCTATTCGATTGCGAACGACGACATTTAATGGAAAGAACTTACACTTATATAGGAAATTGGAAGCTTAACTATTCGGAACTCAAATTCTAAATTTAAGGTCCACTAAAGTAAACAGTACTGGAACTGAAAATTTATTACAAACTACTTAAGAAAGTACTTTTCGGATGAATTCTGTGATCAAGAGGAAGAAATTTTCATTGAAAGAGAAGTTCATGGGAATGCAAATTTGCTAATCACCAGACGACTAATTGGTAGATTAACAAACACCAATTATGCTGGATTACAGATACAAGTGGATAATGTGATCAATTACCTTTCCAGCAATGGAATAACCATTGACCCCACAAATAGGGGTAATTAGACCATCAAATAGTCCCCACAGGACTATGGCGATGATTGTCCACTCAGGAACAACCATTGACCCCAAAACGGGCCAACAGATTAAAGGAAAGGAGCGGATGGTTTACAACTATAAGACACTGAATGACAACACCTATAAAGACCAATATTCACTCCCAGGGATCAACACAATCCTTAAAAAGGTGGGAAATGCAAAGATCTACTCCAAGTTTGATCTAAAATCAGGTTTCCACCAGATCATAATGGATAAAGAATCAATACCATGGACAGCATTCTCCGTACCACCAGGAAAACTTTATGAATGGTTGGTGATGCCCTTCGGATTAAAGAATGCACCTGCGGTATTTCAAAGAAAGATGGATACATGCTTCAAAGATTGCGAGAAATTTGTTGCAGTCTACATAGATGACATACTTGTCTTCTCAGAAAACAAAAAAGAACATGCTAGACACTTGGAAAAAGTTCTAGAAATTCTAGAAAAGGAAGGACTGATCATATCAAAAGAAAAGATGAAGATAGGTTCCTCTGAAATAGAGTTCTTGGGTGCAATCTTCGGAGAATCAAGGATAAAGCTACAACCTCATATAATTAAAAAGATTGCCGACTTCCCCGATGAAAGATTGAAGGAAAAAACAGGACTTAGATCATGACTAGGGATCCTAAATTTAAACATACTGGAAAGGTTTCTACTTTTTTCAAGAAGCCTATGATTTCCTTTCTCCAGTAACAATTCCTCTTATGTCCAACAGTTGCTTTTAGAACGGGGTAGCTGTAATAGATGCCTTTTCGAGCTCCTCTGACCAAAGCATAAAACGCAAAGCTTTTTTCCATGGGAGGATTCATTAGTCTGGAGAAATAGAATTGCAAGGCATTTAGTGCTTGGTACTTGAGTCTTCTTGAATTTGCCCTCCAAAGAGCATTTAGGAAGGTTATTTGTTGGGGATCTATGGGTAGATCCTGCAGTGGTCTGAATGCTGTGGGTCATTTGGTTCTAGAACGGGCAATTGTGCCTGTCCAAAACGCATGACTTGCTGCCCATTGTCGCAACCGTAATTCCGACGAGACGACGAACTCGCTAAAATTTGAAAATAATTTGATTTGATTGTAGAGTCGCCACCAAATTTTTGTTTAAGGAAAAAAGATTTGGAAAAACCCTGACTCAAGGATGAGATTCGAAGTTCGGGAGTCGGTTACGAGGAGGGAAGGTGTTAGGCACCCCACTTGTCTGTTCCAAGGAACAGCACCCTTAAACTGAATGTGTGATTATTTGAAAATAGTTTGATCCCTTAATTAATTTGAAAATAAATAGGTTGATGGAGGTTAGTCTGACAGGACTTGATCCTGCTCCTACGTATTTCCCGGTGCAATGGGAAATTCAAGGCTTACGTAGTTCTAGTTTTAAGAGACTTGACCTCTTTTAGGGAAAAGAGAGGAAGGGAGATAAAGGGAGTAAAGGATAAATGATTGATAAATGGAGAAAGGTCTTGGAGGGATTGGAGTCGCATGCTCGTATAGCCTAAATGAGTAGAATTTTGTTGGAGAAAGTGTTCGAGCAGAGCTTAAGCCAACGTAAGCCGTGTCGGGGCTCACACGGATTCTAACACCGAGTAGCAGAGAAGGCTGCCTACTCATATTAGAATCTGCTTCGGCAAATCTCTAACCAAGGAAATAGGGTTTTGAAATAAAGCCAGAGTTTTATTGGAAAATGTCCATGCAAAGCTCAAACCGTCGTAAGCCGCGCTTGAGCTTGCACGAATCCTAACACAAAGTAGCAGAGAAGACTACCTACTCATATTAGACTCCGCTTAGACGAATCCCAATCAAGGAAATAGGGTCTTTGCATAAAGCCAGAGTTTTATTGGAAAATGTCCATGCAAAGCTCAAACCGTCGTAAGCCGCGCTTGAGCTTGCACGAATCCTAACACAAAGTAGCAGAGAAGACTGCCTACTCGTATTAGACTCCGCTTAGACGAATCCCAGTCAAGAAAATAGGGTCTTTGCATAAAGCCAGAGTTTTACTGGAAAATGTCCATGCAAAGCTCAAACCCTCGTAAGCCGCGCTTGAGCTTGCACGAATCCTAACACAAAGTAGCAGAGAAGACTGCCTACTCGTATTAGACTCCGCTTAGACGAATCCCAGTCAAGAAAATAGAGTCTTTGCATAAAGCCAGAGTTTTATTGGAAAATGTCCATGCAAAGCTCAAACCGTCGTAAGCCGCGCTTGAGCTTGCACGAATCCTAACACAAAATAGCAGAGAAGACTGCCTACTCGTATCAGAATCCGCTTAGACGAATCCCAGTCAAGAAAATGGGGTCTTTGCATAAAGCCAGAGTTTTATTGGAAAATGTCCATGCAAAGCTCAAACCGTCGTAAGCCGCGCTTGAGCTTGCACGAATCCTAACACAAAGTAGCAGAGAAGACTGCCTACTCGTATTAGACTCCGCTTAGACGAATCCCAGTCAAGGAAATAGGGTCTTTGCATAAAGTCAGAGTTTTATTGGAAAATGTCCATGCAAAGCTCAAACCGTCGTAAGCCGCGCTTGAGCTTGCACGAATCCTAACACAAAGTAGCAGAGAAGACTGCCTACTCGTATTAGACTCCGCTTAGACGAATCCCAGTCAAGAAAATAGGGTCTTTGCATAAAGCCAGAGTTTTATTGGAAAATGTCCATGCAAAGCTCAAACCCTCGTAAGCCGCGCTTGAGCTTGCACGAATCCTAACACAAAATAGCAGAGAAGACTGCCTACACGTATCAGAATCCGCTTAGACAAATCTCAATCAAGAAAATAGGGTCTTTGAATAAAGCCAGAGTTTTATTGGAAAATGTCCATGAAAAGCTCAAACCGTCGTAAGCCGCGCTTGAGCTTGCACGAATCCTAACACAAAGTAGCAGAGAAGACTGCCTACTCGTATTAGACTCCGCTTAGACGAATCCCAGTCAAGAAAATAGAGTCTTTGCATAAAGCCAGAGTTTTATTGGAAAAATGTCCATGCAAATCTCAAACCGTCGTAAGCCGCGCTTGAGCTTGCACGAATCCTAACACAAAATAGCAGAGAAGACTGCCTACTCGTATCAGAATCCGCTTAGACGAATCCCAGTCAAGAAAATAGGGTCTTTGCATAAAGCCAGAGTTTTATTGGAAAATATCCATGCAAAGCTCAAACCGTCGTAAGCCGCGCTTGAGCTTGCACGAATCCTAACACAAAGTAGCAGAGAAGACTGCCTACTCGTATTAGACTCCGCTTAGACGAATCCCAGTCAAGGAAATAGGGTCTTTGCATAAAGTCAGAGTTTTATGGGAAAATGTCCATGCAAAGCTCAAACCGTCGTAAGCCGCGCTTGAGCTTGCACGAATCCTAACACAAAGTAGCAGAGAAGACTGCCTACTCGTATTAGACTCCGCTTAGACGAATCCCAGTCAAGAAAATAGGGTCTTTGCATAAAGCCAGAGTTTTATTGGAAAATGTCCATGCAAAGCTCAAACCCTCGTAAGCCGCGCTTGAGCTTGCACGAATCCTAACACAAAATAACAGAGAAGATTGCCTACTCGTATCAGAATCCGCTTAGACAAATCTCAATCAAGAAAATAGGGTCTTTGAATTAAGCCAGAGTTTTAGTGGAAAATGTCCATGAAAAGCTCAAACCGTCGTAAGCCGCGCTTGAGCTTGCACGAATCCTAACACAAAGTAGCAGAGAAGACTGCCTACTCGTATTAGACTCCGCTTAGACGAATCCCAATCCGGAAACTAGCGGATAACACCGCCAAACTGGAAAAACTTTGCTAACAAAGGAGTAATTTGCGAGCGGTTGTTACACCGGAGTTGATACTCAAGGTGAACCAATTGCTATGAGACGCCAATGCTCTCTAAGGAAGCCTACCCTTCTTCAACCAGTTCCGGATCTAGCATAATGCATAAGGCACTCTAAAGGTCATAACTTCCTTAGCAGCCTCTCGCGGAGGCCGTTGGATTCATGCTTTAATTGTCAATTCTATTGCGACCTAACAAAGCTCAAGTCCTATCTCGCGCTGTCTTTAGATGGTTTTTCTTATGATTATTTCTGTGTTATGCCTGAACTTGTGGTTAGCAACCATTTATCTGCTGCAACAGGTAAGGATCCTTAAGATCCGGGTTTTCCATTACCTAGCCTATCCTTTTTTATAAGGTATCCATTTATCTTGATTCGGAAAGGTAGAATGGGGACTGTCTTTCAGTGCCTGGGATTGGAGTCATCACCTTATACATAAGTGATTCAGTTCATGGATATGAGCAAAATCCTAAATCTGTAAAATACCCACCAGTCTAAAACAGGCCAACACTTTTGGCTGTTAATATAAGGATGGGTCAATCTACTACGGATACCGAGGATAAACTCGGGTTTCCTGGAGCAGGAAGTTCTGTTATTGAGTCTAATCTGGCGAATCTGCCAAAATAGTGCAGAGCCCAAAAGGCTAACAGGATACCTGGTCATTGTAGATTTACCCAACCCAGAATCAAGCCTGAGAAGCCTTTATTGAATCAGGGGTCCCTAGTCCTTACCCTTTGTATTTCCCAAGACCAAACCAGAATATATATCAGCAATCTGGGGTGCCAAAGGTGTGATTTCCAAAACAATCTATAAAGTCCCTAACCTGTAACTACTGTCACTGTTAAGAGTTTATCTGAGAATCTACAAACTAAATGCTAATCTCTGCAGGGTTTTATAGGTTAAAAGGTAAGGGACATGGGCAATGATACTAACTGGGTTAGAGGGACAAACAGGGATGGGCTTCCAAGCCTACCTCCATGCTGATTGCATAATGAAGAAGGAAACTGATTCTTGGAATCTGATCCATTTCACACCCACTTATCAAAAGGTGTAAGGCTAATCGGGAAAACCAAGTTGCTAACTCTGTACTATGTTTATACTTCGGCTAAAACCATACTTCCTGAGTTATATACGTGGTCTATGACCAGGGCAAAGTTTGTGGTAAACCTAAGCAAAAGGAAATCCCGTTACTGTGTTGTATGCTGTTCTTAACTCTGTCTGGTATATTACAGACGACATTGGTAGCCTGGCATTCAATTATTTAACAAAATCTCCTAGCCAAGACTTGGGTTTCTACGGTATTATCATGACATATGCGGGCTAGACATTAATCCTGGTTTTGAAATCTTAGGCCCCTTTATGCATTTTCTTGAACTGGACATAGGGAACTATTTTAAAGTGTCCTACAGGTCGAGCTTTTATCTATGCAGTTTAGAGGCTCCGAGACCTGCTGCTATATTAAATATGGCTATGAATATGCCTAGAAAACTCACACTTGCCTAGGAATTAGAATGCACAGGGTGACTGGGACCTACAATCTGCACTGCTCATTCAACATAGTTAAGTTTCTGCTTTTTAGGAGACTTAATTTTGCGTTGAACCTACTGCTGAGACTGGTTTACTGACCAACAGCTTATGAATGCACAGTTCTGACCGAGTATATGGTCCAGCAAAGGACTAATTTCATAAAATTCAAGTTCTTATTACATTTATCTGTAAACCAGTAATCAGCAGATCCTTAGCTTGAGCCTACTGCTGCTACCATGGATAGTCCCTCATTCCAATGGCTAATTTTCTAAGGCCTAGATTTCACTCCCTTTCTCTAAGTTAACCCGCCAATTGGTTAGGGGTCTTTTAACATCCTAAAATTGCCTAAGACTGAATCCATTAAGTGACTGGTTTCATGATTTAGTGATGAAAAGCTACATCCTATTCTTAACCAATTTTGATCCCTGCTGTTAACTAAACTAATGCATTATCTTTGCACAACGCTTGATGATAGCCTGCTGGAACAAATTCAATATGTCACAGACACAAAGGACACTCTGCTACCTGTGCAGCTTGCTGCTTTATATCATGTTTCAACCAAACTGTTAAATTCTCAACAGGAATAGCCCAAACCCGTATGATTGCCTTGATGCTCTGATATACAACATCAGCGCCTGATTCACTCAAATTCAGTCCTGACATTTTCAGTCTTTCCTTAGGTTACCTAGACTTTTTAATGCTAATTAATTCTGGAACATGGGGTCAATGGATGGGAACCTACTAGTCTGGCCTTGGTTAAAGTAGACTGCAGTACCTAAAGGTAACTATAAATAAAAGGCTTAGAAGGGTAAGCCTGATCCAAGCAAAACCTACTGCTGCTCGAGAAAGTTTCAACAACCATACCAACCTGCTAATTCTGCATGACTGAGCCTTTTCCACTCTACCTACACATTCCATCTCCCATCATGGTCCCATCCTGAACTTGACCCCTCCTTTTTAGTAACTAAGCACCACTACCAATGTCTTCTCCTCTTTTATTTACAAACTTACAGGTATTGGTCTAAGTACAGTCTTTAGATTCAATCCTCAAGCTGTTAGTGCCAGATTTTGGGCTTGAAACCCTTTAGCAAACAAATATCATGACAGGTTGCTAACCTCCACAAAGGCCTTATATCCAACACATAACTACTCTATTCAGTTTTTAATCCACCCCTAGTTTCTCATGATTGCTTCTACATATAGAAGAGTCAAGGCTCATTAAAACCTTATTTGCTCACAGTCCTCAACATGTTATGCTTAGGTCTTTACTGGTTAAGAGCATCAGGTAGTGTTCCACAACCTATGGCTGAAATAAGGGTTATTGAAATCTGGCTTAATAGTGTGAGAGGTGGTAAGACCACCCTATTCACTTACCCAACCTGAACATACCTAGCCTGTCACTTATAGATGGTTTTGGCACCATTTTTACAGTGAAGTGAATTATCACCATCAGTTCATATTCTGAAGATTTTCTTTCCTATAACCTGTTCCTATATCACAGTGCTTTGGACTTATTCTAGTGTCTTGTAACTTGGAAACTCCAAAACTTAAAATCTTTTGTAAGCTTTTAATCTTCTTTCATTCAAATTTATTTCTCTACCAGCTAGGACTTTCTTCTAATACATCTAGGCATTGCCATGACTTATCCGGCAGGTTTTAAACAGGGACTAACAATGCATGACTGGTATCCACTAACGAGCTCTAAGTGAACCAGTAACAAAACTGAATCCAAACTCCTTTAGTGAAGTCACAGGATTGAATTACAGAGCACATCTAAGTCATGCCTTTAAAAGGTAGCACTATGTGATAAGATCAACATCTCCTACTCTACCAGTTTCTATTTTACCCAGGTTCTTTATCAGGTAGACGAGATTTATTGAAGCTATTTTACTTCCTGGTTTGTTTTCTACATTGGAAAACACTAGTCCCTAGCACATTGGCGATTTCTACAACAGAATTCGTTGAATAACTCAGAGTTAGGTCTGAATATCAATTAAGGAACAGAGAGGCATAAGCCTCCTAAAGTCTGGTTATATTCGTTTTTTGCGCACCTATCAGCTACGTTCAGTAATTCAAGGATTTACAGTTGCAATTTAAGAATTGGACCATAATAATCAGATAAGGATATCAACCTTGCATTAATTCATCAATGAATTATGGCTCAATCAGCACATGCAGTCTAATGAATCATGCTAAATCTAAAGTCGACAAATATAACACTCATTCTAATGTCTTGTTCAATGTGGATTCTAACATATCCAAAGCATAAACACAGGATAGGAAAAAACGGTAAATGCAACAAATGTGAACGAGAGAATGTGAGGATGAGCGAGCCTAACCTCAAAGCACTGAACAGAGATCAAAATAATCTCGTATGACCTTGCTAAAAGAGACGAGAAGCGATCGAGGAAAACCAGAAACTATTCCTCTCCCTGCCAATGACCGAAACTCCAAAAGACGACTAGGGATCGAAGAAAATTCTCCAAGATTCTTGAAAAAAACCGAAGATGAGTAGCAGTCTCCAAGCACTGAACAGAGTCCCTTTTTTACGCTTGATGGAAACCCACCAAAAATGCTTCCGCTCCCCCTTTCCTTTTTTCAAATTTTTGTTTTTATACTCCATTCTTAACCAGGGTCATTTATCCTAGACCATGGTTATCTTCAAACCATGATTCTAACTAATTTTAACTAACCTCCAGCCTCCCTTTTTCTTTTTAATTTTGAAAGTTTTTTTTTTATTATAATTTTTTTTATTATAATTATTATTTTTATTGTTTTATTTTTCATCGCATTTTCATTCTTCATTATATACTATCATTTTTCTATTTTTGTTGTCCCCTTTTTTTATTTATTTTTTGCTATATTTCTTTTATTATTATTTCTGCTTATGTTTGGGTTCTTCTCTCTTTCCTTTTTCCCCTTTTTTATTATTATTATTATTCCTAATAATTTAAATTGATTTATCTCAACTCGGACAAAAATGGTGCTTACACCCATCTATCCTTCTTTTGATGTTGCTTAGTCTCGGTTGGTAATCTTTTTGAGTGGTATATACATTACTTCTGGGGGCGAGGTTTTCTTTAGGAGCCTTGCCCTTCTACGGAGACCTGTGAGGTCTCCTCACATTGTACTCATCACTTGTTGAATTCTGTGAGTCAGGGCTTTCATTATCCCTGCCTCTTCTTCTTCCGTGGTCTCTTCCTTCATTTCTTCTCTGAGGATCATAGCTTCTTCTATAGCTATTAGAAGACTGGCTATATTCTCTGGACATTGTTCCTGCAAAACAGCAAACGTTACAAGTCTGGAGAGTGTGTCTGCAAGCACATTAAATTTTCCTTCGATGTGCTCAAAGATTATCTTTACTCCTGTCCCAGAGATGAAATCCATTAAGTTTATCCATCTGACTCGTGATGGTTTATGCGTTGCCGTTTTGTTGTGAAAAGATATGATTGCTTGGTAGTCAGTTATTAGCACTATCTCTTCTTTATCTAAGTAATGGATTTTTAATGCAGCTAGTGTCTCCATACATGCATAGATTTCAGCAACTATTGTGGACTTAGGACATGGGAATTTTCCACTAGCATAAGCTCATACCAATTCCTTGCTTCTTGGGCAACCTTTTGTAGGTCGCCATTTACATACTCCTCCCCACCCATCTATACATCCATCTGTTTCGAGAATTATATAGGCATTTGGGGGTGCTATTGCGAGGTCAGGTAGGTTTTGGACTTTCTGCTTAATTTCTCGGACTAATTCCCAGTCGGATCCTTTCATCCTCTTATCTCCACGTGGAGTTATTTTACTGTAGAGTGGACCAAGAAGTATCCCAAATTTGGGAATGTAACTTCTGGCATAATTCAGGATCCCTAGTCATGATCTAAGTCCTGTCTTTTCCTTCAATCTTTCATCGGGGAAGTCGACAATCTTTTTAATTATATGAGGCTGTAGCTTTATCCTTGATTCTCCGAAGATTGCACCCAAGAACTCTATTTCAGAGGTTCCTATCTTCATCTTTTCTTTTGATATGATCAGTCCTTCCTTTTCTAGAATCTCTAGAATTTTTTCCAAGTGTCTAGCATGTTCTTTTTCGTTTTCTGAGAAGACAAGTATGTCATCTATGTAGACTGCAACAAATTTCTCGCAATCTTTGAAGCATGTATCCATCTTTCTTTGAAATACCGCAGGTGCATTCTTTAATCCGAAGGGCATCACCAACCATTCATAAAGTTTTCCTGGTGGTACGGAGAATGCTGTCCATGGTATTGATTCTTTATCCATTATGATCTGGTGGAAACCTGATTTTAGATCAAACTTGGAGTAGATCTTTGCATTTCCCACCTTTTTAAGGATTGTGTTGATCCCTGGGAGTGAATATTGGTCTTTATAGGTGTTGTCATTCAGTGTCTTATAGTGGTAAACCATCCGCTCCTTTCCTTTAATCTGTTGGCCCGTTTTGGGGTCAATGGTTGTTCTTGAGTGGACAATCATCGCCATAGTCCTGTGGGGACTATTTGATGGTCTAATTACCCCTACTTTTAGGAGTTTATCCACATGTACCCTGAACTGTGCCTCCATTGCTGGTGTGACATGCTTCAAGGGCTTGTCATCAATTAATTTGTTGGGATTGATGATGTCCAACTTACATGTTACCTTATTCTTTTCCCAGTGCAGGACTGGGTTCTCTCCCATGTATCCTATCCTTTCAAGTCTTTGAAATAGCCTATCAAAATGGTTTTTAAATGCGGGTATCATTCTCCCAATGTTAAAAAATACCATTTCCTGTAGGCTAAGATATTCATCCTCTTCCATGTCTAACTCAGGTATTCCCTTGTCAATTACACTGGTTAGAGCGCTTCTACTTGTCTCTACCGCTGTGATCTACTTGTAGAAGGTTATCGTTTTTCCTTCTATGCTTATCCCTCCTCCACAGCTGGTGACAAAGTTGGTACCTAGCAACATTTGTACTCCTCCAGGTAGTTTCATTTCAATGCATAGTGTGTAAGGTACTCGGAAACTTTGCTCTCCAATGATTATTTTGGCATCCTCCTGTTTTAGCTTCTTTGTGACTTTTTGTTCTGAGTTTATGCCTGAAACCTTCGTTTCAAACATATTATCTGTCATTGCTTCTTTTGGTATATCTTCTAAATTTACACAGGTTATTGTTGCCCCTGTGTCCAGGATTGCCCTTAGTTTGAATGGATCACATCCTTTTATGTAGAATCTGACAAGGAAATTATACAATCCGTTAACTGTGGATTGTCGCTTTCCCTTGTATTGTGATAGCACCAGATTGGCCATATGATTGTTTTCTTCTTCTTCCGGCCATTCCTCTAGGATAGGCTGTATAGCCCTGTTGGATGTTGAACAGGCCTATAGGCTGTATAGCCCTATTGGATGTTGAACGGGCCTGGCTTTCGCCTATCGGGAATGCATTTTTTACATTCCGGAATGTATTTTAAAAAAAGAAAAAACTAAAATAGAAATATCTAAATTTTAAAAAAAAAATATAAAAAGAAAAAATGGGGATGAGAAAAGTAAACCTCGATCCACAATCTTATATCCACAATCTTATATCAACATTCATCATGTGGTAGCCCAATCACAGGCTGCTATATCCAAAGGTACCTTTTTATCTGAGGATCCGGGTGTTACTTTTCACAACCTCCTCCCACCCAGTGTTTCGCACCTCGCCTTAATTTTATTTTTTTTCAAAGTAAAGGAAGCATTTTTTTTTATTACCAAAAATGAATTTTTAAATGTATATTTTTACATCTTCGAAAGTTATATTCCGAAAGTATTTATGTAAAATAATGCTTCTAAAATTTATTTTTCAAAACAAAATTTACCAAAATAAAATGTGAATAGAAAAAAAATAAAAGTTGCAAAAAGTAATACATACTCCTAGGATCCTCTATCATTGTTCATAGTGTTGAGCCCAAATCTTTCAAAGAGCTTTCTCTTGACCCCAAATAATTTCAGTGTGAAGGATGAGTATAAAGCCCACCTCTTAAGAAACAATACCTAGACTTTCACTAGGACAACGGTACCCTACTATGGGGATCATTCATACTATCTTCGAAATCGATGTTCATTTTAAAAGCACAAGGTCAGGCTGACCAAGGTTTTTCTAGTTCTATTTGTACTGACAGTCAATTATCAAATCAACTACAATTCAATCATCCTTAAGCCTGCTCTATTCTCTAGTTCTCATACTTATCAGATAGACATGAACTGTGCTTCCTTGCAAGATGATCTCCAAAAAGGTTGGTAGGCTTACATGGAGTAACAACAGGCTTCTCTAGATCCTCAAAGGCACAAGTGTACAAGCTCAACAAGGCCATTTAAGGGTTTTGCTCAAGTAAGCCCTAGATCCTGGTTGAGCTGTGCTCCACTTTACACATTTTTGGCGTTAATTTCAAACGAGTGACTTTCTTCAAGAGGTTCACTATAACATCTACACAACTGATCCTGGTTTATGTAGATTTATTATCATATTGTATCATCTCAAATCAGAAATCCGGCATCTCGTCTCTTTCCCAACCTGGTCCTTGGATCTTTACTGTTGGGGGATAGAGATTCTTAAAACATATCATAGCCTTAAGCTAATAGATTAAAACTTGCAACCATAGGAGTAGGCGGAGCTTTCGTGTCTACCATGTTAGCCCTGTGCTTAGGAGCACAGTTGGAGCTCTACAATGAGACCGCAAGTTAAATTTATATGTAACATCTGTTGTATAAAAAAGCAAGCAATCATCGGCATAAAAAAGCTAGTCCTCTGGCAAAAGCCTCAGCAAAGGCAAATAGGTTAGGTTCCATTCCCAACTTGAGTAGACTCTACAATACCCGAGTCCAATTATCAACATGACGTTATCATGCAACAGAGAAAAGACTGTAATTTCACTCAACCAAGACATTAACTTCCCAATCAAATTAATTAATTGAAACGTAAGTTGATGATAAGTCCGAGGGAGTGGAAATCTACAAAATACATAATGCAGTAAATAAATTCCCATAAATTCATAAGCCGTCATACTGCAAAATCCTAGTACCAGTATACCACTAATGATAAAATGGCCTCAACAATCTATAAAGCTACAATACAATGACTACCAATGATGGCATGGAGAATCCTTTTTGTCACTAAACTGAGATGCAAAAATTCTGCAAGAACCAACTCAGCATCCAAGCTATTGAAAGCAAATCCCCAAACCTTACACTACGACGGCACTGTAAAAATAAATTCAAAGAAACCCAATCAAAATCTAAAGCAGGAGCGCAAAATAAAATAAATGCATCCCCAAGCAAGAGATAAAACAAATAACACTAGAAAGAAGAATATCTCTCGTACAAGAAGAAACTAGAAATCAAAATGCAATATAATAAAAAGGATGAATATCAATGAACATATCTGGTACAGGAAAAACAGGACATTAAAATGCAATAGCTAATAAAGCATGGATATTATGGAAGGTACAAGGAAAACAAAATAAAGATTGCCACTTGATAACAAATGATTGATGAGCATGAAAAAAATTATGTTGCAACAGAGAAGGAAATGCATAGCTTGGAAAAACAATTCAATCAATTCAGTACCCACACAGATCTGATCTCTGCAGAGGGAAAAGAAACAAGCAAAAGCAAACTTAGGATGCACAATTTTAGCATTTTTGTGCAAAGTGGAATAAAATATGGTGGCTACCGCCAGTAAGAAAAGCCCAGATTATTGACACAAGTAATCGAGACACAACTAGTCCGAGTTTCTACTATTTATAGAAAAAACAGAGTTTACCCTATTCGATAACCAGCAAAGTAACCGCACTGAAAGGCTCTAACTAAATCATAATATTCTACCATCTAAATAATCATTATAAGAAATAAAATTGATTGATGAGGAACATACTGTAGGTAGATGTATCAATCTGCTCAGGAAGCTGCTTTATATCCACCTCAAACCTAGACTGAACCTGAAATACACAAGAAAAACCAAATGAGGAACGAGGAATGCCAATTGACCCAGTATCAGCACTATGAACGGAAGATGGTAGCAAGCCAGAAGTTAAACATGGAACTAAGGTGGAAAGTGTTGCATCAAATAGTTCATGCATGACGGCATGTTAAAATCTACTAAATAAGCAAGACGCAAGCATAACATGAGTAATAAAAATCCAACTTATTCCCAGCTCTTGTTGAAGCATGGATTGAGACTTGAGGAATGCTAGTAATACACATGACAGATACTACTTCAATTGCCATCACTGTAAATCAGGCACAGCAAGCAGAAAAAATAAACTAAGCACCCATTACAAGGCCGGACATCCGACATGTTATACTAGAGACTTAAGTGGGTAGCAGGGTTAAAGGCAGGAAAGGTATCTGAAAGAGTGAGGTAGGTTAATGGGTAGTGCAGAGTTCAGGTATGATAGTAATACACACTCTAATGCATACTAATTCATTTGCCATCACTGTAAATCAGGTACAGCAAGCAGAAAAAATAAACTAAGCACCCATTACAAGGCTGGACATCCTACATGTTATACTAGAGGCTTAAGTGGGTTACAGGTTAAAGGCAGGAAAGGTATCTGAAAGAGTGAGGTAGGTTAATGGGTAGTGCAGAGTGCAGGTATTATATTAATACACACTAATGCATACTAATTCATTTGCCATCACTGCAAATCAGGTACAGCAAGCAAAAAGAAAGAACAAAGCACATGTTACAAGGCTGGACATCCTAGGTGTTATATTAGAGGCTTAGGTGGATTGCAGGTTAAAGGCAGGAAAGGGATCTGAAAGAGTGAGGTAGGTTAATGGGTAGTGCAGAGTGCAGGTATTATATTAATACACACTAATGCATACTAATTCATTTGCCATCACTGTAAATCAGGTACAGCAAGCAAAAATAAAGAACAAAGCACATGTTACAAGGCTGGACATCCTAGGTGTTATATTAGAGGCTTAGGTGGGTTGCAAGTTAAAGTCAGGAAAGGGATCTGAAAGTGAGGTGGGTTAATGGGTAGTGCAGAGTGGTATGATAGTAAAATACACACTAACACATACTACTTCAATTGCCATCACTGTAAATCAGGTACAGCAAGCAGAAAAAAAATATAAGCACCCATTACAAGGCTGGACATTCCAGGTGTTATATTAGAGGCTTAGGTGGGTTGCAAGTTAAAGACAGGAAAGGGATCTGAAAGAGTGAGATGAGTTAATGGGTAATGCAAAGTGCAGGTATTTCCGAAGTGGGTATCCAAGGTGATTTCAGTGGGTTTTTATGATTAAAAAGAAACAGCTATTCAGAACTGAGGCTGCTGCTTGGTAGGATAGTTGTGTGATGGGTTTTTGTTCACAAGAAAACAGCAAGGATGAGACATAAAGCTGATAACTGAGGCCAGAGAAGAAGTCATTAGAGAACAGAGTCAGCAGAGAGCAAACTGATTAGTACAAATGCAGAGACCAAAGGAAAGGAAGGGCTTTTTCAGTTTCATAAATTAAACAGGTTAAGGCTTGACTCAGTTTCAAAACAATTTTAGAACTGGAACTTCTAAAATACCCCCAAAAGGCTACCCATCTGGCATAGCACCACCAACAGTACCCAAATTGCCATGATCTCTTACAGTGTTCTGAGTGATTTCCTCTGCACCATAGCATCAATGTGGCAGTTTTTCATAAAAGTGACCGGCATCAAATAAATAGTAAGGAGTAAAAAAAACAAGTCTCATACATTGTTGAGAACATCAACATCCGTAGAACATGAAACAAATGTAATTGCAAGGCCTTTGGTGCCAAATCTTCCAGCTCGACCAACCTGTTCAGAAAGTTCACCAAAAAAATGACAATTAGATGGCATTAGACAATATAGACAGCATAAAAACATTTTAATGATCAAACTTAAAAGATAAGTATATTTAACCATACCCTGTGCAAGTATGTGTCTGCAGAATCAGGCATGTCATAGTTTATAACTATATTCACACGTTCAATGTCAATTCCCCTACCAACTAAATCTGTCGCTACAAGAATCCTTGTATGTCCCTCCTTAAAACCTTTATAACGCTTTAACCTACAAAAGCCATTAATATAGATCAGACACAATTTACCAGTGCACACCAAATTATTTCTTTTCCAAAAAGATCCAATATTAATCAGACCAAAAAAAAAACACAGAAGCCCAATCAATTAATTGATCTACTTTACCAACTCAATGAAAAACAAAAGGCTCCCATCAGTGAACAATACAAACAGTAGCATAGTAGTAAGAACAACACAATCTACAGTTCAAATCAATACAGCATACCAGGGATTCATATCATGTGAAGAATCAGATGGCCCTGAATCATGTATGTATCATATGAATCACCATGTGTGATTGGCCCACCAATTCACCTCTTTTATTTTAAACTCATTCCAATCAGACAGCTTTGTGCTTACTTTAATTATTTGAAAATTATAAAGATTTTGTTAGCAGAATCATGTTTATTTTTTTTATAGACATCATCATGCAATATGGTATTCACAATTCAAAATAACAAACAATAGACATTTTAACAACTAGACAGTAGACTGAAAGAGTTCCAAGAGCAGCAAGATTCCAGTACATCACAAAACATAGTTCCCTATATGGAGGTAATTCAACTCATCCATTCAGGCATCTAAAAATAGCCCAAGCGGTACAGAATCGAATAGGGTTAGAGTACAGCCAGTGTGTATGTGTCTGGGTGTGTATCAACGATTCCATTTAGGAACATCTAACTTATCCATCAACCATTATTATTTTGTAAAATCTAACATGAACGTGTTATATTTCTACATTCTCAGATAATATTCCAAATACAGATGCAAATTACAAATTAAATGAACAAGATTATGGACAGAAACATAAAATCTTCTAACTTTTAAAGCTTCAATATTAGGGACAAGAGTAACTCTTTCAATTACCATAAATAAAGATTCTCACCAGTAATCTGCACCACTAGATTTACCTTAACAGATCCAGATCCAGACAATATCTCAAAGTTCCTAATTTATTCTTAATATTCATAGTAAAGCATAGTAAGTAATGTAATCTAATTGTTTAAGAAGAGCACGAGTACATTATCACTGAATCACTGGATAAAGCCCCATTACCACACAAGGGTCTAGTATACTTTAGACAAATGAAACAATAAAAAATTGGCAAAGTGAAGTAACAATACTTAAATGTATATCCCAATGGCTTTACTGTAAAGTCAAAATTGAATTTCACCTTACTATGTTCATTTCTTGTAGCCTAATACAATAATCTATTGCAAATGTTATCCTCTTACTGAGAGCCACATCCTTCATTGTTACAATTTTTCCTACATAATCTCCAGCAGACACGATTCATAAATAACCATAGAATTTCACTAACATAATTCAACTAGAACAAAACAGAAACAACATAGCAAATCAAAACAAAAAACACAGACTATTGAATTATCAATTAAACATCAATGAAGATGCATTTCTCAGCATCCACTCATATCACATAATACAAACCTTTCTTCCTGAGACATCCCAGAATGAATGCATATGGATGGAAAGTTGCACTCTACAAGTAGTTTGTCCAGCTCAGCTGCTCTACTAACACTTTTCACAAAGATAACAACTTGATTGAAGTCCAGTGCATCAAGAAGGTCATTTAACTTCCTGTTCTTCTCCTCCTCTTTCAATTTGATGTAGTGCTGCCATTTAAATAATCAATGTAAGCCAACCATACAACTCACTAATTATTATCTAAGAAAACATGAAATAAAAAATGCAACTTGTAAAAGGCCCACCTGCACAAGTCCATGAAGGGTCAACTTCGCTTCATCATCGACATAAATTTCCATTGGCTGAAAGGAACAATGTCACAGTAAATCATATTAGGAGCCTTCCTCAAGCTAATGGAATCCAGAACGATATCAATGATGGACGCAGATCCCTTGAATCACAGTTTCCATTTTATTTTGCCTCCTTGCAGATACTTTTCTATAGTCACGCCATGAAACACTGACACTAATAAAACTGGCAGCAACAATCCCAGAATACGCTAACAACCCTCCCCTTTCAACAACAAAAAATAGAAAACATCCAAAGTTGTGAAAAGCCATATCACAGACACTTTTAGAGACAAAACTAACTTCCAACATGAAACAAAAGGAGGGAACATGTAGAATGAGAAGAAATTCAGCCAATCAGGAATTTTCCTAAAACATTCCCAACCAGAGCATCTAGCCCCAGCTATCACCACCCAACCACACTCCACCCAACAAGTTTCTGTGAAAACTGGATGAAAAACAAAGGCACTATCCAAACTGAAACCCTATCATCAAAACTAAATCTTGATGAAATCATCGCAATCTATATAACTAAAATGCTCTCAGGGAATACAGGCATTAAAAAAAGACTTCTAATAAGTAGTACTGGCCATGGGACATTACATCTTGCATAAATTTTTTGCAGACCGGTCGAATTTCCTTGCTGAGTGTTGCAGAAAACATCATTACTTGCTTATCATGGGGAGTCATCTTGAAAATATCTTGCACATCTTTCCTCATGTCTGTAGAATTCAGAAGGGAAACAATGAAAACCAAATTAAAATCATAGGAAGTCAAAAAGTATGATATTCAAGATAGATGAATGACAGTTCAGAAATTGAACACACCAAGTGATTCCAACATCTTATCACATTCATCTAAAATGAAATGCCTAACATTCTTCAAAGAAAGGTCCTTATCCCTGGCCAATGCTAGTATTCTTCCAGGTGTACCAACAACAATATGAGGGCATTCATTTTTCAGCAGATCCTTGTGAATTTTAATGTTGACACCACCATAAAAGACGGCAACCTTTAGATCAGGCAAGTAGGTGCTGAACCTCTCAAATTCATGGCATATCTACAAGAAATAGACAGAAAAAACATCTTAAATCAGAAGATAATAGAAGAGAAAGTTTCATAATCTTTCATGTGCTAAGCCCCAAAAAAAAATACCTGGTATGCTAATTCCCTTGTATGACACAGAACAAGAGCTGAAACTTGTCCTGCAACAGGATCAATCTGCTGCAAAGTTGAGAGAACAAAGACAGCAGTTTTTCCCATTCCAGATTTGGCTTGACAAATTACATCCATTCCAAGGATTGCTTGAGGTATACACTCGTGTTGCACTGATGATGAATCAAAGAAAATGGAGGTCCAAGGAATCGGTGGTAAGTAAAACAAACCTTTCTCAGCCTTTATATTTGATTTGATAGAGTTACCAAAGCATAATAGTTCTCCAAAACAAGATTATGATAAAGTATTACCTGCAAAATAAAAATTGGAAAAAAAAACAAGTTCAGTGAAATTTTGATTATATAAATAGCATCTCCATTGAACAAATCTCAATGTAAAAGGCATAACTCGTCAGATATGTTAGTTACCAATATTGGATCAAGGATGGATTAGCAAACAATTTTGGAAAAATCTTTTCAAGGTACAAGATCCTGCTATGGCCTAGAGAAGGCACCACCCCTACGGTGGTGCACAAGGGATCCCCACTAGGGGGGCAGTGAGGCCAGGGAGGGGATAAAGGCCACGGGTTGGTTTGGTTCGATTTTGAAATAAAAACTATCCAAGCAATCACAATCAATTGATTCAGATTGATTTGGATTTGCAAAAAATATTCATCAAACCTAGACCAAACCAACCCAAGGAAGAATTGGTTGGTTGAGTTAGGATCATCATCATGATAACATATACATTTTTAAAATCTTAAAAGTAAAAAAAAAACATAAATCCATCATAAAATATTAATAATAGTCCCTGAATTTAGAATACTAAAAAAAATATTTGCTAAGAGAAGGAAAAAATTCTAAAATTCTAGAAAAAATTATATATATAAAAGGGATAAGTTCAATTCAGATCAGTTTCAGAAAACATGAACCCGAGAGTCGAATCAATAGAGAGTGGGTTTAATCTGTTTGGTTCAGGTTGGACTCAATCGTGTGAAAAAATCCAAACCAATTTAATTGGTTTAGATCAGTTCATTGGATTAATTCAATCCAACAAACACACCTAAGAGGGAGAGGGGAAAGGATGGAGAATCGGAAAGGAATGTCTCATCAGGGGTTGTTGATCACCAAGGCCAACCTTTATAGCTCAAAAAGGAGACGGAAGTGAAGGGAAAAAAGTTTTAAGTGTCAGACAATTTTACTTTAGAAAAAAAAAAATAGAACCTTTTGAACACATTGATTCAAAACCACAATTAACCTTGAGTTCGTATATCATTACAGTAAATCCAATAACAATTATTATAAATAAATATTCAGATAATTTGCCTTCAGAAGGATGCTCAAATCCGGAGTCCACAATAGCCCGGAGAAGCTCTGGCTTCAGAAGAAAGTCTCTGAATCCTGAACTGTGAATCCCAACATAACCCCTACAAAAAACCAGGAAAAAAAAAAGCATATAGCATGAGAAGGTAATTAAAAATGACAACCACCATTTTCATTCCACCCATCTTCTTCCAATATCAAATCACCAACCCACTTCCAAGAAAAAATAAATAAAAACAAAAACTTCATTCTTCTGACTTAATTCAAAATTTCTTTTTCTCGTACAGTTTAAGCCAACAATATATCTATATATAACATATTCAAATCCTGTGTTTCCAAGTCCTGACTCAGAGCTCATTCATGCAATTTTCTGATACCATCACAGAAATCAGAGATGAATACTAGAAGCGAGAGACAAGTAACTTACTTCTTGACAGCTTCACCGTTGACTTTAGTTCCGACAGAGTCAGGAGCCTTGTCTTCTTCTTCTTCGTAGTCAAGAAGCTCCTCCTCGTATCCTTCGTCCTTTGTTTCTCCCATTATCTGCGAATCATTCAATCACAGTTTCAAATTAAATCATCTAAACAAACATAAAAATCAAAGCTAGGGTTTAAACCAATAGAAATAGAGAGAGAGAGAGAGAGAGAGAGAGAGAGTTCTAGGGTTTTGAAGAGAAAGTGGATACCTGCGAGAAGAATAATTCGAAAGAAGGTTTGAGGTAGGTTGTTGTAGGGTTAGGGTTTCTGCAAAGGAAATTTGTTAGCTGAAAAACGATTTAGGGAAAATGGGACTGAGAGCTGAACTTGGACGAGTGAGAGTAATATAGATAAAACGGCAGAGGGTAATAAGTGTTGGATGACCCCTTTTTATAGACATCAACGGTCTTTTTCTCATCCACCCAAAAGGAATTTGGTTAATTTCAGGCAAGCCAAAAGGAAATTATGGGAATTAAAATAAAATTATATTCATCCAATAAATTTTAAAATGCGTAAAACATAATCTTATTAAAATACATAAAATATAATTTTGTATGTTCTTAATTATAATATTAACAAGTATTCAATAATTCTTTGAATAAAATATAATTTTGTATATTCTTAATTACAATATTAACAAATATTTAGTAATTCCTTTTTAGCTTATATTGTTATCTAATCTAATACTTGCGATAGGATTTATTTAGAAATAATTATTTTTTAAAATAAAATCATTGAATTAAAATAATAATAATTAATATTTTTATCTTAATTTAAATTTTTTATTTTTCTTAATTCATTTTTTTTTACTCTACCAAATTAAATTTAAAGATAAAAATTATTGATTTTACTTAGAATAAATTAATTAGTCGTGCAAGTTATGCAAAAGGATATGAAAAAAGGTGAAGCGAATTTTTTTTTTAGGAAAATTTATCATTTTTTTATTGAAGTTTATAAATAATGTGTGAGTGAAATGAGTATTTAAAATGTATTTCATACATTGTTTAGTTGAAGAAAAATAGAAAAAAAAAAGAAGAAATAAACTTTTAAAAAAATAATTTGTGATTCAAAACTTTAAAAGGAAAGAGATAGAAATAAAATTTCCTTCCTTTTATTTTTGTTTCTTATTTAATATTAGGAAATTAGGATGAAAGAAAAAATGTATAAATTTTATTAATTATGTTGACTAAATATTTTTAGATTGAATATTTGAGTTTGATGATTTTAATTAATTTATAAGTATAGTAGTACATTTTAGCTTTTCTATTTAAATGAAGTTGTTCAAAATAAGAAACTTTATTTGTCTTACTAATCTTTGTTGTAGTATGTAGGATCATTACTAATATTTTTTGTCAACAAATATAAACCTTTTCCAAATCTACTAAGTGATTCTTAATGGAGTACTTTTACACTAGGAAGATGAACTTTATAAATTGTTAATTAACTCAAGTAGCAATTCATTACACATGTAAAAAAAAAGCAAATAAAAATATTTTAACTTTCAAAATGGTTTTGGATAATGCTTATGATGGAGTGAAATGGGATTTATAACTTTCAAAAGTTCTTAATACAAGTGTTTGATTAATTTTACATTTTATGAGATTATTACATCTATATATTCTATTGAATGGATCTAAATTAATGGTTTCTTTTTGTATGTCTTTGTCATGGTGATTCTATGTCTCCTTAATTATATTTGTATTTTATGGGAGAAACTAGTTTTCTTTAGTCATCAAAAGAAAAATGTTCACACAATTCATCTGAGCAATCAATTCATGTGGTTAAAGGTACTCCTATCATACCTCATCTTATATACAAATGGAGTGTTTTCTTTTACAAGATCAAAAATTTGTGTGCACGAACTTGTCATTCTATGTGAAAGGTTATATATCAATTGTGGGATAAATTTGAAATATAATAAGTATTGGGCAAGATTAAAAAAAAGCAAAAAGAAATACCTTCACTTCTTGAACCAGTGATGGTAATAAGAATCCTTTTTGATAAATCACAAAATAATTTTATGGAAAATTAAACACATTAATGCTAAAACTTCATTTAGATAAAAACTTTGTTATAACAAATTGGTGGTTGATACAATAGGCATGATACCAAAACACTTTCTCTATAGCATCTTTGTTAAACAAAGTCACAAACCCTGTGATACTAATGAGGAGGAAGCATGTGGTTCCGTGAAATAAATTGTGATATTAATTATACGAACAGGTATGAGAAGTAGAAGGATACTATCAACTTCGGGAACTTTACCAGGAACATGTTAGGCAGCAATAAAATTCCTATCAATTAACTCAAATCATAACCCAAACTATTGAAATCCAAAATTGAAGCTAGTTTGGTGCTGTGAATTAGGTTGACGGCATCGTGAATTATTCAAGGAAATATTTAAGATGTATATCTTTATGTTTTTTATGATTGTTAAGGTTATGCAACATAAATCTTGGATTTTAAAAAATAATGAATAAATCTTGGATTTAAAAAAAAAATCTTTTGAAACAAAAGAAAAAAATTAAAACAATAAATCAAAAGAAATGGAAGGAATATTGCATAGATAATCAAGTAACTGCATGCACAACATTACACTGCGTTTGTGAAGATAAAAAAACCTAAAAAAACCCTTTTATTGTAAACAGCATCACTAAATAAAAGTTGGTCTAACTTGTAAATTGAAGGCTCCATTCAAATGTTGAATATTCCAATACATACTTTATATAACCTCAAACCATTTTAGTCCTTTTCACTCTGTCTCTATGATACTGAGAAACCTACTCATGTTATGACCATAATTGATGCTAATATTTCTTGATGAATTGACTCATCTGGCTTTGTAACAAGCGAGTTGCACAGGATTCTGGATAAAATACATGAAATATGTGATGCTCTTCCTCAGCCTCTACAAGTTTCACCTCTTTTACCCTTTTCTTCTTTAAAAACTCTACATACATGACTCCTCTTTCCTTCAGAAAATCCTTACCAGCAACATAAACCTCAATTGCTGGGAATTTGGACCAAACACTTGTAGAAAGCTCTTCTTTCTCAAAATTACAACCAAAATAGTCACGATTTAAGCCTTTTGGTATACTTAATCTCCAAAACATATCATTCATGGCTACATCCCTTGCACTTTCATCATCCATCTCTTTCTTAGTCCTCTTTTCACTACCAAAGTAAGGATGTATAAGCATTAATCCTTTAATTTGCAAAGGGAATCCATTATTTTGAATCACATTCACAGCAACATGGTGTGCAACGTTACCTCCAGCACTATCACCAGAAAGAAACACTCGTGATATGTCACCTTGTTGAAATAAAGATTCAGTGTTTACCTGATTGCTAAGCCATTCAAGTGAGGTGTAGCAATCTTCATAAGCAATAGGAAGAGGATTCTCTGGTGCTAAACGATAATCAATAGAAAGAATAATTGATTGAGATATGACAGAGAAGTCACCAAGAAAATTATGGTAACCAAGCCATGTGGTGGAGCCAATACAAAAGCCACCACCATGAAAATAAACCAAAATAGGAAGTTTTTCTGAAGAAATTGGAGAATTGGGAAGGAATAGCCTTCCAGTGATGGGTTTTGATGAGTCAATGATCACATCTTTGGATTTGTATCCACTGGATGATTCTAAAGAAGCTGGGACAATTTCAGGGTCAAAACGTTTCACAGAACCATTAGAGTAGACTTGAAGAAAATCCGGTGCTTCTGCTATTAAGGACATTTTAGTACTTAAGATGGAACAAGTTAATAATGTAAGGTAAAAGAGACTCCAAATTGTAGCATTCTAACCCACTATCTGAAGTGAGGATTTTATACATAAGCTAAAAAGAATTGAAATAGTATTTTCTTTTTAGTGTATATCATACATATTTTGTGTTTACATTTGCAGTTGGCCAACATATACCTCATTTGGTTGGTCATATAAATTACATTGTGATATGAATTGTTAACAACTATACTTGCTTGCTTGTAATATATAAAAGAATTGGTATTTGGCAGATTGGCCAATATTGATGATCTTCTTCATTTGATTATGTAAATTGCATTGTGGTATTAATTGTTAAAATGTTATACCTACTTCACTGGTTGTGATATAAAAAAATAGTTTTGGTTTGAAACATCTCTACAGTAAATACTTTAGTCAATAAGTTTACATAGATAAAATGAGATGAATGTTTGGTAATAATCTTTTAAAAAATACAAATCTTTTTAACTTATTTAAACTTTTTATTAAAATAATTTTAATAAAAATTTGATTCAGATAGTGCAACATTCTATAAAGTGTTTTGTTTGAGAAAAAATTATGGAGCAAAAATATGCTGAAAATAAATATTGTATAGATTATGTACTAAAAAAGTGCAAGGCTAACATTATTCTTTACACAATGTTATTATAGATCCTTCCACGGTCAAATTTGTAATAGTTTTAATTTTTGCTTTTATAAATTTTATTGTTATCTTATTATCTTTGAAGGTCGAACACTTTCAGGAATAAACTTACATTTTACTTAATATTATTTTAAAATTTTAAAATAATTAATAAATAATTACTAAGAGCTATATAAAAAACAGTGATTATATATTAATTTAATTATTTATATGTATATTTATGAGTATATATATATATATATAACTGGTTAAATATTAGTTTCATTATTGAAAATAATGAAGAGTATAAATATTATCAATATTAAAAAAAATAGAAAATTTTTGCCAATAACCATAAAAAATCAAATAATAAAATAACAAGTGAAATTATAATTACACGTCTTTACTTAGTTAAACCAAATGTTAAAACTACTAGGTTTGATATAGTGAGAATTTTGGAATTAGGATAATTTATATGAAGTGTTGAGTTTAATTTTTTTTATTGTAAACCAAAATGTTAAATATAAATTATTTTTAAATTTTTTTCAAAAAACAATTAAGAATCTAATTTTGATACACTGTTAACTAAATAGTTTTATACTATCAATCAATTAAAATGGATAGTGTAAATATGATTTTTAAAATAATTATAATTAAAGTCAAAAGTTTTTAATAACATAACAATCTATGATTGAAGAAGGTGTAAGGTTTTTTTTGGTATTACACTCTTAGCATATTTCAATTAAATTTTATTTAACAACACAAATTTTTCAGTATTTAAACTGATAACAAGTGAATTTTTCAAATACTAAAGAAATAGTTTAATACTTTTTTTTTAAATTTAATTTTGATGCACTATCTTAAATTATATCAAAATAACTATTTATTAAGTTATAAATATTTTTTATAATTTTTAATATTAAAAGAACCTACTTTGATAAATATTTAAAATATTATATTAATGTTAAATGAATTTTTAAGATTAAAAATTTCAAATATTAAAATCTAATTTATAAAATTATTTATATATTTTATAAATAAAATATATAAATAATTTTATGAATAAAATTTTGATAATTTAATTTTTTAATATTTCAAAAATTCACTTAAAGGGAATATAAACATTGGTATGATAAATATATGTATATTTTTCAGTAGAAATAATAAATGACTATATATGTTATGTATTTTTTTTATGTTACGGAACTATTAATGGTGATGATTTTTTTTATTAGAGAACCTTTTTTTTTCCATCTTATGAGAAATTATTGTAGATAATAAACATTCTAATACATGATGAATTATAGTCAGCATGCAAATAATTAAAGATATGCCTACAAAATTGTATGATAGGTTGCATTAATAGAGTAAATGAGCTCTTAGTCTATGATTAAAGGAATGGAAGAATATTAATATTAAAAATAAATTTGGTTTAGAAACTGTAAAAGTAAATATCCTTAGATATTATCTGTAGACTGTAATAGATACCATATCTCATAAAATGAATGAAAATTAAGATTATACTATCTACCTTGCAGGTATCCTTATATTCAAAACATTTTTTTTATCATTTTGTAATAAAATAAATTTGTTTTATGTCATTTATACTGATATTTTTAATGACTACTCCATAGTAATATTATATAATACTGTTTTATATAATACGGTATACAATATATATATTTTTTATAATTTTAAATTTCTAAACATTCATATCTATTCATGAATAATCACTACACGTATCAATATTTGTTAATTCTAATAAATATATATATATATATATATATAAATAAATAAATAGTTCACTGCCTATCATTACCTCCATGCTATCTCTAATTTGGTTTTTTAAATTGTATGTATGATTTAGTTCTTGAAATATTCACAATTCATTTCATTTCATGTCAAACCTTACAATGGATAGTAAAAAGGTTAATAAAAAAACAAGTTTGAATGATTTAAGCATTACATAGTCATATACTTTAATGATTATATATTGTAAACGGGAGACTTGCTTAGAGATAAAAAAAACATATAAATTTTTTATTAAGATATATAGTGAAGTGTATTTATAAAGAAAAAACTTTAAAGAATTTTGAATATTTGTTATCGTTAATTAAAATAAGTTAGTTTTTAAATTTAATTTTGATGGACTGTTAGTGTAAATATGTTTACATTTTCAATCATTTAAATTTTATGTTAAATATGAGTTTTAAAATAATTATTATAAAATTTAATAATTATAATAATATAAAAATTATATTGTTAATATATTTTCACTAAATTATTTTTAAGTAATTAATGATATTTTTTTATAAAATATATACTTAAGATAAATAAAAAAGTCTATTTAATATTATTAGTAATATAATATAAATTATTAGTAAAATAAAAATAAAATATTAAATATTTTTAAACTACACAATCTAGTTGCAAGTATTAATTTAAAATTATATTTTATACAATAATAGAATTTAATTAAAATATATAAACAATATAAATTTTTTACAGTATCTTTCAATTATGCTCATCTAAATTGAAAAATCTATTATAATGGAAGGAGATTTTAGAGAGACAAATGAGAAAAAACTTAACTGACAAAAGAAAGACCAAGAGAGATAAGTTTAGAATATATAATATAAAAGTATGAGATAAAGTTTAAAATAATTAAAAAAAAACAAATAGATTAAAAATAATATTTTAAGGAGATTAAAGCATTTGAATGAATATGACAGGGTGTGATGGGGTCCACAAAAGGGAAGATTTAGTTTATTTAAAAACTTAATTGATTGGAAGTTTAATAAATGCCATTAGCAACCTTTAAGCCCCACGTATTGACAATTATGGATAAAATGAATGTTAGAAGAAGGTTTATATTACTTACCAGATTTGCTAATATTTTAAAGATGGCGATTAAGAAATATGAAAGAGCATTCTATGATATTGATTAAAATATTAAAGTAAAAAAATTTATATTAAAATTCTATTAATATATATTTAATATATTTTAATGTAATTTTTATTAAAATGTTTATATTTTTAATTTTTATTAATATCATGTTAAAAATATATTTTCTCTCTTTTTTAATATTTTATTTTATTATTAAGTAACTTTTTTATATAGGTATTCCGCTATACAATACATGTTTTATACTGGTTTAATAAACCTTAATTACATGAATTATCCAATAATGATTGAAAGAAGTATATTGAAAAATATATTACTTCCATTTTTCTTATAAATATATAGACATAATAACTCTTAATTACATAAATTATCCAACAATAAGATTGAAAGAATTACATTTAAAAATATATTAATACCATTACCATTTTACATATATATGCAGAGTTTTGATAAGGCAGTCCAGTTAACTAATACGTATATTTATCATCTTTTAACTAATTAGAGCCTGTATTACTCGGTAAAACTCTGTTATAAATGCTGTTTTAACCAGTAATTCTTAACTTTGCTACATAGATTTATATACTTTGACAGGTATTTGTAAAAATATTTTTGTTTATAAAAATAGTATTTGATTTTTTATTTTCAAAGTTCTGTAAAAAAATAAAAAAATATTTTTACTTTTTTTTATAAAACTTTAAAATATGAAACAAAATGAAAATAAAGTGGTAGTTTTGTTAATAAAAATGAAAACATAAAGTGATAGTTTTGTAAATAAAAAAAAAATATTTTTACAAATCAAACTTAATATAATTTTTCAGCAGTAGTAAGCTGTCTCTTGTTTTACTATTTAATTGGTTTTATTCAAATATATCCAATCTAATTTAATTTATAGTCATGTAGATTGAATTAACTTTTTCAATTTTCTTTTCTTAGAACATTATAATGAAAGTTATTGTTCTCTGAGCTACTAGGTCAACGAGAACAAAGTGCAGACAAAAAAAAAGTCTATAGATTATTATAGTCTCTGGTGAGGCTTATGGTTTTCCACCACTTGCTCCTCTAATTCATAAACAAAAGCAAAATAGACACCGATTTGATTCAAAATTAAAATCCTTTGTATGATTGCTGTATCATACTGTCTATTTTCATCACTTTTACATAAGACAATAAATACATATGAAAAAGATAGAAAAAGGAAAATTGAATCTTTGCCAATTTTTTTGGAATAAATTATACTCATTTTATTATCTTTTTCTAGAATTATGACTATCATGTTCTTTTTGCTACTTTTTTTTTTTATAAACTATATAAGATGTTAAAAAGTTTGTGTAATCAAAAAGGCTGTATAAAGTATATATATATATATATATATATATATCTAATAAAACCTTTGAAAATGTGAATGTAGTTTCCCCCTTTTCCCCCTAAGAATTGTTCCAATTAAGTAGCTCATCAATCATCTGCATGGCAACTCTGTCCTCTTCATCCACAGCATCATCAGCACTAATCTTTGGTGGTGAAGCTGATGAAACACCTGAATCATCCTCTGCATGTTTCTTTCCAAGCTCCACCCTTAGGATCCAATTAGAGTCTGAATGTGGTCCTGCTCCTTTTTGCCACACTCCAATGTGTGAATTGTCAGCATCAAGTCTCAAACATGTGAGGGATGGAGAAGGATCTTTGCTGCACCTTTTCAGTTTTCTGTTCAGCAGCTCAGAAAGAGCATTGGAAGATGAAAAAGAGTCTACACAAGTAGTAGCAGCACTTTGAGGTTGATTCATTGATGTAGGAAAATTGGTCTTTGCATTTTGACCACTCATCAAAATGGCTGCTTGATCATATGCCCTTGCTGCAGCCTCTGCAGTCTCAAATGTCCCTAGCCATATCCTCCTCTTACTGTACAAGAAAAACATGTCAATTTTATATATGATATATCATAATATTAGTCCATACCTATCCTATTTATATTCACAATTTAATTTTATGTTAGACAAGATTAGTATATAAGTTTTATGTATATATATATATGAGTGTAGGATTAATTATGAAAGTAGTAACATTAATATATAATATGTATTAGTACAAAGTATAAAGCATAGAGTTTGATGAGGTAATTACAGTAATGGGTGACGAATTTCTGATACCCATGAGCCCCATTGGCGCTGTCTTACTCCTCTGAACTTTTTTGCTCGTACCATCCCTTTGTGGGGTGAGTACTCTGCTTCAGCAAAAGGGTTTGTGAAATTAAGATGCAAGAAATTAAGATGGGTTTGTACTGAGTTTGTGAAAGTGTGTTTGCCAAATTTATATACATTGTCGGTGGAAACAGATGCTGGAGAAATTATTAGGCATTCCATGTAGTGTCAAACACGGCCCTGCTAATTAATGCAGGATCCATGTTAAAGTTATTATATAAACTGTATAATTATTTAAAGTCAAAATTTTATTAATTTTTATGTTTTTCACATAATAATAACATTTAATATATTAAATATGTGTAAAACAATTCAGGTCATGTGAACAGTACATTTTTTATCCTACATAAGCATTTTAAAAGGACTTGTTAAAGAATTAATAAATAAGAATTATTGAAATAAAAAATTATTTTCTGTTTAATATTTTTTTATTTTAAAGCGTTGACAAATGTTTTAAGACACTTGTTACCAAATAGCTATATCTATGAATTATAGTGTGAAGTTTCTCATGTTATTTATCTACCAAAGAATTTCTTTTGAAAGTGCATATATGCATTAAAAGTTTTCACCTGCACAAGTTTGTTAACTTCTTAACAACTTAAATAAATGAGAAAGAGGTAGGGCCTCTTCTGTCCACAAAATTAAACATTCCATCGATACAAAAATTATTCAAAGAACAATAAGATTTTCTCTTCTATTTCAATTCACCGGTAAAATTTTATTGGATTCAATGTAATGTTTTCATTTTTTTGTCAGACTGTAAGAGTTTTTTTTTTTAAACTTTAGTAGTACTCATGTTTAGATTAATTTATTAGTTTCATACAAAAAAAAAAATCAGCCATTTTGGTCACAATTTCATGAGAGAATTTTAGGAAAATAATGACAAATAGTCAAATATTTTTTCATATAAGAATTTCATGTATATTTTCTAATGGAACCAAATTGAGCTCCCACAGAAAGTAAGAATATATATTATAACATGAAATATTGCCTATAATATTAATTTGGAGGAGAGAATAATTAACTAAAAAAATTAAAATGAATTATCATTCTTTCATGGCAGCTATACATGAGTGATACAATATATGACTTGATTCTCTGTTCATTACAACAGTTATAAAATTGTTATAATAGGAAATTGCTAACTAATATTTTAAAGATAAAAAGGTAAAATAATTTACATTTTACCGTGAGGAAATAAATTAATAAATAATTACCATAATTTTTAATATATTTTAGTTATTTTAAATAAAAATGTTTGATTTTTATTTTCTTAACTAATATTTTAAGATTCCGGTTAACAAGAGACTCATCGTTATATTATTGTGGTCCTTGGACAAGGCAATGCAAATTGAAAGCTCAAACAAAATATTTATAAATATGAGAAAATTCTTTTTAAGGAAAAAATAAATGTGCCCTCCTTAATTATCATTCATTTTCCATTGCTATTAAATGAGTCAAATACATTCTAGAAATGTAAAAGATTAATTATTAATTCATCGATTCCAGAAGGCACGTAATGTTACTAAGAAAACAAATAAATCTAGAAAATATATTCTTAAAGAAAAATACTCCATAGGCATATATAATAATTAGGATGGTGGAAGTGGTAAATTTGTTTATATCTTGATGTTTTAAAATTTTTGTTATTAAATTAGTATATTCTCTAAGAATATATAATAGTTATTAAATTTATCTTTCTATATGATCTTAATTTAGTTTTATATAAAGAAAAATATAATAATATTTTCATTTAAAAAATAATTTAATCATAATTTTTTTATAAACTTATATCATATAATGACAAAGTACTATTTTAAGGAAATAATAATACCCATTGAAAAGTTATTTAATACGGTGATATCTTAATCTTTAAGGGACCAAATATATATAGCTTGAAAGTTCAAAATAATAATAATAATAAGAATTTATTTTTGGTAGATAATAATAGATTTATTTTGCATTCATCCATCCTTGCATGGAATATGGATTGAGTAATAGATATCATTTACCTTGTGTTTGGATGGAGTATTTCAACATTTCAAGGAATTTGAAATACTTGAAAATATAAATGCTTTCAATTTAAATATTTTTATTTTAAAAATATCTTGTTTGGATAAGAGAATTTTAATTTATTATATTTAAAATTTTTTATTTGGATGATAGAATTTAAATTCATTGAAATTTAAATTTTTGAATTTTTATTTAGATTACATAATTTAATTTTCACTATATACAAAATTTTATATTTAAATATTTATAGGTTTATCTTAATTTTTTTCTTACTTTTTTTTTCACAAGAGAATTTAAATATACAAGTATTTTTATTATACAATATATTTAATTAGAATAATAACTCAACAAATGTACATAATTAAAATGATAAAAATATATAATTATATCAATTGATATTAAAAGTATTATATCTAGAGATGAAAGATGAGAGATAAAGATGTAAGAGAAAAAAAATAATAATAATAAAAGATAAAGTAATACAAATATAAAACAATGAGATAAAAGAATTTCAAATTCCATCTATTTTGGAGGAATTTGAAATTCTCTCATCTTAATTGGTTGAAATACTCTCTAAAAATGTCTACAATTTAAAATTTCTTGCCAAACAATATCCAAACAAGATATTTCAATTATTAGAATTTTAAATTCTTTCAAAAATTACTTTCCCTCCTTAAAATACCCCATCCAAACACAAGGTTATGGACACAGTAACGTTTCTGTCGTGCACGGAAGATTTTGACTTCGTAAGCATCGTTTCACTCTCCGGCTTTTGTGCCCAAAACTACGTAGACTTTGCGTGTTCAAGCATCTCGTGACCCAAAAATAAATCACACATTAAAACTGAAGTTTAATTGAAATTCACTTATAATTTTATTATTGTTATATTATTAAAAATATATTTTTTAAATTTTTATATAATTATTTTGAGTTAAATTTATCATTTTTATATTTAAAAATTAATTCTTAAAATTGAAGTTAATATTTTCTAAAAGTTATTTTTTAAAATTATATCTATTATATTTTTTAATTAGTTAATAATATAAAAAAATTACTTATAATCCAATAACAGTTAAACTTTAGAACTGGATACAAAGGTTGAAAATAACATACTTTTTAAAAATCGATACAAAAGGTTACAAAAATATGGTTGTTCAAGGTTTTTTGGAGCTTATAGTTCGATCAAACTAGTTTATTTAGCAAAAATATTTTTTACAAATAATTTTAAACTTAATATCTTACTTAAATAAAATAGAGCATGTAATATTTTCAAATGAATTATTTATCGGTATTTTTATTATATATTTATAATATAGTTTAGCTATTAAATGATTTAGAATTCATTTTTTAATGAGATAAAAAATAAATTTATTTATCCGAAATAAAATTTGAAGGAAGTGTGTGATTAGAATTCCTTTCTTGTGAACGAGGATTTGATTCTTGGACTTTGGAGTTTTTCTTTTTTGGGGAACAAGGTTCGTAGACTATTTTAATATTTGATTTTGTGCAACCACAAGACAACAAGTGTCAATCATTGGAGCTTTTGGTACCTCAATTTATTGTTGAGGCTTTAGAGGGACGAAATTAGAGACTTTCTAGGTTTCAACGGGCGGCTATTAATCTGTTTTGTTTTTAAGGTAAAGAACAAAGCAAAAACATAGATAATTAATTAGTTTTGACATTTTGTTGATCCTTCTCAACCATCTAGATTCCAGGGATGAGAATGAAAAATAAATATAATTTTCAATATGTATTAAGTATATATCTCTCAAGTCAATTATGATCAAATTCGGTTTTGTTAATTTTCTTTATAAGCAAGCTTTAACATGAAATATGTTTATGAAAGATTTATTATTTACTATTAAAAATGTAAAATATAAAAATAAAATTTGTTAGTATAATATTTGTTGATAAAAATTAATTGTTATATATTTTTAAAGGTTTTTATCAATAAATAAATTTTATACTAATATTTGATATATAATATATATTAATATTTTATACTGATAAAATTATTTATTAATATATTATATTATTAGTTAAAGCTCTAGAAAGAATGATACTATTAAAAACTAATCAACAAATAGACGACAAATTTCTTGTTACATTAAAACAATTTTTATGATATATGCTTAAGAATGCATACTAAAAAATTAGTAAGTAATATTTTTTTAGCTTATTTAGTATATATATATATATATTTAAAAAACTAAACTAATATTAAGAACATAATATATTACATCAATAAATAATTATGTTAGTATAAAATATTAATATATATTATATATTAGTATGCTACATTATTTCTTAGTATAAAATTTCAATATTTATACTAACACTTTAATTTTCGTTGGAGATAAACTATATAAACCAAGGTTATCTTAACACTTGATAATTTTTTTAAATATATATCATTGGACATACAATAAGAACTTATATGTAATATGCTTTTATTAAAAATCATATAATTAAATGTATTGATAAATGCTATAATTTTTAATAAAAAATTACTATATATCCATTTCTTATTATGTGTCATTGGGTACACATCACTTTTTTTTAACAGATGACAAAATCATCTCCAAACTTACATCCATCCAAATTGTAATGTTATTTTTTTTTTTTTAAATCAGGGGATATAATCTTACCCATGTTGCAAACATCTATGTTAGGATAGACCTATTTTTTCAGCCACAATATTCTCCATACACAATGCTCAAACTTTAAACTTCATTTAGGGAGCTAGAATGCATGTATGACTTGAAATTTATATATGTTAATTTTAGTATTTAAATTAAGAAGGTTAATTATCAATCATAAGAATTTCTAAGCAGAGGATAAGAAAGTTAGAGCCATTGTGGTTATCCACACTAAGCAAGAATAATTAAAAAAAAAAATTGTACATGAAAGCCTCACAATGCATTCCCATTAACCCTTTTACCTAGATGATGAATGGTGCAAAACCAAGAAATAGAAGAAGTAGCAATAAACATATAGAAAGAAAGGACAGGATAAAGATAGATACCAAACTCCCATTGTTTACACTGAAAAAGTCAAACTATGCGATTTTAAGTTTTATAACTGATGACATTTGTTTGCAGCCCCATCAAAGTGACACAACAAAAAGGAAGCAAATTAATAAATGACCTGACAGAAAGGGCACGTTAACTTCAGCAAGACCTTGACTTTGGTAGATGCACCGCCGTTGACTCCATATGCAACTACAAATCAATTTCATCCTCAACTTTCTTTTTTCTAATTACTTGTGAACAAACTCTTCCGTTAAGGTATGTTAATTCCATCCTTAAATTTATCAATATAGTTCATTTTCATCTTTAAGTATTATAATTATATATTAATAATGATAATATTATTTTTAAATCTTCTTTTATCTTCCTCATTCTTATTTCTTTTCCTCATCCTCATAAATGATATTTCATGGTATTATCAAGTTACTTCATAAGAAGCTTCTTATTCTTTTTTTTTATTCTTTTTAAAATATTTCTTTTGATATTTTTGAAAAATAAATTAAAATATATTATAATTTTTGTTGCATTAATATTCATGTATATCTAACAATTATTTAGATTAAATTCTATTTTTTAATAAAATATTAGATCAAATTAATATTTATAATAAAATTAGTAAATAAATAGATTTTAAAATTTTTTCCACTACTTTTATTTAGAAATAATTTTTCTAATTCATAATATCTTTAAAATACTAAAATACATTTCAGTTGATAGCATAGTAAATAAATGATGTTTTTGTCTAAAGATTTCTTTTAGAATAAAACAAATTTTAAACTGAAATTTTGTGAAAAGCTTAATTTATATGTGTTCTATATTTTAGTAAAATTTGACAATTTAGTTTAATTTATACAATTTTTTTAATGAAATTTTTATTATATTATACCAAAGGCAGGTGGATGTTACTATAAACTAAAAAAAAAGCATATGGTTCCTACTGGAAATAATTTATGAGAAGGTTCAAAATATATTATTTTAGAATGTTTAAAAGAAATTATTTAAAAAGGTTCATAAAATATTTTAGAAGTATCATAAAAAATATTTATAAAATATTTTAGAAGAAGTGATATAATTTACTTTACGAGAATGAATCAGGATGCGAAAATAATAATGAAATGACTTAAAAATCATGATAGGATAAGATAAAGAAACTCGACACAAACCACGACTTGTTGGAGAGCATCGAAGTTACAAGAGGAACGTGACTCTTATCATGACCTATCGGAACCAACATTATCAAAGATGATTTTTTACCTAAAAACCAATGGAATCAACTCACACAAATAAAATTTTTCAAAGGAAAATATTATTATTCATCAAAATTTATTTTTACACTAAATTTCTAACTGCTATTATATAGATAACCTAATCTAATAAAAAGATAATAGATAAAAAATTATAATTATATTGCAATTGCAATCTAGTAAAAAGATAACAAATGTGAAATTCTAATTAGATTTACAATCTTGTAAAAAGATAACAAATAGAAAATCCTAATTAGATTGTAATTTGACTTGCAACTAATTTTAAACAAACAACTTGTAGATAAATATAAAATCCTAATGCAATATATAGCAAATCATAAATTTTATCACTTAAGATCTTCGATAATATAATTACATAAATTAACACATGTTGGAATTGAGTTTGGACCCACGTAGTCCTTTTCTTAAACTTTCTTGACGAGCTCTTGAAATGCTTGTTTCATAATTTGATTCTATTTCTCATCATAGGACCTTTCATTCCTTGTAGAGAATCTTTTAGATGACTCTATTGCTTAACGTGATGTTCACGTTCACATGATTCCCTCCTTCTCTGAGAAGATTCATCCTCGAATCTTGAAGTTCACTTATATCAAATAAGGATAAATCAAAAACATTGAAAGTGACACACACATTACCGGAGCTACTCGAAAGGTCAATTTTATAGACATTATCGTTGATCCTTTCAATCACTTGAAATGGACCATCTCTTCTAGGATATAGTTTGGAACTTCTTTGACTTGGAAACTGCTCCCTTCGCAAGTGAACCCACACCCAATCCCCAGGTTCAAAGACCACTTTGATGAGTCCTTTGTTTGTTTGCTGATCATAATGTTCATTCTTCTTTTCAATATTAGCACGAATATTGGCAAGTAATTTCTGCACAAATACAGTCTTTTTCTTTCCATCCAAATTGAGAGAGTGACTAGTAGAAAATGGTAAAACATCCAAAGGCGATAAAAGATTAAATTCGTATTCAACCTCAAAAGGTGAAAACGAAGTAAATGTATAAACAACTTTATTATATGCAAATTCGACATGAGGCAAACAATTTTTACAATCTTTTAAATTCTTTTGAAAGCTTGCGACTTAAAAACTTGTTCATGTTTGTTATCCCATTTAAAATTGTGAATACATTTTTTTAAAAAAAGAACTCACAAGAATTAAAAAAAATAGAGAGAAAGTAAATAACAAACTAGGCACAGTATTATAGGGTACAAACAAACCAAAAAGGTCATAGGTGCCCAAAAATGGCAAAACACAATCTGAAATCAAAAAGCATTTTAACACACAAGTGCAACAAAGGTAAAAGGTTAGGTGGTTGCAGTTTAGGAAATTAGATTGCTCAAAATAATGGATACAAAAAGGCAATGAGAAAAAACTTTTGTTGGGCAGAAATTTGAAAAAACATTGATTATAAAATGAGACCTTAAAAACTTGGGAGCGGAGATTTTTCAGAGGCAATTTTTTTTTACTCTCAAAAAAAGAATTTGATTTCTCTGCTAATTGGGATCCTTTCTTCGAACACGATTATCACAAGTCAAGTAAGTTCATGACTTATGAATCTCTGCTTATCTTAATAGTTCAGTAATGACTTCCATCAACTTCAAAATACAAATTTGATTGTTTTTATTTAATTCAAAATGGGTTGAGCATGTTAGAGCTAAGTGGATTTTAACCTTAAGAATAAAAAAGAGTCAAAGTCCTTACCTAGAAATTCGTTGGCGTTCACCCATGGTCCTCTGAGGCCGTTGCCGGAAACCACCTTCGACCACCGCGAGCTTTCATCTACGCCGCAAGCTCTAATCCTCTTCTTCCATTGTTGTTAGAGCGACCGCACCTCCCTTCAGCTTTAAACTAGATACGACGATGACTTTCTTCCATTCCTTCAAAGTTGCGTCGACGACCCCCCTCTCATGGCCGTGACGTCAGTTCCCTCATGCGAACTCTCCCCTCATTTTATCTCAAACCCTAACCTTATTTGTTTAACCTTATTGTTGAAATGAAATGAGTTTATTTTCCTTCATTCTCGTTCAGGATTTCATTCTCATTTAGGAGTAAAAGGGCTTTTGAATTAGAAGTGGTATGAGCCATAAAGTTTTAGATAATATTTAGATAAAATTAAGAAGTATTTTAACATAAATATACACTTAGCCTAGTGGTTTCCTTGGTAGAGGCTCTTCAGGAGCGCGAGTTTGATTCCCATCTATTGCATTTTCCATTCTTTTTGTAGTAGGATTAAAACGACTTTGAAAAAAAACAACTTTGGGTTCTTCAAACAAATAAAAATGAGCCTGAGCCAAAAAAAAAACAAATAAAAAAAACAAAAAATGAGCCTAATCCCAAAATTCAAACAAAAACGAGCCTAAGCCCAAAAACGAGCCCAAATGAAAAATGAGCCAATGGATTTAGGGTTCAGATTTTCCAAATAGGCCCAATAAAAACTAAATATATTTCCCTCTCAATAAAAAAATATTTTTGTAAAATAAATTTAAAATAAAAATATTTCATAACATATTTTATACTAAATTCGAAATAAATAATTTTTTTACATATGCATATTTATTTATTTATTTTATTTTATTATTTTTCTCAAATATTCTAAAATTTATTGTCAATTTTTAAACTAGAAATGATAAAATAATTTATATATATATATATATATATATATATATCTTAAAAAAATTATTATTATATCTCAAGATGAAAATATGATAGTAATATACCAAATTTTTCTTTATCTGTATATAAATTGTAGAATAAGTCTTGAATAATTTATTTGTTATGATCGAATTTTAAATTAAAATATGATAATAATATATCTAAGAAAATAATTTGTTTTCTCTCGTTTTTCTTTTATATATTTAAATAAAAACATTTTAATTGTAAATTCTACGCAATGAACTTGAGACGCATATGTATAGATTACATTATCTTATCGTGTTTGAAGAGTCGTATGAATTTAAGTGCAACCTACATTTATCTTAAACCTTGTGCATATGTGGGTTCAAAGTATTATTAAAAATTTTCTTTTAAATAAAGTGAATTTAAATTTATTATTTTCATATATTTAATTTAAATATTTTAATTTTAAATCTCAAGCAACGAACTTTAGATATATATGTATAGATTACTCTATCTTATTGTGTTTGAAGAGTCGTATGAGTTTAAGTGCAACTTACCTTTGTCCTAAACCTTGTGCATGTGTGGGTTCAAAGTATTACTAAAAATTTTCTTTTAAATAAACCGAATTTAAATTTATTATTTTCATATATTTAATTTAAATGTTTTAATTTTGAATCTCACGCAACGAACTTTAGATACATATGTATAGATTACTCTATCTTATCGTGTTTGAAGAGTCATATGGGTTAAGTGCAACTTACGTTTATCTTAAACCTTGTGCATATATGGGTTCAAAGTATTACTAAAATTTTATTTTAAATAAATTGAATTTAAATATATTATTTTCGTATATTTAATTTAAATATTTTAATTTTAAATCTCACGCAACGAACTTTAAATGTGTATGTATAGATTACTCTATCTTATGGTGTTTAAAGAATCATATGAGTTTAAGTGCAACCTACGTTCGTCTTAAACTTTGTGCATATGTGGACTCGGAAAATTTAAAAAGGAATATTTTCTACTATCTTTTTCCTTTTATAAAACTCATTCTTTCCAAAATATAATTGTCAATTTGAATGTTCCTTAAAAGTCTCTGCAACTTATTTTGAACTATTAAATATAGAACTACGTTGCCTTAAGTTTCTCATCGCATCCGGGAATACGTAGAAGGATAATTTAGATTTTTGTCATGCTATTATGTGTACATATTTAATTTGTTTTTCTCATGTGTAAATAAATATTTTTTGTACTACTTATTCACTATTGTCTAATTTTTTTCTGCATCATTTAGTTGTATGTTTGGACCTTTTCATTTGTTTAAATTTATGATCAATTAGTTGCACAATTTAGTAAAGGGTACCATTCTTTTGAATGGGTGAGTAAGGTGATAATACTTTCCTTATTCGTAATCGACTCCCAGACTTAGAATCTTTTTCAAAGTGTTTTTCCAACTTTTTTCCCTCTTGAAATAAATTAAAATTTTGGTGACGACTTCGCTTTTCTGAAAATAATCTCTTCTTCCCAGAACACTTTCTGTTCGCCGTTCGTCGTGATCCCGGTTATGACAAAAATTAAACATTTTTTTTAACAAGTTTATTAAAAGGGGTAGGTATAGAATTAAAATTTGTAAAAAATCTCTTATGAAAACTTGCTAAAGCTCCTTACCTTATTAGCATTTGTAGGCATAGGTCATTCTCTAAGTGTCTTAGCTTTTTCTTTATAAACACCAACTCTCTGAGAACTTACAATAAATTCTAAGAAGATAATTGATTCCATACAAAAAGTGCACTTTTCAAGATTAGCATGCAATTCATGATTTTGTAATGCAGTACACATAACACGTAAGTGATCTAAGTGTTCATGCATTGTCTTACTATATATTAAAATATCATTAAAATAGACAACAACAAATTTTCCAGTAAAAGCTCACAAGACATGATGCATTAATCTCATGAAGGTACTTGGTGCATTAGAAAGACCAAATGGCATGACAACTCACTTATATAACCCATATTTTGTTTTAAAAGCAGTCTTTCACTCATCACCCTCCTTCAAACGAATTTGGTGATATCCAATTTTAAATCAATTTTAGAGAACAAACAAAAGTCATACAGTTCATTTAGTAAATGATCTAATCTCGGAATAATCGATACTTTACCATAATCTTGTTGACAGTTCTATAGTCCATGCACATGCGCCAAGTCCCATCTTTCTTTGGTACCAAGGTAACAGGAATCGTACACAGACTAAGACTTTCTCTCACATAGTTTTTCTGCATTAACTCCTCAACTTGCCTTTGAATCTCCTTGGCCTCTTCAGGACTAGTTTTATAGGTTGGTCGATTTAGAATCGTAGCGTCGAAAATAAAATCAATTTAGTTTTCGATGTCTGTTATAGGAGGAAAATTTTTTGGTGGTTTTTTGAAATACACCATCAAATTATTGCAACAAAGATTCAACCACACTAGGAAAAGAAGAGTTATAATTGTTAGTAAAATAAATATCCGTATACATGATTACAAAAACTTATTCCTTTGCCCTCAAAACACTCTCGACCTTCCCTTTGTGAGAAAATACCCAAACCTTTTTTTCTTTATTTTTTTCTTTTTCTTTCTTTTTACTCTCACTATGTTTTTTTTTTAATTTCTCCTTTTTCTTCACTTTCAATTTTCTCTCTTTTCTCTTTCTTGATTTTCTAAGTTTTTTTCTCTTATTTTACATTCTTTTGAAATTTTTATTTGATCAAGATAAGCCTCAATAGGCCTTAATGAGGTCAATACAATTGTTCGATTACCTACTACAAGAGAATATTTATTTTTAAATCCATCGTGCATAACATTCTTATCGTATGGTCAAAGATGTCCTAACAATAAGTGTCCAACATGCATAAGAGCAACGTCACACAACGTCACATCCTTATAATTGTCTATAGAAAAGGACACCAAAACTTGCTTATTAACCCTTACATCTTTACAATCATTCATCTATTGCAGCTTATAAGGATTAAGATGCCTTTTAGTATACAAGTTTAATTTCTCCACTAGCAAGGTACTAGTAACGTTGGTGCAACTGTCACTATCTATAATCTTATTACACACCTTGTTGTTCACATGACAACTAGTATAAAAGATATGTTCCTTTTGCTCTAAATCTTCTTCATCCTTTGGTTGAATGCTCAATGCAAATCTTGTAACCAAGATGTCTCCATGCATAGTTCTGCTACCTCCACATCACTATTGTCCTTCAACTTTGACATTTCTTCTTCCTTCGAGCTCACACTCTCTACTTCGTCGTTGTCAAGAATGGTCACGGTCCTCGCTGGTTTGGACATTGAGAAGTAATATGTCCTAAACCTTGACATTTAAAGAAATAAATGTTGTTTGATTTATTAGAAGATTTAGTTTCAAATTTACCTTTGGAAATAAGTATTGCTAACTTTCCATGAGATTCCTCCTTTGGTTTATGACCTTCCTTCTTGTTGGACCAATTAGACTTACATGATGAACTAAAAACATATTTGTGAATGATCCTAGATTTAATTTATTTTTCTACTTGAATAGCTTTATGAACCAATTTCTCATCTCCACATAATGGTATAGTTCCACCACATCATCTATCTCTCTCTTTTTAGTCTTCCAATGAATCTTGCTGTACTGGCTTCTTTATCCTCCTCCGTATTAGCTCTTATCATGACGATTTCCATCTCTTTATAATAATCTTCAACACCCATGGTGCCTTGAGTAAGACTTTACAGTTTTTGATGCAAGTCCCTATGATAGTGACTTGCAAAAATCTTCTTCTCATGACTACTTTCATCTCTTTCCATGTTCGGATAGGTCTCTCTCCATACCTCCTCCTATTAAACACAAATTGATCCCACCAAATATTAGCATAATCATTAAAAGATACAGTGGTTAGTTTTACCTTTTTCTCCTCCGAGTAATTGTGACAATCAAACACATGCTCCACTTTTCTCTCTCACTCAAGATAAGTTTCAAGGTCATTCTTTCCTTGGAATGGTGGATGAGATAATTTAATACTCCCCAAGTTGTTATTTGTTTCTTCTCGATATTGTCTTCTATCTATAAAACTTTCACTGTCTAATTCTAAGTTCTTCCTCCAATCTGCTTCTTCATCATGGTGAAGTAATCTTTGTAACTACTTCGACGATAAACTTGAGACCTACTCCTTGACCAACCTTTCATATCCCCTAACCTCTTGTTCAACTATTGGAATTGATCTTGAACTAATTTTATGAATATTTTTATATCTGTTTTATTTTGATGGAGTTTACCACTCATGTTAGCAATGCTACAAATTGAAAAAATAAATAAATTAGTATAATTAAACCTCACCAATCACTCTCTTAGTATTTACCCTTAATATTGACGCTCTTCACTAATGTTTACACTCGAATTGAATTTTTCTATAATACTCTCACCAACTCTTGCTTTTTACCTCTCAATTCTCCTTATAAGCCCTTGAACCAAGAATTTCACAAGTTGATTTTTTCATATATAATGAAAGTGTTACGAATACACAAGATGAATAGTGTAAGAAATATTGGTCAAAGAAATAAGAAATCAAATACTGTATTGAATGAAGATTGATATATTTTTTTTATTAATTGTCTTGATTTATTTTTTGAATTTCTATCACAACTTCTTTTTTTCTCTTTTTTTGCTTCTTTTTTTTTTCAAATTGTTATCACAATTTTTTTTTCCTTTTTTTTTACTTATCTACGGGATATTTGGTAGACAAGAACTTTAATGCTATAAGAGACAAAGATATAGTTTTTTTAGAGAATTTATGGGGAAGGTAATGGAAAAAAAGAAGAAGCTAAAGTAAGAGATGAATGATAACAAGAAGGATAGTGGAAAACAAAAGGCACGAATAAAATAAAACAAGAGATAGATGACACCTGATTCCAAGAACTGAAGCTCTAGTGTCAAATGATATGATTCACCCTATGAGAATGAATAAAAATGCCGAAACAATAATAGAATGTCTTGAAAATCAGAATAGGATAAGATAAAAGAACTTGACACAAATCGCGACCTGCCGGAAAGTAGCAAAGTTATCAAGAGGAACGTGACCCTTATCGTGACTTGCTGGAAGAACCAACATTATCAATGATAGTTCTTTGTCCGACAACTAAGGAAGTCAACTCACACCGAGATGAAAATTCTCAAAGAAAAATATTGTTATTCATCAAAATTTATCTTTACACTGAATTTCTAACTCTTATCATATAAATAACCTAATCTAGTGAAAAGATAACAAATAAGAAATTCTCATTAGATTGCAATTTAATTTACAATCTAGTAAAAAGATAATAAATAAGAAATTCTAATTAGATTGTAATTTGAGTTGCAACTAATTTTAAACAAACAACTTGTAGATAAATATCAAATTCTAAAGCAATCTATAACAAATTATAAACTTTATTACTTAAGATCTTCGATAATATGACTACATAAATTAACTCATGTTGAAATTGGATTTAGATCCATGTAGTTCTTTTCTTGAAATCCTTGATAAGATTTTAAAGTACTTATTTCATACGTTTGATCCTATTTCTTATCATAAAACCTTTCATTCTTTATAAAAAAAAATTAAATGATCTTTTTTGCGTAATGTAATACTTAAGTGCACCTCAAGAAGGTTCATAAAATTTTTTATAAAAAAATTCATTAAACACTTCATTAAAATTGATAAAATACATTTCATAAAGTTTTTTTTATAACATACTATATAATATATTTCATAAAAATAATCATAAGTTACTTCATAAACCTTTACAAAAAAAATTTAATACACAAAATCTCTTTTATATATTAAACACTATGCTAATGAAATGGCAACCTCAATTCGTTCAATAGATTTGAATTTCGACTATGCTAATGAAATGGTAACCTCAATTCTTTCAATAGATTTGAATTTGTGCATCGAATGGCTAAAGAGACCAGTTTAATACAAATGTGCTATAAAAAGTTAAATTTTTAATAGAAAATTTTTGGTTAAGAAATTAATAAATAATTTATTGTTAAAAAATAAATAAAAATTGTATTAAAATACGAAAAGAGTGTGTCAATATATAATACTTTAATAAATGTTTTTTATTTTTAACTTTTAACCAATATTATTAGGACACTTTAATATTTCATGCGTTTGAATTTATTCACAATATTTTATTGCACTTCTTATACTTAAAAAGCATTCCAAAATTAAGATTCTATAAATCATCTATACAAAATAAATGCTTCGCTCACGACAAGTTTTTTCGGAGAAATCCTTCAATGTTGACATAGGTAAGGAGAAAAAGCTACGGAAAGAACACAACATAAAAAAATAAATAAAAATCAAAGATTACATATATCTAATGCAAGGACATTTGGATCTTTTCATAGCATAGGTACAAATTGTAACAAAGGGATGTAAATTTGGCTGAGTTCTCTTCTTGAAAGAACTGTTAGCTTTTATCGATGTGGGTTTTTGGATGCATTTGGGTTCTGAATTTGAAAAATATTCTCCAACATATCAATCTTAAATTAATCTATTTATATTCTAAATTTTTGTGACTAACTATATAAAATAAAAAATAGCAATTAATTTATATAATATTAATTAATTATTATTTTTATAATAATTAATTGTTGATAATATATATAACTGAATAATCATTATTGTTTATAGTTAACCTAATTTTAAAACATAATTGATTATCATATATTGATATTTAATTATTAAAATAAATTTTGAACGAAAATAGATAAAATATTGTGTTGGTGTTGGAAAATGGGGAGTCTTTTTTAATTGACGCAATGTGAAGGGTGAGTAAACAGTTCCTCTAAGGAGGCAATATGGGTTATTAGAATATCAAGTTTGTATACTGTCTTGGTTTGTGTTGAAGGAGGAGTTTAGCAATCTAAGTTGCTCCCCTTTCTTTCTCTAGACTTAGGCTCGGCATATTATATAATATATGAAAATAAGTCCAGTATTTTAGAATTTCAGTATAACTTCAGTTTTGAAAAATAAGATAGAATTGACTTAATTTGTATTTTTTAGAATATATTTATATTTAGAAAAAGAAATAATAATACCCATAACGATAATAAGATTAACAAGAAGAATAGTTACCATGTTAGTATATATATAATCAAAATTTGTTAAATAATAAATTTTAACATTTATATTAAATTAATAATTTTATATAAAATATAATATTTATTTATTTAACTATTGAATTATATTATATTATTTTTATAATATTTTATATTAAGTTTTAAAAATTTAAAAATATGTAAATATACTATTTAATTATTAATATTTATATATATTTAAATAATATATAAACTATTAAAATAAAGTTATGAGATGAAGTATGTAATAATTTTTGTTTTTATAAAATTTTATATACATGATTTATTTGATAATAATTTTTAAATTATTAATTAAATTAATAAATTTTACATTTTATATAAATTTATTAAATTAATATAAATATTAAAATTTATATCTTATCGATAAATTTTAATTCATATATATATATATATATATATATTTAAATTAATAATTTCTCTTCTAAATATTCATTATGTTACATATCTCATAATTTTATTTACTTTTTATCTATTTATTTATTTATTTTATTAAATTCAAAATTATATGTTTACATTTATTTTAATGTATATTTATATTTTATTTTTAAGTAAATATTTTTAATGTATGTATAATAGTTTTAAATATTATGTATTTTTTGAACTATAAAAGTACACAGTGTATCAACGTGCTGTCTTACATAATTAAATAAAGAGGTCCAAATCCTACTTCCAAAATAATTAATATTAAGTTCTTATAATTATTTAAAAAAATTTAGCACTCGATCTTACATTTAAACTATTAAAATAAATAATATCAAATGCGGTATTATTTTTTTTACATAAATATGATCAATAAATAATAGTTACATCAATATTGAAATTGTAAAAAAATAAATTATGCATTGCATAGGTTACTAACTATTTATTCTATAATATCAATGTCTAAATAAAATTCTAATTTAAAAATATAATAATTTACATTCATTTTTATCTTAAATTTTAATTTATTAAATTTATCTATAAGAATGTTAACGTATTCAAATGAATATTAAATTAAATTCTTAATATTATAATAAATGTTGTTGTTATCTTTACATTCCATTGAAATACTATATGAAATTCTAAATTAAATTTATTTACTATTAAATTTTAAATTTAAACTATTAAAATAAATAACATGAAGTATGATATTAAATTATCTTTAAATAGTTGTTACTAATTTACATTATTTTATATATTTAAATATTGATTTATTAAAAATAACTATTTATATTAATTTTATTTACTAATAAAATACTGCATTCTTATCTTAAAGAGGGACTTGTTTTAAAATTTACTATTTACTGAAATTATACTGTATATTTATTAAAAATGAGATTTAAATATGTGTAATTTATAATGGAAACTTACAGCTTTATATGTTATTAGTTAATTAATAACTAGCAAGTTCTAATCTGAATCATTTATTAAAATCGTAACAAAACTATTTTTAACTTTCTTAAACTTGTACCGTTTTTACATTAAAAAATTCTATTTTTTTTTTAAAAAAAACCTGTACCGATTTTTACATTAAAAAAATTATCTCTTTAACTGATAATATATAATGATCTAAATTTAAACTGATACTTTTGCATATTCATGTAAGTTGAATCTTATATTTTTATATTATATATTCTATTATTTTAAATTTCATCTTGTTTTATTTATTTATGGTTAATTTATATAATAGATGATAATATTATAATACAATTTTTTATTATTAAATAAACTTTTATTGATGAACGTTAAATAATTTGAATGTGCATTTTTTTATACAATATAAAAAATGATGAAATTCAAATCTACCTCCTTCGGTACAATTTTTAATTTTTTTTATTATTAAACTAATTTTAATGATTTACGTGCATTCTATTTAATATTACATTGTTTTATATTTTAATAATTTAAAAAATAAATTAATAAATCAAATAACATTAAAAAATTTATATGTGTATATAAATGATAAAAATGAGTTTAAAAATATTAATCAATAATAAAGTAAATTTTTAAAATAAAAATAGTAATTATTTTAATCTATAAAAATTAGATATTCATCATTCAATTTTTAAAAGACTAAAGTTACCACTATCATTCTTGAAAAAATAATTATTTTAATTTTGTAATAATTAAAAGGATTATTTTTTATTTTTAAAAAACAAAATATAATTTACTATTCATTTTTTGAAAAAAAAAAAAAATTAATTTTATCTCTCTTAAATTAACACAACCGAAACAAATCTTTCAGAAGTTAACATAAGTATTTAATCAAATAAAGATAGAAGTTCTGAGAAATTTATAAATCCTACATTTTGAATAAATTTCACTCAAATTAAAACTAGAAAATGTTAATTCTTAAATTATTTTTTTAGACTGAAATTCTAAGTTTATCCTTGAAAAGTTCAACATGTGACACATTATTCTCTAGTAATGTTAAAATTTCAGATGGCGTCTCAAGAATCAAAATATTAGTAATATTTTTTTAAAAGTCATAAATAGTAATATTAATCTTTAATTACGAATATTTCATTAATTCCTGAAAAAATCAATAACCTTTATAATTTGTAAAGATTAAGATGATTTTTTTTTTTAAATTGATGTGTCTCAATAATTTTTTAGAAATAAATTAAATTATAGAAACATTAATTTTTTCATTTTAACAGATTTAAATAAAATGTCTAAATTAGTGTAACATTTAAGAAACAATATTTATTGATGGATAAAACTATTATCTACTATTTAAAAAACTATAGAATAAAAAATAGGAAATATAACAAAAATAACAAAAAGTTTGTTTGTGGTTAGTAAAAAATAACATAATTTCTTATGCACATAAAAATAAATTTACCGTATAATCTATGTTAAAAATGATTCAAATAAAATCGTGAAGTTAATTGATAGTAAGGTGTATAAATTTTTTCTATCCTTTTTATAATTAGGTTATGTTACCGTGTATTAATTTTTGATTATATTATAAAAAAAAGATAAATTTAAGTATAAAAATTATTAGAGTTATTTAGGTGAATAATAATTTATCTCTTTAAAAATATACTTTTAATATCTCTGGTATCCATATATATATATATATATATATATATATATATATATATAAAATTCTGCGTGTATTATTAAAGGTTAATATCATTAACCTTAATTTTTTCATGGATAAATTGAGGGCATTTCATTTTCAGTGACATAATAAAAACAATTTCTATAAATAAAAACTAGAGAATCTATACCTGTGAAAATAAAAAGCAACTAAACATGTCTAGTTACTATACGTCCCATGGATAGCGAACCAAACGGAATTTTGGCCTGTACAAGTTACAAAATAGGCATCGTACTATTTGATATGGATATTTTTAAGAAATTAATAATTATAAATTAATTTGTATCATTTTTAAAATACATTCAATCAATTTTAAATTTCAAAAAATAATAATAAAATTTTCATATTTTTATTTTATGAATCATACTGATCCTTTAGCTTCATTATTTTTCTAGATACATTAATTTTTTTTAAAACTAATATAATTTTAAGAACTAATTTTACATATTTTAAAACAATTAGAATTAATTTCATCCTTTAAATATATTTCTTAATAAAATATATCTTTATAAAAAATAAAATTATATAATTATTATGAAGCTAAAAAAATAACTATACTGAAAATTATTTTTAAAAGTAAACATATTAAACACATTCTTAAGGAACGTATCTTAAGGAACAAAATAATTGTACGCACTAAACGCCCTAAATACAAAAGAGCGAAAATTCATTTGGTTGAATTTCCAACCAAAAGGGCGTTTCCTTAAAATTTTCCTGGCAACCAAACAAGTCACTCTTTCTTTATTTTGAAGAACCAAACAACTCGAATATTTGCTAGCTTTTTGTCCCCCCTTCTTCCTTTTCTTTATTAAAGTCTCATCTTTTTTATTTTTTAAATACTATCATTGTGTATGCACCCTTGAATTCTCTCTTTCAAGAATTCACAATTTTTGGTTACAAATCTCATCTTTGACTTGTGTAAATGCATTATGTAGATAGGTTCTACCTTTGGTCTTTGGCGTGCATGGGGTGAGTTCTTTGCTCTCTTTGTTGCTTGTCCTTGTTTGGTAACTTAGAAAAATAAGTACTTAATTTTCCATTTGAATTTAACTTTTACTGTTCTGCTTATTACTTAATCCGAAAGGATATAATCAAACAACTGTTATAGATATATTATTAATAATTGTATAATTTTTGCTACCTTAGCTTTCAGTGCAAGTAATATAAGCCACCATTTGAATAGTGATGGCAAATGAACTTAGAATATGGGAGTTAAGGTGATGTTGTTGCTTTTGTAGTTCTGGAATTTCAAGACTAAGAAATTTGAAATTTTTGTTGCTTTGCATCTCTATACCTTTCTGGGTATGTTATGGTCACTCTCTCTAGTTTGGTCTACTTTTTAATCACGTTTAGGAATCTTTGCTTGTACTTGCTTGGTTTTTAAGCAAGCATAAGATATGGTCAACAGGGTAACAGGATGAGGCTTTATTGTTTTGTCATTCTTTCATTGGATTCTTTGGAAATTAGTATAAGATATATACACAATTTGCTTCTGTTATGGGGTTTCATTTAGGAGATATGTATTCAAGGTGTTGCTTGTTAGCACCATTGGGTAGATGCTTTGGGGAGAAACCCTGCTGTTCCTCAATTTTGCTTTTTTGTGGTGCCTGGTTTCGTGCTCTTGTGCTTTCTGCCATGGATAAGTTAAAGCTCAAATGCAAGGGGATTTTCTGTGTAAGAGAGATTCATTCTATGCTATTTTTTTCCAGGAAAATTATTGTTGTATTAGCTTCAGACATCTTTTCCTTTTTTTTTTCTTTTAATTCCATTTATTGGAGAAAGGAAGAAGGGTTTAATTATTGACATGATTGCATAATTTTGGGCCCTTAGGGCTGGTAACATCCTTCATTGCTTCTATCTTGCTGTCAAAGTGCATTTTTTTTGTTGATTCCAATCTAAACACATATTGTTAGGCTTTTATTTTTCCTTTTTGTTTCCCTTGATGTCATGTTAAAACAGTTGCTACATCACTAACAGTGTGCGATAGCAATTTATTCTAGATTGGGAAATGAGTATGATATACATACCAGGTGTATACACCTAGTGAATGTTAGGAATAGAAAAGAGAATAGAAAAGAGAATAGTAAAAGATGTGATAGGGTGATAGAAAGAGCGATAAAAAGAAAAATGAGGTAAAGAGAGGTGAAATATTATACAAGTGTATGAATATCATTGTTCTAAATTTGCATTTACTAGAGTGCTTGTATATATCTATAACAGTGAGTCTTGTGGCTGTTCTAGGCACAGGTTTGTTTCAATTTATTTTTTGTTCATATGTAATCAGTTAATTGAAAATTCAAATGAGAGGAAATATGCAAAACTAGGGTGCTGGTTTTAACTTGATGACTGTATTTAAGTTTTGAGATCATTCTTCCAGAATCTTTGGTTTTATGAATAATCATGTATTTGTGTAGCATAATTTTCCTTTGTAGACATTGACTCTAAACAAAAAAATAAATTATAAACCTGTTAATGGAGGAAAACATAAAAGTTAGGATAATGCACTATTGATCTGAGAAAGCCTCCAACACAAATATATTTAAAGAAAAGAAAATTATAGGCGAACATACCAAGAAAGTAGGCTATTACATCTCTCTCTGTTGTATTTTACCTTTCAATGTATTGTTTAGGTCTAATAAAAATTATACTTGCAGTTGCTTATTAACAGTGTCATCTTTTATTCAAGCTGGTAGACTGAAATTGTTAATAGTTGGTGTTAATCATACTTATGGTTTAACCTGCATTGTATCAGAACATAGGTTGTCTTGGATGCTGCAAAAAAACCTCAGGGATTGTTTCGATGGACGATGCATCTAAAGGACTAAGAACTCAATGTCAAACAGCAACTAAAGAGGATGGATCAGAATATTTATGGAGCAGCAGCACTTTCGAATTGGATCATAGTGCAGCTCAGTCACGGAGAAGCATCTCATCAACTGGAATATCAAATAATCCTTCTGATCCTCAAAGTAGTTCTGGCAGTCAAAGTGATCCTCATGAATTTGTCAACCATGGTAAGTTTGCTGTCATATGTTTTTTATCTGTTGGTTCTCTGCTGTGAAAATAGACTTGCTTGTTTGTTAATAGAGTTAGGGTGTGTTTCGGTAGACAATTTAATTAAGCACTTATTTGATAAATTCTTATTATATACGAGGGCTTATACCATAAATTTGACCATAAAACTTAAAGAGCTTATTTTGATAAACTATTCCAGGAAGCTTATTAAAGTAAACTAAAAAGAGCTTGAGAGAGTCATAAGCTATTTTCATAAGCTCGATAAGGTCCTCCAAACATCCCCTTATTCGGGACTTATATGTGCTTTCCTAACTGTCAGTTGTGTTAAGATTTTCATGCAAAATTTAAACCAAACTCCTTGAACCTCAAGGAACAGTTACAGTTTAACATGCTAGGAATAGCTTGAATCCATCTTCTTATGCCTGTTCTGAATGCAGCTTCCCTTTACATTTTTATTATTTTTCCTTTCATGCTCTTATTGAAAAAAAATAAAAAGAGAAAGAGGAAAAAATGTTCCTCTCTCCTCAGGTGCAGCATTGCAGGAGGATTCATGCATGGAAAGTTAATTGATCACCCAGCAACTGAAATTCTTATTATAATATAACTTTCCTTTTTTATCTTTTGCAAACTGTTATTTCTTTAATCTTGATGTAGTATTGTTGTCACCTTAGTTATGTGTAATTACTATTTCTGGAACTTACTATTAATAACTAGTATTTAGGATTTTTGTTGCACTGTATGCATAATTCTTGATTTTTGTTTCATAGGAAATGACAGAAAAGTTTGATCTATGCAGGGTTTCTTCTCTGGAACCAAATAAGGCAACAATGGGTTGGAAATAAAAGGTCTGAGAATCTGCAAGAAGTTCGAGAACCAAGAATAAGGTAAACAAATATATGCATTCTGCGATGTGGTCTTTAAGTGTTGAGCTGCAATATGAATATCTTACAAAGGAAAAAACATTGCATTCTCTTTCCTATAAAGTATATTTAAGCTGTTGAGGAATAAAACTTGTTGTCGCTCATTACTTCAATGTATAATCTGCACTCTACACTAACTAGCATTAGATCATTGTTGGCTTTTATGTTAGTTTCAACTTTCATGTGTAAGTTTTCCCCTCCATGGAAGAAGCGCCCATCTCTGCTGACAATATTATTATTGATTGTATGAGTGGGAGCATTTTTTAGCTGTCTAGCTGGTGCTTATTTTCACATTGATCAAGATTTTACACTCTACATGGCACAAGTCTTAACAGTAAAGAAACTCTTTTAATTTTTTTCTTTATATTTTCAACTTGGAATTGTTTTTTTTCCCTTTTTTGGGCTTATAAATTTGTCATAAAAACTGCACTGTTGAGCATGAGCTTGAGGAGCATTCTTGTTACATGGAATAAGATAGTTCAAGAGGCAGGAAAGTTGGAACTAGTGTCAGGCTATAGTATTCACTTCAAAGTTTTATTATTATTATTATTATTATTATTATTATTATTATTATTATTATTATTATTATTATTATTATTATTTTATTATTATTATTGAGGTGTTTGTTAACCTCTAATTCTGAACTTATGTTACAGTTCCATTGCCACCTACGACAGTCTACTTGGGAACAACAAGCCCTTTCCCCAACCCATACCTCTAAGAGTATGATGTTCTGAACTTAGTTCTTATTTTATTGATATTCTAGTAACATATCACTTATTCAAATAAAAGGGGTGGCTTAGTTCACAAGGCTCTCACCTTTTTCTTAACATATCACTCACTAATTTTAATATTTTTTGTAATAGGAAATGGTTGACTTTCTTGTTGATATTTGGGAGCAAGACGGTCTCTATGACTGATCAAACAAAATAGAGATATTTTTTGTTTCCAAGGATTATAGAGGATAGTTGAGGTGGAATTTGTTTGTTCTCCTATTGGATAGCTTTGGATGGAGCAAGACTTACAACTTTTCTTTTTACATATCCTCTTTTCTAATTATGAATCCATTAAATCAGTTTAATTGTATAATTCTTCCTTATTTTTAATCATCTGCTGCAAAGGGATAGTTTCAATTCAAGCTTCAGCTGCTGCAAGCTTCTAGGCTAAATGCTGGTTGATATTTGTGAGACGATGTTTCTTCTTGTCAATATTCACTAGTGACTAGAGAAGAGAAAGTGATAAATATGATAAAAAAAAATGACAAATGAAAAGAAGGGTAAAAGGAGAATATACAAAATGGTGTATGTGTGTAACCTCCTCAATTATGATATGATCCACACATTGCTGCAATAAGACCACTCTCAAAATTGTGTCATTGATGAGTGAGAAAATTCCCAAAATTGTTGTGTTTCCAATATGGACCAGAGCTTCAATCCCTCTTGCCCAAGAATTGCTCTGCCTTGATCAGGGTCTTTCAGTTTTTAATGTGTGAAAAACAGTCCTTTCGTCAAAGGAAATAATGAATCAAATGTCATTTATGTAATATAAATTTTGTCTAATTTTTAATGAGTAAATTAACGGATGAATTACTTTGTATACTTTGAAAATCTTAAAAACTAAAACATTCTCTTTACAACTAAAAGTTTAAATTACACGATTCAAATTTTAGGGGGTTAATTTCAATTTGCCTCTTAAAATGATCAAAATTTTATGAAGATACCAAGATAGACTGGAAAGTAAGACTGATCAAAGTCATTAAAATTGGTTTAACATGAATAATTGGAGATTAGAATGGTTAATATGATATAAATAGAGTATTTTTGGGTAAAGTTAAATGAAGAGAGATTTCATCTTCTCTAACGCTAAGGTGTATAAAGCTTCTATTTCTTTAGGACATTAAATTTTGGTGGGTGAGATAAAATGGTTATACATGATAGAAGTAGACAAATGAGATCCATTAAGGTAGTGTAGGCACTATCTAATAAAAACAATTTTCATTTTATCAACTAACTTTTAACACTTAAAAACCAGAAACTCTAGTCATTCATTCTTGAGAAATCTTCTCCATAAATTTGGAGTATCATAATTTATAAATCAATAATTTTAAGAGGGGGAATCTTTACTAAATCACCCCTAGAGCAAAGTCTTCAGTGAACCACCCTTGATAATGCGTAAGTACTCAAAGCCAAATTTATTCAAAACGTTTGTGTATGACAATGGTGATGGAGTAATAATGCAATGATCGTTGAACAACCGTGTGAAATTCTTACTAAAATCACATTGATATACTTGGTCATGTATGGTCGATTCTATAAAACAAGCATTAAGATAGCTACGTTAAGTTTTCAGTTTTTCTTGTGCTTTCTCACTGAATTCTTTTAATTTCATTCATTCTATGTTTGATTTCGTCGGTGATAATCTAGTCAAGCAACCCCATGCTCCATCTATATTTACTGATTCTAAATTATTATCATATTTTTAGACTATTTTTATTTTTTTGAACTTTATAATATTTTTTAAAAACTTGTAAATCCATTTATGGAGTTGTAATACCAACGTTGGATCAAGGTGCCCTTTTGTTTGATTATTAAATTTCTCTTGAATATTTTATATTCTATGAGCTTTAAGATTAAGGGAGATGTTTGCGGGGTCATGGACCCTAATATCTTTTTTAACTAAATTTTTTTCCTACACAGAACTAGAAATTAAATCTTAATATACTTAAAACACTTAATTATCCACCATGTGTTGCAAACTTTATTAATTACAATTATAGTAGCTCATTTTAACATGCTCAATTAAAAACGAAGACAAAAGTGCAAAAAAGAAAAAATTGCACACAAATACCCCTCCCCCTCCTCTTTCAAAACAAAAATTTCTGTCCACATACTATATATTTCTTTATCTACATGATTATTCGGTAAGTTTATTCCATAACATTAAGAAGAGTTAGTAAATTATCTATTAGTATAGACCTTAAAGTATAGATCAATTAATTTTTGTTAGACAAAGTTTATACTAATAAAATTTATTTTTGATAAATTTTTATTTATTAGCAAATGAAATTTTTTGTAGTGAAAAAAAAAATTGGACTGGATGCATTTTAAAAATAAATAAATATTATTTCAAAAGTAAAAATATAAGGCAGTGTATATTTGGTGAGATAGATCCGAATACTGTCCTAATGTATATTCGGTGAGATAGATACGAATACTGTCCTTATCCAACGTTTTCTCGTCAATACTTGTATCATAAAGTTAAAATAAAATATGTTTGTATTAACAAAATGATTTGGTTTTTATTTAAGTTTATTTTCTTGAGGTTTTTCTACCTTCATATTTTAATATATTATTTGATTTAAAATATAGCTTGATATATAATTTATTTAAATTAAGAAAAAAAATGGGCAAGGTGGGAACTTGCTCCAATAATAGAGAGAGAGAGAAAAAAAAAGTAGGGAGTGGAGACGGTAGAATTAGTAAGTTCAATAACAGTTTGAGACCCAAAATAGGAAAAAAAATAGTATATATAATATGGTTAGCATCTTAAAGATACATTGTAGATTTTATAAGATCTTGAGTTGTTTTTATGATAGCTTCAATGGTTAAAGATCATATGTGGGTTATATGATTAATAAACTTATACTTTATAAGGGAAAATAGATAGTCTTGATTTAAAATAATTAATGATTTTTAGTATTTTAGGATAATCACATGAAAATTACTTGTTCTTATTTCTCATAGATAAATTAAGAATATTATCGAAATATATTAATAATATAAAAATTAATTTTTACATTATCATTTAATCATAAATTAGAATATAATTATAATTTATTAATTTTTTATCATATATAATTTTTAATTAATTAATAGTATAACTTTTTTACTGTAAACAATATATTCAAACTAAAATAATAAATTAAATATCAAACTGAATCTGATTTTTGTACAATATATTTTATTTTCTGTATTTTAATTTTTAAATAAAATTTCAACGACTCTTTTAAATTTTATTTTGTGCTCACATTCAATAGATGATCATGGAAAGATAATTGCTCACAAGATGGAAATATATAAGGTTATGATAGGTTTTTTTATTTGTTTAAAATTTTTTAGATTTAATTATAAATTTATTATTTGTTATAAATTTTTTTATTGTCAAAATCTAGTCTATTTAAGGTCTATTAAATTTACAAAATTATTTAAAATTTATAATATAAAAAAATATTATTTTTATCTTTTATTTTGTAAATGTATTTTATTTTTCAAAATTTATACTACTAATATTTATTTTTATATTTTATCATTTATTTAAATAACTGAAAAAAATTTCTTTCATTTCTATTATATTTTTATTCATTTATTTAAATAATTTATTTTTTCATCTCACTTTTATTTTATTTTTTATTTATTTATTTTTTGATTTTATTTTTTCAGTCTATTTTTAAAATAATACAAACTAAAAATTAATCTCAGAGCCTAAATAATTGTGGAACAATACATTATCCCATAACGGTGCGCAGTGATACAGAGTTCATGTGGCACTGGCATGAGATTGTTCAGTCTCGTGAGTTTGTGCTTTTTTAAATAACTTTTTAAAAAATAATTGTAATTTAAATTTAATATATTATATAAATAAAATAATATTTTAATTTTACTTTATAATTTTATATTTTTAATTTATTATTTAATATTATAAAATATTTATTATTTATAATAAAATATTTTACAATATTAAATAATAATAAAATGCATCTAAATTTAAAAGTTAAATCAAACTAGCATTTGATTTAAGAAATGTCGTTTGAAGAATAAAAATTATAAATAAAATCAAAATGAAGTATATGAGAATTTTCGTGATTTATTAAGAACAAAAGAAATTTTTAAAAGCTTTTTTATTGAAGATAATTTTATTGGAATCGGATAGAATTATTATAAATGTTGATTTTTTTAAAAAATATAGCTGCATATTTAAGATTTAAATTTAAAATTATTAGTTTAAATGAATTAAATTTCTGTGAATTAATTCATATAAATAATAAAAGAAGACTTTTTATTTAAAATAAAAATTTAAATTTAATATATAAAAATATATATGACATCGGAATATAATAGGTTGAGATAGCATTTTTTTCAGTCTGATTTTTTAATACGTTAACGCCGTGTAAGATTAAAATTAGCAGAGTAATATTATATTCATTCGCTGATAGTGTCCACGTCACGTTCTTATGTAAAATAATGATTTTAATATGCATGACATTGTGTTTCATAAGAAATATGAGATGATACAAATAATTTAAGCAACTATGTTTGGTAATTGAAATGGTGTAAATACGATATTAAATTGACATTTAATTGTTTTTATTATAAAAAATGATTCAAATAATTTTAAATTTGGCGTAAGAAGCAATGGAGGGTTATGTTGGTTACCAGGAAGCAAGAGTCAAACACGGTAAGTGGGAAGAAAGACAAAATAAACATACTGCCCTCCAATTCGGACCTATATAATATGAACGCTCATTGCTCACATCACAAACATAAACCAATACATTTCACGATTTGCATGTGCTTCTATATAATATAAGGTGGTTAGTTAGTGATAAATGATTTTATCTAACATAGAATAAAGATAGGTTTAGTGATATTTCATAAATTGTTATCATATGACAATTTATATATGTTATAAATTTAACTATAAAATTTATTAAAAGAAATTTATTTTGATATAAAGTTTATATGTAGATAAATTACTATTGAAATAAAAAAATCTCTATAACGTAAATTCTTTGTGGTATGGTTATTTAAGAGCATTTATAATAGAACAATTTATATGAATCGTTTAAATATACTTTTTTGGATTTTGCAATACATTATCTTTCTTTATTTTATACATTTTTATTAAGTAACTTATTTTTTAATTAAATAACTTAAAATAATTTTAAAATAGTTAAACTAACTATTCTATATTTATTATTTTATTTTAATTTAATTTTAAATTTAAATTAATATATATATATATATATATATATATATATATATATTATATTCTAAGTTTATAACCATACTATTACAGTCATGCTAACTTAATCATCATGATTAATTCTTTCATGGTGAGCAAGATGATATTACTACATCTAATTAATATACTTTTAAAAATTTTATTTTCTATATAACTATTCAATGATTCAATATTAATATTTAATTTATTTTTTTATTTTTTAGTCTAATTTTTAAAGTTTAATCTTTGTAAATAGCATTTATTTTTTATTGAAAAAACTTTTTTACTAAACCAAAAGTTATTTACAGTAAATAAAGAATATAGATGTATGAAACAAAATATACTTATATATATATATATTTATTAATATTGAGAAATATTTTTTAATAATTACTATATAAAAAAATTAGTATTAATAAATAATTTATGACATAAAACATGCCATATATATATATATATATATATATATATAGAGGTTTAATTACAAATTTAATTTATCATTATTTTTATGATGATAAATCTATGATTAATTTAAGATCTAATTTGTCCTATATATCATATTATATTTTGTCAATCTAAAATCTATCATTTTTATAGATTCAAACTAATCTCTTGAAAAGCCATTGAGAATTAAAGTTTCAAATTTTTAATATAAGCTCAAATTTTTTTTATATATATAAGTAATTAATTCAAACTATTTCAACTAACATTCTAATCAACATGATTTTATGGAACATGATTAAATCTAACTAGAGAAGCTTTGATTACAATGAGATTACCACTTGTTATTGGAAGTCAACTTATTACACTTATCTCCAAGACTTAAAAGAGTGTATTCTTTGTTTCCAAGTAAATCAATTCTAGAATTTTCAACTACTACACATGTATGGCTATGCAAGATGCTTCCTCCAAAACATTCTAGTATCCATCAATTACACACCAGGATTGATAGTGTCATTGTTAAAAATTTATATTTACAAAATCTCTATTTCTCATTACATGCTATATAGACACAAGTACATCAAGGTCACGTCAACCATCTAGGCATAAACCTACCAAGTTTTTACTAATCACATAAGTATAAGCCCACCAAATTTACATACATTGTATAAGTGCAAGTTTACATAATTCATGCAAGTCACATAGGCATGAATCCACACATTTCATATAAGCCACAGACATTATTTCACATAACTCGCATAATTAAAATAAGACACATCAATAAAACTCATATAATAGATCCACATAATACACACAATTCATACAAACATAAACTCTCATGACATATTGCAATCATAAATCTCATACATTAAGATTAGAATTTTATGTTACATCCTTACTTCAATATCCTAGGTATTATATTAAAGGTCATATTAACCACTAATTAAAGTTTATTTGTCTAACTCTTTCTTGAAAATTCAATCTGAACCATTGGCTTCTCAATTCTTATTTGTCTTTAACTTGATTAACCATCATCAATTTTATTATTTAATATTCGATCATATTACTTAGGAATAAATTTAATTAGATAATTTATTAGTAAAATTTATCTTTCAACTCTTATTCTATTAAAAGTGCTTATCTAACTACTTAACATTTTACTAACACCTGTTTTATGCAACTAACTCTTATTATTGAATTAAAATTAAATTTTTATACGTAGGTTCCTTAACATAAGAAATATATCATCTAAAAAAAGTTGGTTACCTGAGACGAAAGAGTTTTGTGTTTGAGTGTTATGTAGCTGAAAATGAGGAGCTTGCATTTGAGAATGATGAACAACTAAGGTTGAGGATCCTTGCATTAGAATACAAATAACAACTGAGATTGAGGAGTCTTTATATTTAAGGATGATGAACAACTAAGACTAAGGATCCTTGCATCTAAGGATAAATGGAAGTTAAGGAAAAGGAACCTTTACAATTGATGATAATGGAAAACTAAGGTTGAGGAGTCTTGTAGTTGAGAATAATGCAAGCTGAAGTTGTGGAAGGTTACATCTATGGAGGCTTGGCACTTCGATGCCAATGAGTCTTTCTTCCAAGGAGGCTAATCAATCTAAGGTTAAGGATCCTTACGTTTGAGAAGGCTCATATACTGAGTTAAGGATGCCTAACATAAATTTTTTATTTATAATGATTTTAGACTTTATTTCGATCATTTTTTTCCTCACTTAAATGGTAGTTAAACAATATAAATTTTTCAGTAAAAACCTTTAATATGTTTACTTTTAAAATATAATTTTTCAAAAATTTATAGTGTTTAAGTATGTTAAAATTAAGACTTTTTCAATCAATGTTAGTTTTAAACACAAATTTTAAAAATTACCAAAAATTGCACCAAATAAATTAAGACATGAAATTTACAAGCAACCTACACACCTATACGGGTACACAATTTCTACTCAAAACTACAACCATACAATGAAAAATTCAACCAAATGGATGCTTCAGATTTTCAACACAACAAATCTACAAAACACAAATTGTAATATTTTTAAGAACAAAATTAAATCTCCCCATGTCCATATGCTAGGAAAGGAATTACAATTAATTTAACTTTAAAGTCTCATTTTCTTCTTCCTTATCTCAAGTTGGCTCAGTCAATCTCCATCTTATAGATGTTTATTTGACTTGAAAATAATTCTTCCTCATAGTTGAGGATCCAAATTCTTAAAAAGGTAAGGTTGGATTTTCATTCTCATAGTTGTTTATGGGTTATTGGGTTGGTTGATGTCTTGCTTTGTCTCTAAACTTACTCGTACACGACAAGAGAAAAAGGCAATATGTGGCTATTTTTTCTCGTTTGTGATGGATCAAAACGTCACAAACAAGTTTGCAACAGTTAAAAAATTGTCATAATTTCCATTGTTAGGAGGGATTCCGTAATAGTTTCAAAAGGCCATTGTCACAGTTATCACAAACAACCTATAATGATTTGAACCACTAATAGAATCATTGTAACAACTAGAAAAATTTTGTAGCAATTTATATTTATTTTCAACGATAGTATGAAATATATATATATATATATATATATATATATATATATATGATATTTACATAAAATCGTCAATATATCTTTGTAACAGTTTACAATTGCTAGTATAACTGTCATTTATGTCACATTTTTGTGTGGTGACCTTTATAGCTATAAGAAAGTATTTTTTATGATCTATATTTTAAATCATTGTAAAATATAAATGAATTCATTATTTTATTTTAAATTTCATTATTTTTGTTAATTTGTTTTTATTTTATTTATCCTAAATTTTTGCTGGCCAATTTATACATAAAGTAATGATCAAATCTAAATAAAAGAATAATATAAATAAAATCTATACATTATTTAAAAAAATAGCATATTTTATGAAAAGTTTTTTTATCAAGATAAATAAAAATTAAAACTTATGATCATGTGCAAGTTCATTATAACACTAAGCATATTTTAAAAACTAAAATGACGGTGGTTTATGCATCCCAAGTTTATGACTAGATGATGAATATGATTTTTTTTGTCTAGCCCAAATTAAAATGCTAAAATTATAAAAAATATATATTTAAATGGTTTCTAAATAATTTACAAAAATAATCTAAAGCATAATAAAACAAGAAAAAGTGAAGTTTAAAAAAATAGTAGATCCATCTAAATTCAATCAAACTACAAATAGATAAAGAAGTTTATAATACATATATTTAATTTGTTCATAAGTTTTGTCCTTACCTTACTAAATTAAGCTAGCAAATCATTACTAAGTTGTTGCATAAGTTTACTTACTTATTTTTTTTTTCTTAAAAACTTATATTTTACAACTTTTTTCTCTAAAGTTGTGATTATTTCTTTACTTTGTTTTAGTTCTATTTTTAATTCATTCTCATTTTGGATAAACAAAATAAAACCCTTTAGTGCAGGTTTCTATTTTGGATAAACAAAATAAAGCCCTTTAGTGGAGGTGGTTGTGAAGATACAAGAAGGAAAAATCAAAAATCCCATACTTTATGTATGTTCTAGATTTTCCAAATACCACAATGTAAATCCTAAACCCTAAACCCTAAACATCCTTATAAAAAAGTGTCATTATTTTGCGTATGTAATAGTTCCTACAAATAAAATTCTACTATATTTAATTAAGCATACAATAGTTATGAGACATCCATCTTTTTTAAAATAGATATAGGTTCATATAGACGATGCTTCACCTACAAATAAACTTTAGCAATATGTAATTAAGTATACAATAGTTGTGAAGCATCCATTTTCTTTACAAAACATATACGCTCTTATATTTTATGAACATTACTTTGTTTTATGTGTGTCTTCCTCTATCTGAGATATGCATGTGTCTAGAAATCAAAGACAACATATATGCATGAGTTAGGATTCGTGGATACTAGGTGTCAAACTTATCACTTACACCAACTTAGTAACTTTTATAAATAACAGATTTATCAATTCAACCATTAAATCATGTTTAATATCTTTATGACTATGTATATTAAATTTCAAAAATTTGGATATTTATTGGTATATTATTCAACTACTTATATTTACATATATTTAAATAACATATTAGACGTTAAAATAAATTTATACAATGAAATATCTATCAATTTTTTATTTATAAAATTTTATATACATAATCTACTTGATAATAAATTTTAAATCAGAGGTTCGATTGATAAATCTTTTATATATATATACTTGTGCACATGTATGTGTATGTATTTTATCTTCATTAAAATTTATAAATTTAAACAATCTTTTCAAAAATTAGATTTCAAAATCCTTCCAATTTTTTATGATGGAAAAACCATTATTTAAAAAGAATCTGCATATAAGGTTAGATATATTATATAATAGATTAAAATAATACAATAATTTAGACGATAATTATATGATGTGTCAAATGAATTAAAATTTATATTAATGTTTATAACTTGCTTACTCTCCCTTTTGACATCACAAAAATATTAAATAAAATAATAATTCTATTTGTACATAACCATCATAAGGGTAAAAGAATAGTAAAATCAATAAAAATGGGATGGATCATATGCACAAATATGTTAAATGCTTTATCAACAAAGTGGTCTAAATGCCATTGAAACCTTCCAAAATCATTGAGTAGACATAAATATGTTTGCTCAATCTATTGCTAAGGTTCAATGATAAATTGTTGATGTTGTTCTATTTGAATAAAAAAATTAGCAAAATATTCATCACACAATTGTTTAAGGTTGGGGACCGTGAAAATGATCATTTAAAAAAAATAAAAGGAAAAAAGGAAATATCAAGGGGTACATGATGGCAAAAGATGAAAAAATCTTAGAATAATTTGTATAGAAATAAAGTGAAAAATTTTACTAGAAACATCAAAAGAACATTATTGAATAAAAATAAATAGAATAGATTTTGTAGAAATAAAAAAAAAGGATAAGCAAAAGAGACGGTACAAATGAAATAAGATGAATTAAAAGAAAATAAATGAAAGGAAGGAAAGATGAATTACAATATGTAATAGACACATATAACATTCACATATAAGTGCACCACAACTACTCATACCAAGCTTCTTCCTTGTCTTCTTCAATCAGGTCACAGGTTGAACACCGGGTGGCATTGACATCATTGAAGTAATCTCAAAGCCACCCTCCACATTCATAGTTAACAAAACCTCCTCGCATATGATATCTTGAAGCTAAGCATTCCACATGCGTATAGGTACAAAGATCGAGGAGACTATAGACTTTCTTCTCCTTTAATTTTGGCTCATCTACACATATAACTCTTGAAAGAATTTGATCTGGAAGAACCTTGATGACAGTAAAATAAGTCATACAGACAAAGGGATCCTACTTCCAAAAGATTAAGAATGCAACCTTCATTCGTAATGAAAGAAGTTAATTTTGTCTAAGTCCTCGTCAAACAACCATGGCACAAGGTTATTTGAGACAGTAATGTTGAAAAAGATATAACGTGGTAAATGATACAATAGGTCTATGCACAACCTTCCATCAACATATAGAGGAGGAGAAAGACAATGCCAATGAAGATCGATAATAAATAAAATGACATCATTATTTGGTGTTAAAGGAGAACTTATGGTAACCACAATAAATAAAGGACGGTGTTATGTAGATAAATTGCTCAAAGTAATAGAAAGCATAGATTGAGATAAAGAAAATGGTTATGTAGATGTGTTGGGAGATGATGAATATGACTCTTAATGATCATGATGGTGATGAGGGAGTGATCCTCAAAAGTGTAGACCATGGAGTCTATAAACTTCTCAAATAGCAGAGATTCTGCAATTACAATATCTTCTACTACTTGTATTGAAGTTAGTAAAGAAGGAGTTGGACTGCGTGGTGGTGAAGGGACGTATAGTGGTGTGGATCTCTGGTGAGGTTGAGTAGGAGAAATTTGTGTTAGGATATTAGATGATTGGTGGAAAAGAATTTAGTAGATAGATCTCTTGCATTCATCTTATGGTTCATCTAGCTTTGAAAAATTGACCTTCATCATTCTCATATCTTAGTCGCCAAAGATGTTTGGACTTATTTCTTCCTTTTTCCCAACATTTAATTTAAAATCGAGAATAACATACTTCAAAATGGCAGAGATGAGATTACCATATTAAATATTTTTGGATTTATTAATTATAATCTTCCTCATGTGTCCAAAAATGAATGAAGATAGATTGATTAGATAGTTATGCAGAAGGTGGTAAATGCAGAACTACACTATACTTGAGATCTAATTCTTAAACCTTTCTTTAAAAAGGATGTACATTTTTTGATAAAATTTAAATTTAAAATTTTTTACTAATTTTTATATTTTTGTTGTTCAAGTAAACTAATGTCATGTTATTAATAGATTTGATGTTATGGTAATGGATTTTTTATTAATATTATTGTTTGAATCCTATAATTTTGATTTTCAAAATAAAATATAAAATATAAAAAATAAAAAAAACTTTTAGTAATTAAAAAAATGATATAAAGACACAAAGAGACCATCATGGAAAAAGAAATAGAAGTTTAGAGGAGATCTTAAAAAGACAAAAATTCTTATAGATTTTTGTGATGTTTTTTCTCTTCTTTCTTATTTGAATTTTTTAAAATTTTATGAATTTTAAGAGAATATTTTAACAAAATAAAATAAAAAAATTTAAAATTTCTTCAAAGATAGAATTTAAAATTTTCAAAAGTCCATGTATCATTCTTTTCTTTTTGTGCTATTTTTTTTTCTCTCTTTTATTATTCTTTTAATTTTTTTTCATATCTCTCATCTTTGAATATAAATTTTAAATGATATAATCATATTTTACTATTCTTTTAATTATGTAGATTTGTCAGATTATTATTTTATTTGAACATGTACAGTAAAAATATTTGTATATTTAAATTTTTGATAAAAAAAATTATGAATATTTAAATGTAAAATTTTGTATATAGTAAAATATTTAAATGTATAATAAAAAATAAAATTTTATTCGATTATTATTTTATTTAAACATATACAATAAAAATATTTAAATATAAAATTTTATATATAATATTTTTTAAATATTTTAAAATTTTAAAAATATAAAAATACTTCCTCTAAGTATAAAATTAAATTATAAATTTTTTAATTTATAACTTGATGGATCTATCAAATTATTTATTTCTTTACACTAATTTTTTTTATATTTTTAAAATTTAATTTTTAAAATGAATAATTTTACTATTTGAATTCACTTTTAATGATCTAGGTTAAACACAATAATTAAATTTTAGTCGCATAATACAAGTTTGAGATCCTCATAAGAACTTGTAAGAAGGTGACGTGGGAATGAGGAGGAGGTAGGAGGGAGGAATTACCATGAGAGAAGAATAAGAAAGAAATTGGGATACAAATCCTGCCCCACCCTCACATACTTGTCATCCTTGCTTTTTTACATGATTGACGAATAAATGCTAACAATTTGCCAAATGTGCTAATCTTACTCAAATTGATTTGATGAAAATTAACTTTGCATCAAATAATAGGTTGAACTTAAAAAGCAAAAAGTATCTTTTAGTTGTTGTCAAATTTTATTTTAAAATCTAATAGAAGATGTTTTTAAAATCATTTTTGAAAAATAATGTCATCAAACAAATTTTATTGTTTTCTTTTAATCTCAAAAGCACAATATTATTTTATTAAAATAGTAAACAAACAAGTCCAACAATTATTAAAATAAAGATTGATTTTAGTTTTTATAATTTTTAAAATTTAAATGACAGTCTATTTATATAAGACCTAAAATATTAACACAATCAAATTTAAAGTTTAATTTTAATATATTACTAATATATAATTTTTTATATTATCAATTTATTATAAATTAATATGAATATTATTTAAACTAATTATTATAAAATTTAATAAATTTTTTATATAATAATTAATAACTTAATGATAATAAAAAATTTATATTATCAATATATTTTAATTAAATTATTAAAATTATCAGCTATACTTATTTCTTATGAAGCACATTCTAATTTAATTTTAAATTTTGAAAGTTAAAAAGAAAAAAAAATTAATTAAAGTATTCAGAGATATAACATGTATTAAAGTTAGAAGTTGAACAATGTTGATTGAAAACAAAAAATTAATTAATATAATTATGTTTGATTTATAATATAAGTAGAAAAAATTAAAAAATAAATATATTATCATTTTATTAAAGTAGCATTATATTTACCATTTACATATATAAAAAAGTTATCAACTCGCACGTAGCGTTAGTAAAAGATTTAATTTATTTTCTATTATAGATTAACTGGTGAAACTTAAAATTTATTTAAATATTTAATAAACTTTTTAAAATAATTTTAATATTTTAATAATAATAAAAATATATACAAAAAATATTTTTAGATAAATATAAAAAATTTATTAAAAACATTTTTAATTAAATAACAAATTCGTTTAATATATAAAAAATAGTTAACGAGTTGATCAGCTCATTTCAAAACACTACGTCATATTATACTTTTTCTACCATTTAAAAAAATGTTACAAAAATATAAAAAATGTTACCTATTAATTTAGTAACATTTTAAGAAGTATTGTATCTGATTCATGTTGCAAAATATTATTAGTAACATTTAAAAAATGTTACAAAAATATAAAAAAATGTTACCTATTAATTTTAGCAACATTTTTAAAAAGTGTTGCATTTGATATATGTCGCAAAAAGTATAATTTGTTGTAATGAAAGAAGATATGATAATTTTATGTCATCATAAAATTAAAATAATAATTTAGTATTTATTAAAAAATTAATTTAAATTTAAAAAAAAAATAAATAATCTATTATAAAATAAAATAAAATAATAATATTTGAGTTTTTTATAAAAATAATAATTTTATCCTTACATTATTTTTATTATTTAAACATTTTTTTAATAAATAAATTTATAATTTTATATGATAAAAATTATTCATTTAAAAAATTTATTATTAAAAAATTAATTTTTAAAATTTATTGCAAATTTCATAATAAATAAAAAAATATCAACCATGTAAAAATAATTTTTATTCAATAAACTAGTTTTTAATATTAAATTAAATGTAAATCTAATTTTTAATATAATATTGAAAGATAATCTAATTTATGTCCAAATGTTCAGTTGTTGAATCGAAATTATATTTAAAATCTCATATTAACTAAAAAAAGATAATAATAAAAAAACAAATATTACTTTATAAACTATCTTTTGTAATTAAATTAGACGATGTCTAATTTTTAACAAAATTTAATTAAATAATTGATAACCTTAAATAATAAATCTGATTCCCTTAAAAGAATTGTATAGATAAATAAAGAGATAATTAATCTGCATTAATCATGCGTGAAGTCAGGAACTGAATATGTAGTTTGAACATGGAGGTCTCCATATTTCTGAAGCTAAAAAGCAGTGAATAATAAAAAAAAATTTGATTCGAATAAGTTCAGAGGCATGGAGAATAACTATGCATAGAAGCATGATGATGAATATATATATATAGAGTCAAACAGAGCATTCCACAGAGTTCCAAAATATGGTTGAGTTGGCAGCATCAGAAAAATGATATTGAATCCTGAATCTCTTTATGGCTATAAACAAAATCATGAATCCAAATACAATGCATGTTTTGATTGATAATAATAGAAAAGCTTTGGTCAGAGTCAAAAGTAGTTGGATGGGAAAGGATTTCTATTAAAACAAAAGGTAGTGCTCAACTTTAGCTTCAGCAATGAACATGCATGGAAATGCAAAAACAATTAAGTACACTTGCATTTTATTACATTACATTACATCAATCCCACACTCCTCATACACGATTATATTTAATTAATATACAAGGAAATTTTTGTTCGGATCTATATTCACTGAAGCTTGTATAGTTATTTATCAATCCCATATGTAACAATAAGTAATATTTAATTTGGTTTTTTTTTTGTTTATTAAACAATTTATCAAACCACTTGAAATTCTTGTAGATTTTGAGGATCAGGGTTGGTTTTTGTACTCAACAAATAACACTCCTTACTTTACATTCATTCAAATTATATTTTTTTTAAATAAATAAATATAATAGATCCCTTTTTTCAAATTAATCCCCATTCTAATATAATTATTACTTTCTATAAACATTAGTTATAGATTTCAATTTAGTAAATAATCTTGTATATTAAAAAATTCAAAAATTAATTTTAAATAAAACTATTAAATTATTTTATTAGTTTTAGAAATTTGTTATTTTAAAGTTTGTTTTAGATCTACAATTTAGATTGACCTATTGAAAGAATTTATAGAAACACTTATAAAAATAATTTATAACTCTTATAAATTTTTCTATTTTAATAGTAATTTTAGAACATAATTTATTAAAATAATTTTTTAACTTATTTGAAAATTTTATATTAATTTTATGTCCTAATTAATCTTCATACGATCAAATTTATCGAATAAAAACTTAATTAACTATCATCTAAACTCATCCATATATTTGTTTGTATTAACGTATCTAACAGAATTTTTAGAAAAATAACACATACATACATACATGTACTAAATATATATATTGTTATTTTTTAAAGATAAATAATTCTATCCTAAATATACTAAAAAAAATAACTTTTTAAGTATATTTTGTAAAAAATGTTTAGCATATAGTGCATGCATTTCTGAGTTATGTCCAGCTAAATCGCTCTGGTTTTAGCTTTGTGCCACCTCACACACCCTCATGCTGTCATACTTACACGTAACAATTATTTTAGTTAAGTTAAAAGGTTCTATGCATCGTTTATATACAAGTTTATGCATCTCACTCGGAATTCTCAAATATAGAACAAATTTAATGTTAAAGTTTGCAGAATAAGGGAAAGTTTTGGTAGCTTATGCTCTACACTATTGGATAAATATTTTAAACTATGATTATAATTTTGTATATATACTATGGTTAATTTTTAAAAGATATATATGTACTTATAAACATTTATATTATATAAAATTGGGAGACAGACGATAAATAAATTTTGACCTATAAAATATAAATACAATACAAGATACATATATAATGTATCACATAGTCAAAGGGATAGACAATTTTTTAAAAATTTAAAACATAAATTAATATAAATAATTAATTTATATTTATATTTATATAAATTACATGGGAAAATTTATATTTTAAAAAATAGTCAGTCAAGGCAGCTCAAGGCATAGGTTTGACAAAAAAAAAGTAATTATATATATTTATATTAATTTTTAATTTTATTTTTAGAAATAAAATTTTATAAGTAAAAATATCACCTAAAAAAATTAACTTTTATAATTTTTTAAAATGTATAATAATTTATAAATATTATTCAATATTCTTATTTTGTAACTGGAAGGAATTTGTTAGTTTAAAATTGATAAAACCTTATTTACATTTAAATATGTCTAATAGAAATTTATTAAGATTAGAATAAAGTGAAAAGTTGAAGATTTACTAGTTTTACATAAAAATTTAAAGAACCTCATCTTTTTTAATATTATAAAATAAATATTTGACAGATAGAATAATTTAATTATTTTATCAATTAAAGAAGATTTAATTTGTAAATTTTATCATAAAAATTTAATATTTAATTTTATAATATTACAATATTAATCTTAGTTTTTCCTTGGGTCTCAAATACCCTTATCTTCAATTCATTGTATACAAAATACAACACTATATTTTATTTGATTATTATGGTATTTGAATTTTTTTTATAAAAGCATAAAAATGAAAGTTAAATAAGTATAAAAGATAGTTAAAACTATTTAAAGCATTTGTGTAACATTCGAGATAAATACGCTACTAAAAAAATTATTATAAGTTTTAGAATATAAATAGTATTAATTTTAATTTTTTTGATAAATTTATATTTTTGTTAAAAAATATTTATCAAAAAGTATTTTAAATAAAATAGGTCAAAATTTAATATATTTTATGTTAATTTATAAAATAAAAAATTATCAAATTTTTTTTAATATATCTAACATAAAATACATATAAAATGTTTACCACCAATGTATTTAGAGTTATCAATAAAATGGGCTAGGATGGATTGTGTTTGTTTGTATGATGCCCGTAACTAGATTCGATCATGTATAAATTTAATTAAAACTATAAGTTCATATAAAATAGAATTGGATTCACCAGAAATATTTAGCTAAACAAAACTATAAATTGATTTCAATATACAACTTATATAACCAATTACTTATTATATTTAATTGAATTTATATACAATTTTTTACACATTTCTTAGTTTACAATATTTTAATTTTTAAGTAAAAATATCTATAGATATGTCAAATACTCTATAATACGCATGTACTGACAGTTAAATATCACTTCAAAAGAAGAAAAAAAAAATTAGTTTTTAGTTTTTCTCTCCTAAATAACTTTGTTATCTTTTATTTTATATATCAAATTTTTTATTTTACTTTATAATATATTTATTGTAAAATAAAATAATATCTCAATGATATCAATGCACATATAAAATGTTACTTAGTAAATATACCTTCATTTTTTTAAAGGATAATAAATATATCTCACAAATTTGCATAATTATTTTTTATTAAACTCTGAAATTAATTTCTAAAATTTTAAATATTAGTTACTTTAATTTTTTTTACTTTTTAAAATCTTATTTTATCTCTAACTTTGTAAAAAATATTTATTTTAATATTTTATGTTATTTTTTAATATTAATAATTAAAGTAATTTTTTAAAATTATTAGAGACTACATAGAAATTTATAAAAATTAAAGAATAAAATAAACAAAACTTACAATCTAACTAATATTAAAATTTATATATTTATTATCATTCCTATTCACCTGATTAATTAATCTAAAAAATCTAAATGTATACTAAAAAAATGTCTTTTAATAATTTTTTATATATTAGTATTAATAATTTTAAAAATATTTTATGTAATAATTTGATCTATTTGGAATAGAGTATTTTTAGCATTTTTCATATTATTTAATGACTTATATAATAAGTTACATATTAGAAAAATAAAAATTAAATTTATTGATATTAGATGTCAAATTTTAATATTTACATTAATTTAATAATTTTATATAAAATATAAAATTTACTAATCCAACCATTGAATCATGTTATAATATCTAGTAAATTATATATATTAAATTTCACACAAAATAAAAATTGATAAATTTTCATAATTTTATTTTAATAGTTCATATATTATTTAATTATATATAAATATTAATAATTGAATAATATATTTATAATTTTTTAAATTATTTAAAATTTAATATACATATTTTATTAGATATTATAACATGAATCAAAGATTAGATTAATAAATTTTATATTTTATATAAAATTATTAAATTGGTGTAAATAATAAAATTTAACATCAGGTATCAACAAATTTTAATTTAAAAAATAATTTAATGATAATTTTAAAAGATAATTAATAATAATTTTAATTTTTAATAATTTTTTTAACAAATTTATATTTCTAAAAAATAATCTTTTAAAAAATATTTTTAAAGATGATTAGGATAATATAACTTTTAAATTATTACATAAATTTTTATTAATTTAATATATTTTTTTTGAAAATTTATAGAATTGTAAAAAAATAACCATCATTAACAATAATTTTTTTACAAGTGACGTGTGTTTGGTTAAAATAATTTATATTTATTTAAATTTTATAGAAGATAATTTTAAAAATAAAAATAAAAAATTTAATAAATTTTTTATCATTATAATATAATTATATAATTATATAATTATATAATATAAAATAATATACAAGTTTAACCGTGTATAAACTATAATGAAGAGTTTGTAATTTTATTTATAAAAAATTATAAATAATAAGAATCATTTCAACTTGTGTTATAAATATAGATAAAATACGTTCAACTATGTTAAATTTATAGATTTATTTTATGTGGATATAAAAAATGTAAATGTTTTCTCTTTTTCTTGATATGTAAATTTAAAATTAAATTATATATTAATTTTATTAAATAAAATGACTTATTCAATGAAATTTGTATAAATTTATTCCTTAATAAGAATATATTATTACCATTCATATACGTATATTATTATTATTTATGTACAAATAATATTTTTCTAAAATTTTTTATTATTAATTTGATTAAAACAAAAAATAAAACATAAAAATGACAATATAGACATTACTTACCCTACCCTCTTGATAGAGTTATTGAAAAATGAAAGCTTTTAGTTTGTGGGATTATAACATATATGTGTAGATGAATCTCCTTTTGACCTAAACAGTTATGAATTTTAGAAATGAATTAAGGAATAGTTAGGGGCATGAACTTGGATGAATAATTTGGTAAACGACTTTCCTTGCTACTTGCAATGTATAGTTTGTGGTGGGTTGGGTTTGTCGCTTTGTCTCGTGGTAACGCATAAAAGGAGTTGGCTGCGTCCCAAGTTGGGTATCAAATATTGTGGTTCTAATTCAAAGCCCTGTTAACGTGGGGGATACATCATTCCAGGTTCATGAACTTCTTTTTCTTTGCTTTTCAATGTTATCAAATGCTCCATCCAAACACATCCCATTCCCTTTTTCAAGTTACAAATATCACTCACAGTCATGCTTTTCAACTCATTTCAATAACGTAATTGTCATGTTATTAGTTACATCCCATTTTTAAGTTATAAATATCAGTCACAGTTATGGGTCACTTAAGTAAATTTAATTCCAACAACGAATTCAGTGCTAAATAGACATTATGTCTTTTCACTGCTTATAAATAAATTAACAAAATTAATAAATTGATTCTTCTAAAATATAGTAAATAAAGAAAAGTCTTGATTAAATCAATTCAGCACTTTCTTATATTATGTTATGTATTTTAAGTATTTATTGAGTATATGATTTAATTAAAAATTTGTTTAATAATAATTTATTGTATAAAAGTTTATTAAAATAAATTAAAGATTTGTAAAAATCATAAATGACCTGCATAAATATAAAAAAAAAAGTTAAATACTCCACAATTACGTTTTTGTTTAATTCTTTCAAATATTTATTTTATTACTTGTCGTAGAATGCGTTTATCCCACCAAGTGTATTTACCCCAAACACATAACATATATAAATTTAAACTGTTTTCATTATGAGTTAAAAAAAATGCAAGTTGATCTATAGAATTAACCATAGTTTGAGTAGATACATTATTATCCTTATATAATGTTATGAGGAAGTTATTCAAATTAGTTATTGATTTCATATTTTATTTGCTTATTTTAAACAATTATAATTAAGAAAAGAAAATGTTACCAAAATAACAATAACCTTAATATATTAAAAATATACAATTAACTTTTTTTTTATCAGTGCTTTTAATGGCCTTTATATAATTAAGTCCAAATTATCTTAGCCAATTTTTTCCATCTTCTCTTAACAGATGCCATGCCAATATCTTTTCATATACAACCATTTCATAACCTATTTTCTTACTGTATCAATATATCCATCTTAACATTCTCCTTTCTACTGCTCTCATTTTTTTTCTTGTATTGTCCTTCAAAATTCAATATTCACTACTGTATAAGATAACTAGTCATATAGCACTTCAATAATACTTCCCTTTAAGTTTGGATAAGCATTTTATGGTCACAAATAAATTTTTATGACTTTCTCCACTTTAATCATCTAGTTTGTATTTAATGTGTAACACCTTTATTGATTTTTCATCTTATATATTATATATTGCTTTTACACAAATGAAAATTTTTAGATTCTAAAATTTGCTTCCACCATTCAAGTTTAGAGTTAACCTTTGCTCTTAATTTTTTAATTAAAATTATATTTTTTACAAACAACATGTGTTTAGAGATGATCTTCAATATGTTCTTTGGCAAGCATTACTAAGATTAAGATCAGAGTATACTAGTAATAACTCAAGACAAAATTTTAATGTAAACTAATTCTTATAAAAATATTTAATTATAATTTGAGAAGTTCTCACACTTATAATTACTCTATCATATATATATATATATATATATATATATATATATATATATATATCTTGTATAATCCATATATAAATCATGGAAACACATCTCTATTACAAATCCTTCCACAATAGTTCTCTTGACACTTGATGGTATATTTTTTCAAATCAATAAAAATTATAAATAAATTTTTTATTTGTTTCGTCACCTTTCCATCAGTTTCTCTAAAGATACGTAGATTTTATCATACACCTTCCTAACATAAATCCAAACAAACTCTATATTATCCCAATCTAATCACTTATTCTCATAATTTCATAATATAATTTCGTATATTTTATTCTTTTATAGTTAACATAATTTTAAATATATTCCTTGTTTTAATATATAGAACCAAAATTCTACTTCACAACTTATCTAATATTTTTTAAACTTTAACATCTTATTAAATAACTTAACGAGTCATTCATAAATTATGCTAGTTTTAAATAAGTTATTTAATTACCTATGTCAGAAAGCTTAATTTAATTTAGATAAAATATTAAAATTAAATAATATTTAAAATAGATAAATATGTTTATTTTAAAATAATGTAATATTTAAATAAACATTAAAAAACTTACACTGAATAATTATAATAATTTATTGTGATAATTACGACTTTGTGGACCAAAACAGCCCACTGTTTATAGTTTGGGGTTGGGTCAAGTTAGCACAAAATCATTTTCTGCTTCAATTAATTCATTTCTTACATTTTGTCGGCTTATTTAAATTGACTTATCGAACTCAATTTGTTTCGAAATTTCTAATAAATTATTATACTAACACATTCAACATTAAATTTTAAACATTTAAAAAATATTGTTAGTATTTAAAATTGGATAACCCGTCAAAAAATTTGGGTAAGCTCCTAAACTGACGTGCCCTTATTTAGTACATTTATAATTTCATTAAAATTCTTACCTTTAATTGAGAAAATTATTCCTATTTTTAATTTTTCTCATTTTTATTAACGATTATAAAATTGTTACATTGTTTTCATTCATTTATTTGTTTGTTTGTTTTTAAAAATTTATATAAAAAGAATAAAAGCATTCCTTTCATCATTTTTTGATGAATTTTTATAAACAAGAAATAAATTCTAAAACAAAATATATTCTTTTACAATTATTAGTTGAAATAAAAAATACTATTTTAATGCCAAACAAACCTTCAAATATTTTTAATTTTTTAAAATTATTATAAAATTATCACAGTATTATACTTTTAAAAGTAAAAGTTCTAAAAAAACAAAAGTAAAAACAAAAATATTTTTAAATTGTACAATTTATAAAAAAAGTACACTTTATAAAGATATTATTATTTTCTACTTTTCAGGTACAAGTTCTCAAAAATTGAAAAAATTAAAAACAACACAATATTTATAGTTGCTAATAAAAATAAAAATAAAATACTTATCTAATTATTTTTCTCATATACTAAAATAAAAAAAGAAATGATTATATCTAGTAGCATAAAAAAAAAAGCAGAAATTGAAAACCCATGACCTGGTTTGTGGTTTGTGGTTTTGAGTGGTGGGGGAAAGAATATTAGAAAAAAAGGGCACTATGCACAGATACATTGCATGTAGGAAAGCATTCAGTGTACGGGAATCTGTTTCCTTATTCATATAAGCCTTCCTTTTCCCTTTCGCTTACCCTTCATTTTTCTTCATTTCTATTTCTCTCTCTTTTTTTGCCCTATCTTCTAGGGTTTCACCGTTTTCAATACTCTCTCTCTCTCATGCGTTCTTGCTCTCTTCAATCTCACATACCCATCGCCGTCTTCCTCGTCGTTTTCCTCTTCGCTCTCTTTTTTGCTCTCTTTGGAGGGTTCTTTCGTCGTGAACAGTGCAGATTTGACCTCCCGGGGCTTCTTCAGCTGTGCCCATGTCCAAAGTTCTCGGCTTTTCCGGTATGTTCATCGATTCATCGTGGTTTTTATCTGTTTTGTGGCTTTGCGTGTTGTGCTTGTGGTTTTGCCCCAATTATTTTTGGTTTTGGTTATGTAGAAGATGCTTTTGTGGTGCTTGGAAGCTTGTTGGTTGGTAAAAATTTAGCTCTTTTAATCTGTTGGGAACAGAAGTTAATAGGTTTCCCTTAGTTTTTCTTATTCTGTTTTGTGTAGTAGATAATCATGTGGTTGAGTAATGATGTAAAATTTCTCTACCAAGTGATGAATATTTGGTTTGGCGTGTGTTGGTGATTTGATTTTATGTATGTTTTATTTTCTTGTTGGGTTTAATAAGATTGATGTTTGGGTTTTGGATGATTAGAGAAGATCTGATTAGAGATGTAAACATATTCATAGTCTACTTAGTTGATGAGATAGTGAGATAGTTCAGCATGGAATGATTTTAAGAATTTTGGATTCTGTTCTTGGTCTCTGCTAGAATTATAGATCTTGTTTTGTGTTCTTTTCAGCAGATAGTTCTAGTCTGAGTAGTTGGTTTTGTATGTTGGAAATTGATCTGAACCTGGTGTTGGTTTGTGAGGATGTAACGGGGTTCTATGACATATTTGGATTTTTGTTGCTTGCTCAAATATTTCATAGATGGATAATTGCTGCTGTTCTATTTACTGGTTAAATCTGCATGTTTAATGGTATTTATATGCTCGATTTGTTCTTTCCTGAGTTTGTGCATATGCTTGGTTTCACAGGAGGTGATGACTTTTGCCCTGGGGGGTCAATATATGCCAACCCCAAGGAAGCAAGTTTCTTCCTGCCTCTTGGCCATCAAGTTGATGTTTACTTTCCTCCTCGGAAGAGATCACGGGTCAGTGCTCCATTTGTTATCAGTGGAGAATGGTTTGAGCAAAAGCAGAATACATCTATTGAAGCCTTGCCTGATGAATGTCTCTTCGAGATCTTCAGAAGGTTGCCTGCAGGGGAAGACAGAAGCGCATGTGCTTGTGTATCCAAGCGCTGGCTTATGCTTCTGAGTGGTATTTGTAAGAATGAAATCTTCAACAACAAAATTGCGAGTCTCGAGAACGATAGTAAAATGGATGGTGATGATGCAGAATTTGGAGGTGAGGGATACCTGTCTCGAAGCTTGGAGGGAAAGAAGGCAACAGATGTCAGACTTGCTGCCATTGCTGTTGGGACTGCATCTCGAGGTGGATTGGGGAAGCTCTCAATCCGTGGAAACAACTCAGTTCGTGGGGTGACTACTCTAGGTCTCAAAGCCGTTGCTCATGGATGCCCATCTTTAAAGGCTCTTTCTCTATGGAATGTTGCTGCTGTTGGTGATGAAGGCCTAATTGAGATTGCTAATGGATGTCAACAGCTAGAGAAGCTTGACCTTTGCAAATGCCCTGCAATTTCTGACAAGGCTTTAGTTGCAATTGCAAAGAACTGCCGAAATCTGACCGAGCTGTCACTAGAATCTTGTCCTAACATTGGTAATGAAGGTCTACAAGCTATTGGGAAGTGCTGCTCCAATCTAAGGTCCGTATCTATCAAGGACTGCACTGGTGTTAGTGATCAGGGAATTGCTGGCCTGTTTTCTTCAACTTCTTTGGTTCTAACAAAGGTGAAGCTCCAGGCACTGAATGTTTCCGATCTATCGTTGGCTGTTATTGGACATTATGGCAAGTCAGTTACCGATCTTGTCCTTAATTGCCTCCCAAATGTCAGTGAGAGGGGGTTCTGGGTTATGGGTAACGGTAGCGGGTTGCAGAAGCTAAAATCACTTACAGTTGCATCCTGCAGAGGAGTGACAGATATTGGGCTTGAAGCTGTAGGAAAGGGTTGTCCAAATCTAAAAATTGCACACCTTCACAAGTGTGCATTTCTGTCAGACAATGGGTTGATATCATTTGTCAAGGCTGCTTCATCCCTAGAGAGCCTACGATTGGAAGAGTGCCACAGAATTACTCAATTTGGATTTTTTGGTGTCCTTTTTAACTGTGGTGCAAAATTGAAGGCCATTTCTCTAGTTAGCTGCTATGGGATCAAAGATCTGAATTTGGTGTTGCCAACCGTCTCTCCTTGTGAATCACTTAGGTCATTATCGATCTGTAACTGCCCTGGATTTGGGAATGCTTCCGTGTCTCTTTTGGGAAAGCTGTGCCCTCAGCTTCAGAATGTTGAATTAAGTGCGCTTGAGGGAGTTACTGATGCAGGGCTTCTTCCACTGCTTGAGAGCTCTGAGGCTGGTCTTGTTAAAGTGAACCTTAGTGGTTGCATAAATCTTACAGACAAAGTAGTTTCGTCCTTGGCCAATTTGCATGGTTGGACTCTGGAGACTCTGAACCTTGAAGGTTGTAAAAACATCAGTGATGCTAGCTTGATGGCAATTGCTGAAAATTGCTCATTACTATGTGATCTTGATGTTTCCAAGTGTGCCATCACAGATGCTGGGATAGCAGCTCTGGCACATGCAAAACAGCTCAATCTGCAAATTCTGTCTTTGTCAGGTTGCACTTTGGTCTCCGACAGGAGCTTGCCCACATTGAGAAAACTGGGCCAGACCCTTTTGGGACTAAACATCCAGCATTGCAATGCCATCAGCAACAGCACGGTTGACATGCTTGTGGAACTTCTCTGGAAGTGTGACATCCTCTCATGAGCTGGAAAAACTAACCTCACACTTCAACTTAGGCCACAGGATCACAACATGCAGGAGCCTTGTTAGACAGTTGTTATGATTAGTGTTGCACAGTAGTTTTTGGGTCCATCAACTGTGGGTCTTGATCATCCGGTGACTCGGTTCCCATTTTTCCAGAGTATGCAGCCATTTAACCACTATTTTTTGCAGGTTTCTTTGATGGGAAATCTGTTCTTTTTTTGGCATCCTGTTGTGCTTGCCACTTTTTAAATGGCTGCATATCTCTGAGAACATAGCTACCGGGTTCTGGATATAGGAATCATCTTTCTCTTACTGGTGTTGGCACCTGATGTTTTAAGCTCAGCTTTGCATCGGTTTTGCCACCATGTGTGTCCTTAGTTCTTTATCTAAGTTTTTACAGCTACCTGTACCACAGTACCACTAGTCTGTCTAAAGATGTTTACCAAATGTGTCACGTCTTTGAGCACTGTTCTTCACGTGATGTTTGGGTCTCAGTTTTACTCAAAGGGCAGTTTAGAAGTTCCAGTGTATGTGCTATGTGCTGTTGTTAGGTTGGTTGCAGCTGTCATGAGTTTGATCTTATGATGCCTTGTCTTTAGGGGCTTTGGCCTTGGCAGCAAGTTGTACAGGTCTGCCATGACAATCTTCTCCCCTTGTGGAGGGTTGTTTTTTTACCAAGCCCTAGTTTTTCAAGGCTTCATTTTTTATCAACTTTTCACTGCAGCCAGCTTTTATGATGTATGACGATGTTCATATCTATCTGCCCTTTGTGCTGTATGTTATATTATGAAAAATAATGAAATAAAATTTGCTGTTCCAAAAACAGATGTGTTGCAATCTCTGTACTTTGATTATACTCTTCTTTTCCTTAGTTTTAACATTTATGATACCAATCTCATTAAGTCATCTTTATCCACACCGAGGAAGCTTTATACATCTAGTTTAAGGTTAATTTGGGAAGGAACTCCTAAATATAGGGGCAACAAGGGTGAATGAATGTACGAAAAGCTTAGGGTTTGAATCCGTGACTTTTAAGTTGTCAGACAACAATTTTATCTGTTTATGTAGCCAATGCTTGTCCTCTTATTTTAAAAATAGATTATTTGGGGAAAGTAACTTGTAATCCAACCCTTAAATTGACTTTATTGAGCATAATAACAAATTATTGTAGGGGGTTGGATGTGTATATGGGGAAAACTTTGCTTGCTGTTGGGGAGTTTAAATTGGTACTATATTGAGAATAATGAATTCCATAGCTGTACTTCACTCACATGTGTATTAAATGTGTTTGCTTTCCAAGTAGAGGTACTGCTTTGTGAAACAATATTTCATATAACATTTCACTATAAAAATTTCTACTTCATTATTTTTATCTTCGCTGTCTTGTTAAATTCCTCTTTATTTTTTCTTATGCTTAGAAATCCTTTACATTTTTTTCTCACTCTCACTTTGATTTTTCTGTCAATTTTATTAAATATTATTTTATAATATAAACTAAGGAATACTGTACAATATTATTTCAAACATTTTTTAACATGTCTTTTGTGATTGATTTTTGTAAAATTAAAATATTTATCTCATAAATTAATGTTTTTAAATTTTTAATTTTTTTAAAAAAACTTAAAATTTAAAAATGATAATTATTTAAAATATAGTTTTATTTGCAAATATATAATTATCAGATTTTAAGCTATTGTTAAGTAATTAAAATATGTTCTTTTATATCATTCTACAATTATAACTATAAGTGTTGTGAGAATTTGTGTTTCATAAGATTTCAAGTTCCACATTATTTTTATTTGGAACTCTTCAAGCTTTATCTGAATATGTTATGTTTATATAAATATGTTATGTTTATAGACGAGCTAGTAATTAGAATGGTCTTGGATAGATGAACTTGAATTGGTTTCCTTAAAACTATTATTCTTTATACACGTCAAATTATTTGGAATGCAAATATTTTTGTTATTTATTAATTATTATTTTAAATATTTTTATTAATTATCAATTTTAAACATATTTATTATTTAAACATATTTTAGAATTGATTATTATTTTAAATTTAAATTTAATTTTTGAATTAATCAGTATTTAATTATTTTTATACATTCAAAAAAAATTATTCTTGTTTTTAATTTTTTATCTACGACAACAAACTTTATTTAGGATATGCAAATATGTTTGTTATTTATTAATAATTAGTTCTAATGATTTTTTTTCTTTACTAGGCTATTACACATCTCAATTCCGACCTTTTCTGACAATAAGTTACATAATAATTAACTTAATAAAATACTTTTATTTTAATTAATTAATTTGTTAATTTTTAGCTAATCTTTTTATTAATTAAATATATTAAAGGGTGGAGGTTATTTCACATTTTAAAATAATTACTATTATTTCATCCGTTTATAAATAAAAGATAAAATTAATTTCTATTTATCTGTTAAAATTAAAAATAATATTATTTATTACATGTTTATTAATATTCTTCCATCTACATAAAAATTTAAAAAATGAAATAGATTAAATAGTTAAATATTTTTATCAGATTATTATAATATAATAGTTAAAATTTTTTTTTGATAAGTATAATTCTTTTCTCTTTTTATAAATAAATAAAAAAGAAAATATATTAAATAATTAAAACCTAGGATGAATGATCCTATGGGTAATATTGTGAGACATGAAAATGGCACATGCACTTTCACATGCATTGTTGTATAAAGCAATCATTCATGCACCATTGGGAAAGTGTCCACATGACTGAGATTATGATTACGAAGCTTCCCTTTGCGTTTCTAACATGCTATAAGACAGGAACAGGAAGTTTCAGGCTGGAACACAAGCCCCACTTGGGGCCACTTGTTATTTTGAAATGAAGTGAATGGTTTTGGTTATTGATTCTCCAAAGCATAAAATCTAATTATCTAATCACCAAGATTATTATTGCTATGTGATTGAGATTGATCACACAAAAAATATCTCTCCCTGTTTGATTAGAGAACCATTTCTGATTTTATTCAACAACTCCATTGATGGGTTTTAGTGCCAAATCCGTAGTGGTTACGGGTATCCAATGAAATCAACCATTCGTTTATCTTCAAATCTTTCTACTCTCTCTATTATTATTATTATTATGGTTTGGACTTTTCATGCATTAACACTAATCTACTGATATTTTTTTTTATTTTCTTTTTATGTTCACATAGGAATATAGACGCAATCCCTTCTCTAAGATTTATAATCCTAATGTCAAAGGATGCTTTCTCCATGATTCTCTTTGTTAAAAATAAAGAAAAAAATTGTTCGATACCCTTTGGATGTATATACTCCCCTAAAAGATAGAGATAAGGAAGAGAGAGAAAATAAAAATATGATAAATAATATAATAAAAATAAAAAAAAAATTAAAAAAATAATAATTTTTTAATGTGTATATTTTTATTGAAAAGATAAAGATAATAATAATAAATAAATAAATGTACGTGATAAAAAATAAAAAAATATTAAAAATAATATTTTTACAAAAATTATAATATTATTAGTGTATTAATTTCTTATTTTTAATAAATTTTTATTGTATATCCTTAAACACATATAATCATTTAGAAAATATATAAGTACTAAATTCAACTATGGTTAAGCTAATTATGTCTTCCTGCATTTAGTTTTGAACTTCTATATATTTTTTAATTTTTAACTAATTTATTTATTAGTATTTTTCAAACATATCTGAAATATAATAGAGAGAGAAATAAAAGATTTTATATATGAAAAATAAAAGGCACCAGAGGGTTGAATGCATGGAAATTGAAGAAGAAAGTTAGATATGGAAAATGAAGAGAAATGAGAAAGATAGTTAAATGCATTGCATTTTCTGACAGATGAATTTGTAGTTTTTCAAAACTCTTAATGTTGGCAGCCTACGGAAAAAGGACAGTCACTGAAAATGACTTGGATAAGCCTACTACACTCACTCCACAACACATTCAAAATTCATGCCTGCTAGGTATATGTATCCGTAATTTTATTTTATTTATTTATTATAAATTTTAATTTTTTTTAAATTTTAAATTTTTAATCTTTCATTTATTGATCATTAATATATATCATGTTAAATATTTTTTATTTTAAAAAATAATAAATTAAAATTAATAATTTTAAAAATAAAAGAAATTTGAATTTTAAAATTTTAAAACATATTAATCTATCTTTTATTATTATTTTTGTCATAAACCTTTGAAATGTAAAAATTATATGTGACTTTTATTAGATATCTATGATATTGTTTGTTATTAAAAAAATATCGATATTTTTATATATAAATAGTAATTTGTATTTATATATATTTTAAATTTAATCATTATAATTTTTTTTTAAAAAAAATATACAAGTGGATCTTACAACCATCTAAAATATAGATGGATATAAATATATTTCTGGTATTTATTGAAATCATTTTACATTAGAAAATGCTATATGTGTAATTTTTTTCTTAAGAAATAATAAAAGTGAACTGCTTCTCTCTAAATTTCGGAATTTTTACTGAGTGCAAGGCATAAACTTTCAACTTGGCTTTAATTAATGTTTTAATATTTCAAGATTTTAGAACAAAAAGGCCTCTTCACATTTAAAGATGATTTTAAGTGAGTTATACGGCTTTGAGGGCACGACCAAGGAATCCTCCAGAGTTAGTAGAAAATTGCAATCATATTAATATCAAAGGATGTTTTCTTCAAACTTGTTATTTTTTATGATAAAGTCTACATTAATTGAAGATAAGAGTTATAATTTAGATGTAAAATCATGATAGTACATTAATTACGATTTCCGCTAAAGGTGTATCCATATGTTGTCTCAAGTCATATCTCCTTACTAAAGGCGAAAAATATAATAAGAGATTTATTGTTTATTAAATAGAAATAAGAGGAGAATTTTTTTTTTGAGGAAAAAGTAAAAATAAATAAGTAAATTGTATAAAAAAAAATAAATTTTTTATTATATTATTTTTCTTAATTTTTTAGTATTTTTATATTAGATAAAATATTATGAAAAGAAAACCACATAAACAAAGAAAAATATCATTAAAATATTATGCTAACTGTGTGCTCCTTTCCATAAAAAATCTCACCATTTGATGTTAGAAAATTATTTTGTTCCCTTCATTCCAATTGTATTCCTATTAACCAAATAATAAGAGTTGATGTTTCCCAACCTAAATCATTCCACCCAATTTCTCCCCTTCAAAATCATTGCAAACAAACAGAGCGGTAAGATTGATCGACTAAATAATACTTGTCTTAAAGTTACCCTGTAAATGCTAAGAACAACTTCAATTGATTCCTTAATCATATGGAGGATGTTGGGGTTTCTACACACACAATTATGATGAATATATATAGAATCAATATCATGTCTTCACACATCCCCTTCCTCGGTGTGTGATGATAAAAAACACTTCTTAAAATCTAAAATTGCATTTGATTTCAAATCATTTTTTAATTTTTTTATTTAAAATTTTGTATTAAAAATAAAAAAAATACTTTTTACTGTTATTTTTATAAAATATTAAAATTAAAAAAATACAAAACGTTTTCACAACTCAAACGTCACCAAAATATTTTTTTGGTTCAAGAAAAGAAAGAGCAATGTATAAAAAATACATGCATGTTCCTTTTTAAGTTTAAATGCATAATTAAACCCAAATTCACACACAAGAGAAATAAAAAAAAAATGCATATTTTACTCTCTTTGCTAAAAACATGTAACAAAATAATAATAATAAAAGGAAAGAAATCTTATATGCTAAGAAATGTTTGGGGTATTGCCTTTGATGTGCATTAATACAGCTTACAAATTTCATAGCATAGATTTGCCGCCATGCAAGGGATAGACTTTGTTTATCAACAATTGCGGCTTGAAGTGCCTACAATCTTACGCGGTGCTTAGTTTAATTTGAAGTATATCCAATAAGTTACACGTTATTAATATTGCCATATAAAATATCATGAGTTGGAGTATCTTTGATACATTGAAGAATTATTTTGACTCATTCTAAAGATTATATATCTTATGTGGTTGGAATTGAATCTTTGCCTTTCAATTAAACGTGTACATAGTTCCACCTTTGATGCATTTTTCATTGCATACGGGAGAAAAATTTATGGTGAGATTCACACCCCCTTTTTTTTTAAACATCTCTATTTTGTCTGCAGTTTCAAATAGGGAAAAAGATCACTTTTCTCTTCTAATTGTTCTTTCTAAATAGATGATAAGTGCGTTGGGCCGCCAGAAAGAGAAAATGGACCTAATTCTAATGTTACTTGGAATGTTTCTCATTAGATAAGTATGAAATGTTAAGTGGTTGGGATAGGTCTTCTAGATAGCGGGGAAGGGGTAAAGTAATGATAATATAACTATGTTATTTAATTATTTTATTTTATTTTAGAATATTGAATTGTGTTATTTATTAATTTACTTTTATAAATATGAGTCTTTATTGTGGAAATATAATATTTTTAATAGTAATTCTTATTCTTGTTATTCCATATATTTTGTTCTGCATCGACCATATAATTTTATTTTTATTTATTTTAAATATAATTTTTAATTTAAATTTAATTTATCTCATCAAATTAAAGATATATTGTTTTATTGGATAAATTAAAATTTAAAATTATTGTAAATCAATCTTAATGTAATTTTTTAAATGATATATCTTAATTTAATAATTTGTTTTCATAATTTTTCTTTAATTTAAAGATTTTATCTCTTTAGTTTAGTCCTATTTTCTATAATATAATTTTTATGATTAATGATAAGAATATTTATTATATTCTAAATTTTTAAAATTTATAAATATTCATACAATATACTTTCAATTTTTTATTAAAAATAATTAAAATTTAAAAATAACAGTACAATATACGAAAAACCTGCTAATTTTCACAATATTAACTTCAGTAAGCAAGTAAAATAAGGGTTGACTGTGATTGGGTTATCAATACTCCTTAACATTGTCTATGATGCTCAATTTTGATATTAATTATTAAAATTGTTATGTATCACAACATTTTTAGAATTCGGGGATTATTAGAACTCAAAGTGAAAATGGATTAGATTTTACCTTAAATAAACCCAATCTATTTTCAAAAATTTCAAATATGAGTCTAGTGTATTTACTTGTGATAACTTTTTGAAAGCATGACCAATTTTTTTGAAAGCTTAATCTAACCTAATTGTTTTAAATAAAACTTTTTAAATAAATCAACAATCATGTAATATCCTGATATTACAGTAAAATTTCCAACATCATCATTATTACTTAAATGTCTTCTTTAAAGTTATAAAAGAACTTCAGGGATAGCTTAAAAACTTGTCCTTTTTAGTATATTTTTTAAAAAATATCGCGTAACTTATTTAATATATATATGCGTATGTGACAGAGATTAATGCAGGTGAGGTCCTCTACGGGCCACCTCACCTATTTTCTTTTATAATTAGAAGCCGAAGATTCTTAGTTACTTGTAAGCATGTTCTTCATCGCCTATGCGTTAAGTTCATTCCGTCAAAATCATTCAAGAAGTGGTAGAGAGGGTTATAGTAGTTTGCCGCTATTGCCTGTAAAGATCAAAGCTCCGATTCATGACCATATATTGTTTCTGTTTAGTTTAGAGTTAGAAAATTAATGTTTCATACTCTCACTATGACACTATCTATATGTGGAGCCAAAGTCTTCACCTCAACCAGATCAAACTTAATCAAAATTTAGATAAAACAGTTGATAGCCTCCGTGTCACGTGATTGCTTCCTTATAATTCATGAATTTAATTTATATGCATTATAAATAGAAATATACTAACAACACATTCCCTCCGTGTTTTTATGTGGGCTCTACTAACTAGCCTGAACCCATTCTGTCTCTGCAAGACAAATTTTAACATGGCTATGGTCCATGCAGAATAGGAGTTTCCAAGTAAGATTGAAAGTGTATGTAGGGTAGAGAAATATAGGGAGACAGAAGATTGAAGATGACGATAAGAGGAAGAGAAACTATACTTATTGGCTTATTGCATGGTGCATGTCCATGTGTATAACGGTTAATAGCCAAAGCTTAACCCAAAAAATAAAAACTGTTAATAGACAAAGTGTACACTGGGAGTTGGAAATCGTTTCATATAGTGACAACAATTTGATCCATAGCACACCAAAGCTATATCACAAACAGCAGAATTTGATCCATATGATTCAGCTAGAAGATGTCCACAACACAAACTGCTTGTAAATGTCAAATTGTTTAAAAAAGCAAGGCCAGAACAGGAAGCACTTGAACCATCATCAGATGGCAAACTTACTCAAAATTTTCCTCCAAATGTTCACTAAACAGACAAGTGCTGCATATACCAAAATAACATCAACTAGAATAACCTGGCAAATCATTACATACATTGTTGCAAGCACGAAAGAGAATGAAGAGTAGGACTGAACCAGCAAGCTTGGGAGTCGGTAAACACAAAGAAACAATGCTGCTTGGACATGATGACAACACAAACTATAATGCAAATTCCCGAGCCTTCATTGTCAAATAATCTTGAGTCCATATGCTTCTATATAATATTCACCAGATGAATCAAATTTGCCGACAACACCTGTTGTTTTGCTTAATGCTCGGCAGCTATGGGCTCTTGTGGAAAGGTGAGGTGAGTGTTCTCTTCAATTGCTATATCACCATTCAAATGAGACTCTTCTGCTTCACTTGGCTTATCAGAAGGAACCGCGTTCAGAGGCATAGCATCACTTGTGTCATTTGACAAGGTACTTTTCTCTTCATTTACTGCAATCATCTCAGTTTTCTCTTCATTTGCTGCAATCATTTCAGTTTTCACTTCATTCGCTGCAGTCATTTCAGTTTTCTCTTCTCCTGTAGCATTGGATAAGTTGGCATCTTTTTTTGTAGTGCTAGATAAGGAAGACTTCTCATCTTTGATTGCCTTAGATGAAGTGGGTGCAGTTGTTGAATTTGATGAAGTGTTCTTTTCAGATGCCAGTCGAGGAGGAAGAGATCTTCGATGTAGTAGCTTCTTTTGATGGACACTAGTAGTTCCTTTAGTGGGGTTGATCTGTAACACTTTCTCATCAAGACTTAAACGAGGTAGCTGTGAACTGCTGCTAGAGTTTCCATCTACCTCTGAATTTGTTGAACTCTTCTTACGACCAAGCTTGGGTGATTTTGCTCTGGTAGTTGGTATCTACAATAGTAATGTCCAAGAGCATGAGTAAATTTCCAAATGGCAAGACCAAACTTGCATTATCCAGAAAGGCCCTTTAAGTCATACTAAATTTTTTAGTCTAGAAATGTCTGATGGTATCCTATGCTCCTAAAAATTTCTATATATGTCTTTATTGGACAACTACTGGTAGACTCAATCAATGGATATTCACTGTCATCTGCAGGTCCTTCTGCACTGGTGTTAAGTGTTAACAACTTACAGGGACTTAGAAAATTTTAGAATGACCTAACTGAAAACATAGTCAACAATTTAGTAACTCATTTAAATTTTTTTGGAAGCATATGGATCCCGTTAAGAACTTCTACATTGGAAACTCAGTGAAACTATAGCAACCTACAAAGTAATATAACCTTATCAAAACAAAAGATCAAGTGAAGGATCAATGATTCAGAAAACAGAAAAAAATAATTATTAAAACCATCCTTGTTCACAATGACATATGCTTAATTAGCAAAGCAAGGAAGACAAACAATTCAAAATGTACGAGTGACAGAAAACTCGGGTTTTGCAATCCATTGTGGTCAACAAATTGAGCACACAAACTGAACCATCTGCTGATAGTTATTAAAAATTCTCTAAGCAAGTGACATTACATGCACTCAATCAACTTATTCACCAATGGATACACAAGTCAACAAGTTAATAATGAAATATTTACAATCAAATAAATCAATTTAAAATCTGACAGGCTTAGTTTGGAAAATAACAAACACCATAATCGTAAAAACCAACTATATGTTTAAATCACCAAATCACATCCAAATCTAACACTATGTCTGGATGGGAAATTTTAGAAGTCTGAAAATTGTGAAATCAACAATGTATGGCCATTAAAAAGAAAGTCAAATATGAGAAAAGTTGTGAACAATAATCCAAAAGAGTTAAATATAATGGGGGCATTGTAAATTTCTCTCTAAATAAGTGTCATTTAAAACTCCTTCCATTGAAGTAAAAAATATCCAAATAAAATTCTGCAGTATTTTAAAACTCTTTCACTTATCATCCAAACACATGTAATCCAATGATTTAAAATTACTCTATCTAAACATAACCTAGAGGTCCCTTGTGGAGATTGATGGAGGATAGCAATTGCATAAGATGATGCAATATTCTAATTAATAGTCTACAATCTAATCTTTTACATGATCTCCCAACAGATAATGGTTCAACAACCTCAGAAAATAGCCAGAATTATATATCAAATCTATAATAACATGACAGCTTATGCATTAGACAAAAAACCACACCTATGGGAGTAATTAATACTCAAATCCACGTAACAAGATCAAACATTTTGTAATCACAGAATATTTAAGAACAAGCAAGAAACATAACAAGAAAGACAAATAGAGAGAAATGAGCACATTGAGAAGAAAGCTTCCATAAGTAAACAGTTCTCTTTACCAATTACTTTTAGAAGATTATTGTCTACTTAGTCTTTCTCAAGTCCCATGCAATATGTGAGTGTGTTTGCATCTGTGTGCCTGTGCATTCACAAGGCAGCACACACATACATTTGCATATAACTTCAAAGCAAACAAAGATCTTCCAAGAATAATTAGTGCAGAATGAAGAGAACACATGCATGCAAGTAGCAAGACATGCATGCGTGCCACACACACACACACAAAGAGAGAGACCTTCTTTAGCTCCACCTTAGGAGGAGGAGGCTCCTGGTAGAAACTTGGCATTGGAGTAGCTTTAAATGTTAGACTCTTCCTAAGCATTTTAATCTCAGCTTCTTGGGTCTCCTACAAAAGGGAGTGAAAGATTGACATGATTAAAAGACAAGTTCCACAAAATTCACATTTCAGGCCGGATATGGAATACTCCCCACCTTGGTTTTTGCTTGCAAGTTACTCTTCTCCACCTCCTTTGCCTGAATCTTTTCCTCAAGCTTATTGTAGAACTGCTGACCAAAATATTCATTCAATTATTTATCTATTCAAAAGAAACCTGGACAATGACAAGGTAAGAGGAAATAAGTATGTACTAATTATTTACCTCTTTTCTTCTCTCAGCCCGTTCACCACATCTGAAATTGAATCCATAATTTGGAAGTGTCCCCACCCTTCGAGGTTTGGCATCATCTGTGTTGGTACTTCTAAGTGGATTAAGGTTAAACCATAATAATACACAGCATCACACTCACTAATAAATTTTAATAATACAGAGATCGATTAGTTCCACATTTTGACTCGGTAGGAGGACTACACAAACCCAAAAAGAAAAGGATACAAGGAAGATTCTTCTTCTTCTTCTTGAACGTTATCAAGGGGTCCTTTTTTCAACAATTTTGGTTTTGTCTTCTCCCTGTATCCAATACATCACAGTCCACCAGTTAAATAATAACAACTTATTATATTTATCTTTATTGAGATGAAACATTGACAAGAAATGCAAACATTCCATACGTCGATACTTCAGAAGATGCTGCACCAGACTTCGAAGGATGCTGAGAAAAACAAAATGCAAAATGCATTAGGCCAAAACTATAAACTTTGTTAACTAAACTGGATAAAATATACAAAAAGAAACAAAAGAAATCACATTCATTTAAGTTTGAGTAAGCAAGCAAAGACCACAACGGAGTTTACCTTGGACTCTTGAATCGGTCGGTCATTGAATGATCTGCTTTTAATAGACTGCCTTGGGCGAGAGGTTAAAGCCAAAGTACCATTCGAAACAGCAGATGATGCTTCTTTATCTCTTCCAGTTTTGCTCCTATTCACCAAATTTGCATGAACACTGGAACTAGGAGCCTTTGCATTCTTATCCTTGACAGGACCCTTTTGGGTTCTTGATTGTTTTGTTTGATCTATTTTCACTTCGTCCTGAAATTGAGCAAATATATGAGATCCAAATAATATAACCGACTTAATGAAACCAACTCAGTAGAAACAAAATCTTCTAACCTTGGGATTGGTGATATTATTGTCATTCACGTTGTTATTTGATCCTTTGATTTCAGCCATAGGCAATTTATCTGTTGCAGCACTATCCACTGGGTTGGAATTTTCAAGATTTCCATTTGGAGCTCCAATTTCCAGAGTTTTGGTGACACTGGGGTCTAAATCATTTGATACACCACTATCCTCTCCAGAATTAGAAGGTTCATCATGAACACCATTTTGGTGGACCAGATCAAGCTCATCATCAGATGAAAGCTTAATTGGATCCATACTTCACACTAAGCTACATTTTACATAGAAACAATGAACAGTCGCTTAGAAATGACTTTAAACAAGACAACCAAAGGAAACAAATCTAATATCTGTAACCTGAAGAAGTTTAACCATTCCAATGGTGTTTATATAAAAATTTAAATCGATGCCTTTATAGGCAGCCAATTTTGAAAATTATGGACAAATTCTCAAATATTTTTTCCCTTTCCACCATCCAAAGAACAAAGTGAGATTACAATCTTTCAGAAAAACGTAGTTCATCAGGCAGCCGTTGGGTGTAATGGTGACTTACCCACTTGATGAAGAAAGATAAGTGTCAGATGACAAAAATAGTAGACCTGTCAGGTTGTGTCATAAGTTATTTACCAGTCAAATTGGAGTAACTAATACAGCATACAATCATCATAATTCAAAATTTTCAGTTAAATTTTTCCTTTTATCCTGGAGTAAGAAAGTTTAAGTAAACTATGAAAAAATATAAACAGCCTGTTTTCAAAGTCATGGACAACATTAGTCAACCAAAATGTAAAGCAATTTTATTGCATAATCCAATTTCCTTTTACTTGCCTAATGCATGAACAAAAATTGGGCAGGATTTCCTTTCTGTTATCATATAAGACAGAAGAAAAAGGGTGAAAGAAGAGATAATCAAGCTTCACATAATTGAGAGCAAGAGCCCTAATTGAAAACACTAAATTGACTTGCTTCTGCTGCATTTTTCCCAACAAGTAGAAAATCTCTTGGTAGCACAAAACTAATATCATCAAGCTAAGACTTAGGCAAATCAGCATGATGATGAACAATGATCAGATTCCCAATCCAACACTGATCTCCTCACATTAATGAGAACCCAAGTTCCGTTTGATTTGTACAAAATATCCACAACAAACAAACACAGTAATCACACTTAGGATTTCAGAATAAACAAAAGCACAAAACCCATACAAATAGAAAAAGAGATTTGAAGTCTTAATTTGAGTCCAGAAGAAGTGAAAATTCGAAACGAGGAAGGTTTACCTGGGAAAAGAGTGGTCAAAATGCCATCAAAAAGAGGATTCTGAATACCATAATGCAAGCAGTAAGTTGAAGAAGAGAACAGAAAGATCTAGAAACCTCCGGAATGAGGGTTCAATAGAGGATCACGATCCAAGGATCCACACACACACTTAACACTAACAACAAGATCCGAAAGATAGAAACGGTAGATTGATATTACTGATGATTTATCTTTCTCTCCGCATAAGAAAAAAAAAAGAGAAGAAAAAGAAATAAAGAGATTTTATATGGAAGGAGAAGGGAGCGGTTTTGAAATCGGAGTGAAGGAGAGGTTGCTTTCTCTCACTGTAAATGGTGAGTGAGGAAGTGAATGGGTCACACAGACAAAGACAGACATAGACATAGAGAGAGAAGGAGACATGATCTGAATATACGTTTTCGTTTCGATAAATAAATACGTATACATACGGTTTTTACGGTTTCCCTGAAAATACATTACGCAAACACGGTTAATTAACCACCTCTTTTCACCTTATATCCTTTTTTAACTGCCATAACTGAGCCACCTAGTTTTTTCCTTTTTCTTTAGAAAATTGTAAGCTAAATTATGGTTTTATTCTCTTAAAATATCAAAATAATTATTTTTTTTCTTTTTTTAGAATTTTTTTTTTGTTATTAAGAAGACGTTTGTTTTAAGTTATAAAACTGTATCTTTAAAAATATAATTTTAAAAATAGAATGATAATCTAGAATATTTTAAAATATATTTGGTTAACATTTAAGATTTTTTAAATTTAATTAAAAATATAAAAATATAGTAAAATAAAGTAGAAATGAAAATTTATTTTATAACTTCTGTTTTTATGAGAATAAAAATATGGAGATATAGAGGTTTTTTTTTTGGAATGATTTTTTTCGAAAATAAAATTTTAACCCTGGCAACAAATATGAGACTGTGTTTGTAAAAAAAAAATTCCATTGAAAGAAAATTTTCTTTTTCATCGAATTTTTTTATTATACTTTTCTTTGTTTTGTTAGTTAAGTATCTATAACAATATCTAAATATAATATCAAAATGCTTGTGTATATAATTTTTTTCCTATTTTTAATCTGCATAATAAGTGAGTAACAAAATAACTGAACAAAAGAAATGCTTTTATAATTGATTAGCTTTGTGAAAATTCAAAGCATTTGTAATCACTTTTTGAAAATCATTTTGGATTTTTTAAAATATCAATTATAAAAATATGTTAAAAAAAATTAATATTTTTACTGAACAAATATCAAACAAGATTGGTAGTATATAATTTATAAGTGCAATACGAATGTATTGTATTTTCACCTAATACAAACATGCTTGTGTACAGCATTTTAACCCATTTTATCTTTCAATTGACTGTAATTATACCTTACATTATAAGTAAGTGAATTACAAGATAATTGAACAAATATCAAATAACACAAATAATTTATAACAAAATATGAAAACAATATCAATATGTGTACATTGATATTTTGTTTATTTTTACCTCAATTGATGGCAATGATACATTACATGATAAGCAAGTAGGTAAAAAATAATTAAACAAAGATCAAATAATACAAAAATAATTAAACATGTACGACTGTATTCGTGCCTGTCTTCCTAGTTATAAGAATCTATCATAATATATAAGGGCAATATCAATGTATGTGTGCACATTTTTTTGCCCATTTTTATTCTTTAGCTAACTTTAACTACATATATAATATATTACATTACATGGTAAACATGTGGATATTAAGATAACTGAATAAATATAAAATAATTATGGACAGACAAACATGGTCATGCCTATCTTTATGCTAATTTATATAATTTTTTTTAAAAAAAATACTAAATAAAAAATTTATATTTTAAAAATAAATAAAAATATAATATTTAAAAGAATTAAAAATATATAATAACTTGTAAAAAATAATAATAAAATACTAACAAGATGAACTGTGCCAAAAATGGAAAAAAAATAGATGAGAATTAAATTATAACTTTTTTTTCTTCTAAAGACTTAAATAGACGAATTATAGTATTTAAAGGATTAAGTTAATTAGTTAAATATTTAATATATTAAAATTTTAAAGTAAATTGATTTTTAATTAATTAAAATATTAATTAAAACTACTAAATACTAATTAAGTTTTTTAATTATTTTAGTTGTCTTTACTTTTTTAACATTATAAAAATATTAATTAACATATAAAGCATTGTCAAACTTTAAAAAAATTATTAATGTAAATTTTATCTAAGTAAATTTAATCTTTTCAATATAAATTTTGAAGATATATATTAAAAAATAATACTAATGTTTAATATACTGATAATATATATTAATATTTTATATTAACAAAATTATTTATTACTATAAAATATGTTTCACTCTTCGTATAAATTTATGATATCTATATTAATAATTAAATTTTGTTAAAAATTTATACCGATAAAAATTAATTGATATAATATTAAAATATTATTAAATAATATTTTTTATAATAAATTATATTGATATTTTCTGAAATATATGAAAAAATATTTGATATTTTTTTTTTTTAACATTTTTTTAATTTTATTTATGCATAATATTATAAAAAATTAAAAAATGTTTGTGTAAAGTTATATAAATAAGAAGAGTATATTATATTATATTTTTATATAAATTAAAAATAATTTGTGTAAAAATTAAAAATGAAAAGATATAAGATATTTTTTAAATAAAATTTAAAAAATATTAATGTAATTTATTTTTTATATAATATAATTATGTTATGATCTCAATCTATGGATAAGTATTTAAATAAATATAAATATTTTTTTACGATACTAAGGCCAGATCTTAGACTGATGTATAGTTAAATACTAACTTTTTTTGAAATATAAAAAAATATTAAAGTAAATTTAATACTTGCATAACAAAATCATTTTTCAAAATAATTAATTAGGAATTAAATTTTAATAAAAAAAGATTAATCTATTTACGAAACCTCAATAGTAAGTATACATATCTGTTCTTACTTTGAATAAATAAAAAATGAATAATTCATTTTCATTTTATAAAAAAAGTGAAAATTTTTGCATATAAGTTTTTAAAAAATAATTCGACTTTTAAGTGTATTTCTCTCTGTGTATTTTTGTAAGATTTGACAACTCACTTAAAAGAGTTATTCCGTTATAATTTTAAAAGATAAAACATAATAATTTTAATTTTTATTATATTTTTAATAAATTATATTTATAAAAAATTATTTATTACAAAAATATTTTAATGTAGGTTTTAACTGTATAACTGATAAAATTAAATATAAATTTTTATCAATTTAACATATTTCTATCCGTTTATGAAATTGTTAAAAAATAATTGTTGTAAAAATTATTTTGTAATAACTATAAAATAAATTATTATAATTTTTTATTATACTCTTTTATCTTTTATATTATTCAAATTCATAGTTTATTTTAAAATTAACAATATCGTCAATAAAAATAATTAATATTATCTTAAATTTTAAAAAGGTGATATAAATAAATTATTTATTTAATATATAAAAATATACAATAAAAAAATAATAAGAAATAAATTTTATTAAGAGTTATAGCATTTATGTTATTAATATATTAAATTATATACTTTTTAATACAAATATGTTATATATAGAGAGAGGATATACAATAGAAAAATTGATAGATAAAAATAAAATATTTATTAAAGATGAAAAAAATAAAAGAATTATTTGTTATTCCTTTTTTATTTTTTATATTTTAAGAAATAAAAAGTATTTGTTATGTTTTTTTTTACATTTTTAAGAAATAATAGTTTATTTTAGCCTCTATAAATTTATTAGATTCAATAGGGATAAATTCTTGAAAACTGAAGTAAGTGGTACAATTTATTTGAGTTAAGAAGAATAGTTAAACCTCTCAAATTAATAATCCAACTTTGGTGAATACTTATGAACATTACTTCCTTCAAACCTTTTAAATATTATTTAAGAAAGATTCGGTAATAAAAAAATACTTAACTTAAAAATACTCTTGTAAAAAAGTATTTGTTTTTATCCTTTGAAACTCTTCTTCTGTACAAAGTTATCTCCATTTTTTTTTTTCCTCTAAAAATTCAATCCACCTATGAACAAAACAAGTTTTTGTGCCATACAATTACATATTCTACACAAGCAATTTCTTCAACAAAAAAAAAACTTGAAAATTTTATCCTCCTCTAAATGTATCTGCACCTATCATCAAACTTTTGACGTGCCATCACAAACTTTAACTTAAGGATTTAATTAAGTTACTAGACTTAACATAATTGATAGATAAGTATATTATTTAAGTATGTTTTATTTGAATTTTAATTGTATATATAACAAATATTTTATTAAAAAAAGTGTCAAATAATTACAGAAAGGATGTAGTGATAGAGCATAAACAACATAAACTACAAAATTGTTTGTTTTTTAATTGATGATGTGGCAAAGCAGCAATGTCTTTGCTTTTGATGGTTAGAAACTCATGTCAGGGTAGTTGAAGGAAAAATAATAATTAACATGCGCTGCTTCAATTTTCCAAAAATTATTCTATCTATATATGACATTAATGATTACAACATCAATAAACTCTAAAACAAAATATAGTCTTTTTTGGTTAGAAAAATAAATGAAAATATAGCCTAATATGTATATATAACATGAATATCATATGATTATTAGGAACTCTACAAATAAGTTAGGATTAACACACCCTCAAATTTTAATTCTAATTATAAGATTATCTAAATCTCTTAAAATATATTTTGGTTCATATTTTTAATTAATATATAATATTTTAATATATTTATCTTAAAAATGTATTATATTTAACTTAATCTTAAAATTTAATTATAAAAAATTAAAAGTTTCTTAAATTTTACAAAAAATATATACTGGAAAAAATTATTAAAATAAAAAATATTTATAAAAATTTAAAAGTATTTTCATAAATTTAATTAAGATAATCTAGTTTTTTCAAATATTCTATATGTTGATGGGGTCATAATGGTTGTCATTCTTTGAGGCTATAAATTGAATAACGCATGGTGCTGGATTTTTATACGTCTTGTAGATAGGTTAAGTGTTATTTGAAGTGGTTTTAAACTTTGAAGTTTTTAAATTTTTTTTTTTTTTTGAAAATAATTTTATATTTTTAAAATTAAAAATTAAAAAATTTATTTGATAGCTGAAATTTTTAAAACTATTTTAAAAATAATATTGATTTTTCTGTTTTTACCATTAAAAAATCAAAATAACTTTAAGTTTTAAGGTTTTATTTTAAATTTTTTATTATTTATGTTCTTTTATATAGTACTATATTATTTTTTACTTAATTTTATCCATTCTTCTTTTAAAAATGGTTTCTAAAAATTATTTTATAAAATAGTTTGTAAAAACTAAAAAGCAAAAAGCAAATCAAACAACTTCTTAATTTTGAATTTTTAGTTTTTAAAAATTTATTATAAAATTAAGTTAACTTATATATCCTTTTATTATGAATTTATTAAAAATAAAAAAATAAAAATTATTACTTAAAAAAATTAAATTATTTCAAAATAATAAAAATTATAAATTTTAGAAAAATAATAAATTTTTTTAAAAAACATATAATCTTTATTATTGTTATTATTATTATAAAAATACGATTTAAATAAATCTCTTTTCTTTTTTATTAAATTAAAATTATGTTTAAAATACGTTAAAAATAAATTCAATATATTTTTAATTGAACAAATTTTTCTTTCAATTTTTATTTTAAAAATTGAAGATAAAAAATTCATAACCAACCATATTTGGAGCAAACAAATTTGCTTATATCCTTTTTTTATATCTATAATAAAGATTAATGACAATTGTATCAACGGATATCAAGTAATATAAATTAAATATTCTTTTATGGAATTTGTAAGTTAAGTATTAACTGACAAATTTATTGGTTATTACTATTTGAACTCGTCAAATTAAATGAAGAATTTAGTTATTACAATTATGGAAACTAAGTTATACTAATACCATGTAAATAGAAAAATGCCAACGAAGATTCAAAGCAAGTGTTTGTAATGTATAAGATTTTATTATGCAAAACGTGTCAGAGTTTGATTCCATAACCCTTACTTAAACAACCAATAAATACTTTAATTTAAGTTTTAAAAAAATAAAATAAAATTCATTAAAATACGTAATTAAAGTTTTATTTTTTGACAAATATGAATTTCACATTTTCTTAACTAAAAATCCTAATTTTTTAAAAATATTCAATTAAGACATATTTTATTTAAAAAATTTTAAGATTCCACAATATTGACAATCTTTATTTTTGGACTATCCTCATTTATATTAGTATACCTTAATTGTAGTCATTAATTAGAATCTATAAATATTTTTAAGTAATATATCAATCGATAGAATTATAAAAAGTAAAGAAAAGTAATTAATAAAAAGCAAACTTAAATAGAAAACAAAAAAATTAACAATTATAACAAGTTTAAGTTAAAATTTTCTAACTATAAAAATTTATCACAACATATATTGAACAGATCACAAAATTTGATGCTACGATAAAAAAATTGGTGTTTCAAAAGATTTTTTTCACAAATTATTAAAGATATAGGCTGTTAGTTTGTTGCAATTAGTAAATTAATTTGTTATTAGTGAGTTAGTCGGTTTGTTATTAGTCTATGACAGATAGAGTATTATATATATAAATTCTTTGTATTATTTTTTTCAATCTTTTAGAATATATATATATATTTTTATGTTTTATCTCAATATTTTATTTTCTTGCACCATGTTTAAACACTAAAATGATATTAGAGTTCCAATGAAATTTAGTATCACTTTTTCATAATTTTGTCTTATTTTCAATTATTTTTCATCCTTCTTTCTTACTTCTCACTTATTCTATCATTTTTCATATTTAAAAGTTGGTAAAGAAATAAAAGAAATTTGATCCACTATAAATTTGTAATATTAACCTTTTGAAAGGATTGGAATGATTGGCACAACTTGATTCCTTCGTTTTTTTTTTTTAAAAATTATGACAGTTGCATTATTTCAAATATATATTTTTTTAAAAAAATGAATATTTATTTCCAAAAAAGTTCAGCTGACATGTATGATAAATTCAATGTTAGAAATATTAACAAGTTGTGGTTTTTACTTCAAAACCATCCTGTTTCATGTTTCATGTTTTAGGAAATATGAAACCATTAAGAAAACTCTACTACATGAACTTTCCTACATGATATACTTTGAACACGTTATAAACTTTCATGCTCTAGATAGATAGTTAAATCAAGAAACTGCTAGTTTAAATTGGACTAGATCTATAAGCCACACTTTAAGTGGAGTAAGGAATTCTACTACCTTTGAATATGATTTTATAGAAAACATTAACATTAGTTCTTAGAAGCTTAGAGGTAACAAGACAGATCAACTAACAAGTACCCATGAATAATCTTTAGTTGTCAGTGCTTACCATCGTATGACTAATGTTTCTACTTACAGATTAGGGGTATGAAGTAAATCAAGAGTTGGATCTTGATTATTCTAGCTTTAAAATGGCCAAAAATTCTAATTGTATGATATTTGGCTCCAAAGAAATGAAAGATATTGACATACCCACCATTGTTGAGAAAGGATTTCATGGTGAACCTTGTCTTGATAATTGAATCATCAATATTACTAATGGAATGAAACACAAGTTTGATCCACATGATTCTCATCATAGTAAATTAGTTGGTTATGATATTAATTTAGAATTTGATTTTGACTTATCCTTAAACTTGCTTTCATCATCTAACAATGTTGTGAAAAAAAAAAACTCTATTTTATTTCAAATAATTGTATTTTCAAAATGATAATTATGCATCATTATTAGTTTGAGAGTGCTATTAGAGATATAGGTTATTGGCAGTTAGTTATAATTAGTTAATTAATTAGTTTATTATAGATAAAGTAATATAAATAAAAACTCTTTGTATTAATTTTTCAATTTTTTATGATAAATTTATACTTTAGACATTTTGATTCAATATCTTTTTTTTTATTAGATTATTGTTAAACGCCAAAACAAGCCTTAAATTTTAATTAAGAAAAAATGTTTTTTTTTTAAATTAGTCTAATGATAGAAGAGTGTAACAAATTTTTTTTAAAAAAATACATTTATAGTTGCTAAAACTTTTGAATGTTGAAATGTTGATTTCTAATAGTTAAAATATGCATCAATAAAAAAAAAAAAAGATTTGTTTGTTTAAATGTTGAGTTGGGATTGTTCAACCACACATATGACACTACAGAAGAACTTTTAATTTTTTTTATTAGTTAAATATTTAAATGCACGTTGTTGATAAAATAAAATAATTCTAATTAGGTAAATATTTAAATATAAAGAGATGAATACTCAATATTAAATATTTAAAAAAGCTTCTTCATTTATCTTAAAGTGAATGTTTTAACTATTAATTCTCTATTATAATATTCTTAATCTATGGTTTTTTTTCTCTCCACTTACTTTCTTAATTGAATCTTGTGCATATAATTTCAATTAATATGATCAATCTTATAACGAATCAATTTATAAACTTACAACTATCAATACAGCATAATTACTAGATATCAAATGTCTCACATATTTACACCTATATTTGAATTATTTATAAGAGAAATTCACCTAAAAAATTCTAAATTCTCTAGAAATGTGGATTTATCAAATCGATCAGTCTAAAAAAATAATGATTAAGCAATACATCATTTTCCCATTCAAAAAATAGAAAGAGAAAGCCAAGATGGGCCCCTTTTATATTCAATTAAGATAAAATTTCTCATTAGTTACAATCTTCTTGTGTAACCAAAATGGGCTCCTACCCCAATCAATTGGTGCAAATTTTCTTTTTATAAATAAATAAATAAATAAAAATACAACATAATAATATAATTGAAGTATGAATACGATGTGGGGTTCTCCCTAGACCACACCATTCATTACATTGGGCCAGTTGGGTCAGACAAGATTTAGTTTAACCAAAATTATTTTCTGTGCTTAGTGCATTGCAAATACCAACATGATAAGACACATACTTTTAAGCTAAGGTAGATACCTCAAAGATAAGGATTCAAACTGTGCCAACAAGGTTTCTGCCACCTCAGCCTCAGATACACTATCATCACCGCTATTCATGGATTGATTTCAGTGACATTCTTTATACTTTTTAGTCATTTTGGTCCCTGTTATATTAATTTAATAGTGAACATAATTGAAATTCAAACTTACGCTCCACCTCCTAATTAATAACGTCTAACTGTTAATATCAATTCACTAATCAAGTTTTTCATGTAATTAATTTGGTTGGTTGAATTATTGTCAATATTTCCTAGGCATCAAGAAATGCAACAGTGACCATAGAAATTATAGGTTGTATATGTTAGATGTAGCTTTCTTTTAAGTCCATAAATTTAAAAATTATTTATTTAATAATCATCTTTTTAAAAAGGAAATATTAGAGGAGATTTTAAAATTCTCCACTCATACTAAATAATTATTTCAAACAAAATAACGGTATATTAAAAAATACGATTTTTGATCCAGTTTTTGTAATTACTAATCTATTAAGAATAAAATATATTTAGAATTTTAACGTTTAATAAAATTTCATTCAACATTTTTATTTTTTTTAATTTATATAATAACACTATATTATATATATTTTAGGTACATAAGTCAATTTTAATTTTTTATTTTATTATATAAAAAAATATAAAAACAAAAATATAAAAAAAATTTTATTAAATCATGAACGCAAATTGCCTTTATACCAATGACACCATTACACCCCCAACAACAAAATAACATGGACACTGAATCAGTGATGGATTGCATTCTAACTTTGATTACTTATTTTTTCTTGTATATTACTATTATTTATTTATTTTCAATATGAATACAAAATACTTGAGATCCTAGGCAAACAAAGGATACATGAGTTGAGATTTTCAAGCATAGACCCACAAGCACAAAATAGGGACTATAGATGGTATTGGTCCTTCAGAAACCACGTGCGAGGTGTTTAATTGCCTTATTGTCACTACTTTCTATTATTTTGATGTTTTTTTATGTTTCCACATTTTGATGTTTGTCTTGTCCATCACACGTGACCACCCCTCCTTCTACCCTCTCTTTCCAATGCTTTGTTTCGATAATGAATTTTTCACAAATAAATACTACTATATATATATATATATATATATATATTTAATAGTTAAATTTAAAAAAAAAAATTCAAGGTAAAAAAAAATATATTATTATTCGTTATATAATAATTTTTAGATAAATTAAAAAATAAAAAATAAGTAAAAATGAAATAAAAAGATAAATTATTTAAATGAATAAAAAAATTATCTTATATTTAAATGAATGAAAAAAAGTAAATTAGTGAAATAAATTTTATTTATATAAAATTTTAAAAAATTAAAATTTAATTTTGAAAATTAATATTTTTTATTATACTTTATTATTAATATAGTAATTATTTTTTGTTTTATTTATTTATTAAAAAATATTTAAGAATCTAAAATAAATAAAACTATTCCATTTTCATAAAAAAATAATAGAAAAAATATTTTTTATGGATCTTATAAAATTTAATTTTATTATTTTATATAATTAAAATGCAACCAAATAAAGATACATAAATAAAATCTATTTAACCATAGAAAATAAATTATTTTCTTCCTTATTTTCTTCAAATCAAACAAAAAATAAAAATATAAAAGATATGTAAAACAATTACTAAACGTTACTTTTGTTAAATATGTATTTATATATAAATATTTTGAGTAGTTTTAGTTATATTTTTGTAATTTTTTATTTTATATTAACAAAAATTTCACTAAAAAAAATATTTTTTTTACAAATATTTTATGATGGTTATATAAATTTATATAAAATATATCAAATTAACACAAAATATATTATATTTCAATAATTATACAATTTAAATTATTATTAAAATATATTTTGATGAATAATTTTAAAAAAATAAAAATTTATTAAATAAAACTTAATAAAATTAAAATTATCATTATCTATTATTTAAAATTATTATTAAATATTTTTTTAATATTTAAATAGCTTAATAGTTATATAAATTTTATCATTCATTATATCTAAAATAACTCGTCCATATTTTTAAAACATCAATTTCTTTCTTAATTTAAAATTTTATTTTATTATTTTTAAAATTAATACTATAATTATATCATATCTTATAGTTTGTAAATGTATTGTGTCAGTTACATATTTATATATGAACATTTCTAATAGTTTTTAATTACATTATTATAATTTTTACTTTTAACCATTATAAATTAAAATACCATAATAATTATATAATTTTATATTATTATATTTACAATATAACTTATATTTATTTTCAAAATAATAATTTATATTTTTATTTTAGGTTTCTATTTTATATTAATTTTTTACTTTATGTTATAATTATATTGCATATTATGATTTTTAAAATTTATCATATTTAATCTGTCAGTATTTTACTCATATCTAGTATTATATATGTATTTCCTAACCAAAAAATAAACAGGGCAGTAAACCTAAAACAAAACTTAAAGTCTTTTCTTTAAATCAATAAAATAATTTAAAAATATTTTAATATTATTTAGAGTTAATTTTTTAAATGTAAATTATTTATTAAAAAGTGGGTTATAATATTATTCATTTATAATTATATTTATAGAAAGAGTAATAATTATATTAAAATAGAGTTTATTTTATATAAAAAAGAACATATTATACTTTAATTTTAATATTTTTCTTTAATGATTTTTAAAAAACTATAGTAATATAATTTTTTTAGGGATCTAAAAATGAGGATTGTTTTTATTCAATGGAAGAATTGGCCTGAAAATAGAACACTCCCATCCGGTTACTAGAACTATGAGGTAGCTGCTATAAAATTTTCTTAAATTTTAATTAACAAAATTTCTCTCACAATCTCAATTCTAGTCTCCATGAACGATTGAACAAAACTAAAAAACCATGAGATAGTAAGTGCCACTTGTAGAAGTCAATTCAATAAATATCTTCCTTTTCTTCCACCTTCTGACATCTGCATACCCCGACCCATACCAACGTGATTTATTACATTGCTTAATCATCCATTTCGGGCAAAAATAAAGGCATAAAAATCACTTATATTTATTTTTCTTTATTTTTTTATTTTTTCTTTTTATATATGTAGATACTGAATATTATACGTATTTATTATTTTTTATTTAAATAAAATTTTCTTTTAAATGAAGAAAATCCTTGGTCTAGAAATTTTGTTGGTAAAGTTGATTTGAAAATAAGGATAGGATGGTTATAATGTTGTGATATTTGCATCTTCATTTTTAGTAGGAATAAAAATAAGTTAAATTATTTGTTAATAGCTTGTGAGTTAATTTATATTATGTCTAGGTTAGGTTAATTTTTTTATTAAGTTAAGATTTATAAAAAATTATTTCTTTAAAAAAGTTATATTTTGAATCAATTAATTTTTTAATCAATTTAATAAAAATAATATCTATATTTATTATTATTAATGTGATGTTTTATATTTATTTTATTTAAAAAAATTTAGATAAATTAAGTTATGAAAATTCATAATAATTAAGATATGCTTTAAGGTTTAATAAATATTTATAAATATATTTACTATTCATCCACTAATAATGTCTTCACATAAATAATTGGATTTAAACTAAAAATTTTGTGGATTACAAATTCAATCCTTATTAAATAAACTAACCTTTATTAACAGTTAGCATATAAGTTTAGATCTATTAATTTATTTAAAAATATTTTTTTTATTATATAATGATAATAGAATGTAAATTTAGAATTTTATACCAATTACTTAAACTTCTTATCATTAAATTAATTCTAATACATTTATATAAGGGTAAGCTTTTAATTTTCTTAAAAAATTTATTATAAAATAATTTTGTAGATTAGGTCAATTTTTTTAAAAAAATCAAATTAAATTTAAAAATATGATATAAAATAAACATATAAGTTAGATATAATATCTTTATTTTTTATCAATTTTAGTAAATCATAAATGTTATTTTACTGCTATTATTTATAAAAAAATAATTAGCAAAAAATTTGATGATAGACACTAATTTGTTGAATTTTATATTATTATTTGTTAATTTTTAATAATTCTTTTGAACTATAAATACAAAGTTATAAAATAAGTTTCTATACTATCATAGAGTTACTAATGCTTATTTTAAGTTATAAAATAAATTAGAATAATAAAAAAAATTATATTTTTAAGAAGTTTTTTAATTTTTTATATTACAATAATTAAAGTACCCTTAAAAATAAAAAAATAAGAAAAATATATTTGAACTCTTAAAACTAATCAACCATATTCCAAATAAAAATATATTATTGTAATTATTAAAACTATTTTATTTAATCATAATTATAAATTTTAAAAAATAAGAATCATACTTTATTTCTATATTTTGTCGATCTCCTCTTAGCAACATCTTTAAAAGCTATCTTCCTAACTTTTGAAAAATATATTTAAATTTTATTTCCTTTCTCCTTTGCTAACTTCTTTCTTTTTCATATTCTCTTATTATTAATTTTTTTTTTCTCTGCAAAAGTTAATTTTTTAAAAGATTTAATAGTTATTCAAGTTTTAGTTTCCACTTAGTAAGTTTAATCTCTCAATTCATAATATTTTTTTTCTCTTCTTACTAGATCAAACTTCACAGATGTTGATATTCTTAAATTGACTTTTCTTCTAAAAAAAATTTGTTCTTGTTAGTTTTTCTTACTTTATTTGAAAAATATGCTAGGTTGACCTAATTTTTAGGAAAAGTTGAGGAAATAAGGATTTTGGTCATCCAAAGAAGATTATGATAGCATCTTCAGAGAAAGAGATCTATGCAATAAATAAAAAAAGCATGAGCTATTGAGAATTGCCCTAAATTCTATTTTTATTTGTGCCTAATTTGATTTATAATTTAGTTTTGAAATAATTTAGTAATGGTTGGTTTTTTATGCTTTATTTTGATATGTCTTTTAGATGTGAATTGCATGATTCTTAAAAAAGAACTAATAAATTTAAGAAGAAAGTTGAATTAAGTTTTTTTAAAATAATTTTTAAAAATCAAGTATCTTATAAAGAGGAGATACTTAAACATATTAATAAATTTTTTTTAAACAAATTTTTTATCAAAATAAAATTTTAATTAAAAAATTCTTTAACTTTAGATGAGATAAGAAGGTTAGCAGTAGGACTGACAATGAACTGAACTATTTTAAAATTAATTTGAGAGTCGGCTCAACAATTGTGTTGTTGAACTTGGTTGATGAATCAAATGAGTTGAACTTGTTTGTGTATAACTCGATTTATTTGATTCATAAAACAACTCACTATATACATAACTTAAGTTTATAGAATTTATTTTATTTTGTATAAAATAGATAAAATATGTAACGTAATTTTAATATATCTTATTATAAGAAGATATATGTTTAAATAATTGTATAGTTTTAAAATTAGTAATAAGATATAAATTTAAAATGTTGAACATACAAATTAGTTATCTGACTTATTGATTATTAATAATAATTTAAATATAAATATTTATTTTTATATAAACTATAATTACATTTATATTTCTCATTTAGAAAATTTTATTTTGCAAAAAATATTAGTAAATTACAAATTTTAAATTTTTAGGATTCAGATTATTTTATTTTTTGGTTTATGTAACTTGAGTTAATGAGTTAATGAGTCGAACTGAATCGTTCACGAGCTTGAATCAAACCGAGTTAAAAAAATGGGTTCTTATTAAACTTTAACATAGTTTTAAGCTAGATAAATTTGTATTGAGTTAAGTCAAGATGAATCCATCTTAACTCGACTTGAGTCATTTCCAGCCCTAATTAGGAAAAAAGAGATAAACATCACTATTATATTGGTTCACCCTAAAATTTTAAGGAGTATGTCCAATCCTTGACTTTCAGATAATTTTTTTTACTACAAGTATTTCTTTAAAGATAAATAATACACTTATGTGTCATTAAAGTATTTCTGCACACAAGTCTTTTTAAACTTAAAAATTTAGTATTTTTGTACACACTTTTGTGGGTTAGCACATTCTTAAAGAATATTTAGAAAGAATAATTTTAGGCTATCAAAAGAAATGAATAATGAAAGAATAATTAGAAAAAATAGTAAAAGATATGGAGACTAGTTGTAGGTTTTTTACTAGTTCTTTAGTGGCATTGTTAAGTTTTGTATTTATATTTACATCTAGTTCCTTGACTAGTGTACCTTGGGTCAATCTTGTGCATTTTTCCAATTAATACTTGAGACCATTGATACATGCTTTATGTACTAGATCAACAAGAACCAATTTGTTGCTCTAAGTGTCTATCCTTTTAGATGTAGTCTCATAAATGTTCATTTTATGGGAGATGCTTTCACATGGAAAAGACAGGACCAATGTTTCTTTTATTTGACTAAATATCATGATCATATTTGAAATACTAGTTGGTGCATGAAATTTCTAGAAGTGATTATTAAAACTTGATCAAGGGACCATTTGATCATAATCCTTTATTATTGAGATGGGATGTCTTTTATAATGATATAAGAGACAAACAATTCCTTTTTGAGGTTTCTTGGTTAAATCATGATGATTACCTTTTCTTGATAGTTAATATATAAAAGAACCATTCAAATAATGTTCTTGGAGCTCTTCTTGAAGTCCAACATAAATGTCTTATTTTCAATAATAAATTTTTTGACAATATTTTTAGAATAAGAAGATAATTGAAAGAAGATTAAGAAAGATCCAATGATCATTTGAATCTATTTTATCCTATTTTTTTTTTTAAGAAAACTTCAATGTTAGTTGCTATCAGATTATCATAAATTTTTCAAAAAAATTCTTTAATAAATAATGTTCAAGTGGTGGCATTTTTTACCAAGTCAATAAACCGATATCTTTTACTTGACTTTCTATTCAAAATATATTACCAAAACTAAAAAATAATTTCATGTTTTGTTTGTTTCAAGTGATAGTTCCTTTCGATATGATTCTTGATCCTAATCATGTTGCTTAATTGATATATTCCTTACATCTACATTTACGACTTGGATATTCTCATTAAAAATGCTTAAGATGGATCTCAATGAAAGCTTAATAGAATTTTTACACCTCTTACTTAGCAAATAATTATGATGTTTTTATTTAGAGCAATCATTTTAAAAAAAGATATAAAATTTTAAATAAATACTCTTGACTAATTCTCTCATGAATGTGGATCAAAAAATTAAAGTTTTTTAAAAAATAAAATTATTGTTAATTGATATATATATATATATATATATACATATATATATATATATATACATATATATATATATATATATATACATATATATATATATATATACATATATATATATATATATACATATATATATATATATATATATATATATACATATATATATATATACATATATATATATATATATACATATATATATATATATATATATATATATGAGAGAGTGTTGTTGGAGAAAATATTAAATAAAAATTCACTAATTGTTCTGTCATATATATAATCATCCTAGATCTTGTGTTTGAGTATGTAAGACATAGGCCTTAGTTTTCCTTCTTTACGGGATTTGAATTGGTTCCAAGAATTGCGTATATATGCTGTATGCTGGTTAAAGTTTTGCCTCATTAATTATCTTTCATGTTGGAATTCATTTTCTGAATTTTGAAAGTAAGTGTTATATTATTATTAATAATAATAATTTTTTATTTTTTATTTAATTGATAGATTAGCATGAATCTATTATTTAATATAAATTTTTAATATTAATTATAATATTATTATTTTAATTATCCATACTTTACATTAATAAAATTAATATTAACTTTTAGTATGTCTAACCTATTATGGGGTATACTATATTTATCTGTTCTCATTAGATAATTTATAATAGCCCATGTGAATATAACATCAAGATCTAAAATACATGGCAGATGAAATAACTATTTTCTATCATCCCCTGATACAATGATGAATATAGGTATTCCTACTCATCTCATCAATTATTCTGATATAATTTCTGTTATTATTTATGAGAAATCCAACACCATGGTCAGGTTTCATGAATGTAGGATTTGAAACAGTGAATATCACTCTCCAAAGCCAAACCTCCTCAAACAAAGAAATGTCTTTTTCCTTGGTAACAGCATTTTATGGCCAAGAAAAGAAGATAAGCTTATGCACACCAAACTTTCTTTTTGAAAACAACAGATATGAATGAAAACTCTTTCACTATTCTCAATATTCTCTCAAAAGATATGTCGAGAGAATATACTTTTTCTGGGTCTTACTTCCTATTTTTAATTTCCTTGTTTCTTCTGTATTCAGAAATCTATAGAAAAGAACCACCAAAATTATTAGGAGCCTTTTTTGGATGTATTAAGGTGTGGTATAGCTTTGGTGGGGTTAAGGAGATTGTGGTCCCTTTGCTCTTACCAATTATCCATATCTTCAACCTTCACAAAACCCATATATGGTAGCCTCAAATGTAGCACCCAACTTCAAATTTTACTTTATTTTTTAGATAGTATTAGAATTTTATTAATTCATCCTGTTATAGTCATTTTTCATTATAAAATCAAAATAAATTTCAGAATGATTTTTTTATGGACATGTGATATTGTACATATCAAAACGCATCTCAAGTATAAACTACTTTCTGCATGTAGGGCAGGACCTTCACCTATGTACAATTTTTAAAATTTTTTGAGTTTGGTTTTATGTTAATTGGTGGATTTGATTTTATGGAAATGAGTTAAATGGATAATTAATTTTTTTTCTTGGAAGCCATATAATTAGGGATACATTACAAATTTGAGAATCGTAATGTATATTGTTGGGCTAAACCCAGTTGGTAAGGTTGATGGATAATGATGTAAAGTTCAATAATCTAAGGTCTATAATGAGTTGAAATTAGCATTATTATGTTATATAATGTTTTTATGCTTCCATAAATTAGATAAATTACATTCTTTAAAGGACATCTACGAAAAATACACAATCTATTATAATATTCACCACATTGTAAATCCTAATAGACGTAATATCTTCCTACAACAATAAGTTAAATTTCTTTAATTAAACATGTAAAACTTGGACGATCAATATATTGAAATTAGTAGGATCGAAGAAAATAAATTGTACAATTACTATCAACTATAGAATCTGATTCAGTGCAGTAAAAAATCATGTAGTTTGTGTACTCCAATATAAAATATTAATACTTTACATTTGTATAAATTAGATCTAATTCAATACGAGCCATTGACTACAAAATATCTCTATTTTGCTTTTGATTACACCATTTACATATTTTTTGAGACCCTCAGCTTTTAGCCTTGCAGTAAAATCTTAAATTAACTAGCTAGTATCAAAATAGCATTTAATGAAACTTTAAGAATGGAACAGAAGATTCTGTAGGTCTTCCCTTTTAATATTAAAATTGTACAGTTTCATTATATTTGTTTCTCATTTTTTTATATACATAGATTTAAAAAATACTCTCCCCAATTCAAAAGATACAACACAATTTGTTCATGTACAAAGAACATCTTCTAAAACTGCAAGAAAGGCATTTTATCTTCACATCCATCAGGTGCACAAACACGTAGTGGAGGTGTATATTCCAAAATTTGAGTAACTTGAAACAAAATTTACAAGTGCATGACGTATGACAATCCTATATAAAAAAGGGCAACTAGCTACTTGAGAAAGGCTCTTCATTTGATACCAATTTCCTTAAAAATACTCAAAAAGAAAGAGGACAAAAGAAAAGGTTCATATATTGTTATCTTGGCCCTGAAAGCTGAACAGCAGAGAGATATGCATCACTATTACAATCTGATGGTCCTGAAGAAGTGCCACCCTCACTCAATGGTTTGAGTAAAGTTGAGTAAAACCGAGAACCACAGCTTGGTGGCTTAGGAACAGCACAGAGACCCTCTAGCATTTGGACAACTTTGGTCATGGAAGGCCTTGAAGACATGTCTTCCTGTATGCACCACAATGCAACTTCAACAGCAATGTGAACCCTCTCATCATTTTCACGTGTTTCCATCTTTGAATCGACAACCTCTCTCACCTTCCCTTCTTCCATCATCTTAAAAGCAAAAGATGGGAAATGGGATTTCTCTGAAGTTTCATTAGGATCATAGTTTTTCCTTCCCCCAATGATTTCTAGCAACACCATTCCATAGCTAAAAACATCACTTTTTTCTGATATGGCATAGTTTGTGATCCACTCTGGTGCTAGATACCCCCTAGTGCCCCTAAGTGTTGTGAAAACATGGCTTTGTTCACGTGTCATTAGTTTAGCAAGACCAAAATCTGAAACCTTGGCAAGGAAATTATCGTCTAGAAGCACATTTTCTGGTTTGATATCGCAATGAACAATCTTTGAGTCACAATCTTCATGTAGGTAAGCTAGTCCTTTAGCTGTTCCCACTGCTATGTTAAACCTTGTGTCCCAATCCAATGGAAACTCCTCTTTGTGCTTATTGAATATCCATTTATCCAATGAACCATTGGCCATGTACTCATAAACAAGAAGTCTATGAGGCCCTTCAGCACAAAACCCTTTAAGCCTTACCAAATGGTGGTGATGAATGCTCCCAATAATGCTAACTTCAACTCTGAACTCTTTCTTCCCTTGGCCTATGCCTTCCAACTTCTTCACAGCTAGTTGAGTCCCATCTGGTAGAACCCCTTTGTATACTGAACCAAAACCCCCTTGTCCAAGCTTCACAGAGAAGTGTTTTGTTGCTGTTTCTAGATCATTGTAGCTGTAACGGAGTGGCATGCCGGTTAAACTCTCCAAGAAATCTTCCTCTTCTGAATTCTCTTGAGGAGACTCAGGTAAATTTTGCATTTTCCTGAAGCATCTATATGCCACAAAGAGTATGCTAGAAATAATAAATAGTGTTAGTATCACAATAATCACAACAACTATTGTTTGCACATTGTTGCTTCCTTTGTCTCCAGTGTCTGTGCCAGTACTGGAGACCTTAATGTAAGAGACAAAACCAGAATCCTGATTAGATTTCTCAAAGCTTCCAATCCTGTCCAAAAGAAAACAGTTCCCTGAACCGCTGTGAAAGAACATAGCAAGGCATGAGCAGTTTTCACTGCAAGAAGTTTTGCAACCAATCAAATCAGTTTTTGAATAGGGTGGAAGAAACTCAAGTGCAAAGTAATTGAGTCCATCATCAACTTTGAGGAGCTCAATGGTGCTCTTTTTTGAGTTACAAGGAGGGACAAACCCAGGTTTGCAATTAGGACTAGAGCTAAGAACTGTGAGACAGCTACACTTTTTTTCACCAGTGCATATATTATATGGATCACAAGGTTCTGGGGTGCTGCAAGAATCTTGTGGTATTCTTGTTGGTGAGGCACCAATTGACCCTCCACTTTGGAGATTGGAGAAAGTGATGAAGCCATCACTTCCTAGAACCGCAATCCAAGTAGCATTATTTGCAGCTGATTCTTCAGCAAAAAGAAATTCCCACAACAAGGACTTATTCTTATCATAGAACCTCCAAGAGTTTGCACTAAGGTTAGCTGAAGCTACCACATCACCAATTTTGTTTTCAATTTTACGGTTATCCTTCTGCATAGACCAATAAGGCTGTGGAGATTGAAAACCAGCAGAAAGAATGACATTGCCAGATTCAATCTCAAGAACATAGGTCAAGTTGTTAGAACCAGGTTCACTAATAAGTTTCATTCCCTCAATGAAGTCCTGCATTGGCAACAAGGTATCTGTTGGGTGGCTAAAACTTTGCCATATAATTCTATTATCACTCCCAAGCAAAACCAAATTCCCAGTGTCCCTCAATTCCATTGAAGAAACTCCCTTGCCACCTGTATCTGTAGACCATACAACACTTCCTCCTTTCTGTAAAAGAACATTTCCCTTCTCATCAAACACAAATTTATCAGAAATGGAAACAGGAAGTGCTCTATTTGCAACCCAAACCACCTTGGTGCTTTCCATGTGGACTATTGCTAGTAGAAACAATGTGGTGTCATTTTCAGTGGTGACAAAGCCAAAGCCAAATTCTCTTTTATATGACACAAGGAATATGCCATTCCTGTCAATCCAATTCATTTGAGAGCCTTCAAATGCCGGAGGGACCTTACCAACCTTTAGAATACTGGTCAAAACAACTTGTGAAGAAAGAAGGATACACAACCATAGGGTATCCATAACATAGAAGAGAGACCAATGTTGCTCCATGGTTTTACACTTTTACTCTAACACCCAAGTACTATTTTTGGGGAAATTATATGTCATGAAGAAGGAAAAGAAAATCTGAAATTCATTAACAAGAGAGATTATAAGCTGGTTGATCAAAAAGGACATAAACATCCTCACAGTTATACATGTGTTCAACATGAGTTTGAAAAAAAAAGAACTTTCTAAGCTGAATTTTTCTACATGATGGAAAAGCAATATGGCACAGAAACAAAAAGGGAGGAAAAAAATTAAATAAAAGTGACAAATATGAGAAAACCTAAATGAAGAGAAGCAGAGATTTACTATGTTCACATGAGATTTTTTTTTTGTTGTTGTTAAAAGCCAAGCAAAGAAATGGTAATATTAAATGAAGTTCACATAAGAATTGACCTACTCAACTTTACCTCAATCAACTGAATCATGCTCTTACTCACCTTATGAGTTATGAAAATGGAAGAAGAAAAGAGAAATTAGGATGAATGGAATGGAATAGAAACTTTTTCTTTATATTTGTAGAACAGAAAGTAGAAGATATGAATAAGAACAAGAACAGTTTTGAGGCAAGGCCAATAAGAAGAGTGAAAATGGGTGAGAACAAGTAGTTGGGGTTGCAGAATTGATTTGTCTGATTATGACAGATTAGGAAGGACCACGTGAATTGATATCAGCATCATAATTACAAGGCTACTGCGAATCTGTTGAACCGTTGAATCAAGTTATGGCAATGAATGAAATGAAGTATAATATTTCAAATGATGATAATATTATTCATTCACTATGAGTATACAGCTGATAAAGGTTGGCACTTGTGCCTTTTCTTTGATCGGTTAACTAAGATTCAAACCAATGGATTTTTTTAATTTTTTTTTTCTTGACTTGTTTGTGTTTGTTTCCTTAGAAAAATATAGTCCCAGAATTTACACTGACATCTTCCTGACTAAGATTATGATACATAATGCAAGCGTTACCACTAATTTATATACCAAAATTATCCTACATTTATATATTTTTTAAATAAAATAAAGTTAATATAATATATTTTTATACCAATCATTTTTCTGTGAGGCAAAATATATATATACAGCTAAAGATGCGTAGTTGAAATTTAAAAACTTATTTATCAAAAAAAAAAATAATAAATGATAAACCTAGTATAGATAGATACATGGGTAGACAAGAGAGGTCCTTGTAGATTAGAATTATTATGCGTTGCGTTTAAGGTAGGTAATCTTATATATGATAGTATATTTTATAATTCAAAATATTATAATTTAAAGGATTAATAGAGAATTTTAGTCTCAATTTAAATGAGGATGTTATTTGCTATATATAGTTTAATTTTTAAAAGTTATATTTGTACATTTTATGTATACAAAAATGTTAGTGCATATAATATTGTTTTTGAATATGTATTAATTTGATTATATTTTAATTTAGTTTATGAAAATATAAATAAATTATGAGTAAAATATCAATAAAGTTGGTATATTTAGTGATCAAAATGTATAAATTGATTTTTATAACTAATTAATCTCCTAAAGAATAGAACGTGAGCAAATAAACATATTAAAAAATTACATTGTACACACTGAAACTTTTAACAATTAAGGATGTAAAAACATTCTAATGATAAGGATCAAAATTAACAATTTATATAAAATAAAAGATAAAAAATAATACAAAAGTATAATAAATTGCATGTTTTAACAACTTATAAGAAAAAATAGAAGTATTTTAAATTATATATATAATTAAAAACATTAAAAGAACTTCAAAAGAAAACAGTACTATTAAAAATATCCTATAAACAGCACTTTTTTCTAAAAAGCAATATCTAAATTTTTTTTTCTTTTTCAATTCTTTGCATGTTCAACATTAAAAAACATATTCAAAATATAAAAGCAACACTAAAAGAACTTCAAAACCAAAAGGGGGGAACTTTAATTGGGTGCTTAAAGGCTTTAAAGTTTGAAAGAGATATTAAAAATGATATTCTTTCTTAATTTATTAATTATTAAAATCAAAATGTTATTTTAAATTAAAAAGTCAAGAAAAAACTAAAATATTTGGACCATATCACTTAACCATGTCAATAGCACAACATCTTAGTGGGGGGGCTTCACTCATCAATTCAACTCAAATGATTTATACTAAATAAACACAGAGCAGTTTATGAAGCTTGCTTAAAGCAGGAGCACTGTTGATTGCTTAATACTATTTTCATAAAAAAAAGAAGCGAAACATTTAAGTATTAATTATTGATGATTCAAATCTCTCATAAATAATTAAAAATATGTATATCTTCTAACCCCTTGTCATTGATATTGTAATGTGAAATGACGCAATGGAAGGGGACAGAACAACACAAAACAAAATTAAAAAAAAAAAGAACACAATATATTTATATCTTCAGCACCCAAATTCTGCAAACATGTGGCATGTAATATGTATTTCCTTTATAATTTCATGTTAAGTACTTCAACACGAGGATACTTGTTGAAATAATTAATCTTCTACCATTTTATTAATGTCGTGAAGAAACTAGCTCATTATTTATAGAGAATATTAACGAAAATCTAATTATAATTGGACATAATGTTGGACTTGTGTTGATCAATTATAATTGTAATTTTTTTTCCCGAATCATCATATTATATGCCAATACATTATTAAAGGAATTTAATTTAAGGATAAATTTATTTGAAGATGTGATAATATATAATTAAGAGATAACAATTTTTTTATATTTACAAAATATATATATATGTATATATTACTTACTCATTTATATGATCAAAATAATATTATTTGACACCTTTTAATTTTACTTTTTTTTTGGTGAAATTTTTTTGCTTTTATGATCTACCAAAATATAAATGTTACTTAAAATTTAACTACGATTTTTTTTCTCTTGCACTCATATTTTTTATAAAAAAAATTCAACATACAATTATTAAAAATTTAAAGATTGTAATCAAACAAAAAAAATTATATATTGACGTAAACATGAAGACTAATTATTACCAGAAAAAGAAGAAGAAGACTAATGAATTGAAACGCAAAGTATTTGTATTCTCTAGGTGTTGAGGGAAGAGAAATAGATGGGCCGGGTTTTTTTACCCATGAAAAATCTTTCAACTTTCAAACACTGTATTGAGAGTTTTAAAAGATTCATATAATATTTTAAGGGTAATATAATTTGTAATCTTAATGTATATAATAATTCATATAATATATTTTTTCTTTTTTTATTACATGATCTATTTATCATATAATTTTTTTCATCTCTTTCTATCTCTTTCATTTTTTTTATAAATTATTGTACAATTATAAAATACAAGTAACATTTTTCTATTAATTTCATGCATTCTAGTTTGAAACAATAATAATAAAAAACAAACATAGTAAATTAAACAAAGTAAAATATAATGAGAAAAAAATAAACATTAAATAATATAATGGAAGTAGTATGGGCACATGTATGCAGTAGTGAGACACGTTTTTGGCTCAAAAACAATATCACTGGCTAACCATTTATATATTGAAGTAATTGGTGAGAATCAGCATACATCAAAATAATAGGTTTTAAAGGAGATTTGATGTTACAGATGAGGGTGCATGAAGTGTAACTTGAAGATTTTGTTCGATTGGGTAGAAGAGAGTAATAAATGGAGTCTAGAAAAATTGCATGAGACGAGTCACTATGCCACTGAATTCGGTGAATGATTGATGAAGAATGTTTAGATGATGATAATGTCACCATTTCAAGAGCTTAAATGCAGGTAGGTTGACCATTTTAATATATATATATATATTGATTTTGCTTGATCTCCTCAAAGTTCATGTTGTGCTGGGTATTTATGTAAGAAGGAAAAGTTACTTGGAAGGGAGTGATTGAAATAAATTAATTGAAAATAGATTTTGAATGATTAAATTTAATTTATTTAAAAATTTTAAGATTTAAATATAAATCTATTATTTATTATGGATTTTGTTTAAAATCTGATTTATTTTAACGTTTAGATCTATGAATTTATTTAAAAATTTATAATATAAATAATATAAAAATAATAAATAAATTAAAATTTTATATAAATAATTGATTAAAAAATTTATAAATTTAAAATTTAAATTTAAAAAATTATTAAATATATTTAAAGTATATATATATATTATTTAAATAAATGGTTTAAAATTTTATTTTAAGAATAAAGATAAAATTATTAAAAAAATTGTTTAAAATTAAAAATTTTAATTCTTAACAAATTATATAAATATATTAATATTATATTAAAATAAATATAAACATAAATAAATTTTAAAATTTTTTATAAATACAAGTTTAATTTATTTATTTTAAATAAATTTTTTATATATCCAAACTTACATGTTCATTAAACAAATCAAATTAAATTAAACTTAGATTTAGATTTCATTTGATGATTTGTTTTATTTCTATCTTTAATGGTAGATTGTGTTTGATTTAAAAAATATCTTTTTCACTTTTATATATAAAAACGTTATCTTGTTGTTATTTTATTTTCTGTTTTTAAAATTTTATATTGAAAATAATAAAAAAAATAAAATAAAAGACAATTATTTTTTTCTAAAAAATATTAAAAATAAAGAAATATTTTTTGAAATCAAATACCGTCTAAATTGTATTTTTATGAAAAAAAAAATTATTTAACTCCTGATCTTGAATTCACTGTTGTATTATCCATAACTAAATTCTGGAGACATTAATGTTTAGCTTAATTAGTGTGAAGTTCAGGTTTTTAGTCACCTTAAAATTTTGAAATACTGATTTGATTAAAATGAATTTTGAAGTTCGTGGTAAATAGAACTTTAAAGTGCTATAACTTTGAAACTTAAATATCATCTAGGAAATGATAATGTGACTTATATAAATGCTTTGACATTAGTGAAAATCAATTTTACGTCTGTTATTGAATTTTTATATTGATTTTGAAATAGGTACAGATATAATTAGATAAAATATTATAATTTTTTTATATTGATTGAATAATTAATATATTAAATTTTTATATTGAATTATTATCTAATTGAAATATAAAGTTAATTTTTTTATATTATTTAAAAATAATCAATATAGTAAATAAAAAATAAATAATTTTATGATAATTTTAATTGTTACTGTTTATGTATATTTATATATTAAAAAAATTCATAAAGATGAAAATCATTAAAATGAAACCAATTTCAATAAAACCATAATTTGTTTCTTGATTAAACTCAGAAAACTCTCCAATCTCGGGCCAAACTGTAACGAATGACTTTATAAGTGGTTTTGCAAGTGAAAGAGAATTGAAAATTTTCCTCTCCTCTTGCCTCCAATATGTAAATAATTGATGAAACAACCAATTAATTCCCAATTCAAGTTATAACAACAAATCTAAATTTTCCAGAATTGACATAGTAGCTACTAGCCTTTTATCAATTTCCCCATTTTTATTGAACCGCTAAATGAAACTTTTTCTTCGGGAATATAACATTAAACAATAAAGTTTGTTATGAAAACCAAATACAATTTTATGGAGCTAATTGATAGCATAGCAGTGAATGAAACACATATTGTTAATAATGAAACAAGTTTAGGATAAATTAAGCAATGCACCTGCAAATATTGAGATCATGCCTACAGCAATTGATAAACACAGTGAAAATGTCAAGTTTGAAGTGAAAAATATGCTTGCATCTTCAACTGGTTTATCCAAAATTTGTAACGTAAGAGCTTAAGGGTGTGTTTTGATAAACTAATAAATAAGTTGGTTGAAAGTTAAAAGCTGAAAAATTAATTAAAAATTATCGATTAAATAAAAAATATTTAATAAAATTAATTTTTGAATTAGTTGATAAATATAAAAATAATCAATAAAGATATAGTTAAATAATAAATTATAATATAATAAGTATGTTATTTTTTTAACAAAAAATATATTAAAATTTATTTAAATAAAATTTATTTTTAAAAATAAAAATATCTATTTTTAATTTTACATAAATAAATTTTAAATACATTTTTTAAAAATAATATATAATAAAAATAAATCTATCAAAATTAATAATATTATTATAAAAAAACTTAAATAATACTAAACTTATAAAAATAAATAGATAAAAAAAATATTAAATTATAAAAACATATTAAAAACAAACATAAATAAAATGTTTCAATTAGAAACTAAAAATATAAAAATAACTCAATAATTTAAAAAAAAACATTTGTAACTGTAAAAAAAAGTTAATAATTATTAAAATAAGTTATTTATTAAATAGATTTGAAATGTTTAATAAATTTTTAATTAATAATTTAAATTTTGAATTAAAATATCTTATCAAACATATTTTTACTTTAACCTTTTTATTATTGATAATAATCCAACTTCAAAGTTTAATTTATTGTCAATATCTATACTGTAATATGCAATAGCAATGAAATTTCATACAGGTAATTTAATTAGTCTGGTTAGTATTATTGGTAGAGAAGCAACATCCATGATCAATTTAAAGTAACTTATCAAAGATTCTAATCTACAAAATAAGGTTGCCCAATGGGTCCATAACCAATTTAACCCACTCTCCTAACCCGATAACCCATTAAATTAACAAGCCAAATCACCCGATTTAACCCACGGTCAAAATGGTCCACTCGGTTTGTGTCAATTTGGAGTTTTTGGATTCAAAATAGTCCATAACGGAAAAATCATTAGTCCTAATATTAATTCTGAGAGAAGTTACTCAATGAAATAAATTCTAAGTGTAACAGAAAGTTACATGATAATTACAATATAAAGGCAGTAGTAAGCTTCATTAATCCGTTTGAAACCTAAAGATAAAAAAATAATATATATAAGTTTTTATTACTTCTTTCATTCTTTTTATAAGGTTATACTTATCCTTACCAACCTATGCATATTAAAAAAAAATTAATAAAATCAATTAATGTATTAACTTTAAAAAAGTGGTATAATTTTTTAAATTTATACTTATTTAAAGTTGAAATTTTAATTATTTTATTAATAATATTCTATTATTTTTTAAAATAATTTAGTAATTATGAAAGATACATATAAAAAATAATAAACATTTTTAAAATTTGATAAAATATCTTTAAAAAAATCTAAACAAGAAAGGAAGAAAATATTTGCCTTAAACAGTTAAACATGAAATAAATCCAAGTTTTATTTTTTTGGGTGGAACGTGCGGTATGGTGGAGGTGAGACTGAGACATGGGAGTTGACCAAGTCAAGTCAAGTTGGGAGTTGGGATTCGCAAGTGGCGTCTGAGTCTGACCTCTCTCTCTCTCTCATCGCCATCGGGGGTTTGCTTCCTCGAATTCTCCTTCAAACTTTGAAATCCCAAAATCAAAAACCCAACCTCTCTTTTCCCTCTATCTCCTTGCATCATTCACTACTACCTAACCCTCTCTTCAATTTCATCTTCTTCATCCCACGCTGCAATGTCTCCCAAACCGTCGAATTCGTCGGAGAATTCGATACTTCCCGTTTCCGATCCTCCCAATAACCAAGACGACGATAAGCTCTTCAGAGGTTCCGCTATGACCAAACGCGGAGCCTTCGCTGCCATCTCTTACATGTCCTGCGCTGGTACCTTTCCTTTCCCTTTCAATTCTCCACTTATCTTAAGTTTCTTTTATCACCAATTTATCAATTACTTAATAATATTTTATTTATTTATTTATTTATTGTTATGTAGTTCTGTTGGTGATGTTCAATAAAGCAGCTCTTTCGTCTTATGACTTCCCATCCGCAAATGTCATCACACTTCTTCAGGTTGTCTTTCTCACTTGCATCTTCATAACTTTATATCCATATTATAGTTCTTCGTCTGTTATATTGACAATAGTTATCCGTATTATTGAGACTTAAAGAATCAAATTGGTAATAATTATGTCTACTTTTTTACTTTCAACTTTTGCATTGTTGAAAACTCTAAAATTATCTTCAAAACTAGAATAACTGTACCAGAATCTAGCAATTTCATGATCTCTTTTCGAATTAAGGCATTCCAATCTCTATCATATGAACTCCAAGGTTGTGGTGATGGTAGGGTTTGGTGTCATTTATTTAACAGAAACGTGGCATGGAATTAGAGGATGTTGATGAGATGAATGTCCTGGATTCTAAGGGAATGTTTGGAGAGGAAGACAAATTTTTAATTTCCAATAAACATTCCCATATTTCATTATTTTTTAAAATAAAAAATAAAATAAAATAAAATAAAATAATAGATTAGAATAAAGTTAATGTGTTAATCTTTGGTTTTCCTTTTTCAATGTTATATAACTCTGTTAATTTAAAAATAAAATATTTGTCCTCCTTGCCCTTCAAAATCCAACTCCCAAACATACCCTAACTTTTAGGATGCCTTGTAGTGTCTGCTACTCTGCTGTCTATACTTCTGTTGACCACTGAAGGCTTACAATTACCAATCGGTTGTGGTGAAAATACCCTAGCTCTATTTCTAGTCTTTAAACACGCCTCTATGCATCTTCTTTTCTGCAGATGGTATGTTCGTGTTTCTTTCTCTATGTATTGAGGCGCTGGAGGGTTATTTCTTTCACAGCAGGCGAATCTTTTCTTATATCTGATAATTCAACAATCTTTGTGTCAATGAAGACTTTGAGGCACACTCTTCCTCTGTCTGGAGCTTATTTACTTTACATGGTACACCCTTCTCCCCCTCCTCCCCAAAGGGTCAATATTTAATAATTTATTTTTTTAATACTTTTTATTCACCCCTGTACTTCTCCTTAGCTAGTCACCATGGAGTCTGTTCGTGGGGTAAATGTTCCGATGTACACCACTCTTAGGAGGACCACTGTGGTATTTACGATGCTTGTAGAGTTTGTTCTGGTGGGGCAGAGGTATACACCCTCTGTCATTTTCAGGTAAATTGCCTTCTTTCCACTGCATGGTATATCAACATAGGAACGTGAATAGAGGGGCCCATAGACAAAGAAGATGAAAAAAAAATGTATGTCTGTGATTTTCCAAGATAGCAGTCACAACTGCTACAATAAAATGTGATGCTATAAAAACTGGTAGTGAGCAGAGGTATGCTTAGCTGCCATAGCATCATATAGTGCACTATTGATAAATATGTTTTTACCATGTGCTGAAATTTAACTATTTAGAAGAATGGGGGATGCCAAACATTACAATCCAAACAACTTCACAAAGGAGGTTCTGAAACCTTGCTATAAACAAACTATCTCAAAAGGTTAAGGTGGTAGACTGTTGGAAAGTATCTCCTATATAGGGTCAATATGTCCTATTTAGTGTTTGTATAGTTTATATGTTTTCTGTAGATATTTAGGATTTTACTTATATTGTTTTCCTAATTTCCTTGTTTCCTTATTATCCTAGTTTCCTAACTTTCGAGATTGTAGTTCATGTATTTATAATCAATCTTGCTGGGATTTTCTCCCGTGTAAATGAATAAAAGTCAATGTGCAAAATTTCTCCTGGGGGACAAGTATTACTATTTGGCTTCTGTTTGATGATGTCTCACCTTATCTGTTGTCTTCTTGTACATCTTCAAATTACATTGAAGTTGCAGAAAATACTCACATTAACTGCATCCAAACTACCCAATACAAGACAAAGATACTTATTATTTGTTTTTGGAGAAAATTGGAAATGAGCCATAATGAGTTTGGGATGTATTGTGCAGTATGCTTAACATATGCAGTCTATATGTGGCACATCGGAAATTAAGTTATGGCAGATGCTCCTCCTGCATGAACTTTAAAAGTTGATATGCCTTTGCATAAGAATAACATAATTAGTTCACTGATCTTTTGGTTATTTGCCACTGTTCATTTATAACTTTATGAAGTTGAAGTTCAAATTGTTATTTGAATGAGCATCTGCCTGATTCCTTCATTTAACTGAAATTTATAAGGCTGTTATCAGTGTTGGCTTGATTGTCTTTGGTGCCTTTGTTGCGGGAGCACGGGACTTTTCTTTTGATGCCTATGGCTATGCTGTTGTTTTCATGGCAAATATCACCACAGCAATATATCTTGCAACCATTGCCCGCATTGGTTGTATTCCTATTCTCTCACTGTTTCATACAAAATGGAAATTTATACCTTGTTTCCTTCATAGCCTGCATTTTCTTATTTATTTGGTATTTTGTCTTTTTATCAGGGAAAACTAGTGGTCTTAATAGCTTTGGCCTAATGTGGTGCAATGGTAAGTTGATAGATTGTACGATGGCCTATTCAACTTTCTTACCTTTTGTTGTGTAAATAGAATTCCTGATTTGAAATGCTTTTCTATTGTATTATAGGTGTCATATGTGGGCCAATTTTGCTCATCTGGACATTTATTCGTGGTGACTTGAAGACAGCAATTGATTTTCGTTATCTCTTCTCACCTGGTTTCATTGTATGTTCTGCATTAGCCTTTCTCCTTGACTACATAGTAGTTTTCAATTTTTCATCATTGGACATTGCCTGGTTACTTGCCAAAAGAAATGTGCATTTTATTCTTAGAAAGTTAACTAGGATTTTGGAAGTCTCTCTCTGGACTACATAATACAAAGGTTAAAAGAAAATTTTATAGGACTAACACAAATAAAGCAGAAATATAAACACAAAGGTAGTCAGGTTAGAGCCTATGTGCACATGCAAAGACAACTGTCATATGTCTTCAATAAGGAAACATGCTGGAAAACACAAAAAGGTTACCACACTTTACTCAAACCCTAATCCCAAATACACCCAAATATTGAGCGATATTTTCTCACTGTAGTATACACTCAACTCTCTACAAATATACAAAGAAAGGATATTAAGAAACCAATTCTCCTGTTTGAGAGATACTGCTTGTGATACTTTTAATTGTCTTGATTCTTGAAACAAATGGATTTTTTAGGGCTTTCTAGCTTTGGCTCATGAATATCTGGACTTCTTGCAAAACAACTCAAAAATTCACTTCTTAAATGACCACAATTTGGTCAAGTTAAATGACCCAAACCACAAGGTGTATATGATATTTTACCCATGATAAAAATATAACCATGGTATTTAGAACCAAACAGGACCTGCTGGTTAAAATAACCTTAACAAAATCATATATAAATGGGATTTGAACCTTAAAACCAATACAACATCAGTTAACTTGTTTGAACTGATGAATTTGTTTGAACAGGACAATCATAGTACACATGGTGACATTTTTTTGGTTTCCAATATATAACCAAAACTCAGCCTTGTTCGTTTTAATTTGTCCATTGTGGAACAAATAGTAGCTTGTATACAAAAGAGTTTGGCTTCTATTTATACTTTATAATGAGAAGCTTCACCTATTACTCTTTTACTTATTCAATGAGGAATTACTATAGGATGAGAGACTTTACTCCTCTTCTTTGACTTATTCAATATGGGAGTAGTATATGTTAAAAAAAGATGTTGTTATTTGTATAGTACTTCAATTTAATATTTGTTTTGTGATTACTTAATTTAATTATACTAGAAATATATTTGAAAACATTTTCTGCAATTTTATTTGTACACTTAACATATTGTTTTTTCTTACATATTGTTTTATATTCTTTCTGGTCCTTTTTATAAAAAACCAATTAACCAATTCACAAGAATTAAAAAATTTAGTTAATTTACTTAGTGTTAGTGTTAAATTTTTCATTAATTTATATGATTTTTTCAAAATTATCCTTAACATTATGAGTCACATTCATTTTCTTTCTCCATCTAATTAATTATTGTATCTTCACCTAATTATCTCTCTCTACTTAATTAGGAGTACTTTTATGAAAATATAATTAACGTATCGAACAATATGGATTGAGTCTTATAAAGAAGATCAAAACAAACTTGATTTTTTGTTCTTATAAAAAGGACCAGGGGGAGTATTTATTCGGTGTATACGAATATGTGAGACTGAGATTGAACCTCAAAAACCTTAAACCTCTCCTTTTATTGATTCAATGGCTGGTTTGATTTTGAAAACGTTGTGTATAACAAATTAATTGTGCAATTTCCAACTTGGTTAATTAATATGTTTTCGGTGCAAGACCCTTGGTATGCGGAACCTATTGGACCTTGACTAGTGTGAGTCAAGCTGGGTGGACCCATTTAAGGGTTCAAGCTCTTCCACTGCCCATTTTTTTTCTATTAACAAGACTGATTTCTTGGTTAAGGGGAATCAAGTTCCTCACGACTTGGACAATAACCGTTGGTAGTTGGTCAGTATTCACAATTGGGTTATTCCATTTGATTTTCATCTCTTTTCTTAAAAGCAAAACCCATATAATTAAATTTTTGTCATCAAGTTGTAGTAGATCGCCTGGCACTAGTCCAGGTGCATGTGATGTTGATGTTTATTGATCCTCTGCTATGCTGTCCCTCTCCCTCTCCTTTCTAAGGTGCTGCACATCTAATGTAGCAAAAAAACAAAAGTTTTTTTTTTTATGGTATGTCTGATAAACTCACTGGACCTATCTTGTCCTGAACTAGATAAAATGTATATGAATGTTCCTTTATGACTAATGCCTCATCATTGCTTATGCTCCATGTTTTTCCGGGTCTTCCTTTAATTTATTTGATTTGACTGATGAGGTGAGAATTGTGTACCATTTTGTTCATAAAGAAGCAATTGCCTTCTGTCTATATCAATCAGCACCAAGCTATAAACCTGGTTTCCTCTTCAATTTGAAACTATGACAAGTTGTAATTCGTATATATTTTTTCTTGGGCAGGTTATTTTGCTCTTTTCCTGCATACTGGCATTCTTCTTGAATTACAGTATTTTTCTGAACACGACTCTAAATTCGGCTCTGACACAGACAATTTGTGGTAATCTGAAGGTATGTTTGCTGTTCATTTTTCTACCTTGCATGATAAGTGCATCCAGATTTAACAGCTTGTCAGTGATGATGCTGTAGCCTTGCTTTCATGACGAGATGGCATAGTGTTTTTCTGTGGAAGGACTGATTGTGTGCAATGGAGTTATTATAAAGTTTTCCAATATAGGGAAGAGAAATGGCTGCATTACAGCATTAGTACTCTTTTTGGCTATTAAATTCTCGAATTGGGGGAGATCTTGTAGTACATTTTGGTGTCACTGAAGACTAAATGAAATCAAGTATGAACTATTAGTTAGATTGTGGATATTGTCACAGATGAGAGAGAGAGAGAGAGAGATGTAAAATGGCAGTAATTTCACTTGCACGCATTTTTGGAAGTGAAGAAATCAGCTTAATGTGATGATTTTCCTGGGAAATTGTGTTGTCTTATTTATTGTAGACTCATGAAGACATGAACAGTCAGGGAAAATGGAATAGAAAATATTATTTTATTGCAGAATAATTGTTTCTGATCCGTTAGGCTTATGATATTTAATTGACATCGGAAACCTTCAGTTAGGATGTCATACTGACTTAATCCGATGGGTTTTAATTGGATTAAGAAGGTATTTTTTCCACATAATGCCATGGAATCTGATGTGCACTCCTTTATCCATTTTATGTGTTCTGATTTTATTTGTTTCATTTTGGTGTCATGATAGATATATGCTGTTTTTATGCTTGAATTCTAATTATTATGTATTGCTGTGTAGGATCTATTTACTATTGGCCTTGGCTGGATAATTTTTGGTGGACTACCATTTGATATTGTAAGTGTTGTCTTGACATATATTCTGTTGTTCCCAATTGAGTGTATTTTTTCAGTTAATACAATGTGTTTTGACATGATTTTCAGTGGAATATAATTGGGCAATTTCTCGGTTTTGCTGGCTCTGGTTTATACGCTTACTATAAGCTCATTGGCAAATAACTTGCTCAGTCCTCTAGATGAAGTCTTCTTCAATTAGGGAAAGCCATTGGCTTCAGCCATCCCATCATCACCGCACCCCTTGAAAAGGCAAGAACTATCTGAATCAAACTCGGGTATGTGGACCTTGTGATCGACTAATCTATACTTTTAGGAAATTTTTGCTAAATACAAATTGACATGGAAACAGTTTCTGGGAAATCAGACGAGACCTGCTGTCATGGCTTTAGTGTATTCAAACCACTATTGATCTAGTAGTATGTCACTCATTGCATTTGATGAATACTCGTGCTTCCCTCTCTTTGTAAGTTGTAATTGTTAACAAGCACAGTATTTTAATAGCAAAGTCATCTTCGGGGGAAATTTTTTTGGAGATTAAATCTACCAATTCATTTCATTATCCCTTCCCTTCTCTCTCACTGGTTTGAAAATACTAATTAAAATAATAATGCTTCTTATTTATTTTACAACTCTGAACAGAAGACTAAGTTTCACTTGGGCATATTTGGAATAGTTCATAATTAGCCGAAAAGCTGTTAATGGATTCACTTGCAAAATCCATCCGTTGTAACTTGAATCCATTAAGTGCGCAGATTTGAGTTTGTTGAGATTTATTTGCAAGTAAAAAGCACCGTTGGGAGGGGTCAGCAGTTTAAAGATATAGCAAAACTTGGTAGTGGTTACTAGAATTACATGTCTTGAAGTGTTACTATTTGAATAGATTTCATTTTTGTTAATAAAAAAAATGTTTTTATTACCGATCTGTCTTTTGGCACATGGACATGGTCCATAGCTACGTCTCCTCACAGCAAATGAATCTTAAGAACTCTTAGAATTCAGTAGCTTTTACTTAATGTAAGCAACCCTAAAACAATTAAAACATGACGAATCGAGGGAAGTTTTAGGAACCAAAATTAACTGTAATAAAGCCTGTCCATAATCGTAAGTAGGAGACTAATTTCTCAAAATACAATTATATGCAAAGTTTGGATTCATTCTGACGGTTCTTTTTCAAATGCATAAACGTCAGAATCTAATACAAAATCACCTGTTTAATGAATTCAGGTCATTGTCTCTCGAAGCAATACATGTTAATTAACATCAATTTTTTATACCATGTTTCATTCGTTGATTTCTTTTTTGAATTACAAGATGTTTAAAAGATAATATTTGCACTACACTTTTTTGAATTACTTTTAGAAACTTGATTTCAAAATATATTAATTTTTTTCATAATTTAATTTTGGAAATTATTTAAAAATTATATTTTGAAATCAATTTATGTAATATTTTTAATGAATTTTTTAAAATCATGAAAAAAAGAATACTAATTGATAAAAAAATGGCATGAAAAGTATTTTTCTTTTCATTGTTGTGGAAAGTAATTTTCTTTGAACTTTCGGGTAATTGTGACAATATGCCCAAAATAAAGCCCAAGCCCATGGAAAGAGACCGTTAAGGACGCGTGTAACGGTTTTCTCTTCTCCCGAAATCTCTCTTCTCCTCTCTCTTCCTTGAGGCACGAACTTGATGCAATCTGAGTGTGTGGAATTGGAATCTCTCCGACACAAGCAGCATCAATCACAGTGACAGTTCGAAAGGCGAAACCCTAATTCCATTTCCACAATGCGTGTTGTTCCCGTCCAAGAATCTTCCTCCCTTCTATAAACGTCATTCTTCTCGCAATCAATTCACCCTCTAAGCGATGTCTGAACACGAAACTCGGTTGATAGTGGCGAACAACAAGAGCCCTAGGCGATCCTCTACGCTCGCAATCATCGATGGAATTTTCTGGAGGAAAAGTTTCTTCTACGATAGGCTTCCTTCCCAACCCCTCAAACTCACCGTCCTCAAATTAGATGGCTCCTGCTTCTGTAATCATTCGCTTTCTCTTTTATTTAATTTTTTCATTATTAATTTTTGAAAATTGATGCGATACAAGAGTTTATTCATACTTGACAGATATTCAAGTTTCGAAGGCAGCAACCATTGCAGAACTTAAGGACGCCGTGGAAGCGGTCTTCAGTCACATACCTCAGAAGGGGCCAGCAAAAATTTCATGGTTTTTTTAACAATAGTTTTTAATCTCTCTGTGTGTGAGTGCACGGGCGTGTGTGTGTGCACGTTGGTATATTTTGTTTAATGTTTCAATTGGGAGACATACAGCCCCCTCCCAACTTTTTGATTTTCATTAGTTTATATTATAATTATAATTATTTTTTAGAAAGTATTATTTTCAGCTAACCTTTTTCTAAATTAATGGCGTTTTACTCGTTGGCCTCTCCTAAGGTTTTCAAATTTTGATTGTAGTTGTGGAGACTTTCAAAACCTTAAAATTATAGAAACTGAAGGCCAATGTGGCCATAATTAGGGATGTGATGCAGTTCGGAGACCTTAAAAATCTTAATATTGTATCTAAAATTACTGTTGAAGACAACAATTGAAAATTTTGGCATCCTAATTGAAATGATCTAGCTCCGCCCCTGTATGTGTGTGAGTGTGTATTAAAATTAATATATACATACCCCAATTTCATATTGTTTAAAGATGTTGTATCCACTACCCGTATTTGTAGTGGGACTAGGACTGTACCCAACTATGGACATTCTGGAATTTTTTGCTTTTCAAAACTCACGGTCAGAAATGTGATGCTATTGTTTTTATTCTGCAGTTCCTGTGATTACTAGATTTTCATTGTCTGTTGTCCAAGTATATATTTGTGTATATATTTAATTATTTTTTTACGTTGGATTGTGAAGGCCACATGTATGGGGGCAGTTTTGCTTGTGCTATGATGGGCAGAAGCTAGTTATGGAGAACGACTATCTTAGAAATTATGGCATCAAGGATGGTGACCAGGTTTGTAACTTCAAGATTTATCAATTTGCCAGCATGATCTAAAGCTACACTGTTTAGTGACATACTATATTAAAAGTAAAGTTATTACACTTGAATGAGCCCATTTGTTGCTGTGATGCTTCTCTTTCATACTTGTAATTTCGAGTCTCTTGTCTTGAGTTGACTTAGTCATTAGACTTATCGGTTTTGTAATTTGTTCTTATGTGAATTTTGGAAAAATATTACATGGGGATGGATAAGTTGCAGAAAGGAAGTTTTCTGTATGGTATATTGTCATTTGGCAAGTTTCATGCATTTATTTGACGTAATTTTCCAAAAGATGATGTGAATAGACAGCAGACTGGCATAGAAAACAGTTTCTTAATGCTTATGTAAATGGTATGTTTGCAATGAATGATTTTGAAAAACTAAGATTCATGATAATTTTGTGACTTTAATCGGGGTAGAATACTATCTTTCTGGCCTTGCAGCAAACTTGCTATCAATTCTTAGGTCTCAACTTGTTGGTGGCTCGGTTTGAACTTTTCTTTTCTAGCATTTTACATTTTTAGTAGCATCTCATGGTTGTAGAAAGCAATTGCGGTATATGGGAGAGGAAATTTGAAGCCCAGGTGATTTAAATTTGTTGCTGTTTTAGGCTCGGTTTGAACTTTTCTTTTCTAGCATTTTATTTTTTAGTAGCATTTTATGGTTGTAGAAAGCAATTACAGTGTACAGGAGAGGAAATTTGAAGCCCAGGTGATTTAAATTTGCTGTTGTTACCTTATCACTATAAAAGTCACGAACTAGGTATCCTGTCATTTTTAGAACTGCTTCTCTTGTATCATAACTGCTATAACAAGTTCTTGATGTCTGTTGCTCATAAATCATAATAGCTTTTTCTTTTTTATTTTGTTTTCTATAGCTCCATTTCATCCGACACATGTCAAACAGTTGCTGCATTCGAAGAAAGCGATCAAAGAAAAGAGTTGTTCGCTTGAAACAACAAAGGAGGTAAAAATTTTCCAATTGTCTCTTCTTAACTCTGCAAATAGTAAGTTGTTGCCTGCATGATTCAGGAACCAATTACACTAGTGACCTATGCCTTGGTTCAGGAAGTACTATATCATCAGGAAGATGTAAGAAATAACCAATGACATATAAAAAAGCAGCTTCATCATTAATCTTTATTTAAGGCTTAATGAAATTTCTGTTTGTCACATGCTTAAGCTTTCATATGTTCGGTAATTACATTAACCACTTTGTGCCAGTTCTTTTAGATTTTCATAAAACTGATTTTAAATCGTTGACTGTGATTGAGATATGCATTCAAATTAATCTCAACCATAGATTTTACATAGAACGCGTGTCACAGTGTGGAAAATTAATTTTGACCCTAAACCAAATGCGCACTTTATCAGTAGTCAAAGAATATTTGAAATTGTGTTCCACTTCACAAAGACCTGTGAGTTTTCTCCTTTGAATGTTTGATTTTGCCTCACCATTTAGTATCATTATCACAGATTGCAAAGTATTGCTTTTCCATCTGCATTCTGCAACAATTAAGAAGCGGGGACTAATCTGAAAACATGTTCAAGTATAAAAACTAATTTACAAAGGAAAAATTATAGGGATTAAATTGAAAATGAATGAAAACTATATGGACCAAAATTTAAATTTAATTGAAAATAAGAAACAAACTAGAGCTTTGGAGATCCTAGAGGTGATTACTATTTACTCATTAAGATTTCTTTCAAACGGTGAGGAAAAAAATACTGCCAATTTGGAAAAAAAAATTCATATGAACATCGTTTAGATAAATATCTTATGCATGTTCATGTACTATTCTTCTGAAACAAGTCCTTACACTAGCCTGGTGGTATAACTATAAAGTGCAGGTCATCGCAAGTGAATAGCTATCAACCCAAAGAAAATTGTGATGATGATGAAACTGTTTCTGTTGACGAAACCATAGATAATGCGGAGATCAAGCATTGCATTGAAGAAGAAGAAGAAGAGCATGTTAGAAAGAACAAATTAACTGGATTTGTGGGAGAGTTGTTCTCATACACTCCACTAGCAATTGTTAGAAAAACTAGAACTACAAGCAGGATATGGCCGTCCGTGATTCCCAGATGTGTACTGGGCAGTTTTAGAAAGATTAGAAGGATTGTAAACTTTGGCAGGAAGCGGCACCATTCTCGGAGACTTACATGGAGACAACATTAATATTTGGAAGAAATGTGTTTCTGACAACACATACAGTGACGCTTACACCAGATGAAAGCTGAGATCCTTATAAAAATTTTGATTTCCATGCAAAACAGTGTACATGTGAAATTGTGAGGCTGTGTTGATTGACATGGCTGTGAGATTGGCGTTGTAAATATTGCATATTTTATTTTTAATGATTCTTTACATACACTTTAGAGTTTTAAATGTGCTTTAGTCCTTCTAGGGGTAGAAACGTCAATGTCTTTGTTGGACAAATTCTGTGATATACTCTTGGATTCCGTCTAATTTCAGTAAAAACCTCAATTTTATTTCATAAATTTTATTTAAAAGTTTGAATCATTAGTTCCCTAAAAGTTTTATCACTAAATTAGTTATTTAAGGTTTAATCTGTCACTGAGTTAATCTTTGAAATAAATTTGTCATCATTTTGGTTGTTTATAGGGATAAAGATGGTAAGATTTTAAATTTTTAAAAATTAACTTTCTAATTAAAGATGGAAGTTTTATTGGCTTTGGTAACATTATTTATTAGGGTTGATTTTGAACAATTAAAAAAGAAAACATTTTCATCTAAAAAATAGTATTTATTGTATTAAAAATATCAAAATATTTCTTCAAATCTATTTATAAGAGTATTATTTTTTAATAAATTTTAATATAAAATATTTATAAAATTTAAAATATTTATTATTTTTATATTAACCTTTCATAAATATTGGACCTTTCTATTTTTTTACAAATAAAATGATAATATTGTTTAACTTTAAATAGGAGTGAAGTTGGAATGTTGTAATAAAAATTTGAGAAAAAATTAAATATATTATTACTTTTAACAATTTTTCTTAATTTATATAATTCAGTTGAAAATGTCTCAAATAAAATCATAGCAAGTAATAACATCTTATTTAATAATTTTTCTATTATTTGTAGTTTAAAATAAACCTTAAAATTTAATGATTAAAAAATTATTAAAATTTTAAAAATTCAACATGTAAAGTTTTTGGAAGAAATAAGGGAAGTGAATAATTTGTTTATATAACTAAACATAAAATCAAAAACGTTTTTAAGCATTTTATTTTTAATATATCTTTTCATCATAATTTGCTTAAAATTAAGCTTAAAAATTAAGGTTAATAAATATAAAATATTTAAAAATATTAATAGGATGAAAGTAATTTTGAACCATTTGAATTGAGAGTTTCCCTTTATTTTTCTCTCGGTACCGTTTTTTTAATGATATATTTTTCACGAAACATGACCCACGGACACACACAACGAATTTGAGTGCCAAAGAATTTGGATAACCCTTGTTTCAAATCATGAAAGTGCCAAAAAACAAACATGACACACGTTCCCACCCCTTTCACACAAATACACCAATCAGACTTCCCCTTTCACAAATACACCAATCAGACAAGGAAGTGGAGAGAAAAGAAATCACGAAGGAGTTGCTTTTTTCATCCTATTTTTATTTTTTATATTTTTTATTTTTATAAAATTAAATATTAAAATTATTTTTTTTATTATTCAAAATAAATTTAATAAATTTTTAAAAATGGTTTGTTGGAATGAATTTAATTTCTGAAAATGTTTTTTTAAAATAAATTTATTAAACTTCTGCAAATACTTATCTGGAGAAAAATTAAATTTATTTTAAAAAAATTTATATATGTATTTCTGAAAATTTATTGATTGCGTTACGGAAATATTTTTTCGGATCCTACAACATTTTGGAACAATGAATTCAAAACTGTGCATTATGAAAACGTATTTTTGGAACATATATTCACATTTTTTTTACACAACATTCAGAAATTCATATTCTTACTCCGGATATATCTTTTCAGATGTAATAAATGTTATATAATTTACCTTCTAAATATATATTTTCAAAAAAAAATTTAAATATCCCGAATTTACATTAACAGAATTTAAATATGTAAAGATAATTTTATTTTTTTACATAAAGTTTACTTTTTTACATAAAAAATAAGTACGAAAAGCAAAATTAAAGGATGTGAAAACAAACTCCCAAACATGAACACCCCTTCTCATCGATGATTGGAAACAAGGGCTAAAAGATGAATCCAAAAGAAAAAATTATAAATAAATATATCTCCACTAAATATATCTATTTATATTTTAAAATTTATTTTAATCAATTAATTAAAAAATAAAATTATTACATAATTATATGATTAAATTAATTATTATTTTATATAAAAATACATATAATAATTTTTTAATTAATTACATATTTTTTTAATTAATTATTACTTAATTTATAAATGGTAATTTAGTTAAAAAAATTACTAAAAAATATCATAGATATTTTTATATAAAATTGTGATTAATTTAGTTATATAATTGATTATGTAATTAATTGCATATAATTGATTAATATTTTTAAATTTTGAATATAAATAAATGTAATTATTATTTATTTGAAAAAATCACTGTTGTTTCAAAAATATTCCTCTTATATTTTTATAATTGTAAAATATTTTTAAAAAATAATTTTTTTTCTAACTCTAATTTTATATAATTTTTTAATAAAAATATAATCATTATTGTCAAAGCTCTAATAAAGATTGATAACAAAATTTACTTATAAACCAATAAAATTAAATAAAGTTTGAAAATATTAAATTAAACTAATTAAATATAATAAAAGATAAAACAAATATAATCAAATCTAAGATTAAGATGAGACATAGAGAAAAAAATAACATACATAAAAATTCCTAATCAAGTTAAATGTTCTAAATATGAATTTAAATTCCTAAATATTAAATAATAACTAATAACTAGTTAACAACTCAATCTGCACCTTCTACACCTTTCTTTTATGGTGAGAACAACTCTCTTATAGAGTTAAAAGATGGATAATGATCTTAATGAATAGTATTGAGCTGGTGGAAGTTATTTCCTACAATCCAAGTATCTGTTTGAAATAGCATGATCCAAATTACTAGAAGCAATCTTATATAATTATTATGATTCAAGAACAAACGAGAAAAGATCAAGAAGTTGATTTTCTTCTTTTTGTTTTTCTTGAAGATGCTTTATTTAATCCACTCAAAATCCTCTAAAGTTGGTATAAACTTTAATGTTTATTATGGAAATGAAAAATAGAATTTAAAAGATGATAGAATATTTGTTTTCCCATAAATAAATAAATAAAAACCTAAACAAGATGAAGGTTCATGAATAAATAAATAAAAACCTAAACAAAATGAAGGTCCATGTGAAATCTTTCTTTTGTTCCATTTTTTTTCTTTGCAAAATATTTAGTTGGAGAAAAATAGAATAAAAGAGAGTGACTTTTATAATTTTTTTTTGTTCGATTTAAAAATTTAGAAGAAAGAAAAGATGAAAGTAGCTGAAATTTCTCTCTTAATTTTGGACCTCCTGTAATTAATATTTTGGGGATTTGGAATTAAAAGAAAAAAAAAAGGTTTATAATGATTGTACATTGCTAACAAAATTAGTTTGAGATTTTATATATTTTAATAATGTATCCTTTAATCAAACAAGATCGAGTTTTCCTCTTACCTTCTTTCTTTTCTCCTCTCCTCTTCTACAATATTTTCAATCAACCAAATTTCCTACCTGTTCAAACATTCAAAAAAGAAAGTTAATATAATTTGTTATGATATAATTGAAGCAACTCTCTTTTAAATTACTCCATTGATTGCATCTTTTTCAGTAACAAACAGGAATGGAAAGAGTATAAATTACAACCGTAAATGGGAAACTCCTATGAAATCAGAAAAAGAAAGGAATTAAGATCTATTGGAGGATTGCTTGTTTGAGTTAGCATTATTTATTTATTACAAATATTGTTAATACTTGTATCTTATTTAATATATATGTTTGGAGCCACAAAATTTTAAAATTAATTTGGTTTGAAGCTATTTAAATTTGGCTAATAATGTAGGATTTGGATAGTTTGTCCGGAGTTATTGGTTTAAATTGTGTTATTATCATGTACAAAATACAATTGATGATTAATTTGTTTTGTTTGAAAGTATTAAAAATTAAAAAAATTAGTTATGTAACTATAGATATATATTTGCTTAAATTTAACTAGATTTAAGAAAAATTCTTTTATATAACATGTTTGGGTGGGATTATTTTGGGAGAGGAAAAGCATTTTTTGAAGAAGGGAGACAGTTTTTAAAAAATTTATAAGTTTGGTAAAATTATCAATCTGATAAAAAAATTGATATAAAAATTTTGTTATCATATGAAAATTTTAGAACTCATGAAAATTGATATAAAAATTAAGTATTTCAAATATAAAACCAATAATTATAAATAATTATTTTTAATCATAAAGATGATTTTTAAGCAATTTAAATAAACAAATTATCTCTAATATTACTTTTCACTTACCACACATAAAAGTGTTTAATATAATTAATTATAATAATAATCTATTATTGATTTTTTTCACATGTGATTTAATACATCCAAATGGATTCAATAATGCCAAGCACAGTTTATCATGATTTTCTTTTATTGAATTCCCAACCGGGTCTCTATAAATGTCGACATATTTGACACTCGATAAGAAATGAAATTAAGATGCATGTTTTTGGATGTTATTGGTAGTTGCAACTTATAATCAAGTACATGTTTGGCGTTGCACCGTGGAAAGGTCAGTAGCTGAAGATTATGTAAACCCTTTTTATTCGAGTTAATTAGTAGATTTAATTTTTCACTTTAGATACGTATTGAAAATTTATATTTAATTTTAAAATAATAAAAATTACTTTTTTTATTTTGAAAAATTTTATAAATTTATTTATATAGATAAATTAATTTTCATTATTTTAAATAAATAAAAAATTAATTTGTAAAAATAATTAAATATAAAAATTAATTTATATTATTTTAAATTAAAGATAAATTTACAGTGCAATGCATAAATAAAATAAGAAACTAGTTTATTAGTTTATGTCGTTTTATCCTTCTATCTATGTGGTTCCTATGAAGAAATTAACATGTGGTTAGGAATTTGAGGTTTAGGAAATGAAAATTTGATGCCTAAAAGGATCACTTTGTCCATATGGATAGACCCTTGCTGCCAAAACCATTTGGTTTTTAACTTCTGATCAGTGGCCATTGATGAGATGAAACCATCAATGATAGTAATTTTTGTAGTCACACACTCTAACATTTTTACTGATTAAATTTATTAGGAATTATAAGTGAAATTTATGTTGGCATGTCTTAATAGAAAATTTTTGCATTTGGAGTCTTATTCAAAATATTGATGTGTTGAATATGTTTTAAGGAGGTAATTTGAGGCTTTGGATTTGGGAGAGTTTTGAAGGAATTAGATAAGGAATTGGGCTTGAATATTCTAACATGGAGTTGAAAATTTTTCTCTAAGTCCTTAGCTAGCAGAATGACGAAGGGTCTTTAATTGAAAGAATTGTGAAGAGTTGTTAGTTGGGAGTTTTTGGAGGAGTCTTTACTTAGGCATGGAAAGTAAAAATTTTAAATGTATAGATAGACATAGAAAGGAGAGTTTCGAGTAAAGTGATGGGTGATGCCTTTTGTTACTTTTTAGAAGAAGGATGTCTAATTGAAATCAAAAGAATAAACTGTTAGAATAATTAATGATTTAATTATCACTTAGAAACATAAATCACAATACAATCATGATTGAGAGTAATAAAGGATGAGTATGAATGTCTGTACGCATCATTCTCTTAGGATTTATGTTTGTTAGTATTTTTTTTTCCTGTTTACATACAAGAGAAGAACATGACAGATTAAAAGTGTTTTTTTTTTTCAAACAGTATCAAAGAACTTGACTTTATTGTGTAACAAGAGTACCTCCATCACTAAAGATAAAAAATTCCATTTTATAAGCATCAAAATAGTCTAATTTATTAAATAACATTTATATTAACTAGGGTGAAAGTGAATATAAATATATTATGGTTTAATTTGTTTAAAATTTATTAGATTTGTTAAAAAAAATTATATATAAACAAATTAGATTTAGAATTATAAAAAAGTTTGTTTAATTTATTTATAGGTCTATTTATGTTTATATATATTTATATTTATTATATTTATATAATATTAATATATTTACATAATTTGTTGAACATTATAATTTTTAATTTTAAATAAAAAAACCTTGAATTGATTGGTTCTAAATTTAAAAAATACTAAAATATATTTTTATAAAATATTTTAAATTTGTAAATTTTTTAAATATATACATATATATTAGTTTTATTTAATGAATTTTTTTATTTTATATGTTTTGAATTTTTTAATCAATTTTTTATATATATTTTAAGCTTATTTATTAATTTTTTTTGAAAATGTAAATTTTTAATTATACTTGTAGATCTTGCATACTTTAAATCAAACAAATTTTGATAAATAAAAAAAAAGTTTTATATGTAATAGGTCTAAATTTAGGTTTCAAAATTTTTTAACAAATTAAATTTGAACTGAAAGTCCAGTTACACTTAACTAGTCTACTTTCATCTTTAATGCTAACATTATGTTCTTTAATTAAACATGCACATAATTAAATAAATAATATTATTTATATTAAATAATTGATTAATACTAATTCATAAATAAAATAGAGAATTGATTATCAATAATAATATAATATTTTTTATATGAATAACATTAATTAATTATATATATATAAATTATTAAAAAATAAAATATTAATTATAATTAAAATATCTATCAACTAATAATCTAAAAGATATGAGCATTAATAAATATTTAAGAGATATACATTATATATAATAAAATTTATATTTTATACAGAGAATGATTAAAAATATAATATTATTAGAAGAAATATAATTTTAAAGAATGATCAAGCATTTTAAATATTATAAGAAATATGAATAAGAATGATGTTAATTAATATATATATCATAAGAAAAGATAACATTGAACTAATTATAATTTAAATTTCCACAAACTTAACATATCAAAAAACTTTACCATGCTTATATGGATGACATGATTTTAGGAAATTTTAACATTCAATCCCTTGATCAACGGATCTACTAGCATATTTTGTGTAATAATATGTTCAATATGAATATGAAACTTTAAAAAAATTTGGTTAACAAACAGATATTTAATATTAAAATATATTAATTGAGAAGAGTTTTGTTATTTAGAAGAAATGAACAATGATAATATTATCATAATGTATAATAAGTGATCTAAATATACTTTCAATAATGTGAAAGTTAAAAATCAAAATCTTCAGGCACATGGCTTGACAAGTAACATCATAATAAGAAATATACTTTACTTTCATGATAGATGTAACTGTTAGAGTTTATTTAATACTTTTTCAAGAAATAGCTCCTCTTTCTAGCATAAAGATAAAATCAAAAGTAAATTTTTGATCATCCGTTAAACTTGTAAAATTAGAATCAAACTAGTCAATGACTTAAAGTTGATCAAACTTTTTATAGATCAACATATATAATCTTTTGTACCCTTCAAATATCTCATGATCATTTTATAATTTTTTTTAATAAACCAAATGTGACTTGCTCAAGTATCTCCCTAAGACATTAACAACAAAGGCAACATCAGGACAAATTTAAACTTGAGTATACATCAAGTTGCCAAATGTATAAGCATATGAGACTTTATTCATTTCAATATTTTCATTATTATTTTGAGGACTTAGAGAGTTATCACTTCTTTGAGAAAGCACAACACATGGAAAGTAATAGTACATATTAAATCATCAAAGGACCTTTTCAATGTATCCACTCTAAGACAATCTTAAGGTGCCAGATGTTTAAAAAATTAAAGCATCATCAAGATCGTTTATATTAAAGTGGTTGCTCAATATAAATTTTATCTCAATCAATAGTTTAGTACAATTGCTAGTAAGAATAATATCATTCACATATAGAATAAATTATGAATTTGTTCTTATTGGTCTTCAAACAAATACACTAACGGGAAGATTTTTCTTAAAATAAAAAAGAAATGACTACTTGATCAAATTTCAAATATCATTATTTAGAGGCCCATTTTAACTTATAAATGGATTTTGTTTTTTTAGTTTGGATATCATGTATTTTTTGTCTTCTTTAATAAAATCACTAAGTTGAACCATATAGACATCTTCAACTAAATCTTCATTCAAAAAGATTATTTTAAATCCATCTAGTAAATTTATGAGCCAAAGTGAGTCATTAAATCTATAATAACTTGAAAGACATCCTTAACAAAGATGGTGAAAAAGTATCTTTATAGTCAGTGCTCTTTCTTTGACTATATCCTTTTGTTACTAGTAAAAACTATCTCAACTTCACCATGAGAACAACACTTGATCTTGAATATTCATTTTCATCCATTATAGATGGCAAGTAACTCTATAAGACATAAACACCATTATAATTCATGGAGGTCATGTATAAAATTTATCCAATTAGAAGATAAAAGTTAGAGAAAACCTTCCTAAAGAAAGTAAGATATTAATTATCATTATGATAAAGCTTGTAATATTGAAGATATACTTGATAATCATTAGAAAAAGAAGGTATGGGTATTCTTTAAGATCTCTTTAAAGGAATTTCTGGAATATGGTGATCGCATTCCTATTCATTTCCAATGGTATCATATCATTGGTGACATATAGAATAACATGATCATCATTATGAGTAATAAAAGGCATGTCATTTATTAGAAGTGAAATAGGTGGCACAAAAATACCAACAGAGTCTTCTTTAATGATAACTTATTATGGTATACTATTTTCACTATTTAAGATATCCTAAAAAACATAACATAGTCAAATTTAGTAAATTGAGTAGAGTGTAAAAGATAATAAAATTTTTTATCCTTCAAATCCTTCCCAATGAAAAAAGAGTGTCAATATATATACATGTGTAATCCATCCATCTATATCTATTATTAGATGGCTAAATATTATTAAAAAATAAAAATAAGATAATAAGATAGTTTAAACCTAGATATAAACCACTATGTACATATAACCATCTTCCTCTTTTTAAAGATTTTATCTTTTAATCAAATCAAAATATATTTTGACACAAATTATTATTTAAATTTCATTTTTAAAAACTAAAAATTATTAAAACTTATTTTTTTAATTTTGATTAAATTTTTTTTAATAACATCACATCTCTATCTTACTTGAAAACTTCATTCTATTTTAATGTATTTAGATATTTTTCTTTTCATGTCGACACTCACATTTTAATTTTAATTTTTAAATAGTTATTACCTTCATAATTTAAATTCACATTATTATATTTATTTTAAATAAAAACTAATTATTCTTTAATACATACATCCAAATTAAGTTTTTATGTTAAATAAATTATATAATAATATTAAAATAATTTCAATTTAATAAAATAAAATATTTATTATTTTTAATGTTTACTTATAAATTTCATTTAAATTTAAAATAAAAATTCCTGTAATACACGCATAACTTTCGGGTTATTGACTTTTTTGAATCACTGATTGGTAGAAGAATAACGTATTGAAATGTTACTTCCCTTGTTTTTTCTGCAAAGCCGTGAACGTACTCTTCGTTGATTCGAAATACCTTCACACACTTCTACACTATCACTTTAACATCTTTTCAAACAACCACATGATTTGCCGGTTCACTTTTCTAGCTGAACCTGTAAAATATGCAACAAAAAATTTTCTAATTTCTTGTACATGAGTGTACATTGATATTAATTTTATTTTACCCTCTTGTAGTTTTTACTATACAAATTTTGATATCATTAGAAAAGTGATTGGTTAATTTTATATATATGCTATCATGGCATAGTTATATACTTATAATATTGCAGTGTGAAGCATCGCCAATATATATATATATATATATATATATATATATATATATATATATATATATATATATATATATATATATAGTGTCAAGTTAAATTATGAAATTTATGTAGTTGTCTTCCACCACTAATACAAAACAATGAACATAATGATCAAACAATGCTACTTTAAAGAGATAAATGTGTTTGAAAAAGAGTGTTCAGAATATATTGGTAGTAGTTAGGTATGGAAATAGAATAGTTTGGGGATAGGTTTTATTCTTTCGGTTTGTTTTAATAAAAAAATTGAGACATATTTTAAAGAGTAGATAAAAAAAAATTGAAATTTTAACTTTATTTTTGTCGGATTCAAATAAATTTATCATTTTTAAAATATTTTAAAAAAGTATATTCATTTATACATATATTTTAAATAGTTTATATATCAAATATATTTAAATTTAAATCATATATAAAATATTTTAAGAAAAATAAAAATTTGATAATAAAATTATATTTTTAGCAAAACATAAAAATTTAACATCGTTATTTGACTATTATTATAGTAAAAATATATTTAAGATGGAAACAGATAGGCTATATCTTTATACTAAACCTGTCCCCTTTTGTAAATTAGGTTCAGATTTATTTTTTTTTAAATTCAGTTAGAAAAAATTCTCATCAAAATTGGATTAAAATCAAAGGGAACACCTATAAATTTATTTAACCATATTTGGTTACGTTTCTTGCTTTTAGGCACAAATGTAAACTCTTGAAATTGTAGCAAAAAGGAGAACAACAAATAATAATAGCATAAGGTGTGTGAGATTCTATTATGTTTAAGAATTTAATCGTCCAATATGATAATTCTCTATGATATAACAAACTCTTCCAACCAATTGATCAGGGGCTAGAATTGAGAAGATAAATTACAGAATTAACAACTTAGGAAAATGTATATTATGTATCCAAAATAGAAATAATGAAATTAAATAAAAGTATAGTGGAAATTGTATGCTACTAATTAAATGAGGGACTTTCACCTTTTGTAAATCACCAAACAAATTAAATTGATTTCAATGCACATATTAGATGATATTGAAACAGAAATCAGAATGTTGGAAACAAATTGAACATAATTAACAATTAAAATGGAAATAAAAGAAATGTAACACTGAAATAAATGAAATTAAACAATCCATTAAGGCAATTGATGAAAATTATGATTTTCTAAATTTACGTTATTTAATAAATATAATATCTATTGTAATTTATGTTAAAGTTAGTAGTAACCTTAATTTTGATAGATTTTAAAAAAGTAAATAATTTTGGAAACTTTTTAAAATAAAAAAAATATACAACACATCTTTATTAAAACATTAAAGACTTTAAGTCATGGTGAGGAGTTAAAGATTTAAACTTCATGACTTTTTCTAATTATAAAAAAAAACTCTTAACGGCTTTGTAAAAAAAACACTTGTATGTGTTCCTTTATTCAGAGAGTGTAAGTTATTTTAAATTTATTTTAATAAATTTTACAGTTAAATCTAATGACATAAATTCTTATATGATAAAAATTTATATTATTTTGATAAATTTGAAAGCAATTACGGAAAAAAAATCTACTAAAAGAATATCATCTCATTTTTGTAAGGTGATGTAAAATTTGTAGAAAATAAAATAAAAGTATTTATAAGTGAATAATAAAAAGTATGTGAATATAAAATAACATTATCACAAATGAAAAACTCTTACATGGATATTGTTTATATAATCTGAATAAATTAATAATTAAATTATTTTATTTTAAATAATTATATGAAATCTTATACCACATACTTATATTATGTTAGAAGGACCGTCAGTCAATATAACTTATTCAACTTTTGTAAATTTGGTTTAGTCTTTCATGCGTGGATAGACAAGCAACATTATGACAAAAGTGCTTTATTTTATAATCTACTTGAGTTAACTAGATAATGAAGTTATAGAAGACAAGAAATTATAAATATCTCACAATTTATTTCGTTCCCTTTTCATTTTTTTCTCTTCCTTATTCTACTTTATAATATTTTTTATGAGTCTCCTCTCAAATAAAATGAAATAAATTTTAAATAATGATTATATGATAATTTTTCAGTTAAAAATATTTTGAAATAAATGTATGCAAAAAACGAAAATAATTATACTTAATATCGAATATTATCTCAATTACTTGATGATTAACTTGTCAAACTGCATGATAAATATAAATATAAATTTTTAAAAATATTTACATATATAATAGTGATAAAAAGAGTAAATAGAAAATAATTATATAATATTTGTATTTGTATTTCTATTAACAAGTACGATTTGTGGGGAAGAAACTTGTAAGTTACGATAGGTTGAGTGGTTGTTTGGTTTAAAATGACAAAACGGAATCGCGTTGAAGGAGGGAGAGAATATTGCGTGCAATGCAGTACTCCACGTCCATGTCTACTCCTCCATCCATCAAATCATACGTGTCAGATTAAATCCACGTGTCACTATCATGGTGGGGTACTGCACTCCAAATTACCAAATTACCCTTTTCATTTTATTTATTAAATTAAAAATCTCCTCTTCTTCTTGCAGTTTGTTTTGTTATGCTTCTTCCCCTTTCCTCTCGGGATTCCTGGTTTTTCAGTTTCTCGGAGATTCTAAAGGTCAACACTTTCTCTTTTTCTCTCTTTCTCCAACCTTTTGGTCGTTCACTTCTCTTTCTTCTGGTTTCACTTTTTCTTTTCCTGTTTGTTTGAATTCTTGAGTGGTAAGAAACAATTGTATGAATTTAATGCTTTTGTTGTTTTTGTTGTCCTTTGGTTTTGAGAAGGTGAAGAAATGTTTGCATGTGTTGATGATGATTCTCTTACTTGTTTGCATGCATGTGTTGACTTGTTTGAGGGTGGATGAGTGAGTGAGTGACTTAGGTGTTCTGTTTCTGTGTGGAAATTCAATAGTTGGTACTTTTTCTAAAGAATTTGATTTAGAAAGTATTTTCAATAAAAACTTACTTATTTCAATGAAAATACGTGGTTACATCTCCGATCACGTTTAGCGGTTCAAAATTATTTCTATTAAAATTATGAGTGGAAAAGATAGTTTCGCCAAGCTTGGTTTAATAAGATTTTTTCATCCTTCGGTTTTAGTGCTGAAAATGCTGGAATTCATGGCGATCCTTTATTTTCATTTGATTATGATTTGATTCATGTTGGTTTGTTCTGCTTTTGTATCTCTACTTGACTTGATTTTGCAGCTGCAGTTTTGATATGTGATCCAACTGTTCAATATATCATATGATACGAGGTTCACTTCGGGTGCCATGTTGGAAAGAGTAATTTATGGTCATAATAACCTGTGATTCCTGTCCTGTGTCAAATATTTACTTATATTCTCAAATATTTTATGTTTGTTCCGTGTCTTACGGTCACATGGTTAAGGTCCAAATGGATAGAGAAGAGAAAAAAATAAACGTTCCTCGAAAACCATTACATTATAAAATACACAATTCCTTGATATGCCTGTTTAGAGAATAAGGCATATCTGTACACCCTCTTTCTATACTTTTTATTTTTTGCTTTGTTCCAACTAACGATGAATGTATAGGTGCATGATCGAAAGCTCAAATGTTAATCATCATATTCGAATAATTGTCTTGGGATTTGTGCAATCTGGTGATTTATGTAATGAATATTACAATTTCAGATTCAATAATGTCTAAAGAAGTCATTGCAAATCCATCAGCTGCTTCCTTTGAGTATGAGATCTTGGATAGTGATGCGGACATCCTTAGAACAGTTAGAGCCTCATCCAATCGGGCAAATCCATGGATTGAACCTGAAAGGTTGAAACTTAGACACAGAATTGGCCGGGGCCCCTTTGGTGATGTTTGGTTGGCAACTCATCATCTGTCAACTGAGGATTATGATGAGTACCATGAAGTTGCAGCTAAAATGTTACATCCAATCAAAGAGGATCATGTGAAGATTGTATTAGAGAAGTTCAATGAATTATATTTTAAGTGCCAGGGAGATGCTAATGTTTCCTGGCTACATGGAATTTCAATCTTAAATGGAAGGGTAGATTTATACTGTTCATTTAGTTCAATGTCTAGGAGGTTGTTAGCTGCCATTTTGACTTCTATCCAGTTAATGTATTTGTTTGTGTTCACAGATATCCATCATTATGAATTTGTATGAGGATTCAATTGGTGACAAGATGGCTAAACTCAAAGAAGGAAGGATTTCATTGCATGATGTTTTGAGGTTATGTGTTTTCAAATTATTCAGTGAAATGTGCTTATCTTTTTTTATATGTAGCATGAGGGGTAAAAAGCTAGTTGATACTAAGGGCATCTTACCGGCTGCAGGTATGGAATCAATTTGGCTCAAGGTGTTCTGGAACTTCACTCTAAAGGGTTCATTGTTCTCAACCTTAAACCATTTAATGTTCTTCTTGATGATAATGATCAAGCAATTTTGGGAGATGTTGGTATTCCCAGTCTTTTGCTTGGCTCCTCATTCCTAAGCTCTGATGTGGCTCAGAGGTTTGGAACTCCAAATTACATGGCTCCAGAGCAATGGGAACCAGAGGTCGGAGGTCCTATCTCCTTTGAAACAGATTCTTGGGGTTTTGGATGCACCATTGTTGAAATGTTGACTGGTAATCAACCTTGGTATGGATGTCCTGTTGGCAGAATATACCAATCAGTTGTTGAAAAACATGAAAAACCCCATATTCCAAGTGGCCTTCCTTCTTCAGTTGAGAATATCCTCAATGGATGCTTTGAGTATGATTTGAGAAATCGCCCCTTACTGGTAGATATTCTGAGTGTCTTTAAAAGGTTTGTATTTTTTAATAAGATTTTCTTGAAATTTTCTGTGACTATGTAGTATGTAGGCTTTTGGATTGCTTCATGAAGTTGTAGTTCTCTTAGGTCTGGCTTATTTTATTCAGTTGCACTCAGAAAATGAGCGTTATTAATATTGTCAACTTATTTTACACACACACATAGGGAGCGCATGAGGTGAAATCATGCTCTTAATACTATCATGAAGGGATCTTACAAGACCATGCAACCATAAATGAATGGTCAAGAGTAGCTCCTCTTTCATTCTCTTTACATCACAAAAGTTCTTTTCCATAAGTGTATGCCTTACACTAGTTCTTGACTGCACCATTACCATATTTGTTTCTTATAAACTTCACAATATGAAGACATTTTGGAATGTTATGTATGATAACATAAAACTATTTTTCTGGTATTCACATTCATGTTGTACCACTGCTAGAGGTTATGGAAGCATTAAGTTGTATTGTTTTCTTGTGATGTAATGTGTTCAGAACTAGTTATTAAATTTTAATAAATTTTTCAAAAACTTCCTAACAGCATCTTCCGCTGCACTCTCCAGTGTTGTGATTCTACTTTTCTGTTGGCTTGGTATTGCAGTTTGGAATGTCGTCTTCTGCCATTAATTCTTGCTTCATCATTAAATATTAATTTTTCTATATTTGTTTTCAAAATATGGTATCAAGGGAAGAGCCCAAGGTGTGGAAGTTACAATACCTTTGGATCTAGATCATGATACAATATAGAAAAATTATGTATATATATATATATATATATATATATATATGCAGCTATTGGTGCCATTTTTGCTTTGCTCCACATTTGAGTTGACATTATAGCCATTAAAGGAGCACTAATAGGCATTTAGATGGAGTTTCTATGATTAGTATAAGTTTTTGTAAAGTATTCCATGAGCTTTATGAACATCTACTTTTGGGAATACTTTTTTAGGATGGGCTCCAAATTTTGAGCTGCTTAAGAAATAACATAGAAAGCTGTCAAATTATATTTTGTAATAGTCCTACTACTATATCAACAGTAGTAATTATATCATGGAATGGACAGTATGTGTTTGTAGATATAGGATTTTAGTAAAGCTCAAGCTTTGGTTTTATTAAAATAGTCACAAAGGTGTAACTTGATAGCATACTCTACTAGTACCGAGCCAAAGTAGGAAAGTATATGTTAAAAAAGGAATAAAAATGACCCAAAGAGCCAAGTGGGATTTTGCTATTTTTCAGTGTCATATAAATCAATAACTGTACACCTCTGTATAACATGGTGAAATACAGTTGACTTGAAGATCCACCAATGCGTAACATTTATTGGATTCTAAACTTCAAATCTGGCTAGGCTGTTGAGAATTAGTAAAAGTCCTCTACATTTTTGCTCCCCGTAAGCCAGGATAGTTTTTGTACCCGAAAGATCTAAAGTGATAGTCTTTCATAACAGCACGGAATTGTTTGTACCTAAGCACAGTTATCCTAACAATTAATTTCTATTTATCTTCATGATGAGAAAGATCTTCCGTTGAATATTACTTTATTGATCATTTTGCCTTGCAGCTCGCTGAATGAACTGGCCAATGATGGAGTATGGAGATATCTAGGAAATGTGAAAGTTATTGCTAAATCAGGTTGTACTGGCTACACGGAGTGGTTCCTCTCAAAGGATCATCTTCAGGTGGGTGACATGGTCCGATCTAGAAAGCCTCTCAATTCATGCAAATCTCAAAACATGGATGTCCCAGAAGGAACTGTTGTTGGTTTAGAACGTAATGCAGATCATGGGTTTGTTCTTGTGAGGGTCCATGGTATTCATGACCCCATTAGAATTCATACATCAACTGTTGAACGTGTTACATTTGGTTTGGCAGCTGGTGATTGGGTACGCTTAAAAGGTGAAAGTAGGAAGCACTCGGCTGTGGGCATTCTACATTCCATCAACCGTGATGGTAGAGTGGATGTTGGATTTATTGGGCTACAAACTCTTTGGAATGGAAATTCTTCAGAACTGGAAATGGCAGAATCTTTCTGCCTGGGCCAGTTTGTGAGGCTTAAAGACAATGTTTCAAGTCCTCGATTTGAATGGCGTCATAAACGAGCTGGAGCTTGGGCTACTGGTAAGATCTCATGGATTCAACCAAATGGGTGTTTGGTTGTCAAGTTCCCAGGGATGCTGACTTTTGGCAATGAAGCTAGCACCTACTTGGCTGATCCCTCTGAGGTTGAAGTGGTTGATTTTAGAACTTGTCCTGGGATGGTAGAGATGTATCAACATGTGGAGGATCATCACTGGGCAGTTAGACCTGTTCTAATTGCATTTGGTCTATTTACAGCTTTTAAACTAGGCATATTAATTGGAAAGAAAGTGAGGAGGAACAGGAAGGTCAATGCAATAGAAAGCGAAATTCAATATCTTGATAGTCAAAATGCCAGCAGTGGTACAAGGAGATCATCCAGTGCTGTAAATCCAGGCAACCCAACATGGGTTCCTTCAGTTGCTAATATTCTTTTTAAAGAAGGTGCTAACACTTCCAATGGTCGGTAGTTTTTTTAGCGTTAATATATCAGTTCAGTTACGGAGCTAACGATTATATCTTTGCATTTACTAGTCTCTGGACTAGCGAAGCAATTCCGTCAGCTGTTCTGCCATATACTGCCTTGAAGTTGAAAAAACTTCATTTGAAATGGTAATTACTAATTATACATAAATGCCGTCATGGCTGACTCTGAATGTATAAATTGTACATATCCTTCACAGGATTAGCTCTGTACATAGACTCCGCCATTGCTTTGCTTAATGAACACCACAAAATTTCGTGATTTGCTTGCTGAATTTTTAAATTAGAATGGAAAGGTAGGAGTGAAATATGTATTGATGCTTGAAGCATTGTTTGATTTCAGTTCTCTTGATTCGGTATGGTTTTATTAGGTTAAAATATGGTTTTAGTTTTTATAAGTATGGTTATATTTGCTTTTTATCTTTCATATTTTTTTTTTATTGAATTTGATCTCAAATGACTTATGAAAAATTTAAAAGTGGTCTTCTGTTATTATTTAGTAGACGTACCGTGTATCTAAACAATTATAAGTAACATGTGATAGATATATTCAGAATAGAATCTATTTAGGAGTATATTATGTTCTTAGTGATAGCATGAATGTTTTAAAAAAGTTTAAAATTTATAATGAATTTAAATTGATTAAAAGTTTATTGTAAAATGAAATGAAATTTCCTTATAAATATTAAATGTATTTTATTCTTTCTGTTCTGTTTTGTCTTTTTGTGTGTTTTTTTAACAAGTTCCGGAATGTTTATTATGTCTGGTTCTGAAAGCTTTGTTTGAATGTTATGTCTGGTTCTGAATTAAATATGATAGCTTTGTTGAATGAAGAATAAAATAAGAAGGAAACAAATAAGAAATAAAGTAGAAATATAAAAAAAATAATATTTTTGAATGGATGGGATGAGTGAAAAAAGAAAATAGAAAAATAAACTAATGATATAAATTTTATTTTATATTAATTAAATAAATTTAGATTAAATTTAAAAAGAAATTTTTATTATGTTATTTTTAATTTTTTAAAAAGTTATTTAATAAAATATTAAAAGTAATAGATAAATAAAAGAAATTAAGTTTTTTTCTTTCATTTTCTCTTTTATTTAGAGAGATTAAATTTCAATTCATGGAAAATATTCTTTTTTTATTTTCATGCATATTTAAATAAAAAAAATTATTTTCCTTTTTTTTTATTTTTTTTCCCTTCTGTTTTTGTCTAAACAAACGAAGCATATAAGACACTTGGGTCGGGATAAATTTTTATTTGACGAAGAAATTTCGACGTATTGCGCAACCCTATTCTGGGTGCAGTCGAGGAAGGAAATCTGCTGCAATTTCTTTGGCGGAACAAATCCTTGAGACGAATGAGGATAGGCCCAAATTATTGTAGAAATAATTTTGAAAGAATTGATGTTAATTTTCTTGATATATTTAGAAAGTAATAATTTAAAAATATGGTGAGAGTAACCGCTTTTTTATGACTAAATAAAAGTTTTTAAAGTGGAATTACAGGGTACTTGGCTCATTTAAAATGAGTAGCCTTTACCTTTCCGAAGCCAATTTTTAGGTACGATTTTATCTTTATAACTTAAATATTTAGAGTTGACGATTGAATTAATATCGCTAGTTGAGTATAAAATTTTAACATTATTTGCAAATTTATTTATTTTTAACTAAAAAAATATTTATTATATTTTTAATATAATAAAAATCATTTAAAAATATTTAAAAACAATCCTTAATATCAATCTTGATATTTTTCATTATTTTTTACTAATAAAATTTACTAAGTGTGATTAGGGTAATAATATAGAAACATACTTATAGTATCTACATATATTTACATTTTTAATAATTAATTATAAAAAAATCATAATTAACATAGAAAATAATGATTAAGTTATATATATATGATAAATAATTTATTATAAAAAATATATAATTAATTACGTAACCTAATCGATTATCGAAAATGCATAATTGATTATATACAATTATATAATGGATTTTATACATTTTCAATAACCAATTATTTATCACTTATATAATTGAGTTAAACATTATTTGTTATATAATTAATCATTTTTTAAATAATTAATTATCAAAAGTTGATAATCAATTACTACTCAAAAATTTGAAATATAAATATACGTAATAATAAGTGTGTTTATAAATTATTCTTTATGTGATTATTATTTTTATGTCCTACATTAAGAGAAAATTATCAATATTACTATCGTACCTACTTCCTTATAATTACTTAAGTTGATAATTTATTTTATTTTTAATTAAAAAAAATTAACCATACAAAGATGGATGTTTCTATTTTAAGCAAAGGAATATGTATTCTATAATACTTAAAACGATTTCCTACATAGAATTGGAAAATGAAAGTACAAAAGAACAAATTTAGGTGAACAAGATTGTTTGAGACAATATTTTATTTAATAATAAAAAATATATATTCACTTTATCTTTCATTGTACCTGTTATTATTTTTTTCTTATCTTCGTTCCCATTACATCATCTATTATATTTTTCACTTTACTATGTTAACATTGTTTTGGATATATCCATTCTATATCGATGTACACATATTTTGTCTTTTTTTTTTTTACTTTTAATTATAAAAATATTATTTTGTTTTTATCATACATCTGTTTTTAAAAATTTGTATAAAAATAATAGAAATAAAAAATAGTGACATTTTTATTATAAAAAATAAAAAATGTTTTCTCAAACTAAATAGACCCGAAGTCTTGAAAGAGAGGTAGTTACATAACCAGAATGGTTCACTGTACATGTGTATTCTAGAGCTGCTTTAGGAAACGGAGAACAAATCAAAGCTGATAAATATTGGACTACCCTCTGAAATGATATCCATTTCTTGTTTTATAATGTTTGCCAATGATGTAATCCACCCGAATTTATAGATATCATTGTAGCGTCTTTCGCTATTACAAATTTACAGATTTAAACATAAACAGCAGTGCCAGAAGTTGGCAAGCTTGTCATATATGAAATTATGCACTCTTTACTCAATCTTGAAAGAAAGGTGAGAGGGGCTTGGATTTATGCGTTAGACATTTTTATTTGATAGAAGATAGGAGAAAGCAACAATCCAAAATCTTTCCATCCTATTTATGTTGTCTAAAACAAATGCAAAATCTGAATGAAACTAATACAGCAAAATAAGTTTTCACCTCTACAACTGAAGCAGTAAACAGCAGAGGTGATAGCTATCTGTACATATCTTGCAAACAAAGTGAAACATTTTATGATCCACCGAAAGACAGGTTAACCTTGCAAGGCTTTTTGCTGCAAGGATAACAAAATTCAAATGTACCTTCACAACCTTCTTCATTACCTCTTCTAGTTTGCAGCAGCAACACCCGCCTCCATCACAAGCTGCTCAGTCAAAGCTGAGAGTCGAGCAACACCTGCTTTTACATCTGTGAAACAGTCAGTGTTATTGATATCTGTGATTGAATTGAGGTCATTATCATTATCTTGCATGACATTGATATAGTTATCAGCTTCAACACTCATGATAGCCTTATTCAAAAGTTGTCGACTCATTTCTGCAAGTTTTTGTAGAGCATTAGTAGCAGCTTCAACTTCAAGCTGAGCTGCCTCAAGCTGAAGTTTCTCAATTGCCAAATCTCCCAAGTTTTTCTCACCAATTCTCTCCTGTGCCAAAGCATATAGTCTTTTAAGATCATTTGCATCTTCTGTCACCTCTTCCTTTACTTTTTTTAACTCTTCCTCTTTTGCATTCAATCTTGCGGAAGTCATTTTAAGCTCCTCATCTTTTATTGTTAGAGCCCTGTGTGCAGCAAGAACTTCCATCTCCTTTGTTTTTAGGCTTTCTTTGGTCAACTCAAGCTCATTCTCAAGCCTTTTCTGTAGCCACCTCAATTCATTAGAAGGTTCCTCCAATAGTTGCTCAGATAGTTCATTTCCCATTTCATCTAGTGGTCTTGATGAGTTAATGTCTTCATCCTTAATGGAAGCAACTAGTTTGTTTGTGAGATCTAAAATTCTTTCTACTACAGTTTCAGCCTCAAAAGCCTTCAGGTTTGTATCATTCAACTTATCCTGGATCATCTTCACGTGCTCATCTTTCTCCCTTAGCATATTGGTTGCTTCAATAAGCTGAGTTTCCTTACCGTTCATAAGCATCTTAAGATCAGAGATTTCTTGGTTAACTTCCACCAGTGTCTTCCTAGCATTAGAAAGTTCCAAGTCTTTCTCGTCCAAAATAACCTGAAGAGAAGCCTTCTCAGATTTCAAATGCTGGATTTCTAGCTTAGCATCAACAAGCTCTGACTCTTTGACACGAAGAATGGCACTGGTTTCATTAAATTCAGAGCTTTTTCTCTCTAATTCTTCTTGAAGCAAAGCCATCTCTTGGACTGCCTGCTCCAAAGAAGTTCTCTCTTTCTTCAGCTCCTCCTCTAACTCCTTTATGAGCTCCTTCTCCATGGACAGATCCCGTTCAAGTTCTTTGTTCCGGACCTCTGCAAACCTAAGTTTCATTCTTTCACTCTCCACTTCTGTTTGTGCATCCTTCAAATTCTCCATGTACGACATGACACTTGCCCTTTGTTCTCCAAGCTCAGCCAGCTGCTGCTCCAACAACCGCTCTTGTTCTTCCATTTTGTTTCTAGAAGATGCCAGTGCTTGCTGAGACGAAACTAATTCAGACCTCACATCGTTGAGAAGATTCTTCACCCTTCTGAAATCCTCCAGCGTTTCGCTACTCTCCTGTGCATGTCTTGCAGCATCGTCTCCAAGCCTCTTAAGCTCCTCCTGTGCCAGCAACCAATCCATTGCCTGCTTCTCCAAATTGGCCTCAGCAACCCTGAGCTTCTCTCCCTCAATTTCCCTCTGAGCCAGAGAAACTTCTAGCTGATCCTCTTTCTCTAGAACAGCCTTCCTCAGTTCTTGAAGCTCAGCCTCCTGTTTCTTCATGATCTCGTTAGCTTCATCCAGAACCCTGGCTTTCTGTCTAAGCTCAGAATCAACAACTGCTGCTTCCTGACTCTTCATTTCCAAATCAATCCTCATTTTCTCCACTTCCTCCTCCTTCAAACTTAGCGCATTCCGGACAGTGCCGATCTCATTATCACGATCCCTAACCCGAAGCTTCAATTCCTCAATCTGGCCGGCCTGAGAAACCAAATTAAGAGTAGCCTCCTTCATTTCCTCTTCAAGCTTCTCATAGTTAACTCTAGCAGCCTCAATATCACTCTCTTGCCGCTCCAATTCCTCCTTAGTGATCTTCAATTTACTATTCTCCAATAACACAGTCCTCTCCACTTCCAACAAATGATCCTCCTTCCTCTTCAACGCAGAAAGCACCGCGTGAAGATCCGACTCCAGAACTCGAAGATCCGGTTCCTCTCCGGTGCTCCGGTGCTCCAGCTTCTGCGTCTGCTCGAACAACCTCTCGAGCAAAACCCTAGCAGATTCAGCCGCTCCATAATCGTTAATGCTAGGCCTATTGTCGTTCAAGACCGACCTAACTGTAACACCGTTCCATAAACAACGACCTTTTCTTCCGCCATTCGACACGAAACCTATTCGGTTACGATGCTTCCTATTGAACTTAACAGAGCAAAACAACTGCACAAAACAACAGAAACGCACAACATAACAAAACCGTTCCACTATCACAAAACCGGTACTCCAAATCTCGTTTCGAAAATCCTAATTAATAGAATTTCCACGATATTATAGATATTAATCGCAGTGTTTTAAATTCTTTTGGCACAAATCTGATCGAGACTGTTATATAAATAAATAAAAATAAAAATAACGAAGCGAATATAGAAGCTAGAGAGAGAGAGAGGAACCTGTGAGTAACATGGAGAAGATGTAGAGCGAAGAGAAACGGAGAAAGCCATATGTGACGTGATAAGTGCATTGCAGTTAATCGCCGATCGAAGAAGGTGCCATCAACAATTGCATGGAAACGTTTGTGGAAGCTGTGGAGAGGAACATGGTTTCAATACGATCAACGAAGAGAGAGAAACAACGAAAGCTTAAATGTGGAGCAAAAGGGTTGGATTGGAATGCAGTGGATGGAGGAAAAAATAACGACCAAGTAGATGAAGCGATGCAAAAACTTTTTAACTAAATAATAATAATAATAATAATAATAATAATAATAATAATAATAATAATAATAATAATAATAATAATGCCAGGTTAAGCACAAGCAGCAACCAACGGTGTTTTCTCAGACTTTTGGAATCCGATAAAACGTGTCCCTCAGGGACACGAAAAACAAATAGATTCCTTCTCCCATTTCATTTAAGGAAAATTATGAGTATATATTTTAAATGGAATAAAAATAAAAAAATATAAATATAAATATTACTACAATTAGAATGTGTGATAATTAAAATTATTTATTTAAACTACTAATAAACTTTTAAATTTATTATTATAATAATAATGTTTGAATCTTTCAAATCAAATCAATGTTTGGTAAATGTTAAACAAATTAAAAAATAAAATAAAAAAATATAATTAAAAATTATGTTTAAATACATTAAAATTTATGATATGAATATATTAATAATATTTTTAATAAAAATTATTTAGTATTTAATTAAAACACAAGTTAACATTTATTTAATAATAATAAATATTTCACATTAGTCTTAAAAAATGTAAGTGTTAAATAGTTTTAATTTTTAAGATTTTTAAATTTTATTTAATAGATAATTTAATGAAAAGTTATATTTTAATCTTTTTCAATTTTATTTTTCATTGGCATTAGGAATTAAGGTGAATAATTTTTTTACAAATATTAAATATTAAAAAAAAATTAAAAACAAAAATATTAAAGTAATCCGTACTTATAATCTAATAAATTATTCTGTTAATTTTCTCAATAATAATAATAATAGCTAAAAACAATATAACCATAAAATGTAAGGAAATAATATTGAGCTGATAACTGAGTTTAGACAAATATGAATTAATATTATAAAGATATTGATAAAAATAAAATTAAAAAATTGTTATATGAAAACAAAATTACCATTTCATATATTATTTTTAAAATAAAAAATATTTAATATAATATATTAAATATTGGTTTGTTAATTTTCTTAAGATTAACCATAACAAAAGTGCTATAAGTTACAATAATTGATCACAATCAATAAGAGGCTGCAAGTAGGATAAGAAAAGAAAAGGACATAAATATATTTTTCTTAAACTTAAGTACAGCCACATATGAAGTAATTGTCCTTTGTCAACAAATATTATTGACGTAGAAGAGAAAAAGAAGCAATAGTAAAGGATAAAACTCGTGAGCCAAATGATTTTCAAGAAAAGCAACTATGACTGAGACGTGGAAACGAATGGTGGGTGTAACACGTGTAGATGTTTCTACCAATTCATTAAGTTGCATTATGGATATGAATATGATATTATTTTTTGTTTGTTCTTATCGTGAAGAACTCATGGACTCATGGGCCCCAACACTATGATGTCCCAGTATTATTTGTGGGTGAGGTTTTCTACCCAAGACCTGCCTCGTTAGTGGTTAAGCTTTAAGAAGAAATTCTTTTTCTTTTTAGCTATAAAAAAATGTAGGTAAAATAGAATTCAAAAATTTATTAAAATAAAAATTATTTTTCAATAAATTGTACAAATTTATAGCTATTTTTACCAATATATATAATTTTTTTTTTCTTTTTAAAAGTCACTTTGAATGGAACTTTTAAATATCAAATTAGAAGTACAATAATGATAAAAATATTATCTCTTTTATACATTAATGAAAATAAACTTATTTTAATGATAATTTATGTTAGAATAATTGATATTCGATGATTTGTTATAGAATAAAAATTTAACAAATTTATCTGCTGAATAGTAAATTTTTGTTATGTAAATTAAGTTTATAGAATTTTTGAAAATTTAAAAGTTGTTTGATATTTTATCTAATAAATTTAATTTAATAATAGCATATTTTTCAAAATAAAGATAAATATAAATAAAAATTATAAGTATATGCATTTCTATTTTTTTAAAATTTTATATATTTAATCACCATATAAATATTTTTTATTTAATGATTAAATTTTTATACTATAAAATTTATCAAATAAAATAATTATAACATAAATTACTTAATAACAATTTATTTTCCTAGTATGGTTAGCATTTCTTCATGCATTTCCAACCCTTTATGGCATGAGATAGTTTTCTTTTGAAAATAATTTATATTATGAAGTGTAAATTTTGGAATAGTAATTTGTATTTTAGAACTTAGAATATATGTCTGTTTTAATTAAAATTATCTTATTAATTATCTAAAAATTACATATTGATACATAATTTTTATTATATGTATATGTATGTGAAGAATTAAGGGAGGTTTATTACACGGAAGAGGTTGTACTAGAGAAAAAGGATCTTGAGAATATAAAAGACTCACAACATCTACATAAAGAGCATACACTTGGATAGGAGATAATATAGATGAAGTTGCTGATACGAATGTTAGGCATGCACACGCTGATGTTGTTGTGCATGACGAAACTTTTCCAAGTGATCTTATGAGCTTGATAGTATTTCGGTCATATCATGATCACATTGTTGGTTTATTATGAATTAGAGAGATAATATTTTATATGCAAGTTTTTTAAGCAGTCTTAAAGATGAAAAATAACTTAATTAAAATATGTTAATACTGGATCATGATCCCTTGAAAGTTGTCATATATAGGTAGAAGTTGAAGGAGTACCAAGATGAATATGTTTATGACATTGTTCAAGATTTTAGGTTGGAACCTCTTGTTATATGTAGTCAATCCATTATAGATCGTGAAATAATTTTTTCTTTGTTAATATGTGTTATATAGGCACTTACACATTTTAGTCATTGATAAGAGAAATGACCATCACATTGGATGATGTGCCTTTCATGTTAAATCTATTAGTGACAAGTGAGTTTTTCTTTCTTCCTCCAATATATTGGGAAGTGACATGTGTGATTTTTCAGGAGTTGTTAAGTGTATCACAGTAGAAAGTAAATTCAGCTGGCTACATGATATGTACGAGTGTTGCATTGATGTGGGTAGATGAATGCCACAATCATAGTATATAGGTTGTACTATTTTTGCAAACAAGAAGGGAACCTAAGTTGGATTTATGTGCTTGGAGTTATTTAGAGATCTATATACAATGGGTAGGTATGTATGGGTGCAACTGCTTTAACAAACATATATGACCATCTTAATGATGCAAATTTTCATTATACTCAATAGATGAGGGTGACATTATGTTGTTATAGGTATTTACTAATTGTTATAGGTAATATATGTGATATAAGTTTATTATATAGTCTTACTAGTTTGATTCAAGCATGGATTTTAGCATTGTCCATGTATCATCTCCTACTAACAGAATGAGTACTTTAGGTCTGACATGTCTTTATCCATGCGATTAGTGTTGGTTTACAATTTAGGTGATGTCAAGTCGTATAGAGAGGCATTGGATTGATTGCATGTTGATGATAATACTTAAACACCATATTCCATTTATAAAGCATACTAACCACTCTGATATCTTTTGGTATATTGGATTCATCAAATGTGGTAGTCTATTGTATCCACACCTATTGGAGAGAGTTTTAGGTCAGTATGGCCACATCTAGAGCATCCTTGAGTAATCCTATGATAGGTTGGGTATGGTGAGTAGCTCGAACAAGATTAATAACACTTATTAGCACTACAAGCTATCTGTTGTGCCACACAAGACCAAAGATTCTATTGCCACCATAGATGCGAAGTGCATTAATGAATACATGGAGTAGTTTTGTAAATTCTCAAACTCGTACCTCATATCATTATAAAAGGAACATGAATAGATCCATCAATGTAGGTGGATACACCAAGAAATATTGTTGGTAATTATCAAAATTGTCATCTTTATTAGATAACCTTAAACCTTTAGAAAAAAAAATGTGTAGCCTATAAATATATGTTAATTTACAAACAAGGTTTGAGAGGATAAATCAACTACTATAGTAGGAGCCTAATTTGAAAAGCATGCTAGATGACACATAAGGTGCAAGGATGATACATTGGTCGTTGAACATATTACATATGTATATTCAAGAAAACATTGTTTACCAAAGAAGAAAAAAAGTAGTTCATCTAGTTGGTTTGACTTGTACCTTGTTGATGACATTATATTTTAAATTATGAAATGTTTAAATTCAATCTAAAATTACATTTTATTACATATATTATAATTAAAAACGTTAAAATTAATTTTCTGTAATATTTACAAAACTATCTTCGTTTAACACAAATAATTCGTTGAATAATCTTGTTTGACTAACAAATGGTGACTTCTATGAATGAGTAATGTCATTATAAAGTAATAGAAGATATCAAATATCTATCCTCGAAAAAACTTTGTAAATAGCTAAGAATGCATTATAATCATAATAAACATTTTATATAATAGTTAAAAAATGATAATATAAAATACATTTCAAATCTAAAAAAAATGACAATAATTAACAAATACAATATTTATAAGTCAATGTTCATATTGAGATAAGGTTGATTTATCCCTATGTGAAAAGAATTCCATGGACCCTTACATCAAAAGGTGGACAAGTACGACCTTGTATTTTGATGCAATTATATATCCTACATTAAATATGGTCATTCATTTATTTGAAGATATAATTTTTTATTTCTAAAAAAATAAAATTATTTGTGTAATATCTTTTCTTGTTGACAAACAAATTAACATAGTCATTATGATACTGTGATAACTTCCTAATCAAATCAATATAAATTTAAGCTCAAAATTCTTCACATTTACAGAGCAATACTACCACTTAATGATATCCACAATTTTCGTATGTCTTGACATCAACATTGCTTTTTAATATACTTATGAATTAAAATTAAAAATTAGTAAATCTTTGGCATATTCTTATTTCTTTTCTTGGTACTTCCTAAATTAACACTTGAAAGTTTAAGGGATGTGTTATCATATATAAAGTCTATTATATATACAAATTTAAAAATTATAGATCACATTTGGTAAATTTTTCATTTTTAATACATAACATTTAATTTCTCCTTTTGTTCTCACTACCTTAGGAGGTGGACGTATTGACACATTCAAATAAGCCAGTTCATAAACTTTAATCTTTAAAGTTATTTATCGCATATATCAAGTTCAAAGAATCATTTTAGGAAGGTTTTGATCTCATGTTGCAATGACAACTTTGACCATAACTTATACACTCCTTGATGAGCAAAGGTTAACCTTCTACAATGAGAATGAACTTATTGCAATAGTATGTAGTTACTCATCATACTATATCTTTCTAGCTTGATACATATGGCAAATCACATATAGTTCTTAGAATGTAATCACAAATGGAACTATCAACATTAATAAATTTAACTCATTCATACTTAAGAGTAATGTAAGGTAGAATGTTACCTGATACAAAGTCTCATAGTTTCACATGAAATCTTTGTTGAATTTATGCTCCACTATCATTATAATATCATAAAATGACATCTTTATTTTACCATGTTGTAATATGATTATATTGTTTATTGCATCCCAATATAAACACAAATCTTTCTTATTATCTTGAAGCAACCTCTTTAACCTTGCATATGCACTCTCAATCTTAGAATTCAAAAATAAAAAGATTTAAAATTCATTGCATATATCATTAATATAAAACTCAAAAAAGTATTTAAATTAAAACATACCTATTGCTCATTGCATTTCCAAGATACATTATCCTATCTATCCAATAGTGAAAAAAAAATTCTTATAAAGAGTTAACCATATTTTGTTTATATAGCCAATAAAAATAGTAAAATTGAACATATGCCCTCTAATTTACTCAAATGGTCTTCCGAGTTACTCGTAATAGAAGAATCCATTACACTAACCCTTATATCCATGCTAGTAACTTGCATTTAGCCTTCACATTCTTAAAAATATAGAATTGACATAATAAGTGGGTCAAAGTTGAAAAAAATATTTAAATATCATTCATTAAAGTAATGTGTTTATTTGTCACAATAATTTGGTATATTACATCATCTCTTAAAATCAATCCTCTTAAATTTTATAATACTGATATAAAGTTATTTGCTTGCTCAGATTCCAAATTAGCAAAAGTCATGAAAAATGTCAACTTTGTTGATGTTACTCTAATAATTTCAAGTAGTGAGAACAATATTTATTAGTTTTGTATGTTGTATCAATGATCAACACGATGTAGAATGTATTCAATAATTTTCTGCATCAAGATGTATTCAAAATATATTTCTCATAACATCTAACATGTCCACTATTCTATGTTAATATATATATTTATCACACTCCATTAACATCATCAAATGTTAGAGTCTATTCTAAAATCTCATTCTTCTCTTCAAACTGCAAGTTAAGCATTATAGATCTACTAAATGGTAATAATGTTATGCCCATCATAACCTTTTAATGTTAATAAAATATTTTTTGACTTAATCATATTCTTTATCATATCACGAAGTAAAGATATCTCTTTGTCACTTTGTTAAACTACATATGCATGATCCTTTAATATTTCAATGACATCTTGGTTGTGAAATACACACACAACGTTAAGATTTCATCCTTCACCATCTCTCAACAGTCTTTTTCTTAGTTTGAAAAAATACTCATATTTTTTAGTATTAATAAACATATGTGTTACCTTATTCTTACATTGTATATACTTTCTATTATGTTCACCATTAAAATTAACATAATTTTTTTTTCTTAAAACCTCCATTATCTTATCTCACAATGAAAACAATAAATTCATTATCTTTATTCAGAATTTAAGCTCAATTTAACAAGTCATCCAAGGATAAAAACACCTTATCATAATACCAATGAAAAATCAAATTAGATTATGCTAACCAATTTTAAACTCAAACTTAAAAATTACAATTCAATTATCATACCATTTATAAATACATTACTACCATCACTATACTTTATAGGTAAAATTTTATTTCCCTCTTTAATTGTATTTTCTCTAATTTTTTTTCCTTTTTTTTTCAAGTTTTTATAAAAAATTTCTATATAAGTTTAGTAGTCTTAAATATAAGATCCTTTACAAAATTTTAGAATTTACCATTTTTTTATATTTATTCTTCATAACTTTTATGATTTTACAACTTTAAAATGATACAATTAATATATAATAGAAAATAAAAGAATTATTTTTAAATAGAGATAAATTTAAAATATTTTACTATTTTTAAAATTAATATATTAATTAATATTATTACATATTTTTTAATATGTGTGATTTGAAATAAAAAAAAACTTATAAAAAAGATCGATTTAATATTTTTAACTCAAATTTAATCTCAATTTTTTTAAAATTTCTATAGGCACGTCCTGCTATCCCATTTCTTCTACGTAATATTCTTGTTTCGTACTCAATTTTCTTGAAATGAACGGTCTAAAGCATTTTAAAACATTATGTGTTCCAAACTCACTAATTACGGTATCATAAATTCATAATTCATCTAAAATTAGAAAAAAATATTAAATTTTCTCTTCAAGTGTAATCTCACCTCTGACAATTATTCTTATTTTGTCATATTTTATGACTTTTAAACCTTCATAGATCATTTATTATCATAATGCACCAATCTGTAATTATTTGAGTAAAAATAAGAATTTGGCAGTATAGGAAAGTTACTTCATTTATAATAATTTAAAATCAAATTCAAGTAAAAATTATTAAGAAATCAAAATTATACATTAATCATATAAAAGAATTAAATATATGCAGTTAAGCTTAAAATTTTTTCTTAGGTGTTAGCATGTTTTATGGAAAAGCTAATTTCGGATAGGAAATTTTGAACTTGCATGGACCTTCAATTTTAATTGATTTTATCTTACTAAAATGAAGTTTCCCCCTTTGATTTATGAAAGTGCAGAGCACAAGGGACAAACTCAAGAAGAGCAAACGCAGGATCTACAAAATGCAACCATAAAGACTAAACAAACCCAAGAAGAGCATACTAAACGTATACCCCATAAGGGCACAAATCAAGGTGATCGAAGTGTTGGGATTTAAAACAAAATTCAAAGAGAAAAAGAGCATCACAAAGAAGATAAAATGAAAAACAAAGATAGGGCTACAAATTTGGATTGATCAGTTTGTGGGTCAAGAAATTTTTGGGTTGGGCTGGTTTGAGCCAATTTAATTTTGAGTTATAAAATTACTAACTTATCCTGTCCCTTCCAAATAGTGGGCTAGTTTATTGGCCCATTGTTTGGGAGTAGACATATAACAAGAGGCCCAACTGGGTCCATAACTAAAGATTAAAGAGTCTAACAGCTCAACATCCAATAAAGCCTCTAAGAAATAGACACTCAGCAGGGAAACATAAAAGTATGTGACCATCGTTTTATTAAAAAAAAATAATTTACGGACTGAAATGCCCACCTTTTTTTTTCAGAATTTAAATTTTTAATGTTAAATTTTTTTTATAGAAAAAAAACCTTATCACTAACAGTTCCAAATAAGATGATTAGAGACCAAACCAATTAATTCATTCTAAATTATATAACCAAATTAAAAAAAATTAAATTTTTTTTTTTCATTTTACGGTTTTTTTATACAAAGTCAAATCAAATCCAACCAAACTATATATAATTATGCATGCACTTTAATTTTATTTTTACTTAATTTAGTAACTCGTAAGTATCTATTCCTGCTTTAAACATGTATTGTTTTATTTACTAAAAAAATTTATTATTTTTAGTCATGGATTATGAACTTTTTATTACATATTTTATTTTTTTATGATTTTAAATATATCATTTTTTGTTCATTGACAGTATTTGTTGCTTGAAATTTTTAAACAATAAAGTTAAAATTCAAAATAATCAAAACAAATTGTCACAAATTGAATTGATTTAATTTATTTTTTATAATCTAATGTAATGAAACTAAAACAAAGCGTAAGTATATTTTAAACCCTAAAAATTGAACCAAATTATACCACAAACATTACTGGGTAAGGTTGGATGCTTGAAAAGAAATGGTTACTAGCCACTTAGAAGACCTAGGATATGTGTGGCTGGTGGTTTATTAGAAGGACAATTTGGGGATAGTTCCTGGTGTACGGTTGGGAAGAATACAAATGACAATAATTATATAATAGCTTATGTTATTATTGAAGTAGAGTGCAAGGACAAAAGGGTATGGTTCATAAATTTAATATTTGTTAACAAAAAACCTATTGAAGTAAAGGGCATATTAATAATGTCTAACCAAAAATAAGGTATATATAATATCCCTTAATCTAATTTTAGTCAATTAATTTATTTACTAATAAAATTCATATTTTTTCTATTGTTACAACAGTGTTGACAGAACCACAGAAAAATATAACATGTGAGAACATCTTGTGTAAGGCAATTACATTCCAAGTTCTAAAAATGAAGTTTAAAAGGAAGTCATCGAAGAATGAGCCGTGAAATGCCGTGTAAGAAGTTTCACATAGAATGTGTTCACAAACCATAAATATGAATAACTTGGAGAGGCTGGATATGTTTATTGCTGCTTAGTTAAATAAATTTCAGTCATTTATAGCAAGTATGAATATTCTTCATTAACAATAATAAAATTACAGCGGGTGTAGGTAAAAAGTTAAAACTATTTTGGATAAAAATATTTGAGCCTATAAATATTTTTTTCAATAAATTTTTTTTATCAATGATATTCGTTGTTGTTTCATTCTAATACTAATGATTTTTTTACATACAAATAATATTGCATATTTGTTTATACTTCTCATTTAATGATCGATAATTTTTAAAATAAAAAATAAAAAAATAAAATAATTTAATAATATATATCTAAATATAAATAATTGTATATTATTATTTATATATGTAATAAATTTTTTTCAATACTTATTAATTCAACTGTTACTATTATAAATTATATTTTTGCAACATATATTAAACACTACACTTTTTAAAAATGTTATTAAAATTAATAGATAACATTTTTTTATATTTTTGTAACATTTTTTAAATATTATTAATAATATTTTGTAACATAAATTAAATGTAATATTTTTTAAAATATTATTAAAATAAATAAGTAACGTTTTTTATATTTTTATAACATTTTTTTAAATGTTGTAAAAAGTTTAATATAACATAGTGTGTTATATATATATTTTTAAAAAAATATCATAATATTATATATGTATATAGATAGAATGTGTTGTATCAATGAACATTTATTAATTTTATTTTTATTTTTTTTTGTTCTATTCACTTGTTAACAAGATGGTGGATAGGTATTTTGTGATATCAACCGTCATTAAGTATCTATATTGAAAAAATTATTAAAATATTTTTAAGATATTAAAAAAAATATATACTTCCAAAGATAAAGCCAAAAGTTAGTTTGGATTTACTATTTGCAAAGTTAAGATTTAGATTTAATTCGAAGATTAGCAATTAGTAAGCGACATGTAACATCAATACAAACTTGGCTAAAGTTGATAGTCTTATCTAACCTTACATAAAAGTCTTTCTCTAATTTTAACATTTTAGTACCAAACTGATCCAACCTCATCCAAGGTGCATGCACTCATGGAATTGTTATTATGTTTCTCATGACAAATCCAACTACAGTAATAACAAAAGGGTAATAGCTTTTCATGAGGATAAGTGCTTACCTTTAAAATTGGAAGAGGAATAGTTACCTCTTAATGGATAGGATTACGTCCAAGGTCACTAGTGATATGCTCTTTTAGGAGTCCCTACCACTTAACCCTAAAAGGCACCATGTGCAAAATGATTCATGTCTCATAAATCCAACTTTGTATATAATGAGTAAAAGAGATCAAAAAAGTTTGTTTTAACTTCAAAGAGGTTGGTCGAATAAAGTAAGATAAGATCTTGTATCAGTTAAATTAGAAATTCGTAATTTTACTTTCTCTTTTTTTTTTTTTAAAGTTAGGTAAATGTAAATTATTTATGAGTACCTTGTGTCTAAAGACTTTTTCAATAATCTTCCCAGATAATAAACAAATGTATAATCATAAACTTAAGATTAAAAATAATAATATGATTTTAGTTATATATATTTTTTAAAATATCTAATTTACGTGTAGAGTCTTGTATCCTCTTACAATATCAAAACCAAAACAATGTTATTGGGTATGATGGGTCATTAGACAGAGTTAAGATTTCCTATATATATATATATATATATATATATATATATATATATATATATATATATATATATATATATATATATATATATATATATATATATATGAAACACGTTTTCTCTATTTCTTAATTTGACAATTAAAATTGAAATAGTTCAATTAGTTTAAAAATTTATATTCATGTTTCAAAATTCATTGACTTGTATCATCATCCCATTATGAATTCTCATGTGATTAAAAATTAAATTATATAATAATTAAATCAAGTTATATTTATCATAATTTTTAATTGGTTAATAATATAGTATAAATTTTTTATACGAATAATATATTAAAATTTAACTTTATAATAATTTTTTATATAATTCCACATGGAATAGTGGATAGTTTCATCAATGTAAGTTATACCAAATGTTACAATGTTTTATAACTTAGTATTGAATAATTTTATCTTAAAATGAACTCCTGCATTAAAAGAGTCTATCATATAGATTATATTATTTAAATTTTAGATAAATTTAAAAGTATTTGCTATTTCATATGTGTATATCAACATTAATCTAATATATACATTTAAAATATATGAAAATAAAAATCTTTTTATTCTATCTTTATATTTACTTAATTTTAACATAGATAATCAAAATAATATATATAATTATAATTTATTTAAATTAATAAAAATTATATATAAATTTTTTTATGATATAACATTTGATATAATTTACATTACTGGAAATTGATCTTCATCCTTTTAAAAGCATATATTTTGCATTAATTTTAATGTACGTGAATAAGATATCAAATAATTTTGGATTATGGCTATGTTTGGTAATGTATAATATATTTTAAAATACAATAAACTTCAACTATAAAATTACTTGCTTGTGAATTTTGAATATTCTAAAATATGGTGTACAATGATAATAATTAGCTGATCGAATTTAATAGGAAGAAAGAAATTAATTATATCATTGTAAATTATTCTAATTTTAACATCATCTAATTATTTTTTATTGAATAATTTTATCTTAAATCTAATAATTGGATTAAGAATTCCTATCATATAAATCATGTATGCAAATGTATGTAAAATTTGAGATTAATTTAAACTATTTGATACCTCATTCATATACATTAAAATTATATTTCATATAAAGTTATGGGGTATAATATTTTATATAACTCATATTTGTGTAAATCGATCCGTTATATATATATATATATATATATATATATATATATATATATATATAAATATATATATATATATATATTAAAATTCTTAATTATATGAAAATAAAAATAGTAAATTTAAACTATAAAATTATATATAAATGATCAAAATTAAATTTTTTAAATAATATAATTATTTTAAAAAATCATTTAACTTTTAAAAAACTTACATAATTTTATTTTATAGTATTCACTAGTCATTATAACATTCCATTTCTTATATATGTATATAAAATATATTTCTATTTAAAAAATAAAAAAATATTAGATTTTAATGAGATATTTTTCAAAGCAAACCTTATTGTAGTCAAGAAGGTTGGATGTAATAAAAGAAGTTAATAATTTCCTGCAAAATAACAAGTGAAGATTCAAATTATGTTAGAAGAGACTTTCACATTTATTGTACGTGGATATGAAAAGAAAGAGGAAGAAATTAATTTTTTTTTATTTATGTTAAATTGTTAAAATTTTTATATTTTTAAAAAATGAAAATTATATTAATAAAATATATAATAAAAAATTATTTTTAAAATTTATATAAAATAAAATTTATATTATTAATATTTTTTTTTTATCTATCCAAATAAAAAAATATTTTTTTTTATTTTTATTTTTATCATTCAAACAATTTTTTTTTCTATTTCTACCGTTTAAATAATTTTTTTTCTTATTTTTAATTTTTTTCTTTTCTTCCTATTTTTTCCATCATCCAAACAAAATATTAATATTAAAAGAAATGTTCACATTTAATATCTGGCCGTGTCGAACAAATTTATATTTTGTGGATAGTTGTATTAAAAAAAATTTAGTTCATCATGATAACATGTTTTAATTTTATTATCCAATTAAAATTAAAAATTTATCTCAATAATTGATACACATTAAAGATAGACATGCGTAAATCATCAACATAAATCTTCAATTTTGATTGAAGAAACGTATAAAAATAGTGTGAACCTAAATTTTGTATTAAAAAAAACACAACCTTATAACGGTCAGCCATGCATTTTAGTCCTAAATATATATATATATATATATATATATATATATATATATATCAAAAGGAAAAAACCAACCAAGTTTAAAAAAAAAATACAAAGGTAGCATTAGGACTCATTGATGAAGAAAAATATAAATACCATCTCAAAATATCTCTAATTAGCAAAATGGTGCCTCCGTTGAGTAAAGATGATTAAAATCTCTTGGGTGTTGACATCATGAGACCTCCAAGCATTAAGGGTCAATGATATGCAGCCATTTTTTCATATTGTTTCTATTTGAATTTTCACCTCAAAAACAATTTTCTACTTGACGCGGCTCCACAAGGATGTAAAGTGGCTTTCCATGAAGCCTGCAACGTACCTGAAGAATGAAGGCTATACATAAATTTTACTTCATTTGAATCATTTCCATGATATGAGAAAAATTCATGAGTGTTAAAGAATATTGTTTCTTCCTGGGATATCACCTCAAATAAATTACAACAAATTTGGTCCTGCAAAACCCTATGATGGTAGCTTCACAATTTGGAAACACACATTTGCATACAGCAATCATGTCACATACCAATGGGTATTTATGGAATAAACCTCCATTTTAATCCTTAAGATTGTATATGTTAATTACTTACTTTTTAATTTTGTAAACTCTTTAATAATTTGATCCTGATTTTGTAAAAAAGATCATTCATTTTAATTCATTTTATTTTTCATTATCATTTTGCATAAAAAATCAGGAATAAAATAAAGTCAAAGATTAAAATGATTGATTCTCATAATTTTAAGAACTAAAATAAAAGTTCACTCAATGATATTACCTCTAATCGCTTTTGTATGAAAAGAAAGGAGATCATTCTTTTTAACTATAAGAAGCATAAATTCATTTACATATTTATGAAATGTTGAAGCTACCAAAATTGGTCTAGTGATGAGGAGTTGAAGATTAGAGTTATTTTACATGACAATCCTGAGTTCAAAACTCATTGTTTTCCATATTGTACCAAAGAAATGTATTAAGTGTTTAAATTCATTTCATACTCTTATTTTATCTTGAGATTTGTGTTATAAAACACTTATCCATTTCACTTATAACTAATTCAATCATTTATTATAAGAAAACGTATGGGAAGGAGTATAAAGTTTCATGCCATACAGCAAGATTAGTTTAAATCAATAACAATATCAGTAATAGATAATTTCTTTCAGGAAGATAGATATATTGTTTTTTGCAAAAAGTTTCTTAGTAATTTGTGATTACGAAACGTTTAAAAATATAATATTAACCAAAACCACATCCTTTGCAAGGATAGGATCATATAACTCAATCGAGCAGGGATGGCAACCAACATCATCAGTTCATTTTAACTAAATTTCCCAAAAAAAAAAAACTTTTTGAAAACCAATATAACATAGCAAGAATTTTGGTGAAGAACTTTTAATTTTGGATTACCAATAACAACAACATGGAATTTTCTGAGATTAGTTTGCAAAGCACAACTCACAAAGTAGTAATTTTGCTCTCACCTTCAGATCAGGGTGACCAATCACACAAGCACATTCCACTACTTCAGCACCTGCACTTTCTACAAAAACAAGTGAAAAGAACCATAAATCATTCTTGAGATAGAATACATGGAACAATTTTGAGTGAATTAAAAGAACAATAGGGAACAAAAAAAGAGGAAAAAGCTTCTTCAAAGTGAGCAGGAGTGGAAACACTCTTGATTTAACATAAAGTTCATATTTACTTGGAAAAATTTAAGGGTAAATATAGCTTACTTGCTCAGTTACAGAAACAAACTCACTTTAGAAGAGCTTTATTCTGGAAAAAAGAATACAGAACAAAAGAGTAATCTCAATAAGATAAGCCTGCAAATTACCTAGAAGTCTAATTGCTGCAGACAAAGTTCCACCTGTAGCCACCAAATCATCAATAATTATGACCCGTTCTCTCGGATGAACCGCACCAACATGCATCTCCAAACAATCAGTTCCATATTCTAGAACATATTTTTCTGATACTACTTCACCTAAATAGGAAGCAAATCAAAGTTCAGGCATAAATGTGAAGACCTAATCAATTCATTTGGACTAGTGGTTTAACTTGATATACACAGCTAAATGAGCCTAAGTCTTTCCATATGTTTATTTAAGTGAATAGCTTTTGGACTCAAAAGTTACTTTCAACTTGGACCAAATATTTACCATAAAAATAAGCAGAAAATAAACCATTTCAAAGTAAGTAACATGCTTTATTTTAAATTCTGTTTTCATTAATTGAATGCAAGCATTGCTATGAAAATCTTGGAGCATCTTTGAGTTGATATGTTGACAAGATTGCTCAATGAAGATTGAGAAGACCAATGAAAAGACAAGCTAAGCAATGGTATAGCCACAAATATCTATTCCACTTAAAATGATGATTCAATATTTATATGGCACTTGGGAACTTATTTGGGTTCTTCCACTCGGATACTTGAGTTTCTCTGTTTCTATCAATAAACCAACAAATGTAAAAGTTGGAGTGAATTGAGTTTGGGTGAAGTAGTATCCCACTATCACCAACAGTAAAACAGTAACTAAAATAATGAACAAACAAGGTATGACAAGGCCTTTCAACTCAGAATAGACCATCCGATTCCACCGAAAATGACCTTCATTCAGCTTCTTCTCTTTTGGCTAAAGTTTGGTACATAATCTAGTTTTGAATTAAAACATATTAAGATTAAAGTAGTGCTCAATTAATAATCAAAATAACACAGGCATACCTGGAAGTTTTCGAGGTTTGCATAAAGGAACAAACTTGGCACCTATTCCTAATGCAATTGAGGACCCAAAAATGAATCCCCTGGCTTCCACTCCTGCATATGTTCCAATCCAGTCATTACATTAGCAAAATACACTAATCAAAGCCAACATCTGCAGGCTTACAGAATGAAGGGTCAACTTTTTTTAAACGAATTGAAGTAATAAGAACTGAATTTCAGTGAATTGTGGCAGCAAGATCATCTTATCACTTACAATGTTCCATTGCATATTTAAAAAAATGTTTGTTTTATATCCATTTACAATCTTAGTGAATTGAGTGAAAGTGATAAACTAATGCTTGTTTTGCTCAAAAAGTTGCAATGACCAACATGTCTTGGTTTGTTTTAACCGTTTCCCAAAGGTACCTCTCAAGATGTATAGGAAGAAAATTACTCAGTTCTCTTAATCCTTCCTAAATAAATAAATGAACTTAGTCTCTATGAAAACGGTAACAGAAAAAATATACATCTTTTTCTAGTTTCAACATACTTGCAATGAGAAATACAGAATATAATTGATGTATAAGTTGTGACCAAAATGGGCCAAAAAACAAGCCCTTTTAAAAACTTTAAAAAAAGAAAAAGAAAAAGAAAAGAAGAGCATTATTGGTACTAAACATGAACATCCCATAAAATTTGCTTCATCTTTCTGGTAAAAAAGATCTTAACACAACACTACTATTATTCCATTTTCTTTGAATAAGAAAAAAGAAGTAAAATGAAAGTTAAGAATTCTAAGAAAGTAGCACATGCAGAAGCAAGAGTTCAAAGCATAGTATAGTATAGAGTACCAGCAACAACAGAAATGTTCTTGTCTCTGTAACGATCAACGAAAATGTCAACCGTGGCTTTAAACGCCTTATGATCCAACAACAATGTTGTTATGTCTTGAAACATTATGCCTGTGGTTCATTCAATTTAATAAATAATGATACAATATAAGAACAAAACAAGAAAAATAAAAAATAAAATATGGTAAGTAAGCAATGTTATTATTATCATTATCATTATTTGTATTATTATGATAAAAATGAAAACCTTGTTTGGGGAAGTGAGGGACGACTCTGATGGCTTGGGAGATTGCTTGAAGTGTTGGGTCTTCTCCTTTTACACCATTTTTTTGGGCAAACATTTTTGTGTAAGTGGAAGAAAAGAGTTGTGTGTAAGTAATTTGCAGGAAGGAGTGGTGTTGTTAAGGACTTAAGGTTGATGGGTGGGGCTGCAAACTTTGTTTGAGGTTCAGCCAACAACACCCACACCACAGTTAAAGACAACTAATCAAGGACGTAGGAATACCAACTTCACGCGAATTTAGATCATCTGTGTTACACCATCTTTTTGTCTTTTTCCCTCACCAACATAATTCTCTAACTCAATAATATAACTATTCATATCATTTATTTATACACACCCACTTCTATGTAATAATATATATATATATAAATCTTTTTTCATTGTATCATATCCCTTCCGGTTTATATTTTTATTCTTTTATTTACTAATATAAAAATTTATAAAATAATAGTAAAAAATATTTTTTAAATGAAAATTTATGCGGTTGGTAAAAATTAAATTTAGAATCCAAATCTTACTATTAATGTAAAGATATCATTGATAAGTAGTTTGTAAGTATTCCTTTAGAAGTATTCTTTAAACTTAAGCTATACTTAATTGTAATCAATTTTAAAATACATTTTAGGTAAATTTTATTTTATAAAAAAATAGAAAATTTATTTCTCATATAAAAATGGTTAATGCCAAAGATTTAATGGTAAATTTTACATTAAATCAAGTTAGGTTGGGTTTCAAACTCTATTGAGTCAAGCTAAAAAAATTTATATTTTATTTGGTTACAAAATAAAAATTTAATTTCAATCCAAATTTAATAAGTAAAAGTTTAAATGAGTTGTGTAAAAAAGGTTGGCATTAATTTAAGGATAATTGTTATTTTGCATCTCTATATTGCTAAATACATCCCTTTCTCTTGTGAAAATGTTAAAATATTTCTTTATTTATTTAATATATACATTATCTCCTTCCTCCTTCTTTGATTTTCTTACTTCTTCTTTTCCTTTTTCCTAAATTCAAAACTTCTGCCCATCACATATATAGAACCTATATTACTGTTAGGTACAAAGATAAATCTTTAAAGTATATTGTTTTTAACTAAAGATTTAATATACTTTAAAGTATATTATTTTTAATTAAATATATAATATGTTTTAAAGTATATTAAAATATGTAACTAGATTTTTAAAATATTGGTCACTTATACATCTTATTAAAACATATTAAATTTTTAGTTAGAAATGATATACTTCAATATTTCCTCGTATAACTAATAATGACATACAACATGTATATGTGATAGATTAAGACTTTGAATTTAGGAAAAAGAAAAAAAGATCGATGAAGAAAAAAAAAAAAAAGGAGAGGGAGGTGTATATATTAATTAAATGATAGAAATATTTTGAAATAGCAACTGCTTCTATTTAGCCTAAAATTTAAAGTTGAAATCCTATATTTTAACATGTTTCATTGGGTTAAACTAGTTATATTAACTTTTTTTTACAAAGAATTTAAATGAGTTGGCCTATTTTACCTTAACTTTAATGAATTCTAGCAGTGAGTATTATCTACAAAAATAAGAATTAAAATGGAGATAAAATATGTAAATATGAAAGGATAATTTTATTATTATAATGATTTTTATTATTACAAGGAAGAAAGAGAGAATTTTTTAGTATCCTTCTTATGCAAGTGTTGACGAATTTTTTAAAAAATATCCTTGGAAAAATTATAAATTATTATATATAAAAATAATATATTTTACATAAAATAATTATATAATTTTAAAAATTTAGCCTTTAGTTAACAATCATTGTTATATATATATTTTTAAAGTAATTTTATATTTTAATGGATTGATATGTTTGATGTGAAATCTTTATAATTCTCTTGGGAGATATTTTATCTTTTTATTTAAGTTCTTTTCTATATGTTAATAATAATATTGTCCTAAAATATTATATAATTTTTTATATTTTTATTTACTATTTTCAAATTATAATTTAAAGAAATGGAATAAGATTAATTTTGTATTTCTACGAATATTGAATTTATTGTTTTAATTCAAATATTATGTTTTAATCATTTTTAAGTGGTTATAAATGTGCTATAACTGTATTGATTTTATTTTTTGAGAGTAATTAAATTTTAAATTTAATTAAAATATAGTGATAATCATAAAAGTTTTTTACATTATTTAATTATTTATTTTTATGTCTTTAAAAATTATTAATTTTTATAATAATTATTTTAAAAGTTATATTTATGATCATTTTTAATTGGTTGGTGATGTAACTTTTTTTCACAAACAATATATGAAAAATAAATTTTAAAAGTTTTTGTTTAACATTCTTGCAATATTAACTGTGAATTAAATGGATGATGATGTTTGCACTTGTAGGAAACTTTAAATAATTTTGGAGATATTATGACGATACGAGAGACATACGACGGATACTTTCTCAAATTTGATTTATTAAATAAATTTTTCAAAATTTAAATTAGGTGAGTATTTTAATTTGCATTGTTTATTATTATTATTAAAATGAAGTATAATTTTAGTATATTTATGTCAAATATAAAAATTTTATTAACAATAATTCTTTTTTACTTTTAACTTATACTGATTTATTTTTATTTTTTAATAAATGATAGAGTATGTGAAAGATTTAAATATGTTTGTTTGTGCTTAATATTGTAATTTATTATTTAAAATAGAACATACATACATGGAGATTTTATACAATAATTTATAATAGTATTTTTATTTACATAAGTAAATTATATTAAACATAATTTTTTTCTTACAACTTTTTTCTGTAATAAACAACGTAGTTTTAGTTATTACAATATTTTGAGTTTTAACTTATGAAACGCGATTAAAAAGAGTATATAATACCAATCTTTATGCATCACATAGGTACACACGCTAGAGACAGAAAATAGGTTTTTACATAACACCCTTTCTTTATATCTTTGACTGGTTATAGCACATACATAAATACAACAAGCAAATGTATCTTTATAAAAAAAAAAAAATTCCTATAATCAAGGGATATAAAAATATAATAAGCAAATACTGCTAAAACTTATGAAGAAGAAAATAGTTCAAAAAAAATAGCTCCCTTCAAATTGACACTTTATCCTTAGTACTCATAATATTCTTAACTCCCTTCAGATGTAAGGGTGTTACACATACTTCATGTTATCTTCAAAGCTCAGAAATTTTGAGTGAGATAAAGTGTGTGAATTCATCTCTGCAACTTAGTCAAAAATAAGAATATAACATATTTTAAGTTGGTCAGTTATAAATTGATATTAAATGAAGTATATATTAATTTTTATTTATTTGATATGGATATGAAACACTAAATTATATATTAATGTAATTGTACTTTAAGAATTATATTGTAAAAAATAATTTATCTTAAATTATATTGAAGATAAATAAGTATGTTTAAAATTTAATTTTTTATATGTCAAATATTTTATTTATTATTATATTTATAGTTTGGTTATTTAATTAAATATGATAAAGTATTTTATTAAATTTAGAGATTAACATATGATAAAAATTATAATAATGAGTGATAATTTTTTTAGAATTTAATTTAAATTGTTTTTAATTGTTGAATTATTAAAAATAAATATTAATAATTTGGATAAATTAATATATATATATATATATAAATGTAACAATTTATAAAAATTAACAAATTTCATTTATTAAGTTACATATATATGATATATATGAAAACATGATAATTGAACTTATTAATTAAGCCTAATAATTATAATTATTGTTAATTTATTAATAAAATATTCTTATGAAGAACACAATATTAAATTTTTTTTAATCTAAGTCTGTTATAATAGTTAACAAAATTATTTATTATATTTTTATTCTGTCACATAATACCTTAAGAAATTAGTTGAATGGATATTGTGAATAATTAAATACTTGTAAAATTAATGATTGGTAAAAAAAATATTTATCAAATCTTGATAATGAGTTTGAACTCTAAAATCATAATAAACTAAGACATTAGTCAAGAAAATTGAATGAATAAAAAAATAAATTTTTTTTAGGTCATCATAAGCTAAATAATTAGAGTTTAATAATTATATTATTCTTTAAGGTTAACAAAGAGTCGAAAAGATAAAAGAAATTTTACTTTATTTTTCTATTTTTTTCAAAAATAAAAAATATTATTTCATTAAGAAGCGTACCTAGATGCCAACAACCATGATTATTAAATTAGTGTGGCTAATTTTCTATCAACTTAGTATTGAATTTATGAGATCACATATTAACAAGTTTCATTTTTTATTAGAAGATTATTTAATTATTATTTAATAATTAAATTAAAAAATTTTAATTTGATCAAATCAATAATTTTTTAATTCAAGTAAAATATTATTATATTCTTTACTACAATTAAAAATAAAATAATATAATGATATTAAAGAAATTTTTTATTTTATTTTTAAAAAAATTAAAACTTTCAAAATTTAAATTTTAAAGTTTAAATAAAGATTCGGTAGCATTTTTATGATAATGTTAACAAAAAAAATAAGGTTGTTGCATAATTAATTTAGCTAGCTAACATGGAAATAAGAAAGATAAATTAATAAAAATTAATATTTTTATTATATCTATCTAAACCAACATGTAAGTATAGTGATACGTATAATTTTAATTGATAATCTCTTATATTTTATAATTTTTTTTAAAGATTTTAAAGATTTTTTAATATAAACAATCCATTTGATTTTGTTAAAGTGTTGATGAAAATAACTTGATCTTAGTATAAATATATACAAAATTTTCATATTATTAAAGAATTTTTTTATATAACTACATCATATTTGAAATATTTATATATGAATTATATTAAATTAACTTTTAAATACATAAAACATCAATAAAATTACTTTATAATTTTAATGCAATGTTTTGAACCTCTTATCCTCCTTCAAATTGTTACCCTAATTCATGAAGAATAGATTTAATTTATATAGCTAAATTGGTTAAAGCTCTATATTATGGTTTTGTGCTTGACCTTGCAACAACTAATTACTTCTTGGAAGACCAAGGGATCAGTGTTGGAAACCAAAACATAAAATATAAACATAGATTTTCTATCCTAAGGGTTGGTAGCCCAGTCAGTGTATGAAAATACACTGATATGCAGCATATTTTATGGTTTGATATGCAAACCATAGATAGCCATGCCTTTTAGATAACAGAAAATTCTCTTAAATTCCGTCCAATGTTGCACTCTGTGAGTTGACAAGTATTCAACTGAGCTTGTTAAGTGAGAATGAGATAGTCGGCTATGTTGTGGTGCAATAGATCACCATTTGCAGAAAAGGAATCGATGTTATAGTAACCAATCGTATAGATATGGGGATGATTTTTCCATGCTAAAGTTCTGGAGTAAATCATTGATATACTTCACTTGTGGAGGTACAACACAGTTTCATCCCTATAAGCTTTGAGCAAAAAAAAATTATGAACAAACCTTATATAATTTAGAAAAAAATACTATTTAGACTATTGGAAAATTTCTATAAAAGATGTTTATTATTTGAAATAACTAAAATGTGTTTATGAAGTTTGCAAAATCTTTAAATAATCATATACAATGAAGCATTCAATGGACTAAGACACAAGATTAGTCAAACATCTTTCTATTGTTTAGAACTCTTCAAGTTTTTAATAATATGGTATAGAAAGACAAAGCTTATTAAAAGTACTCTTTAAAAATTATATACTTATCCTAAAAATAAAATGCGAGAAGTTAGAATCTCAAACCAAGTTTTTAGAATGTTATTATTAAAATCTACATAAGTAGACAATATATTTGTTAGAATAAATATAAACAATAAATATTTTTTCATGGAGAGATACAACAATGTTTATTTGGATTAAGTTCATGTTCAACATTAACCTAGAATTTTTAATAACAAAAGGTCTTATCTTTAATGGATAGAAGAATATTTTTTACTGTAAATACTAAAGTTTGAAAATTTTAAAAGAAGAAGCTAACTAGAACATTTAACTGTACTCATTTATTTTAAAATTTTTATTTTTTTTTTATTTTTTAATATTGGAACATTACTTTTATTTATTATTTTTCATTGAACTTGTTTTATAAATCTTGAGATAGCATTGTTTTTATACTTCTAAGAATTCGGAAAATGAAGTTGAAAAAACTTAAAACAAGAATTTAGATTTTTAAACCTAGAGTCTTATGAAAAAAAAAAAACTTAGTTACACACTCACCGTTGTAGAAAAAATACTATGATAAGCTTCTTAATTTATTCAGTTAAATACTAAATATATCTATAAGTTTTTGTCATAAATTTTATGTGTAAATTTTTTATTTTTTTATTTTGGAAATTTTTGTATTTTTATTTTTTGAGTTAATATTGAAGAGAAAATTTGTAAATTGTTGTTAAAATTTTTATTAATTAGTTAACATAGAATTTGTTATTTTCTAATTAATTATGAATTAACAATAATAATTAATTTTTATTAATTAATTAACATAATAAGATAAGTACAATTAAAAAAGAAAATAAATATTTATAAAAAAAAGAGTTACATCAATAAGTTTAACCAAAATTTTATGGCTATAAAATTAGTTACACTTAAAAATAGAAAATAAATAAATAAACTTTAATTCTACATAGTATCCATAATTTTATTTTACAAAAAAAAAATATTAAAATAATAAAAGTTGTATGACAAGGTCTAACAATAATTTCTAAAAATCATACTATGAAAAATCTTGTACCTCAAAAAAAAAAATCCTACAAAAGAATAAAGACAAAAGGAGATGGACAATATGTAAAGAATATAAGAGTGTGCGGATATATCGAAAATTGTCCTTCTTCTTCTCAACTTTTTTCATCCTTTTACAACTTTTTATTTTTGATTTTTCTTTTTTATTTTATTTTTTTGTTTAGCAAGAATGGCACGCCTATGATTAAAACTTGCATGTCCACGTTAGATTTACATTTTCATGCTAAAATCTAAAATGATTATAGTAGAAAAGTGAAAAACACTAAATGAGCATGTTCATTTCTTGCATGAATGTCCTAAGTTGAATGATTGTGTTTAATTATATGTACAATGGTTTTCAACTTTTTTATTTTTTGTTTTTATTTTTGATCTTTTTTTATATATATTTTTATTCAATTTATGTTCAATTAAATTTTTTGCTTTATATTATTATTTCTAAAAAAATTATAAAAAATTTGATAAAATTATCATAAATTATAAATTAATTGTATGATAAATAAGTATAATTTTTTACGAATAAATTATGAGAATGGTAATTTGTTTTAAATTAAATTAGAAAATTTATAAAATTAAATATTAAATAGTAATAAAAATTTATAAAATTTGAAACTAAAACAATTTATGTTTATATAGATTTTTTTAACAAATTGTATATAAGTTTAAAAAAATTCAAATATGTTAATATTTTATTAATTTATAAAATATTAATTGAATAATATTTTAATATTTTAAAATATTCATTATGTGATCAACAAATATTGAAGGTTATATGTTAAACATACCCCATAATGTAATATACAGTTTGATGAATTTTTAATAGCTAAGAATCATTATAATCTTTCATATAAAAAATAATAATTATTGTAATTTTTTTAAAATAATATAAAATAAATCTTTGTATTTTAAGATAGATAAAAATAAGTCTATTATAATTTCTTTTATTTATTATATTTTTTAAATAATTAATTTTTTTTCAATCTAATATTTAAATTTATAAATTTTATTATATAAATCATATTTATAAAATTTAAAAATAATTTAATATTTTATTATGTTATTTTTTAACAGATAATATATTTTTTTAATATATGTTAAGTTTAATTTATTTAATAAAGTATTAATTTTTTAAAAATTTTATAAAAATAATTTATATAATAAAATATATTAATTTAATAATTAAATTGATAAAATTCAATTATTTAAAAATATTAAATAAAATAAATTATGAAAGATTTACTTTTTCAATAGTTAATTCTTGTGTGTCTTAAAATATATAAAAATATGTAACATATATTTATATTTAAATCCTATTAAATTTTTTAAAAATATATATTTGTATCATAAAATTCAAATTCAAGATAGTCAAAATATGTTTAAATAATTTTAAGGACATTCAAAATAAATAAAGAATACTATCTTCAAGAAATATTGTTCATTTATCAATTTTCTTTCTCTTCTTTCATAAATATGGTATTCTAATTTATGCAACTACAATGTTACTTATATCATTTGTTTTAATGAATATAAAATATGATGTTATTGATATCTAACAATAATGACCTAAAATTTGTGTTTTTTTTATCTTATTTTTTTAATTCTTGTTTGATTTGATTCGAAATAATGGATATATACGTCAAGAACCAAACAAATATCGAAATTGGATAATGAAGAAAAGGTATAACTTTTCAAAGGAAAAATTAGAAAGTAATTGGCACTTAACTAATTAAATTTTGGTGTATCTTGTCTGTGAGTTTTAGGACAAAAGTTTAATCACGCGCTGTGACATGTGATGCTGCTTTTTGAGGCAAACCAGTCCACGAGGATGAGACAAATATGCACGGAATTTACCATGGACGCGCTGGCATCGACATAGATTGATTTTGATATATAATAACATTTAGAATTATTTTATTTTAAATATTCTCTTCCTTTTCTTAATAAAAAAAGGAGTTTTAGAAGCAAAATACATACATGGTTTAATTAGTATTTAAAAATTTACTATTATTATAATAGGAAAAAAATAAAACTCAGCACTTCACATTTCATTAGGTTGACTAATTTTTTTTCTAATCTTTGTTTTATCCTGTGTCATCATGACTTATAAGTCTAATTTATCCATTTTTTTAACTTGATAATCATTTAATTTTTTCAATTTAATTATAAAATAAATAAATATTTATATATTTTTAAAGTTAAAAAATGTTTATATATTTTATTATTTATTTTATCATAATTCACTTAATTTACTCATTTATTACTTGTGTATAAGTTTAAAAATAAGAGTCAAAAATTTGCTTAATAAATAAAGGAATTGATTTTAAAACCTTTTATATATTATTACCTTGTTGGTTATAGCTGTATAGGTATTTTATTGGCCTATATCTTTATCTTTAGATAAAGTAAATTCAATTCTTAACACATGAATTTAATGATTTTATGAGTTAGCTGTGAAAAAATATAAACAATTAAGAAGGGGAAAATATTCAAATCCGAATAGAAATAACAAGCCAAGGAGTTTAATATTAATGTATTATTCGGATAAAATTTAACTTAATGAAATTTTAATATTTTATTTGATATTTATTTTTAGTTATATTTTTTTAATATTTTTATAATTTTAGTCCTTTACTTTATAAAATTTGTTGGTTTTAATTTTTATTATTAAAACTTATTAAATAATATTTTTTTTTGAAAAAGTATACACTTTAATCCTTAAAATTTGCACTCTATATACATTTGTAGTTCCAAAAGGTGTTCACATATTAATTTGATTATATTTTGATATTTTTTATAAAAGTGTAAACTATATATCTGAAAACATAGTATATTCAAGGATAATAATATATAAATTCATATATTTAGAACTAAATAATCACTAAAAATGTTAAAATACAGTTAAATAAATAAATTTAGAAACTAAATTATACAAATTGACATTTTTAAAAAACAAAAATTATAAAAAAAGTTAATGATAGAGACTCAAAATCATCAATTTAATTTCTATAAAGTGTAGGACCAAAACCATATAAAATGATGGTAAGAATGAAAATTAAATTTAAATATAAAATGAAATGCTAAAATTCAATTAAGCCATAAAAACTTTTATATTAACAACCAATTAAAATTCATCTTAAATATAACTTTTAAATAGATTGTTATATTATTTAAATATTTTTAATTATACAATTTATTATTAGATAATACCACAAATCTTTTAAAATATCAATAGATTTTAATTAAATTTATTCAAACAAATTATTTATATCATATATTAAATTTTCAATAACAAATAGAGATAAAAAATATTTTAAAAAATAAAAATATTAACTTTTCATGAATCACGTTATTAATAGGTTTAATGATAAAAAATTTAAAATTAAAATAATTTACATAAAATCTAAATTCAAACTTTATTAATTTTTGTTTGTAAAAAATACATTACTGATAAAATTTAATTACATTATTGGTATAATGATAGAATAATTAAACAAAAATAAAAATACGGAAAGTTGATAATTATAATTAAAAATAATATTTTATTATTAATGTAATAAAATACTTCCTTTTTATGGATCACATTATTTTATAACAATAATTAATGATTTTATAAGAATAATTTAGTTTTATTTATTAAAAAACAATCATTATAAAAATATTATATATATATTTATAATTGTATAAATTGATATAAAATATATTAAATTATATTAATTATAATATTTGAATCATTATTAAAATATCTTTTAATAGATCATTTTTTAAAAATATAAATTTGTAAAAAATTTTAATAAAAATTAAGATTGATACTATTTATCTTTTAATATATATATATATATATACTTAGTTAATTTCTATAAAATAATTCAAACATAATTTAACATAAAGGTAAAATTAATTCAAAATGATAATGGTACAAAGTTTACTAATTTAAAATTGCAACAATCTTTTTTATATTAGAAAGGAATTATGTATGAGATATCTTATGCCATATCACAACAAAATGATCGTGCAAAATACATAAGTTGCATGAGCACTCAAATTTTAAATCAACTTTGTGAATGTGTTTCACAACAATTCATATTATCAATTTAACATCACAACAATAAATCATTACAAACAAAAAAAATAGTTTAATGATAAATAGTAACAATTTTAATATTTATTAAATTTTTTTTATAAAATTTTTATTTATCAAAAATTATAAATAAGAGTTACTTTAACTAATATACCAAATCAACCAACATATTTGATGCATGAGTCCATAAATATATTTGTTGACTATCATTTAGAACAAAAAAGGTGACATGCCTATGATCTACAAACTCAGAAATTCTTACCATCTAGGAATGTAAATTTTTATAAAAATTTAGATAATATGAAATTTCAAGTTTTTCTAGAACATTTTCTAGTCATTAAGTTTCAACAGAAGCATTGAAGACAAATATCTTTCATATTTCATAATTCTCGTTATCTTTCTAATGTAACAGAAGATATATTTAGTCAAGTTGATAAAATTCATCTACCTTTGCATATAAATATCAAATTAAAGAGGATATTAGTAACACTATCATGCTCATGGAATGTCCTACGCATACAAATAAGACAATCACCTGGATATCATCGCCTCAATTGACGACTCTAAGACTTATTGTCAAGATATGTAACATTCATGTTGGTAAGATGTTGTGACATGAAAAATTGAAGTTTTAGAGACAATGGTACTTGAATGTTTGAACCTTTTTCCGAAGGAAAGAAGTTGGTTAGATGAAAATGTTGGATACACTAAATTAAGTATAAAGAAAATGGTGACATAGACAAATATAAAGCTCTTCTTATGCCTTCTTACATGGAGATTTGGATGAAGAGGTGTACACGATAGTCCTTCAAGGATACTTGGTTGATAATCCTAAGTTATTTTTGTTTAAAAAAGTCCCTACATGGACATAAGCAAACACCAAGAAATTGGTATGAAAATTTGTCTCGTGCTTTAGTTCAATATGGTTTCCATTAAAACAGTTAAATTGTATCCTCTTTTGCCATCATTTTGTACGTTAATGATTTAATCATAAACTCAATTACTTGTTAAAGGTTCAAGTCTTGTTTGAGAAAATGTTTTCACATGAAAATACTGTTGGTAATATTTTAAAAAAGATTAAATATCACATTTTTGACAAAGAGTTCTTGTTAGACTTTATATACAAGGACATACCTTAAGCTTGTATTAGACTTGAGATCATTGACTTTGTTCACAATTCAAGCCAACGCTAAGACAAGGTATTGAGATATTGTAGTGTACAATTTTTGTTACTTAAATTCATCTCATGGTCAAAGAATCTTGTTATCTTACCAACATAACTAATTTTTTTAATATTTTATGATTCAAATATGTATCTTACAAAAATACATTTTATTTTAAGAAGATACAAAATAAAGTTAAGTTCAATTCCAATATCTTGAAAGTCCAAAAAGCAGTGATCATATCCCGTTGTTCAAATAATTAAGGTTAACAATCATGCAATACAGGTAACCAATGAGATAATATGATTTTATAAATTGTTATCAGAAAAATAATAGAAAATAAAATATCATCAACAATATCCTAAAGTTAGAAGATATAGTATAATAGGATATATTTCTAATCAACATCTTTGAAAATTAAGAGATATAGCTTAATATTTTTTGTTTAGCTGATTTTGTTATGTTATGATACTATTATAATAAAATAAAAGATTATATCTTTAAATTTACTCTGATATAATTTATCAGCTAATTCAATTTAGTATATTTTCTATGCACAGTATTTTTCATATATTTCAAAAATATACTTTAAATTTTATTAGTTACGTTTAATAGATTTCATTTTTAACATAATTTTACTGAAAGATGTTGAAAAATTCGATAGTCAATCTTACTTAAAAAAAATATGTATATTATCCTAAAATTTTATTGAAAGTAAATTATTTATAATAAATTTTAAATTGATGAAATTTATTTTTATATTTATATATATTAAATTAGAATTTATAGTTGAATAAATCGGCATGCTGAACGAGTGATTTTGAATTAAAATTTAGCTGGCAGGAGATTTAAATTTTTCGGAAGTCAACGATTTAATGTTTAAAATACAAATTTAGTTGCAAATATTTATCAATTTTTGCGGGGCAGAATGCAAACATTCATCCCTGTAATGGTATTAAATGAATAAAAAGATGTTTGATCCATTATCATTCTAGTCATTAACACTTTTGCTGTACCCATCACATCTAAAAGATCACAGTATCCTCTCGTTAATTTACATGCAATTAGAGAAAAGTATATAAATGCCTTAGCACATACATTTATCATCTTTTGCGGGAAAGAAAGCAAACATTCATCATTATTAGAGTTATGTGAATAATATAAGATAAGGGGTTAGGTCCATTATCATTCAAGTGATTAATACCTTTACACTAGCAGTCACATCTTCAAGATCACAGTATCCAACAGTTCACACACACATTATATATACAAACAATTTAAAAACTTTACACAAAATTTAGTTTTATTGATTCAATTATTAAAATAAAGATTTTAATGATACTAATTAAAAAAAAAATTTATTAAAAATAAGATTAATACACCTTTTTATACAAATTATTTTTATTGATACTTAACTAGTATTGTAAGAATACTAATTAGTAAGATTTATTAAATTATAATAATTTTTATACTAATTAATTTTATGTAAAATTTAATTGTTGTAATTTTCGTATATTTCGTTGATCTTGATATATATTAATAATTATAAATTTATATAATATTTTATAAGTATGGTTTATATATTATTACATAATCTAAGAATAATTTTAATTTATAATACTATTAATCGATCCTTTCTTATACCTCTATATAATATTTAATTAATTTAATTATTCATAGTGATACTAATAAATATTTATTTGATCCAATTAATTTTATTATAAGCATCTTACTTGAGAATGCTAAGACTTCTCAAAGATAGGATAGAAATCCAAAATTTGAATTTTTTTAAGGGTAAAATACATTTTAAAATATAAAATAATAATTGTAAATTAAAAATTAAAAATTAAATTATGGATAATATATATAAAAAAAACATGATAGATTAATATTAAATATTAAATTTATAAATTAATATTATTTAATAATTTTGATATTAACATAAATAATCTAACGGTTAAATTAAAATTTATTAAAATAGATTAATTTTTATCAAATTTTATCCAAATAAAAAATTTATATTTTATTTTAATATATAATATATTATTTAAAATATAAATTGATATTTACTGTAAAATAATATATTTATAAATATTTGAATTATATAAAATTTTACATCTATAAAATTATGAAGATAATGTTAGACAATTTAATAGAGAATTATTTAAATTTATATATTATCTAGAATATAGTGTGCACTTTAGCTACATCTAGAAATCCTTGATCATTCTATGTATTTTCCTAGGTTTAGACTACATCTGTCGTACAAATTCTTTTTCAAAAAAGATCATAAGATTCCATTTCTGTGCCTTTTTCTAGAACACAAAATGTCAATGATCAACCCATGCCTACTCAGCCCTAGTCAGCGCCTACCACCTAGGGTGCTGTACTTTAATAACTTTAATTAATAGTCAAACAAGTTCATTTTTATTTTTTATTATATATATAATATATTAAAAGAATAGAATCTCTTAATATATTATTCATGTATTGGATTTTAGAAAATTATTAAAAAATAATTATTTCAAAAAATTAACCTAAATTTATACTTAGCCTGAACTCATTATTTCTCATGATACCAACTTCATATAACAATTTATAATAACAACGTTTCTGAAATTTTAGACAAATTTTTAAGATAAAAAAAAAATTAGTCATCTATTATTCTTTTTCTTTTAGATATTTTAATTATGTACAATATTTTTATTTTAAATTTTACTTGAAATAAATTAATAGTGTCCTATCATAAATTATTATATTATTAAAATTAATTTTTATAATAATTAGTTTTAAAATTATTTTATTTTAATTTTTAATTAATATATATATATATCATTGATCTTCAAAGAAGAATTATTTCAGTTTTCATTACACCTATCATGTGAATCACTTATAATATTTTTTAATGATGTTGTATATTTTTTAGAATGACATAAAATAATACAAATATTCCGAAGTTAAAATTATTGTAACTTTAGAATAATTATAATTTCTAATCCTAAATATTTATAAATTTCTTCAAAGTCCTTATAATTTTGTTCGAAAAGTTATTAGAATATTCCAAATTATTCTAGCCGACACATCTAAGCTTTTTTTTTTTTGGAAAATTCAGGTATGAATGCATGAAACTTTAAAGATCTAGATTTTTTTATATATCGCGAAAAAAAAAACTTAAGTCAAATTCCCATAGTTAAAAAGAATTACATTTTCTCAAATTCGCAATCAAACACTCTAATCGCACTCACTTAAGGTTGGAGTCAATGTTCAAATGGTTAAAGTTTGTCCTAAATAGACTTATAAGTTATATTCTAGAAGGGCTAGCTTGGAATTTTCAACTTCATATCACAGCTTTCCCTTTGTCATTTATGCTGCTACATTTCATTCATGTTCTGTTTTGATAGAAGGGAAGAAAATAATATATATATATATATATATATAGTTTTATTTTATTTGATTAGAAAAAATAAAAGATAAAAAACATTTTTAAAAATAGAAATGTCAATTTACTTTTTTATATTTTTTTAATTCAAATTTTTATTTTTATTTTATTCTCACTTCTCACCTCTTCACCCAACATAACAAGGGGTCAGTACAGTGAATTGTTTTGATTTGTACTTTGTGTCTAATTTTTCATTATTGTGATATGAATGTAGTCATGCAAAATTCACTCTCTTTCACAAGTATCTTCTTATAACAGTGAAAATCAGGAATCAATAATTCTTAAAAGTAGAAATTAATTAAGGTTTGCACATTCTATGGTAGGAAGGGTCACATTGTGGGAAATTTTTTTTGATAATAATATTACAGCACTTTCCAATTTGATAATATTCATTTTATTTTTAATTTAAAATAATTTAAAATAGATAAACTAATAATACCATAGTGAATGTTTCTATTTTAAAGGAATGGGTATGTACACATATAATACTTAAAAAAATCACATTGTGAAAGTATGCTATATATATACTATCTTAGGCAAGTTCAATTTTTACTCTACTACAGAACATGCTTCTATTAACCATTAAAATGCCTTTTGTTAGAAGTTGTAACCATTAATTGTATATTATACAACTATAAAAAATTATATTTGTTACTATACTACTAAAGTTTGAAAACTTACATTAACAATTATATAAATAGTGTTACAGCAAAAGGACACACCGCAAAATGTATTAAAAAACTGAAGATATTTCTTTACTATAGTTTAGAGTAATTCCAAGACCTTCCTAGACCCACATGCATGTGTGATTGTTGAAGCTAACCACTTTTATAAGCCCACGTGAACCTTCAACTTTGAATTCCTCCATCTCCTGCCATAGCTTTTTTGGCCAATGACTGGTGTTTATTAGATTTCTCTTCCTATATCATATGATTCTTGTGACATATTTGTCTCTTTCTCCATGGATGCATGGATTTAAACATATTGAAAACATTTTATTAATATTGGAAGAAAAACTATAATTTCTGTTATAAATTTTTTATAAACCTTATCATGAATTGTGTGTTATGAATTTTTTTATAAAATATCTTATGAACCTTTTTATAAAGATCTTAAAAATCATGTAATAAAATGTTTTATAATCCTTTAGATCAACCTATCTTATAAAACATCTTATGATCCTTCTTCGTTAGAACGTTTTTCCTCTTCTTTTAAGAATGTTCTTATTCTTAATGAACTATTTTTTATTTTTATTTTTTTGTTAACTTCCAGTAGCGTCCATGTCTGCTCTGTTCAAGTAGCATATATTTTACTTTTGTCAAAATCTAGTAGTAGTATCTATTTCGAATACAGTGTAATAAAAAATTCATCAAACATTATATTAATTGAATTAAATTATCAAATTTTATTGATACCGATTACATATATAATTTACATTTCACACAGAATTTCAGATAAAAATTCATTTTGCATAGATATAAATCCTTGTTCAAAAAAGTTTTTAATGTGCTATCCTTATAATTTATTAGTATTTTGAGAATATTTTAAACTATAAAAATCGTTTTAACATGAACTAATGACAAATTTTCAAAGATTCATTTATTTACAATATTTATGTAGAAATAAGATGTTAATTCAGCCTATATCGTTTCCGGATAAACAGAAAGTTCATTTTTCCTTTGTAAGAATGCTAATCTTCTTCTTCTTCTTTCTTCTTAAGAACATTCTTCTTTGTCTACTCTATTTTTTTGTTTGCTTTTAGTAATAACATATTCTCTGTCTCTAACACATGTCCGTTGTATTTTTCTTAGCATCTAGTAGTAGTATTTACTCCAAACATAATGTAATAAAATAATTTATCAAAAAATTTATAAATTGAAATAAATTGTAAAAATTTACTGAAGTATACTACATATGTAATTTAAGGTCTGTTTGGTTTCAGAATTTTTATTTTTATTTTTATTTATAAAAATGTCATTTTATTTTTATTTTATTTTATATTTTCAAAATTTTATACTGAAAAATAAAAATAATTATTTTTTATTTTCACTATTTCCTATATAAAATATTAAAAATAAAAAATAGAAACATTTTCTGAAATCAAGAACTATCCAAACTTCACACAAAAGTTCAACTAAAAATTTGTTTTGTAAAAAAAAAAAATCTTTGTTGAAAATTATTCTTTATATATTGTCTCAGCTGATATATATTTTATTAATTTAAAAATATCTTGAATTATAAAAATAGTTTTGACATGGAACCTGTGAGATATTTGAAGGATGTTAATTCAGCCTAAATCATTCCGGGATACATAGGAACTATAATGCATTAGAAACAAATTTTAATTTAATCTCAAGAAGCATCATCAATGAGAAGGACAATATTATCATAACAATACAATTTCATATGCGTTAAGTGACACAACTTTAACATTCTAGTATAACTGCAAAAACTTTAACCACGTGATAACGTTCTAAAAAGCAACACAACTGCACTGCAAAACGCCGTAACAGAAATAGAAAATAATATTAAAAAAATTAAAATGGGTTACAATAATAAAATAATATAAATTGAATAAATAGTATCCAAAAACGGTAATTTTTCATATAAAGACAAATGATTCAATTTGTATTTACGGGATAAAGATTCATCTTGTATCTGTGCCGTATTTGTGTGAAGTATCAGTTTACTAGATTTTAAACAAATTTATGGATATTTGCAGATATTCGTAAAAAATAAAAATAAAAATCTTAAAATAACCTAATTTATATTATTTTATATAAATTATATTTTTTAAATAGAATTACATAAAAAAAACCCTTAGAGTTACAGGAATAGTACAATATTTTATAGAAAAAATAGCTAATTTAATTTCAAAGAAATTAAAGCAAAATAACATAAATTTAGTATATTGTTGGTGCTTCGAATCAAACCCTGCATGAAAGCTGGGAATTACTTTTTGTACCATTCTTTTTTTTGTCACTTTAAAAAATTTAATTTCTGAATGCATTAAAAAATTGATTCCGGAAGTAATTTGCAAATAGCTTATAAAATTAAATTTTTGAAAGTGGCCAACAAAAGATGGTGCAAATACCTAAAAAGATAATACAAAAAGTGATTTCCTTGAAAACTCTCAACGGGATTTTATGATTTTGTATCATGTTTGGCCAGTATTTAAACAGGAAGATGGGGTTAAACGTTCTAACAGAAACAACGCTTCTGTATCATTTTTCCCAGATTGAAAGATTTTATATAAGTTTGAATTCAAACTTGTTTTTGTAATAATTTTCAAATATTGATTACTTTATTTTAATTTCAATATTAATTGAAATTTATTTTACAAAACCAAGACCTTTCAGAAAAAAAAATGTGGCTGCAGTTTGTGAGCTATTTAGACATTGGAAACGATTTTGGATACCTATTATTATCAACTCGGTTTCCCTTTCGAATTTGTTTCCTTTTCATTTTCAATATTTTCAATGATGATAAGTTCTCTTTGGACAAAGCTTAAAAAAGAAGTAGAAATTAACAAAAAGTTTTTGTAAAACTAATTCACCAAAAACAATGTGCGCATAGAACATGGAAAGAGAACAAGATGAGGAGAAAAATCAAAACCTACTGCACAAATACACAACAATCTCAGACAAAAAGAAAAAAATGAAGGCACAGAAATTTCCTTTATATTCAATGATTACAATAGTTGCTTTCAGTATTGACATATAAAGTTTACAAAAAAAATGTGGAGGCTCATTTATGTGTGCAATGTAAAACCTTAGATACAAGTGGAAATACACAAGAGTAACTATTGTATACAATAAGATTAACTAAATTATAAGGAACAGCAAATGATAATCTACTAGGGTGAGAAACATATAGTGTGAAATGTACATTTTCTGTTCACATGTATTTCTAAAGACTTGTTTACAGTTTCCTTTGAATAAGTATCATCACTTGCTGACATGTCAAATTTGAGAGCATGCGTTGTAATACTGTTCATCTATTTTCTCAATCAAATATTGTCAATGAACAAATCTGCTAAGATCTTTCTTAGTTCATCATCACAGTTTAAACCACCTTTTATGTCGTTGTTTTATCTGGCATTAGAAGTAGCACTTTTGCAGTCCTTCCCTAAGTTTCTTACCTGGTCAAGTTTGAAGCAATATTCTGTAATTCTCGAGGGATTTGAAGGAAAAAAATAGATTGTTTCTAAATGTGCTGCATTAGATAGGGTAAAATATGTTTTTCATCTCTATAAATGACTAATTTTAAATTTAATTCTGAAAAAAAACATTAATTTTAGTCCTTATAAATTTCTAAAATATAAAAAAAATCCCTGTTATTACCTACGGATGATCTGAAATGTATTTAAACATATCACATCATTCGTCAACTCGTAATGATCATTAATGTAGCATAACTAGATGCATTTTATGTTCTCATAAAGTAATAACATCAACCACTTAAAAAATTGCAGAAAATGATTTCCTTGATTATTACATAGGGTGAATAAATAGGAGAACAAAACAGAACTTGTACATCAATCTAATCCTGAACATCAGGACCCATATTCTCCTTAGAATCTCTATGAGCTAAAAAGTTAAAAAAAAAACAATAACACCACAGATTTTATAAATTCAAAGACCAATAATTTATGCTAGCTGTACACAAGGATCAAGGGATCTTGCTGATTTTTCAAGAGAGAACAAATGTTGATTTATCACAAATATTCAGCTATCAACCAAATTTTTAAATTTATGAAGATCAAAACCACATTATTTATAGGAATCAAAAACATATTTAAGTCGTTGAAAACAATAGTTATAGATTATCTTTTGCAAGTGGAAGAAACATAAAAAAGCAATAAAAAATGGCCAAAACCACAAAGGAAAGCAATAAAGATATATAACTTGTACCTCTGCTACTAGGTGGTGAATTCGTTCATCATATATTCCTAATTGATTTAAGGGACTGGTTAATGATGATGACTTCATAATCTTCATCTTCATTACCAAGTCTGACATTGCTCTCTTGAAACTGGTTGAAAAGAAGCCTGCATCTCTGGCAGCAATTTTCTCCAAGCAGTCTCTTCCTGCTCCTCTTTCTCTCTTTTGTGGTGAAGAAGCTTCTAAAGACATGCATAAGAGAAGCACATGCAAAGCATCATTATTTATGTCATGCATTTTGGTTAATATTGTGATCTAGGTGCACCACTCAAACTAGATGAATGTTATGGAATGGTCCAACATCAACTTAAGGAAGGAGGATTGCCTTAAACCTTGTAAAGGGTTATTATAACCATGTTTCTAACCAATATGGGACGTCTTAAAATAAAATAAGAGCAAAGGGAAGTTTCGAACAATGTCTGAAAGTAATAAAAAATGAAGAATATGTATGTACCCAATAAAAGAATACAGAATGAACGTGTACATTAACAACTGTGTATTGATTCAGAATATAACAACGAAAATTGACAAAGAATATAAATTGTCAAAAGGAAGATCATCCTGCAAAATATATGTGATGATCAATAACCTACCTCAGCTTCACATTTTTCATTTACAGATTCGTTCAATTCCTTCTTCAGTTCAAATTGTGAATTACGCAGAGATTTGACTTCTTTAACCAAAACTTTAATATCTGCTTTGGATTTCCCTGTAGGTCTTCATTCTGTTTTGACAATATTTCCAGCTGCTCCCTAGTAGCATTTAAATTCTGCAACACCACATAACTCTGCTGACCAATTGATTCCTTTGCCAAATTCTGACCTTAATTCCATCCTGGTATCATGTCATGAACATCCAGTACTGAAATCAAGGGGTCTGTGAAGAGTTTAATATCTGTGAGGAAAATGCACAAAATGTCATACCAATTCAGACTTTAGTTTCATCTCCATTTCCAAAGACTTTTGCCGAAAATCCTCCATATCCCATAGCATTTGGGTAAACTTTTCCCTTTCAATTAGAATAGCCTGCTGGAAATTCTCCTTACTTTTTTGTTGGTAGTTTCAAGTTCTACTTCCAAATCCTTGACCTGAACAGATCCATAACTATTGAAAGCAACAAAAATTCTAGGCTTGCATGCATATATTCATGCATAAAGAATCCAAACATTCCCTTGGAGTCTACTATCCATATATTTATTTGTTTTCAACCCAGGTAGGCTCTAACAATTTTCATGTGCATTGAATTAAAATAAAGATTCATTTACGAAGAAATGAATGATGATTTGTACCTTTGTTGCATGAAAATCCTTTGCAGCAACTTCCTGATTTAATCTAACTATAAGGTCCTCCCTATCAGTTATTGCTGAGACTATCCTTCGTTGCGTGGTTGAAACAATCCTGTTCAATTTATTGTGTTGATCTAATGGAGAGATTACTTGAGTATAGCCAGTAAACTGCACCTCTGAATGGCCTGTAATATCTATTCTTGAAACCAAAGCACCTCAAGAAGGGTTAAAAGAGCCAACATCAGATGAATTTGGAGCCAGAGAATTAGACATGTCACTACCCCTTAAGGTGCTTCCATCACTTCCACTTGGAAGTTCACAAAAAATGATCACTAACCTGAGCATGCACCGGCTCATGAAAAGCTCCATGGCATTGTTATATGCTAGAAGTGAAGAATGGTCTGGATTTCCATTATTTTTGTTCTTATCTGAAACATAGTTGACAGATTTGGCATTTCCTTTATGCCTAGGGAGGCCTTCCAATTGTTCTATAATAGTTTAACCCATAAGCAAACCCTCATCAATATTTGATAAGCCATATTTCACAAGCTTTTCCATTGGATTTTCCATATCTTCCTCTAATGTTAGGTCAATTGTGCCAACTTCAGAATTATCATCTGGGCCAAAACTTGATGTTCATGGTTCAGATGGCTCATATGCAGCATCTGTACCATAATCAGATCAAATAGATGAACTTCCAGCAACCAACGATGAGCTTGAATGAACAGGCGATTGCACTGATTGTGATCTGTCATTGGAAACAGAATCTCTTTCCAAATTCTGCAGGCTTGAAGATTGGAATGCTGAGATGTGATAATGTCAAAATTTGGCAAAGCCAAGAAGGCAGAACAAATGACTAAAAAAGATAAAAGTGACATGAATCAGACATATCAAAAGTGAGGTGCAATAATCACATACAAGATCTAGCAGCAGCTTTCCGTGCAAGAAATGATGCCACTGAAGCACATCTTGATATTTCAATGTCAGACAACAGTTTGGTGATCAACTCCTCCAAAACACATCTTCTCTGCGGCAAGAGTAAATGTGTTAGCAATATCTATGAATACACATTCAACTCTTGCATCACAAATTTGCACAATTGCACGGGTGGCTCAATTTAATTTCAAAAGATTTTAAGTGGGCTACCTAAAATTTGATAGAGCTACCTGTCCTGTTGTCCACAGTTGTGTAGATAGTGTTTACTCTTAAAAGTAAAAATGCAAGTGTGTATAATTCAAGTGGTCAACCTTCAAGATGAAAAGTTGAAAATTAAGAAATCTGTTACATGAATATTTAGAGAAAGTTTATTAAATAAAATAAAATAAAATCTAAGATCTATGCCTCTATATTAATGAAGAAAACAGTTTCCAAATTCATTTTTATGTCCCTAAAAATCGAAATGTATCCTATACATAAACTATGTAAAATTATGTATTATGTATCATTTTAAACTGAAATATTTAGTTGTAGATAGGGATAATTGGTAGCTCTTGTTTCTAGGTTGCAAAAAGCAGAGGATCTATCAAGTTGAAGCTAAGCACATTCAGAAAAAGGATATGATGAGAAAGTTGTCAAACACCATTGACCTGTCTAGGTAGAATTATTTTGTACAGAAATCCAGAGACATGAAAAATCATGCATGTACACTTATTAATTATTATGTTTCAATTCTTGGTAAAAATATTAAAGAAAGATGCCTTTTTACAAGAAAATTGCAGAATATAAAGAAACCGTGTTTGTAAGGAATTATTTTAGCTCAACAGAAATCTAAAAGGGGCATATGCAGTTAAGATATCCAAGTAATACTCTCTCTCATCCTTTTTATAAGACCTTTTCAAGACAAGTTTAGTAAACCTTAATATAAGACCCTTTGCAAAGTTTTAGAAGCATTTATTCTTTTTTGATGTTTACTCATTATAACTTTAATGACTTTAAAGTGATACAATTAATATATGATAGAAAAATTTTGCTTTAAATAGGGGTAAATATAAGTACTGTACTAATTTTTTAAAAACCAATACATTAGTTAATGTTATTACATGTTTTCTTAATATGTGTGATTTGGTAAGAAAAACCTTATAAAAAGAACCAGAGAGAGTAGATAATATTTGGCAAAGTTACTTAAGCAATAGATAGTTGACTTAGGTACATGTGATTAATAGTAATAAAAATGTCCATATCTAATCTAAATTTCTACATGCCTGTGATATTCAGTTGCTGGGCAACTAGGCCAAGCAAGTTCTTAAAAAAGAAGCATTTATCATTAAACAGACTGTAATAAAGAAATTCAAGCAAGATGCTCCATGCAGATCCATAATCCCAGAAATGAACAGCTGGTACTGTGTAATATGATTAAGGCATGCCCAACCTCTTCCAATAATGCTCTGCTTTTCAATGGAAATAGTCCTTTCATTGGTGCTGCAGGGATAATTTTTCCCAGAAACTCCTTTTTAAGCTACAAGACAACATGTAGTGAAACAAAACTCTATAAATTAGTGTAACCTAAATAAGTAGAAACATCTAAATCTGAATCTATCTCTCTTTACAAATACACACACAAACGTGGGTAACAACCTATAGCTATTGATGTAAATTAAAATCAACTTCACAAGTCACATTTGTTCACTTAATATCTCACAAAAACCACTGTTAAATTGGTGCAATTTGAATACAAGTTTCTCAATCAAATTAGTTATTCTATAAATTTTTCACAAGTTTGAGTAAAAAACTTAATTTAGTGCTTATTCAATAAGCTTATCGGATGAGAGCTTATGTGTCACAAGAGCTTAATTCAATAAGCTTATTTTGATAAGCATCACCATATGAAGCTTATTGAAACAAGCTTAAAAAAGTTACAAGAGGGTCATTAGCCATTTTCATAAGTTTAACCAAACACCTTCAATTTTCAGCTAAGTGCTTATATGATAATAAACTCTTGTAGGAGCTCTTCCAAATCTCCCTTTATATGGGGATGACAGATAGAAGTGCTGATGAGCATAATTGTTATGGATGCATAGAAATGCAAACAGTTGAATGTTGTTAATATGTGAAAACCAATAAAATAAACAGAGAGAGAAGTATGGGGGTAAAAGGGAAGAGTTTAAGAGGCAAGATAAATGGATATAGCCAGTGTACTCTTCTACCCATTCTTCACTTTTCTTTTCCATCTTGTCTTCACTTCACTTTGTGGAGAGAGATCTTAAGATAGAATATTTAGACGATTTAATCTCTTTCAGGTTTAAAGGAATTGCCTGTCCTTGGTTGCTGTCAGCCTTTACAATAAATTGAGAAGGTTATGGGGGATTAATGAAACTAGAAGCCATGGCTTAAAATGGATGCAAGAGTTATGCACTAATATGATGTTAATGGATCCCATATCTGTCTATGTGTGTGTTTTCTTGAATGAAAACTCAGTTATCAGACTCTGGGTCTAAGCATAATAACATGTACAAAAAAAATTAGAAGCAGTTGAAAAAACATAGACTTACTTTGGCATGCAACTTAAGAAAATTATTGAACCTTCTTAGTACTCCATGGAGTGTTGCAATCCCTTCTGGTGACTGAACACCAACTTGAACCCTGTAGAACTGTCCCCTAATGATGTTTAAAATGAACATTCACAGATATGCTCCTATTCCACAACATATTATAAATGGACAATTCATTGAAAATCAGTGAATTTTGAACATATAAACCACTGCAGTTTATCTTTTCAATAGTTCAAACTTACAAAATTTGCTCTTTGCTACGGATGCTGTGCTTTGACCTTACAATCATGTTATTTCAATTTAGTTATTTGGTCCCATGAGCATATTTCTCATTCTTCAACCCTCCCTGCCAATGTTTTGTAAAGCACTGACAGCACTGGATTCCATTAATTTTGACATACAAACTAAATCCTGTAATTTCACCAAAAATAGAAAGAAGCATGTATCAAGATGCAGGTTGGAGCTAGATACCGAATATTATGGTTCGACAAAGTGGTGGCAAATATAGATGGTAGAGAGGAAACAAAAGCAAGAAAAGATGGGTCATTATGTAAAACTACTGCCTTTTGCATTCAACAACAAAAGCATCAAATTAAGCTTGGTAACAAATCAACAAAAGGAACTATTTACATGCAGTGTGCAGAGAAAAGGAACCATCTCAATGCAATTGCAGATAACCACTAATTTCCTTAATAACACATAATTTAAGAAAACAAAATCCCTATCAATTCAAAACACACACATACGCAGAGTTAAAGTACAAACTAAAATTAAACAAAGTAAACCATTGATTCAACTATATTGCTTGTAGTAGTCGAAACACAAAAATTTGCACAAAAGTTCTAGAAATAAGTATTTTGTCGATCAAATTAGTCTTAATAATATCAACTAAGTTCCACGAAGGACTCATATAATCATAGGATGCTACATCTAATAATTATGCTATATTTTAAATAAAAAGAATAAGAAGAAGGTAACCCATTTAAGAGGAGGAGGATTCCAATCCATGCCAAGAGAGAGTGGCGAAGTACCATCGTGCCTTTGTTGCATTTTCTTTCAATTCAATTTAGGTTTTCTTTTCTTAAATTTTCAACATTATCTTTCTTCAGTTCATTCACGCGAATTGTGAAGTGAACAAAGTCATGGTATCGGAGAAGCTGATACCGGCTTCAGTTCTGTGACAGTAGTGAACGGCGCACGTTAAGGCCAGAACAGGTAACGTGGCTAACCGAGACCGCGAGCGCAGTGCGCGCGTGTGTAAGTGTGTTTCTTTCTTATTTTACACGTGTTTGATGAAAAACGAAACAGAGAGACCCACATAGGGTCGAGTTCTGGTTTTTTATCTTTTTATTATTTTGTATAGAAAATAGTTAAAATGAAGAAATAATTATTTTCTGTTTTTATTTTTTATTTTTTAATACAAAATTTTAAAAATAGAATGACATTTTTATAAATAAAATAAAATAAAAAATATTTTCTAAAAATAAACATGCCTGAGTGTCTTCATCAGGTTCACAACAGTGAGAAAAAAACCCACAACTTGCACGGTTCCCAATCCAAATACAAACCACAAACTCTCCTTCTCTCCCCTCTCTTTTTATATTCATTATTCATTAATGATTTCTTCTTCATATTTAATTCTGTAGATCTAAATTGAATTTATATATATGAAAAGTTTTTTGTTTCATTATTTTTTATTTTCTCCTGGATGGGCCTCTGTGTATTTATTTGATGGCAGAATTTACAAAACTGCTTCTGGTCTGGTTTGGTCTATTGTAGCATACTTAAGGTGAAAGAACATATATACTTTAGTTCTTATCTTTTAGTACATTAATTTTGAGAATTTTATTACCTAACTTTCTTTTTCCTTACACCTTTTATTTTGGTTTAATTATATTGTTTAGCTTCCCTTCTTTAGCCTGTGTAATTTTGATTTTTTAATTTTAATTATTTGTATTCTTAATTTTTTAATTGCTCAAATTAAGTTTATTATCTTGAAATTTTATCAAATGATTAATAAATATATAATAAAAGTATGACATATCATTTATCTATATAAATTTTTTATATGTTTTAAGGATATATAATAAAGATCAATACATAACAAAATTTTATTAAAAGTTAAAGAATTCAATGCACTGATAATATTAAATATTAAGTTTTAATAAAAATATATTATTCATTAATTTTTTATCGTAGGAACTTGAGCATATTATTTTACATCTATATTACATTATCATGAATTATTAGATAAAATTTTAGAATGAAAAATTTGATTTAAACAATTAAAAATTATAAAAATAAATTTAAAAAGATTAAAATTGCACAGATTAAAATATGAAAATTAAAATTACAATTAAACCATTTATTTTTAAAAATAAGGGTAAGATATGAATAGCTAGTGGATTTTGCTACTTCCTTCTTATTTTTATTACCTATACTTTCTTGGCTCAAGAGCTTCAATTTTTTCTCTACCCTTTACCCCCTTCACATATAATAGGACAGCTGAATTGAGCAATGTTATCTAGGTGGGTATAGCTTTAACTGGTGCCCATCAGAAAATATGCACAGCTTTAAGGGGAATTTGGCTTACTCATCATTTTCTTTCCTGTTTTTCTTGCTTGGTCCATTCTTTACATCTTTTCCATTCATTGTCTTCATGTGATTTATGTGATATTTATGTTTTCTTTTTATCAATATGGGATATTTATATATTTATATAAAAAAAATTCACTAAAATGCCACATAGCATCTTCCTTTAATTAAAAATTTAGCATGATATTTTTTCTTAATTTCTATTTCTTATTTTTTAAAATTTATAATTTCATTTATTTATCTGTATATTTTTATTTTATATATTTTAATTGTAAATATTTTTTAATATTTTTTTATTTAATTTTTGAAATTAAAAAAATGTAAAACATACAACACTTTTTATAAATTAAAAATTCTTATTGTGTGTGCATACATATATTAAATAAAAAAATATAAATATAAATTATTTGATTTTTTTTACTTAAATATAAAACTTCTCTTATAAGTCTTCATAAAAACAATAACAACATATTTTATTTTTATTTTTTATATTTAAATAATAAACTTACATAATTTTAAGAATTAAATGTTTGATATTATTATGAGTTAAAAAAAATGTTAGATACTTCAATTTTATAAAAATAATTTATTTTAATAATAAAAATTAGTCAAAAGAAAATTTATTATGAATAAAAATTTATTAAATTTAATTTTTTAATTTATTGACGGAAGAAAATAAAATAAAAATATTTACCTATAAATTATTTTTATTTTTCTTATATGAGACTGGAATTATAAAATATTTATTAAATTTAATATTTTTACTATGAACTTAGAACATATATTAAGAATTAATTATTTTATGTTAGTAGCTAGGTGAATATAATTTACTTTGTTAATCAATTCTTATATGTAGTGATTACCATAATCTAAAAATAATAATATATATACAAATAAGTGATAAATTATATTTCAATATTTTAATTATTTTTAATTCCTCCATGATTTGTATTATACATTAAATTTATCTTTTAAATATTTATGATATCAAATCTTTCATAGTTTAAAAATATAAAATAATTTTTATTTTGAATTTATAATTAAAAATAATAATAATCGTAATTATTTGAAAATTGATAGCATAATTTATAATATCAAATTAATATTAAATAATTTTTAAAATACTGAGTAAATATTATAATAATTTTAAATTTCATTTATAATAATTTAGTATAAAACAATTAAGAAATTATTTTAATTTTATTCCTAACACATCCTAAATTAGTAATATCATAATATATATATATATAAACATAAAATCTAATTTACTTAAAATTAAATTTATTCTTAAATTATTATTATTATTATTATTATTATTATTATTATTATTATTAAGAGGAGTATTATAACTAACATATAATTATAGTATGATGGTTGTTATTACTTAAATTGATTGTCACTTCTTAAGTTTGGATTCTAGTTATGAGAAATTTAATTACGCCCTCAACCTAGTTTTAGGTGATCACTTAAGGTTGATTTATTATGATTTAAGATTTCTTTAAATTACTTTGTGGAGTAAATAACTCAATCCTAAATAAATAAATTACATTTTATTGATATAAAATTAAAAAGTATATATAATTTTAAATACTATATTTTATTTTATTAGCTCACTTAAAATAATGTTTATTTTACAGAATAATTTAGACAACCTATTGTGGTAGATATCCTGTTTAATAAGCTACTCAAATCAGTTATCTATTCAGTTTACTAATCAAATTATTCATTCGAGTCCAATTCATACAACATTGTCCAACAATATGCCCCGATAAATTGATATATAATAATGGAACAAAAATATTCAATCCTTTTAAATTTTATTCTCTTTATAAATAGATACTCTACATTTTAATTTTATCTTTATTACTTTTAATTTTTTTATATATAATTAGATATCTTAAATTTTAATTTTATTATAATTAATTCTTAAGTTTTATGTCTTTTATAAATTGATTTTTTATAGATTAAGTTGGTGTTGAATTATTAAAAGTAATTATTTGTTTATTTGAAATCTTAATAATTCATTATTTTTTATTATACTTAATTTTTTAAACATTAAAATATAATTCAAATTTTGAATTAAATAAAAAAAACATGAATTGGGAAATAATAAAAGAACCAAATAGATATAAAAATAAAAATAATTTTTCGATCGAAGAAAAAAATCAAGGTAAAACTATCAATTGTGACATTATCAATTCATCATATATGTTTAAAAAATTACACGAACGTGATCTAATGAGATATTGAAGTAATCTTTTGTATTACTTAAAAATGAAAAGTATAATTTGTATTGTTTGTATAAAAAAATTTAATATATGATAAATTGGTAGCTATAGCAAAATTTAGCAGAATACATACCAATTAAATTAATAAATATATAATAATAAATTAGTAACATATTTGTAAAAATTGAATTTAATTAATCGGTTGGAATGGTTGAAAAAAGTAGACACATTTTTAAATTTTTTAAATTATAAAATAATTTTGGTAAAAAGTATTAGTAATTAATCGATAAAATTAGTAAAACATTATTAAACCGATGAATTAACAAAATCGATAAAAAAAAATTATTCTATATATATATGAATATTATTTTAATTATTTTTTTAAAAAATAAATTATATTATTTTAAATTTAATCTTAAATATATAATTTAGATCTTATTCGGTATAGTTGTAAGTTTTAGGTTTCACTTTTTAAATTAAATTTAAAAATAAAATTTGTTTCACCAAATAATTTTAAGTTAGTTTTTAATATATTTTTAAAATAATTTCATTTAATTTTTAAAAATAAAAAAAGTTTTTTAGATTTTCGAAGATTGTGAATTTCAATTTTGTAGTTTTTAAATTAATTATAAAAGTAAAATATGTTTTATAAAAAGAATTTTAAGTTTGTTTAAAATATTTTTTTAAAATTATTTTAATAAAACTAAAAAAATATTTAATTATTATTTTTAATTTTAAAATATCTTTATTTTTAACTTTAATAAATTATACTATTATTATTATCATTCCATTATAATCATTAAATCACCATTATTATTATAAAATTAATAACAATAATAATAATTTTTAATTTTTATTATTTTAAAATTTTAATTTTTTATTATTTGTAGAATATTTTTTGTTAATTTTTTAATTATTTATTTTTATGTATCTTTTTTTATAAAATTTAAATTAAGTAAATAATATTATTTAATATATAAATTATATTTAATTTATAAAATATAATTATTCATAATATATTATTATATATTGTTTTATATAAAATTAATATTAAATAATATCATAATAATAATATATAAAATTATTTATCTTATATATTGATTAATAAATAATATATAAAATAAAAATTTATAACTTCATACTATAATCATTATTTTTAGAGTCATCATCATAGTAATAATAATAATTTTATTTTTATTATTTTTTTAAAATTTTAATTTTTTATTATTTTAAGGAAATTTAATTTTTATAAATATCTATATATCTAATTTTATAAATTTACAATAAAAAAATATTATATCTTACATAAACTATATTTAATTTTTATTATAATATAATATAAAATTATTATATTTTTATTGATTATCAAATAAAAAATTTATAATTATATAAGATTTTTTTATATTATTATTATTACTACTATTATACTATGGTCATCTTACCAATATTATCTTTATTACTCTTTATTATTATTAGGGATGAGCGGAAAAACCGCCTCCGCCAAAACCCGTCAAAATCATTAAGTTGAAGAAGAGAATGGGTTGTTTGGGTAATAAATAATGGTTAGAAGCGGTTAAATCTGTCGGAGATGAGTTTTATAAACGTTACTCACCGGAAACCGAAAGCAATCGACGTCGGAATTCATGGTTTTTTCACCAATCCATAGTTTCTTTGCCATATTTCATGATTTCATCATTTTAAAGTTTATAAAATTTTCTTTTTCTTTTAATGTTTGAGTTTGCATTCTCGTTTTTTGTTGTAGTTACAGTTGTTTCAAGTTTTTTGTCGGATTTCATGGCTGACGGTAGCCGAAATCTGAAAAATTTTGAACCCGTCGTTAACCGTCTGATTGAACCAACTATCTATCCTACCCAAACCTGACCAATCCAACGTTGTGAACGGACGAAAACGAGAAGATTTTTCTGAATGGCGATTCCGACAGGATGAAGGTTTTCCGACCAAACCTGTCCGACGCCCATCCCTAATTACTATTGATGTCATCATTATCATTTTTATTAATGATACCATAATAATAATAATAATAATAATAATAATAATAATAATAATAATAATAATAATAATTTATTTTTAATTAAATTCTTTTATTTATCTATTTTTATTTATAATAAAATGATAGAATAAAATAAATTGGCTTACTTTTGTAACAAGTTATTCTATTATATCACTTTACTATAAATTTTAAAAAATACATAAATAAAAATATTAATTAAAAAAATTAAAATATATCAAAATAATATATTTAAAATTTTAATAAATAATAATATTAAATACTATTATTATTATTATTATGATAGTTATGATTATAATGATCATACTAATAGCGGTAAAAATAAAAGTAATATTTGTAAGATAATAGTAGTGGTATAATGATTATAATATAAAAATATTATATAATTATACAAATTTATATTTTACCTATTATGTGATTATTATAATATTTTTATATTATTTAGTATTTAGTTTACATAAAAATAATATATATTATAATATTATATTATTAAAAATTATATAATATAAAATTATATTATAATATTATAAATTTAATATAACTTATATATTAATTCATATTATTTATTTTTAATATATAAAATAAGATAAATAAAAATAATTTAAAAATAATTTTTTTGAAATAATAAAAATTAAAAAATTATTATTATTATTATTATTATTATTATTATTATTATTATTATTATAAATAAGCTAATAATGCTGGTTGTGACGATAATGGTGATTACAGTGTAAAGAATATAACCATTCAATTTTATATTTTATATATTATTTAATAAAAAAATATAAGATAAATAATTTTATATATTATTAGTATAATATTTTTATATTATTTAATATTTATTTTACATAAAATAATATTATAAATTAAATATATTTTTTATATATCAAATAATATCATTTATTTATGAATCTATAAAAAATAGATAAATAATTAAATTCTTTCAAAGTAATAAAAAAATTAAAAATAAAATTTATTATGATTTTGATGATAATAATGATAGTGGTAATGATAAAAGTAGAAATAGTATTTTTAAAATATTAGTAGCGATATAGTGATTATAATATAAAAAATATTATATAATTATATAAATTTTATTTTACATGTTATTTGATTATCAATATTTAAGATAAATAATTTTATATATTATTATAATATTTTTATATTATTTATTATTTATTTTATTTTTAATATATAAAAATTAGATAAATAAAAAATTAAATTATTTTGATATAATAAAAAATATGTATTATTGTTATTATTATTATGATAATAATGATTGTAATAAGATTTGATGATAGTGGTGCTCATAAATGATTTGATAGTGGTTATATGATGATGACTGTGGTGGAGTTTAGTAAATTATGAATAAAAATATTTTAAAATTAAAAACATCACTCAATAAACTTTTTTTTTTATTTCAAAATTTGAATGAAAACTGTTTTAAAAATATATTAAAAATATTTTGAAACCATTTTTTGTAAGAGATATTTTGTTTTTAAAATTAATTTAAAAATCAAAAATTAAATAACTGGCAACCACCCCAAATCACCCCAAATAAAGTCTATGTGTTATTTTTAATTTCAAAATGTTTTAATTTTCAATTCTATCAAAATACATGACAAATAGTTATAACCATCATAATTATTACTATTACCAAAATACCACAATCATTCTTAAACTACCATCATAACTTTATTATAAACATCATCATCATTATCATGGTCACCATTAATATAATAATAATAATAATTTTAAAAAATATTTTTGTTAATTTATTAATTATTTATTTTTATTTATCTATTTTTATAAATTCACAATTACATAAATAATGTTTATGATATATAAATTATATTTAATTTATAAAATTATAATATAATTTTATATTAATCATTTATAATATAATATTATCATATATAAATATGTTATTTTATATCAAATAAATATTGAATAATATAAAAAATATAATAATATTATAGAAATTTATTTATTTTATATTTATTATTAAATAATACATAAAATTGTATATATATATTATAATAATAAAAATCACCATTAAATAATAATAATATTTTTTATTTTAATTATTTTTAAAAAATTAATTTTGTATTATTTAACTAAAATTTAATTTTTTAATTTATCTATTTTTATAAATTCATAATAAAATAAAAATATTTTTTGATATTAAATTATATTTAATTTATAATATTAGATTATATTTTATATTATATAATTATTTAAACATAATATTATAATATATATTACTTTATATAAAATAAATATTAGATATTATAAAAAATATTATAATAATAATATATACAGTTATTTATCTTATTTATTAATAATCAAATAATATATAAAATAAAAAATTTATAATTATGTAATATTTTTATATTATAACCACTATTATTAAAGTTATCATATTATAGATATATTAAATATATTTTTAATCCTTTTAAAATATTTAAATTTTAGTTTTTATATTTTTATTTTTTAAAATATGTTGATTATAATAATATGATATTTATTCATAACCACTATTATTAAATTTATCATATTATAGATATATTAAATATATTTTTAATCCTTTTAAAATATTTAAATTTTAGTTTTTATATTTTTATTTTTTAAAATATGTTGATTATAATAATATGATATTTATTCATAACCACTATTATTAAATTTATCATATTATAGATATATTAAATATATTTTTAATTCTTTTAAAATATTTAAATTTTAGTTTTTATATTTTTATTGTTTGAAATATGTTGATTATAATAATATGATATTTATTCAAGTTATATTAAATTAAAATAGATTAATTATAATTAGAAGATTATAATGAAATTTTTTTATAAAATATTAAATTTTTTTAATAATAGTTAATCTAATTTAATTTAATTTAATTTAAGTTAATGTGAGAAATTATAAACAATGAAAGACTTCAACTAAAGATTTTAAAATCGATGAATTAAAATTAAAATTTAATTATTTTAAAAAATTAAAAATATATTTAACCTTTGATACTATCTTTTTTACTAACCATTAGGGTAGGATTAACTTGCCACCGACCGAAATCTGCCGGAAAATGGCCTGAACGGGCAGGGGGGAAGGTCACGAAATTGCAACGGGTAAAGATAGGCGGTTAACAGTGGGTTAACGCCGTTGGAGACAGGTTTTGCAGCCATTATCGATTGGAAACCGATCCCAACCGAAAACAGTGAGGTTCGTCGGGTTTTTTGAGCTTTTCGTCGGAATCAATGGTTCATCGTTTATTCCTTTGAAAGCTTTCAAACTTCGTACTTTTTTTTTTTCAAATCCTAACCTTTATCTTCAGATTTCGCCATAACCATATATATATTTGAAGCTTCCTTTCGCTAGATTCCATGACTGTCGGCGTTGGAATCCGGAAAATTTTACCTTCATCCTCCACAACTCTCAACCGCCGTTACACACTCGACCAAACCGATCTCCGATTTTACCCATATCCGAGTAACCCATCCTACACCGCTCTCAACCGCCGTTACCCACTCGACCAAACCGACCTCCGATTTTACTCATATCCGAGTAACCCGACTACATCAACGAACGGAATCAGATGGGATATCTTGAAACTCAATTTCCGGCAGGTGAAAATTTTCCAGTCCGAACCCGGCCGACGAACACCAATACTAACCATCACCATTATTACTGATACAACTACTACCATCATAATAATAATAATAATAATAATAATAATAATAATAATAATAATAATAATTTAATTTTTTATTAATTTTATAATTAATTTTTTTATCTATTTTAATATAAAATTATAATATTAATATATTATACTATTATATATTTTTTTATATTTATTTAATATATTATATATTACAAATATTTTAAAAATAATATTTAATCAATATCAATTTAACAAAGTTTAACATCAGTTAGACTATTAAATATTAAATTTTGAATCAGTTGCTTACACTGTTTAATAACGGATCCAATTAAAAAAACATAGCAGTACAGGTTGAATTTATTTTTTTTAAAAATACAGGGATAAAAATTAAAACAAAAAATACTAAAATAATATTTAATGCTGATTAAAAATATTAAATATTTTATAATATGAGTGGATGCAATTCCCCCTTAACAAAACATACATGGAAAGAGAACAATGATTCGCAAAACTGCTCATGTGGTCCAACAGCAACAAGAAGAAAAGTGATTGGTTTGTTGTTGCTGATTATTTTGCTTTGGGATCAATACAATAGCATCCAAATTTCAGGAAGCATATAACAACATAACTCCTAGAAGGAATTCCGCCACCACCACCACCTTTCATAGTCACCATCCACTCATTCACTCCCTCACTCACTCAATGTCATCTCAATTTTGTGACCTCTACTCCTATTTAACTTCTTCTTTTGAACATAAATAATAGTGGGGTACAAACAAATGAATTATTATCAACTTTAGTTTTGTTATCACAAGCCCCATGAAGGGGATGCTCCACAACACTCCATAATACAACTGGCTCATGCCCAACAACCCCAAAAATTAAAAATTTTAAATTATTTATTTATTTATTTTGGCTAAGAAGAACAAAGGCTTCTTCTCTGTTTTGTTCTTTAGTAAAAAAAGCCAACAAAGGTTTGGTTTTGAAGATCACAATCTTAACAACAGAGTCACAAGACATGTCTGATGCAGTTGAGCCAAGTACCAAACGCAACAGTGTCTGCCGGTTACTTACTAGCATTTAGCATCATATATACTAAAAATTAAAAAATAATAACAATAATTTCTGAAGAGTAAATTATTTCCAAATGTTTTAGCTGATCTTGTATTGATATAAGAAAATATATTAATTAAGGAACAAAATTGTTTTAATTTTGAAGGAGAACTAGGAAGAAAAGCGACTCCAAACTTGATTGTAATTTGTGAGGGTTGACAATGAATAACACTGCTAATCATGATTTAAAATTGAGTACACAATAGCAATTGTAGATGCAATATTGTAGTTTTGAAGATTTCTACAACCTTATTGCGCTCAGAATTGTGATTATGTTAGCTGCATTTGCTACTAAAATAAAAAATAAAATCAAATCTTTAGTGCTAACTTAAAAAATTAAATTAGCTCTTAAAAATACTCTTATTTAAAATAAAAAAATAAATTTATAATATAAAAGTAAATTAAAAATATATTAATCAATAACCCAAAATTAATGTCGTTAAGATATATTAATTATAATTTAAAATTATGGTTGAAACATTTTTTTTGCTTTAGTTGAAAATAAAGTCTCGGAATTCCACCTACATCCCTGAATAACTTTTGCTTATACATGATACTTCCGGGTATTTTTCACATCCAAACAAGGCCAAATCAGTGATGTCTCCAAAAGAGGACCAAAGAAAATTAAGAAAAATAAAGATTTTTTTTAAAAAAAAAAAGTCATCGGTAATCTGCAACTCTGCATGCATCCTGTTATTTTTACATCATCAGAAAAATAAATAAAAAATAAATAAATCTTAATCTTTAGTTTCTTTGCTTTTTACAAGATAAGAAAGCAAAATTAAGATAGAGCAAGAGCAGCGGTTATATGTGGACAAGCACACAGAGAAGAGGAACTCCTGATTCAGATGACCCAAAATTGAAATCAAGAAACTTGATGTGTGTATAGATTATGCAGAAAGAAAGAGATGCTATATAATTAGTTGTCATAGGATACAAGCATATAGAGCAATTAATTCAAATTGAAATTGAAGCAGATCATCTCAGTGATTTTCCACAGCTTTCTTGAATTGTGCTCTTAGAAATTCTGTTGCATGAGAGTGATAAGCTTCATTGGAGAAGTCTCACAACACAGTTCAAGAAAGCTGTGGAAAATCACAAAAAAGACCATTCACAAAGTAACACCCTTCTAGGAAACAGTGTTGTTTGAATATTAGCCACAGAGAAAAGAATAAGGGGTGGAAGAAGACAGAATGAGAACAGATATAAAGCTGTGAATTGCCTAACAAGTCTTCATAACTTGAATATATATGTAAAAGGAAAGGGTCAATTAGGGTAGTCTCTTCTGCATTTTTCTAGATTAAATCAAAATGTTTGATTGTGAAATATATACTTACGGTAGAGTTATTTTGATCTATAATTTTTTATAAATTATAAATTTAATAAATTTAATTGCTCAATTAAAAAATTTATTAAATAAATTATATTTATAAAAATTAAATATTTAATATTTCATCAAATAACATCAATTTAACATATAATATATTTTTTAAAATATAAATAAATGTAGACTATAAAATATATATAAATTTTGAAATTTTTAAAAAATTGATCTGCATAATTATCATATTAATTAATATTAAAATATTTAATAATTAAATTTTTAAATTTTCATGTATATTTAAGTAAATAGTTTAATTAAATACTATTTTTTAATAAATAAGAACTTATAATAAATTTTAAAAAAAACTTGTTTTAAAATAAAATAAACAAATTATAAAAGCAAGTAATATTTCACTTTTATAAGATTAAATGAGCTTTCCAAAATATTGCATATGTTAATCATGATATATAAACAAATAATAAAATATATAAGTTTCGTATTCACTAATTTTACCATGATCGAAAAAACGTTATTTGTTACGATTTGTTTTATAAAAAAAAATAACAATATTTCAATTTAAAATCTAATATAAGCTATCCAAATTTTTTTCTGCTAAATTAATTTAAGATACTTTTATTTGTTGTAAATTTATTTTAAATAAGTAATTGTTTTGATGATGTGATTATTTTTTATATTTAATTATATTTTTATTTTTCTAGTTTATCTTATATATTATTTTGATCCTTATTTTTTAAATTAAATCATTCGCTTATTGTAAAAGAAGTGAATTTAATATTTTTATCAATTTTTTTATCTAAAATTTTAAATTATTATTTTTAAAATTAAATTATTAAATTATTTTCAATTAAAATATTTTTAAAATTCTAAACTTATATTTTATAAAATTCTTTAAATTTTATCTTATTTTTCCTAACTTTGTGTTTGGATAAAATATTTTAACATTTTAAAAAATTTAAATATTTAAATATTTTTATTTTAAAAATATATTATTTGAATAAATAATTTTAAATTTATTATATTTAAAATTTTTTATTTGAATGGTGAATTTTAAGTTTATTAAGTTTTAAATTTTTTATTTAGATTAAATAAATTTAATTTTTATTATATATAAAATTTTATATTTAAATATTTATAGGTTTTTTTTAATTTTGTTTTTATTTTATTTTTTGTTCATCAAAAAAATTAACTATACAAATGTTTTTATTATGTAATATATTAATTAGAATACTAACCTAACAAATGTAGTAAGAATATTGTGTTTAGAGATATTAAAGATAAGAGAAATAAAAAAAAAGTGTGAGGGTAATAAAAGAACAGTAAAAAACAAAAAAAGTAACATGAACAAAGACAAACTAAAGAGAAAGTAAAATAAAGAATAAAGCGAAAGTAACATAGAGTTGAGAATAAGTTAATAGATTTTGAAAAATTTTAAATTTTATCCTTTTGAAAAAATTTTAAATTTTTTCATTTTAGTCGGTTATTCTTCAAATTTATAAAATTTGAAATTTTTTACAAAATAATATCTCTATTATTAAAATTTTAAATTCTTTTAAAAAATATTTTTTCTCCTTAAAATACCTCATCAAAACCCAAAAAAAAAATTATTTTTAAAATTCTAAATTTATTTCACATTTCTAATACATCTCAAGCACTTAAATACAAACAAATATCTCAACAGTTTTAACTAAAATAAAAAATAGAAGTTAAATTTACTTAATTTTAAAGTAAAGGAATTTAGATCAGTTTGGTGATAGTTTTTAAAACCAAAATTTTAATTTAAAAAATATTTGTGTTATATAAATTTTTAAGATATAATATTATATATTATCTTATATAAAATAAATATTGAATAATATAATTATTTATTATATATTAATTATCAAATAATATATAAAATATAAAATTCTATAATTATATAATATTTTTTATATTATAACTATCATCACCGTTACAATTAATATTATCATCATAATTTTTGTCATCATCATAACAATAATAAAAAATAATAATTTATTTTTATTATTTTAAAGCATTTCAATTTTTGTTAATTTTTATTTATATAATTTTTATATATTAAAAAAATTATTTGATATATAAATTATATTAATTTTATAATATTATAATATAACTTTATGCTATATAACTATTTATAATATAATATTATTATATATTATTTTTATATAAAATAAAAATAATATTATAATAAAATTATATAAAATTATTTATCTTAAATACTAATAATCAAATAATATATAAATATAAATTTGTATAATTATATAATATTTTTATATTATAACCATCACAGTACTAACGTTACTTCTTAAAAACTATTTTTATTTTCTCCTTTATCTTTAACATTGATATTATCATAACTATCATCATCACTATAATAATAATAATAATATTTTAATTTTATTATTTTTAAAATTTTAAATTACATTATTTTTTATATGATGTAATTTTTTGAATTAATATTTTTTATCTATGTATTTTTGTTGTGAATTTATAATAAAAGTGATAGAATAGGATGATTTGATTTTCTTTTACAACAATTTTAAAAACTAAAAAATTAATTAAAAATTTAAAACTAAAAACAAAAGTTGGTTTCAATTTTTAAAATTAAAAGTTAAAAATTATTTTGAAAGATATATATGTTAATTTGGTTCATCCAACCCAACTCAACCTAACTCTAAAAAGATCATAACTGTAAAGGTCATTAAGTCATATGAGTTAGGATCGATCTATAAATTTAATTTTTTCTCTTAAATGTTTTTTTTATCTTTTTTTATAAATTTTTCCCATCTCTACTTTCTTTTTCCTTCTTTAAATGATACAGAAATGAAAAATTAAAATAAGTAAGAAAATTTAGATAGAAGATGAGGGAAAATGGAGAGAAAAATAAATTTAAAGATAAAGAGATAAATATATTTTTAAAAAATAAAAATAAAGAAAATATAAAAGTATAGAAAAATTGAAAAAAATATAAAAACATGAGAGAGAAAGTGAAAAATTAGACAAATAATTTTTTTTAGAGAAAGATAGAAAATCTAAAGAGAAAGATAAATAAATTAAAGAATATTTTAGTACAATATAGAATATTGAAATGAATATTTAAAAATATAAATAAATAAATAAATAAGAGAAAAAAATTAAGAAAAAAGATTAAAGTTTAAAGGAAAGTGTTAAGTATAAGATAAAGTCATATGAATTAGTTCATATTCATCTCACTTAATTGACAATTATATGAATTAGAGTTTAAAAATCTAACTACAAAACAGAGGGTCAAAAGAGAGAATTAACTCACACTCATCCCATTTAATCTAGAGATCATGTAAGTTTAGACTTAAAAAATTCTACTTCTAAATTAACTACAAAATATATGGTTATAAAACGAGATTAGATAAGTTAGTTTATATTTATCCCATTTAATTTGAGGTTACATGAATTAAGATATAAAAAAATCTTACTTTTAAACAAATTATAAAATAAAAGATTATAAGATAGAGTTAGATGAATTAGCTCACATTCATCTTAATTTGAGGTTATATGGAATGAGATTTAAAAATTTTACTTTAAAACAAGAAAATGGAAGAGAATAAAATAGGGTTAGATAAAATATCCCATAAGCTAGCCACACTAAGCCTACTTAAATTGAAAACTATGTGGACCAAAGCTTAAGAAAAATTCTACTTACAAGTGTACTATATAACATAGGATCAAAACTTATGAACAAATAAAGTGACCAATGAGCCATCGGTCAATTTGACAAATGTAACAATCAAATCTACATTTCATCAAATAACATCAATTTAACATATGATATGTTTTTTAAAATATAAATAAATGTAGATTATAAAATATATATAAATTTTGAAAATTTTAAAAATTTGATCTACATAATTATCATATTAATTAATATTAAAATATTTAATAATTAAAATTTTAAATTTGTTGTATATTTAACTAAATAGTTTAATTAAATGCTATCTTTTACTAAATGGGGAGTTATTATAATTTTTTTAAAAAAAACTTATTTTAAAATAAATTATACAAATTATAAAAGCAAGTAATATTTTACTTTTAGAAAATTAAATGAGCTTTCCAAAATATTGCATATGTAATCATGATGTATAAATAAATAGTAAAATATATAAGTTTTGTATTCACTAATTTCACCATGATCAAACAATCCTCATTTGTTAAATTTTTTTTTTTATAAAAAGGATAATAATATTTTGATTTAAAATCTAATATAAACTATCTAAACTTTTTTCTACTAAGTTAATTTGAGAAGCTTTCATTTGTTGTAAATTGATTTCAAACAAGTAATTGTTTTGATGATGTGACTATTTGTTATATTTAATTATACTCTTATTTTTAGTTTATTTTATATATTGTTTTGATCCTTATTTTTTAAATTAATTTATTCTTTTATTATAAAATAAGTGAATCCAATCCTTTTATGAATTGTGTTTCTTATCTAAAATTTTAAATTATTATTTTTAAAATTAAATAATTAAATTATTTTCAATTAAAATTTAATATTAAAATATTAAATTTTATTTGAAATATTTTTTTTAAAATTCTAAGTTTATATTTTATAAAATTCTTTAAATTTTATCTTATTTTTCCTAACTTTGTATTTGGATGAAATATTTTAATATTTTAAAAAATTTGAAAATTTAAATATTTTTTTTAAAAAAATATATTGTTTGAATAAATTATTTAAATTTATTATAATTAAAATTTTTTATTTAGATGATTAATTTTAAGTTCATTAAATTTTATATTTTTTATTTTGATTAAATAAATTTAATTTTCACTATATACAAAATTTTATATTGAAATATGCACATATCCTCTTTAATTTTGTTTCTATTCTTATTTTATTCATTGAAAAATTTAGCTATACAAATATTTTTATTATGTAAAATATTTAACTAAAATAATAACCTAATAAAGGTACAAAATAAAAAAGATAGAAAAATATGATTATATTAAAAGAAAAATGAAATAGAAAGTAGCACGATTAAAGCACGAATAAAGAACAAACAAGAGAAAGTAACACAAAGAGTTGAGAATAAGTGGATAGATTTTGAAAATTTTTAAATTTCATCTTTTTTAAAGAATTTAAAATTCTTTCATTTTATTTGGTTAAAATACCTTCTTAAAATTTATAGAATTTAAAATTTCATACAAAATAATATCCAAATAAGATATTTCTATTATCAAAATTTTAATTCTTTCAAAAATTACTTTTCCTTCTTAAAATATCTCATCAAAATCCAAAGAAAAATTTCTTATTTTTAAAATTCTAAATCTATTTCAAATTTCTAATCCATCTCAAGCCTTTAAATAGAAACAAATATCTCAATAGTTTTAACTGAAATAAACTAGAAGCTAAATTTATTTAATTTTAAAACCAAAATTTTAATTTTAAGAAATATTCGATAAGGATCAATTTTAAAAACAAGAAAACCTAAAGTATCATTTTTTTAATTTTTAATTTCAAAATTTTAGGCTATATTTGAGGTGGTTGTCAATTTTCAAATCAATTTTGAAAATAAAACTTATTCGACAAAAATAAATTTAAATTATTTTTAACATATTTTGAAAATAGTTTTGACTCAAATTTTAAAACTAGAAAAGAAGTTTGTTAATTACTATTTTTAGTTTTTAAATATTTTTATTCATAAATATACCAAATTTCACCATTATCATAGTTATTACTGCTACATGATCACTACCAAACCATTATCTCTACAGTCATCGTCACCATGTTATCACCCTAATTATTATTATTGTTATTATAACTATTATTATTATTATTATTATTATTATTATCATATTTATTGTTATTATTATAATAGTAATATTTTTTTATTATTTTATAAAAAATTAATTTTTATTAATTTTTATGTATTAAAAAATAAATAAAATATTTGATATATAATATATATTAAATTTTTAATATTATAATTTAATTTTATATTATATAGTTATTTATAATATAATATTATAATATATATTCTTTTTATGTAAAATAAATATTAACTAATATAAATTATTTATCTTAAATATTATTAATCAAATAATATATAAAATAAAAATTTTTATATTTGTATAATACTTTTTACATTACAACATTGTATCACTACTATTATCTCATAAATACTATTCTTACTTTCACGATTACCGTTATTACATCATTGTAACCATAATAATAATAATATATTTTTTTAATTTTAATATTTTAAAATAATTAAATTATTTATAAATTATTTATCTATTTTATATAGATTCACAATTAAATTATATTGTTTGATATATATAAAATTATATTTAATTTATAGTACTATAATATAATTTTTCGTTATATATATTTTTATGATATAATATTATATATTATCTTATATAGAATAAATATTAAATAATATAATATATTATATTATAATATATATAATTATTTATATTATATATTAATTATCAAATAAGATATAAAATATAAAACTGTATAATTAAATAATATTCTTTATATTATAACTACTATTACCATCACGATCAGTATTACTATAATAATTATCATCACCATCACCATAATAATAATAATAATGATAAAGAATTTATTTTTAATTATTTTTAAAAATTTAAATTTTTGTTAAGTTTTTATTTTTCTAATTTTTATATATTAAAAAATATTGTTTGATATATAAATTATATTAATTTTATAATATTATAATATAATTTTATTTCTATATAATTATTTATAATATAATATTATGATATATATTATTTTTATATAAAATAAAATAGTATTATAATAATAATATATAATACTATTTATCTTGAATATTGATAATCAAATAATATGTAAATATAAAATAATTATATAATATTATTTATATTATAACCATCACACCACTATTATTATTTTATAAACACTACTCTTATTTTTATGTTGTTAACACATTTATTTTCATAACTATCATAGTTAGTATAATAATAATAATATTTTAATTTTATTATTTTTTGTAATTTTAAATTTTTTCTATTTTTTATATAATTTAATTTTTTAAATTGATGTTTTTAGCTATATATTTTGTTGTGAATTCATAGTAAGAATGATAGAATAGGATGATTTAATTTTATTTTATAACAACTTTTAAAAATTATAAATTAATTAAAGTTTTTAAAACTAAAAAAGAAATCTGGTTTCAAGTTTTAATAATTTTAAATTAAAAACTAAAAATCATTTGAAACGGTATATGTGTTAATCTAACTCATCCAATCCAACTCTAAAAAGTCCACACTTGTAAAGGGCCATTAAATCTTATGAATTAGGACAAGTGTGTAGACTTGATTTTTTCTCTTCAAATTATTTTTTTTAATTTTTTTATTTTTTCTATAAATTTTTCTCATCTTTACTTTCTTTCCCATTCTTTAAATAATACAGGAATGGAAAATTAAAATAAGTAATAAAATTTAGATAGAAGATGAGGGAAAATAGAGAGAAAAATAAATTTAAAGATAAAGATACAAATATATTTTGAAAAAATAAAAATATAGAAAATGTAAAAAGTATAGAAAAAAATAAATATAAAAACATGAGAGAGAAAGAGAAAAATTAGATAAATAAAAAAATATTTAGAAAAAGATAAAAAAATCTAAAAAGAAAGATAAATAAATTAAAGAATATTATAGTATAATAAAAAATATTGAAGAGAATATTTAAAAATAAAAATAAATAAATAAGAGAAAATATTAAATTTTAAAGAAAAGTGCTAAATATGAGATAAAGTTATATAAGCTAATCCACAACCATCTTACTTAATTTTGATAATTATGTGAATTAGAATTTAAAAAATCTAACTACAAAATGGAGGGTCAAATAAACTAACCCACACTTATCTCATTTAATCCAAGAATTACATAAGTTAGGATTTAAAAAATCATACTTCTAGATTAATTACAAAATAAATGATTATACGATGGGATTAGATAAACTAGTTCATATTCATCCCACTTAACTTAGGATTACATTAATTAAGGTCTAAAAATCTTACTTTTAAACAAGTTATAAAATAAAATATTATAAGATAAAATTAGATAAACTAGCTCACACTTATTCGTTTAATTTGAGGTTATATAGATTAAGATTTAAAAATTTTACTTTTAGACAAGCAGATAAAAATAAAATAAAATAGGATTAGATAGAATGGTTCATGAGCTAGACACGCTAAGCCTGTTTAAACTAGAGACTAAATGGATTAGGGCTTAACAAAACCCTACGTCCAGGTAGACTACATAACATAGGATCAAAACTTACCACAGGTTTCAATCTCCATTCAAGGTGATTTTTAGTTTTTAATTTTTAAATTTTTGAAAAACAAAATTAATTTTAATTTTAAAATAAGGTAAAATATAATTCTTAACTTTAAAGACTTAATTTAAAAGTGAGTCAATTTATTCTATTTTATTATTTTATTATGAAAATAAATAAATAAATAATATTAATTAATAAATTATATTTTTATTACTATTACGATAGTAACAATGATCATGGTTGTTGTGGTGATGAAGCTAGTATTGGTAATGTGGCAAAAACATGATAGTTGTAGAAATACTTATTATAATATAAAAAATATTATATATATATAATTTTTTATTTTAGTATTATTTAATTATTTTATATATTATCATAATATTATTTGATAAAATTTAATAGTTAGTTTATATAAAATAATATAAATTATAATGTTATATTATAAATAATTATATAATAATATTATAAATTAAATATAATTTATATATCAAATGATATTATTTATTTTATTATAAATTCTTAAAAAATAGATAATAAAAAATTATTAATTACAAAATTAATATAAATTAATTTATCTTATAATAATAAAATATTAAAAATTTATTAAATAATAAATAAATTATTATTATTATTATTTTTATTATTATTATTATGATAGTGGTTATAATATAAAGATATAAATTTTTACTTTATACATTATTTAATAATCAATATATAAACTAAATAAATTTATATATTATTGTAATATTTTTTTTATTATTTTATATTTATTATAAAATAATTTATATATATATATATATATGATAATATTATATTATGAATAATTATAATATGTAAAATTATGTTATAATTTTATAAATTAAATATTATTTATATATAAAATAATATTATTTACTTAATTATGAATCTATAAAAATTATAAATATAAATAAAAAAATTTCTCAAAATAATAAAAATTTGAAATTTAAAAGAAAAATTTAAAACTTCTTTTTTTGTTTTAAAAATTAAGTTAAAATTATTTTAAAAACATATTAAAAATTAATTTAAAACTATTTTTACTAAAAATATATTAATTTAATTTTTAATTAGTAAATTTTTTATTTTTAGTAGATTTATAGTGAAGAATTAAATAAAGTAAATTTAATCAATTTTGCAACAACTATTTAAAGACTTAAAACTAAAATTTAAAATTCAAAATTAAAACTGGATTTAACTTTTAAAAATTAGAAAAAAAACTAAATTCAATGCAAATGAGGCTTAAATTTTTTTTCTGTTTAAGTATTGAATTAAAATTATTTCTAAAAAATATTAACAACTAACTCAATTATTTTAGCTGACAATTTTATTTTCAATTGGTTAGAAAACCAAAACAAAATACTTACAATATCTTGAACGGATCCTAAATAAATTATAAACATTTTTAAATGGATGATCCGTGTTTACAACAGTAAAATTATAAATAAGTAGCTTCATTAATTCTACATTTGTAATAAAATTTTGAATTGCAAACATACTTTTTAAAGGAGATTTGTTTTTAATTTTAAAAAATTTTAAAATAACTTAATTTTAATTTTAAATTTTAAAAATTTTATAAAAATAAATCAATTTAATTTATCCTATCACTTTATTATAAATTTACAAAAAAATAAATAATGATATTTAATTATTATTATTATTATTATTATTATTATTGATAAAATAAATTTAGATCGAATGAGAATAAAAAGATTTTTAAATTAAAAATAATAATTAATAAATTTATTTTTACTTTTAAAAATTATAATAATTTTTTTTTGTAAATGTATCAAAATATTTCAAAAGTATTTTAGTTGATTAAGTTTTATTTTTTTAAATTTAATTTTTTATATATTGATTATTAAATAATGTATAAGTTTTATTTTTTTAAAACAATCTCAAGTTGATTTTATTTTTAAAATTATCTTAAAAGCTATATATAAAAAATATATTTCTTTATTTATTATATTACATGCTACATCATGTATTTTTTAATTTTTAAAATTTTTTATCTTTTTGTTCTTTCTATCATTTTTCACTTATTTTCATATTAAATAAACTATTATTCTTTAAATTTAATAAACGAAATATTGATATGTGATGTTAAATATCATAATATTATTCAAATATATTAGAACTTTCAAAAAAGTTACGATAATAAATGTAAAGCATTTGAAGATTGTTCACCAGTAAGAATAAAGATGAAAATAATGTGGTGGAGAAGTCCTTAATATATTATAAAATGTTATTTATGCATATTTACATATCTAACGTGACATTTATATCAATAAAAATTAATCCTAAAAACTAACGTAAAGTACAAAATGATAAAATAATAGTTTACTACATTTTTTTAATAAGGCTGTTAAACATATTTTTCTCTTATCTTATTTTTAAAGATAGTTTTAAAATTTTATAATTTTTTTTAAAAAATATAAAATAAAGAATACAAACAAACAAACTCTTAATTAACAAAACAAAATAAAATTTAAAATAAAAATTATTTATAAATTAAATAAAAAATATAATTAAACCTTATGTTAGCTTACTCCATCAAATACAACAAGAAATAAATGTTGGAACATTTATGTAAAACAATAGTCCCATAATTTTAATGCATTTAGTGCTTCAACAGCTGACAACAGATGCTTATATTAAATTAAATTTATTTTACTAACAAAATTTGATAATTAATAAATAGTTGTGTCCTTTTAATATGTTGAGAAAGATTCAAATTCTGATCGTATATATATAAAAAATTGTTAAAAGAGGCAAAACTCACTTGGATAATTTTTACACTTCGAAATAATTAATCTTCAACTATCGATTAAAACTATTCGTGATATTGATAAAATAATTAAGCTCTTTCAGTCATCCAATCATCTAAAATTTTTAGTTTTCTTAATCATTTTAAACAATATTTAAACTTCTTATACTAACTTTAATAAAATATTTATAAATCACTGTTAAAGCCTCCATCAATTGAACTAATTTTATAATTTTTTAAAATTGATAAAAGTTTCAAACTAATTCATTTTTATATTTTAATTTATATTTTACTAGTAAAACATTAAATAATTTTGAATTTTATATTTTTCACATGTATATCTGTTCACTTCATATGTCTACTTACTCTTATGAAAATAGAAATTAAATTTTTTATCCGCACACATATAAATCCAATCATAAAAGCACAGATACTTTAATATCCTATATACAGATTTCATCCTAATTATATATATGGTTTTGTCTACTTTGATGTTAAAAATAAAATTCTCACCATGATAGGCCATAGCCCATAAGCACATGTTAGTGCACTTGCTAGACAAGACATCTCTCTCTTCCCAAATCCCAATCCAAAGCCACTTTGTTTCTTGAATGCACTAATTTGTTCATTTGTTGGGACTAATTAGCGTTACAAATACAACCTGTGTGGCATTATAAGTTACATCAAAGAAGCAAAGAAACATGGTGGACCTAACCCTACTTGTGAGACCCTGTTTGTCTAGTGTAACTAGGGTTATACAATTCAGTCAGGGTACAACCTTATTTTAGCAAAAAATTTCTTAATAATTATATATATATATATATATCATATACAAACTGTGAAGAAAACCTATCTACTTCTATTGTCTTTATGTCGAACAATACTACAATTTAATGCTTATAATGAAGAAGGGTATATTTATAACTTCCTTTTATGAACATGATATAAGTGTACACAGAATCCAAATTTATTTGCTTGAAAACAAATAGTCTACACATATGTAATTTACAATATTTTTTATATAGTTAAGAAAAAAAAAATAAAGATTCGAAATTCTACATTGCCTTTTTGAAACAACTAAATTAATGAATCCCACTATAATGTATTAAAATCAAGTGGTTAAATCAAGGATCTGACTATGTATATCATCTCATAAGAATAAAAATGAATAATTCTACAACAGGAAAACATTGGTCATAATTTTAATAAAATTTAAAATAATAAATATATGTTAAATGATTTTATCTGAAAAAAAAACTGATTATGTTGTATTTTTCAAAAATAAAAAAAAGTTTTTTTCCCGTATTCCTCACATTTAAGAGGATATTGATATTCATATACTGTTTTGACACCTATATCATTATTAATTAATTTTATATTAAAAAAATTATGTTTGTAAAAATCATATTGTTGTGGCAAACATATTATTGGTACTATCATCCCCATTTCCACTTTCACGTGATTTTACCTTTTTATGCATTACCTTCCTTCCTTGTTTTTTTTTTTTAATGAATTTGAGGTATAAAATAATCCTAGAATATACAATTATTCTTTTAACTTAATTGACGATGATACAAATATTAAAAAAAAGTAATGAAAGGATACAATATCTTCTCAAATGCAAAGACATGGAAGAAAAAAAATGGTGGAAGTAGACGCTTTGTGTTTTGCCAGAATGATTTCTTTTTTGGGTTCTGCTTATATTGTTAGTTTAAATTGACTGGAGTTGTGTAAAATATTTTAACAATCTAAAAAACTGATCCAACCAAAATAAATTGGGGTTGGTGGTTTGGATTAGGTCACCAATTCGGATTATGAAATAAAAATTTGTAAGAATAAAATAAAAACAAAAAAAATATTTGTAAAAAATGGAAATAGTTATATATATCAACTCAGGTGAAGTAAATTAGTGAATGTTTATTCTACACCTGTCTTACATATGAAAATTTTAAAAAAATATATCATACAATTTACATCCAAATATATTTTAATGTAAGTTATTGAATATGTGTAGATATTTTCTCTAATATAATAGAATCCTATGATTTCAAATCATCCCACACTCCTCCATGAATCAGTTATGCCTACCTAAGGGTTAATATTGCCTCACCCAACTGTGAGCCACAGGACACAAACACTTACCTAAAATAGACAAGACTCACTTTCAGTCATGTTACTCTTTGTCTTTCCATCATACACTCATATACTTTATTTTTAGGTATACTTCATAATATCATATAAATTATTTTAATTTTTTATTAAATTAATCCTAATAATTTACTCATACACTTATTTAAGTTGAGTATTAGAATTAGAATCTAAAATGAACAGTTTTTAAATTTTTTACCCAAAATCTAACATATATCCTTTATTTATTTGATAGGAGAGAAAATAAGGTGATGGAAGAAATTTTAGAACATAAACTGAAGTGAAAGTAAAAATTTAGAAAAATTCAAAAACTGTTTCGTTTGAAAAAAAATACTTTTTATTTTTGTTACATGATTTTAATTACAAATTTTGATTTTTCTTTATTTTCAAAAGTTTATATAGTTACTTTTATTGTTTCATGTACAAGCTTTAAAAATAATAATTAAATAAAATAGAAAATTTTTAATTAAAAAAGTAAAGAATTTTAATGGTTTCTTAAATTTTTTATTTTAAATTTAATTTTTCTCTTCTAATTAATCAAATAAAAAATATAGTGTTATCTATTTTCTTCCCTTTTCCGTTTCCGTTTCCTTCAAATCCAAACTGATAAACTAATCTAAATTATTATTTTTTTAACTCAGGTCCGATTAATTGGGTTTGGAAATTTGTTCAGACCAATTTTATCTCTATTTTTTATAATCCATCAATTCCTACGCCATGCATGATGGATGTGTAGAAAAGAAAGATAAGATATAAAAAGAAAAAGTAAGAGATATAAATTGATGACTTGACAGAGATAAAAACGAGGATTAGATATAAACAAAATGTAATTTAAAAAATATATATAATTAGCTAGAATGTTTTGAATTCATTATTGACATGATCTTTTTTAATTAGTGTGATGTATAATATATTCAGTGGCATATATAATAATAATAATTATTTTCTAAATAGTTTGCAATCATTTGCTTAAGATACTGGTTATATAATTATCCTTCTTAAGATTCTCAGGAGAGAAAATTAATAAAGATAATTTCCATTTTATTTTATCTTTTTACATTTTTTACAATTAAGAGAGGAACAAGGAGAGAAGAGATTGCGAATCTCTTGCATGTGAGTATTATTGTCTTTAACTCACAGACAGAGAAAAAAGAAAGAGTTCAAAACTGATTTTCTGGTAAAAAAGAATAAAAATTTAAAAAGAAAAAAAACCAATAGATGATAATTGACATAAATTAAACCTGATTGTAAAGCACAATAAATTCAACAGTTTTGTTGAATGACATTGATCCTTAAGATTTGGTTTAACCATGATATCAGAGGTTTTCCCTCTTTGTCTAAACAAGTTCTTGCACCTCTAATAAACCGAGAAGAAAACAAAATTACAATATAATCCCATGCACTGCACAAATTCAGTAGAAAAGAAACAAAGGTAGCTAACTAAGGCAAACAAGTTTGCCTAATTATTAGAATGAAACATGTCACACATTGCACAAGAAGTAACTATAACAAAAACAACAATTAATAAGAGAACACAAACATGAATAATAATACTATGCACATTGGAAGCCAGTAGGAACAGTTTTTTGGCAAGCACTAAGTAGCAAACTGAGTGTGACTGGAACATTCAAGTTGATCCCAAGCACATTGGCCTTAATAGCAGTGCAAAGGCAAAGTGCTGCTTCCAAATCAACCAAACCTTGAAGCAATGCACAACACTTGCTAGAGACAGGGGATCCAACAACAACATTAACAAGTCCTAGAATGTCAGCACAAACACCTAGCTTCAATGTGTCCTTAGGACACTTCCCTGAAGGAGGAGGAGGGGAAGGGGTAGGCTTGGGATTGCATGAGCCACAAGCATTGGTGAATGGTGTTGAGTAAGCAAGGAGAGAAAGCACCAAAATGGTGGCAATGAGTTTGTTGGAAGCCATGGATGGTAACAAGGTTGCAAATGAAAAAATAAAACACCTTTCAATGTTCTAATGAATCACACAATGGGGAAGGACAAGGGAAGTGGACCAATTTAAAGGCAAATTGTGAGGTTCCATCATGTGCAAATCTGATTGAGTGGAAGAGAGAGTGATAATGTTACAGTTGGATGTTTTGTATGCTTCTGAAATAATGCCTTTTCTTTCTTAGTGGTTGTTAAAGACTAGGACTATGTATGGTAAATGGTAACTAAGATATTTTTCTATGTTACCCTTATTTTCTTTGTTGTTTAGTAATTAATTATAATTGTTATTTTTTTAATAGTATGTGCAGTGAATTAGGAGCCACTAAAAAAGTATCTACAAAATCTAACTAGAGGGTATGAGGGGTGGGGGAAACTTCCAAGGAAATGTCCTAACCTAACAAGCTAGGTTCACAAGACGTCATTTTAGTTAAATTTACAGCTCAAAAAGTTGTTTTGCTCCAAAGTACTGCAGTAAAATAATTGTGGACTAGTTTTGCTTTGTAAGACACCACACTGGTTCTTGTTCTTTTTCAACTCTGAAAAGGGCAGGTTTGGCTTATGTGCAGTGTGAAAAAGAAAGGAAGTAAAAGCCTTGGGAGAGGAGAATTGGGGAGAGTCCATTAATTAATTTTTACTTTAACATTCGGCTTGTTTGCTATATATGTGATATAATTATATAGATAAGAGGTAGTATAATGTAATGTATATGCTGTATTTGTAAAATTATTAATTGAAAATTCATTCATGTAGTTGTAATAATGAAGGGTATATGCCACAAGGAAGAATCAGCTTTTATAAATATATAATGTTGAAAACTTTTATAATAAAAACAAAGATGTCATAATTTTGGATGTATTTGATAAAATTAAAAAATTAACTGAAAGTTAATAAGTTAATCGATTGAATTAATTTTTTTTAATAAAATTTATTGTTAAATTAGTTAATAAGTATCAAAATAATATAAAAGACAAAAAAGAAGAAATTATTATAAGAAAATAAGGATAAAAAAACTAAAAACTTCCAAATTTAAATGTTATATAGAATAATAATTTAAAAATATTTTTAAAATGTTACAAGCAATTAAAATAAATAATTTTTAACAAAATAAATTTAATTTGATCAAACAAAATTTTAAACTAGTTAAATAAAGTAGAAGTTGACATAAGATCCTTGCCAAACACATTCTAAAACTCTGTGCTTGATGGATCTCTTGGTTCCTCAGTTTGAATCAAAATTGTTAATACACTACCCACATAACGTCCAAACCTCTTGTTTCACAGAGAGATACGAAATTGTAAAATATAACACTCTTGATATTTTAAGGAACTGCGTGAAATCTAAACATTGTGAGATTAGAAGTAGTTAAGGTTAAGGTTTCTTTAAGAAGATGAAGGAAAAAAGGGGTAGAAAAACAAAGAGAAGAAGAAAAGGGAGAATATTAAAAGACAAGTTGCAGCGAGGGATATAAGTGGTTTCCAGCCTACTTGGTTCAAATTACAAAGAAAAATGGGTTATAGAGTTTGTCTTGCTTCGTGTGCATGACTTGGTTGTTGCATGCATTATTAAAATCAATAGGGAATTCTCTGAGTATCACATAAAGCCCTCTTTAATTTTCTTGTCGGCAAGGTTTGCATGGCTGTGGATATGGTGAGGTCAACATCCTAAATTAAGAGGAAGAAAATTGAAATAAAAAAACATTGATAATGGTATATTTATCTCTATATATTTTTGTATAAATTTTATTTAATATACGAAAAAAATAAATTTTTTATCATTCAATTTTTTCATCTATTCAAATCTTAAATTTTATTTTTTTTTAAACCTAAATATGGACAAAAAATAAAATGATGATTTAATTTTTGTAACCATAATAAACTTAATCTATCAAATTTGTTTTGTTTGATTTTCTTATTAACTAATATATATAGATAGAGGATGAAGAAGAGAAAGAGTTAAATTTAACATGTAATCAATTAATAATTTTTAAAAAAAATATAAAATTTATCAATTTAATCGTTAAATTATATTATAATATATTTATAATTAATATATTAAATTTTAAAAAATTTAAATATTTATAAATATATTATTTAAATAATATATTAAATATGAAAATATAATTATATAATAAAATATATTAATTTTTATTTTGTATAAAATTTTATAAATATATTTATTTAATAAAAATTTTAAATTAATAATAAAATATTATTATATTGATGTAAGTATTAAAATTTTATATATAATATTAATTTATTCTTTTATATATATATATATATATATCTTATTTTTAATGCATTGCTTTCGAAATAAAAAGGAAAAAGACTGAGAGGATTGAGCAACATATTTAAATAAAAAAAACAAATATAAGAAAAATGAATAGCCCCGCATAAGCTAATAAAAACAAAAAAAAACAAATCAATAAATAAAAGTTAATAGGTGATTTTTATTTTTGTGTTGTTAGTTTGATGGAGCATTGATATTTTTTATTAGTTTAGGAACATTTTATTATTATTATTATTATTATTATGTTTAAGGATAACAACATTTATAAAATAATTTAATATTTTAAAAATTTAAATGATTTTTATTAAAAAAATATACAAATCAATAATAAAATGTAATTATTTAAACTTTTTTATTAAATTTTTATAATTTTAAAATATTATTTAATTTTAAAAACTATTTTTCAAATTTTGAATAATTTTTTAGTAAAATAAAAATTATTGATGGAAAGTATTTAAAATATAAAATATAAGTATTTAAAATATAATTTTACTAAAAATATTTAAAATTTTAAAATAAAAAATTGATCTTATAAGATAATTTTATTAATATATTTTAATATTATAATCATAAAATATAAAATAATAGTACACATGTCACAGAATGAATAAAGGAATATCAATATCCTCTTAAACTTTAAAAATATAAAAAAATTACCAAATTAATGTTGACAATATATATATATATATTTATGCATATATAAATATTTATGTATATATATATAAAATTAAATTACATATATTAATATGGCTATATCATTTATAAATTTTGATAAAGTATGATTTTTATAAATTTAATTATTAAATTAAAATAATTTATTATCATATTTATTATTTATATTAAATTTCATAAAATATAAATAATAATAAATTTATAATTAAACAAGTTTAATTTTCATATATTTTAAAAATATATATAATACTAATTTTGATATAAATAAATAATATTAAAGATAAACGAGTTCAAACAAATGATCAGATGATTAATGACGATTTAAAGTGAAGGATCTTGATAAAGATTGCGACTGAACTTTCCAAATTAAACAACAAAGATGATTAATGACTATTTAAAGTGAAGGATCTTGACAAAGATTGTGACTGGGCTTTCCAAATTAAGCAACAAAAATGACAAGAGAAGATGATGTGGATTGAGCAACAATAATGATGGACAAAGATAGTGCAAACCGATCAACTATAATTTTAATATTTAGCATTGATGATGGTCACCATGAAATTTTGTAAAAGAGCTTAAAAATTATATGTTCATGATAATAAAGGGATAAAGATCAATTAAATTTGGTTTTCATAGAAATTTTTTTCAAAACCTGCATAAGATCGATTAATCTGTAGCTAACCATTTACCAAAAATTATCATAAATATCCTTTTCTATCTAACCATTCATATTTATTGTTTATCGATCATCATTGATAATTTATCATCTTTAAATAATATATAAAAAATTTAAATTAAAATAAAATTTTATACATATAATCTATTTAATAATTTTTTTAATCTAATAATAAATATTAAAATATAATTATTCAATAAAAATTATAGCTAATATAACTATACTAGTATAACTTAAATAGTATAATTATTTAATCTCTTCCTCTATATATATATATATATATATATATATATATATATATATATTAAATTTTATGAGAAAGCACACTCATCTTTATCCTTATCATTATCCTTTTATATGTGTTTTGAGCTTAACAACAATGGTATGAATTCAATGCATAAAATGTCACACAAGTAAACATTTTTGCAGTATATTAGGGTTTTATTGGCTCTTTACCTACCCGACATTCACTTGGTTGGATATTTAAATTGCATATTGTTCCGTGTACCCACAGAATAAACTAAATTTAGGAAGCACCAAAAAGAATAAACTAATTTAATTTAATGAAATACGCACCTACATAATTAACTGCCACGTAACCTCACTAGAATTTATATTAGCAGGAATTGACCGAACCAACCCGGTGCCTTTAGTTCTAAATTTTTGCACTACAATCATATTTGATTTAAATTTTGATAGGAATTTGTACAAATTATTTTATAAGATAAATAATTCATCTTAAATAAATTAATAAAATTAAAATATTATACTAATATTTTATTTAATTTATTATATAAAATTTTATTAATTTATTTAAAATAAAATTATTTATTTTATAGGATAACTTAAACAAACTTTTTGATTGATATCTTGGTTAAATTAATAGATATAATTATTACGGAGAAATAGGACGGAGGGTTCCACCATTCACGAGAATGGAAACTGTGTTTTTTCCCAGACGTCTAATACGGCCAAAATTCCCGTTGCCGATTTATTCAAAAATACAAATTCCCAATTTTTGTGTATTGAGGGAAATTTTTTTTAGTACTCCTTTGTTACACTTATTTTCTTAAAATAATAATCCTTGTTTTTAATATAATTAACTTTGTCTTGATTAAATTTTTTTCATTAAAATATAAAATTCACCTAACAAAGAAAATAACTTTAACAAAGTAAAATTATAAAAATAATTTAATTTTAATAAACTGTAAATATACATATTTTTATATTATTAATTAATTAACATTTATTTTGGATATAATTTTTATAAAATAATAATGTAAAGTAAAAATTAACATAAAAGATATGTACATTTATTTCAATTAAATTTTTTATAAAAATTATGAAAATTATTGTAAGACGTGTCGTTTTTGTATCCAATTTTCACATATCAGGATCAAAGACCACTTTAGTGCTTGTGGCTAGAATAGAGAGGGGCAAATTTTATGGGGTGGAAGGGTTTGAGAGCAAAGAAAGAAGATCTTTGGTGGCAAAAACTGGACCAGTGAGAGGGCTTGTGATTTACGTCTCAGGCTTTGGCCTACCATCTCCAGAAGAGCAGAAAGAGCTAAGACAAACCATAGGCAATGGAAGCCATTCGACCATAACATAATGGGGTAAATTAAAAATAAATAAATTGTATTTTACACATTTTTAACATTTATGTTTTCTAATTTATCTAGTAGTACTTTTTATTTTTAAAATATTTCGAAATTTGAGTTAGAGTAAAAAATATTAATTTGTCTTTCACTTTTTCTTAATTTAATTTTATGTTTAAGCTTATTAATCACGTATGTGATTGTGATTATAACATTTTTTAAGGGTAACTTAATTTTATGGGAGAGGTTGGGTGATAAAATAAGTGCATGTTTAATTGAGTTTTTTTTAATAATTATTTATTTTTTGAATTTTTATTAAAAATAAATATTTTAAAAAAATTATCCTCATGCATACACTAAATATAAGGTTAAGTTGAAAAGTGAAAAACTATAAGAAAATAAAGTGAAATTATAAAGATGGGATCTTTATTATTGATCATGATATATCTTTAAATGTGAATTCGGTTCACAATAAAAATTGTAATTCATCTTTGAATTGCATGTAAGGTACTTCTATTTGTAACATCTTTTTACATTAAGATATGTATCTCCATCCATTTTAAGGATGAACCTTGAGGCCTTACTCTGTATATTTGAGTGTGTACTAGACTTTGTTAAGTTTGTGTTGTGTTGACTGTTGGGTCGAATTTATTTATTTTCTTTTATTTTTTGAAGTTTGGCTATATTTGATTTTATGGTCCACACAAGGATGATCCTTGTTATTAGGTAGAGGATAGTAACCCAAAAGGCTCACACGTTCAAGGATTTAGATAGGAAGGGCCATCATCTTTATCCAAAGAGATTGAATATTTTTTGGTTGGCAACAATTATCTACACCAAGGTGACAACCATGAGAAGCTCTTTATTAATTGCATATTTAATATAATGTTTCTATGTAAGGATATATATCCTTTAAACCTCTTCGAAATTATATAAAATTGATTTTATAGGATAGTAAAAGAACATAGTTATCATGGGAATCTTCTAAAGGGCATGTACCCTTTCTAATATTCATGAAACCTAAATTGCAATCGATTTATAGTCTATATAAAAAAGATATATTATATTAAAATTGAGCTTTAATATGGTGATTTGTGACCTATAACAAGATGGCATTCAAGAATAATTGTTGGTAGGTAAAGTACTAACTTTGTGAGTTTTGCAGTATGCCATTCAAAGAGACTATTCCATAATCACATCCTCTTACAACGACCTTATAGACCTTTCATGAAACCTAAATAGAAAACCAAACAGTTCCATCTTCACCTTTCCAAAGAATTTTAACTCCACCCCCTCCATAAAAAAATAAAATAAAAAAAGTCACCTACTCCCCCATTTGTATTCAAGCGAGCTCGAGCCAAGAAAAAAGCCATTCATCTTTGTCCAACTTGCCTAGCAAAAACCATTCATCAAGACTTTGCTGAAAATAAGAACAAAAAGATGCTAGAAGCTCATATAAATAATCTTGAAAATTCCAAAGCCTTCTCATTCGATGCTTATGGAAGGTTGAAGTTTGTGCAAAAGATTTCTCTATACCTCACAACACATGTAAAAGAATTTTTTTTACATCCATGGCTAAATGATCTGAAAGATGCTGAGATCATTATGATAAGATTTAATCTCTCTAGGGTGAGATTTGTGACATGAGGGAACTATTTTACATTACTATAATTTTCTCTCTTTCCTTGATTGTGTGATTCTCCTTCAATCAGTATGTTCACTTTATAATAACTTATAACCATGTTGAAGCTATTTGATTCATTTACATGCTTAATATGAATTAAGAAATTTTAAGTATTTTTCTTTACATGCATTCCTTTGTTTCCTAACTTCAGCTTAGTTGTTTACATTTTTCTTTGTACCTTATGCAAAACATTTTATATTGTTGTGATACTATTCATGAATAATTAGAAAAAAAATCTATTATAGAAATTCTAAAAAAATATAAAAATAAAAAAGAAGCATATTTTTTATCTTGATAGAAAAATAAAAAATAATAATAATCAATTCATCAAAAAAATAAAAAATAAAGATAAGAATAATATAAATTTCTATGATTAGTCATTTTTTTACTTTTTATCTCTTTTAATATATTATATTTTTTAATCTAATTATAACCTTTGATTTTTTTTTTTAATTTTTGCATAATGTGACAAAAGAAATGTAAATATAATTAAATATATATATATATATATATATATATTTACCTTTATACATATTGAAAATGATGAATTGAGTATCTTTATATGACATGCGCTTTGATTTTAGGAAGTTTAACTTTTTAATTGGATTTACTTTTGATTGTTTTATTTAAAATTAGAATTTGTATGTATATTTTATAATGATTTTTTTTTTGAAGTGTTTAGTTTTACCATACTTTTTATTTTAGCTTAAATTATTATTTAAGGATAATTAATATTTAAGTGTTGGAAGGTCGATACATCTTAATTTTTCTATTTCATTTATAGGATTGCAAATGAGTTGTATTGGTTTTTAGTTAAAAATTTATTCTATCTCATCTATGCTTATTGTTTTTGTTGTAGAAGTATATGAGAGATCTTGGATTCAATCATAAGCACAAAAATTGAAAACTGAACTTAAGTTTGTCCAATTGAAGAAGAATGGTCGTTCTTAACTTAGTATGCTTGTGTTATGTCAAGCATGCTCCTACTAGACCCAACACAAGAAAGTATGGGTCTACTATTTGACACGATCGTGCATAGGAAGAGAAGATTTGTACTTCAACAAAGGATGCCTTTTGACACGATTATGTAGGAATGAGCATGATCATGCGCATGTCTAGCATGTTTATGATCTCTTGTTGTATATTGGTGCTTCAATGAAGAAAATTTTGTGACACGACCATTCATATTTAATCAAGACCATACTTAATTTGAAATTTAAAATCTAAATAGAATTTATCTAGTCCAAGGGAAAGCTTTAACTATAAAATGGAAACCCTCTCAAAAGGGAAGATACTTCTTTCATCGTTAATAAGACTTTCTCTCTCTCTCTAAGAGAACTATCATCTCTTGGAAGTGTAAGTCTTTCAAGATATTTCATTTTTGGGTTATTGGGTTAATAACTTGCTGATTACATTAGCTTTTTTCTTCTTTATTGTCTTGTATGATTATTGGGAATAGTAATTTCAGAAAAAAAATGTTAATACTTCATGATCATTGCATTTTAATAGAATTAGAACGAATCATTGACTATTTGATCAATTATTTCATGGTAAGTTTGCGGGTAAATTAAGTGAACTCACAAGTGAACCTAGAACCTTTGTTCATTCCATAATCAAACTCTTAACTTTGCATGATTTTTTTTTTCTTTTACTTTTGATGTTTCATTGATCTTTTTCCTTTCTTCCTTCCATTTTTTGTTAATTTTAATTTTAATTAAACACCCTTAAAACTTATTTTTATTAGTTTCAATAATTAAAAATTAATTAATATGATGTTAATAGTGGAAATGATATCGAAAGTCTAAGGTATCCCTTTTTACTAATGTTGATAAATGCATTTATTTGTAAGTACAATTCAAACCAGTAATATCTCAATACTTTAACACTTTTGGAATCACAATTCATTGTAGATGAGTTCTCTCATACTATGCCAAGTTGACAAAATATGTGAACTTAAGTAATGCATCAATGATTTATGGATTTTGATTATCATACATTTTAAGAATGTTTATATCTCAATATCTTTATTTTCCCATCACATATCATATCATATCTTTTCCTTTTATTTTCCTTCTTTTTATCCATCTCTTTTTTTTCTTTCCATTTCATTTATTTTCAAAAAATAATAAATATTTTTCATGATTTATCATTTTTGCAATCAGAGTCTAATGCTGACTAATGTCACATATATTCATCATGCCAAGTTAACGGGAAGCTAAATTTATGCATAATGCATCAAGAATTTGGTGGGTCGTGTTTTAATGTGACATTGTTTAAGGTTACATGTCTTAACTTTGAAAATAAAAAACTTTTGTTACACTAATGTTCCTAAGTTATATCATGTTAATTATTAGCATTTGATTAAAGGTAATGGTTTCAATCATTTTAATATTGGTAGGACTCTCCCTGCAGTTGTTTATATAATTGGAATTTCCTATTCGATTAATGGTGGTGTTTTCTTTAGTAGAGGCAAGTAAGCAAAATCAAATGCAATAAATTAGTATCTTTTTTACCCTAAACTTGTTATTAACAAGGTTTTTAACCTTTATATGAAGATTATTTTGATTATACAATTAAAAAATAAAATGTAAACATTATAAATAATAAATAAATTTAAAAGGTTTAAATATGTTGATCAATGACTAGGAAGTGAGAATTCTTGCTGTTTAAAGTCTAGTTACCACTTTACATTATTATATGATTATTAGCTATAATTTTAAATTGGGTATTATTTTCTATATGTTATGTCATTATTATTTGACTGTTAGATGATTAATATTTAGTTGATGTGTAATCGTTGGTCATTATGTAATTATTTATAGTTGTTGCATCATTATGACTTGGATTTAGTCGATGTGTAACATTGGTCATCATGTAATTATTTTTGGCTACTGTGTATTGAAGTTCTGAATGTTGTATTTCTTTTAGGTCGGATCCAACTTTTTCTTACTTTTATATATACCACATACCTCTAAGCATTTGATACTATAATCTCTCAACTCTTCTACTCACTTTTTGCTTTTCTCATAATTTTGAGCAATCTTGTGTGAGACTCCACTTAAGCTTGCGTAGATTCTGAGTGGATAGTCATTTATATGTTGTTATGTTAATCTTAGAGAGTAAAATTAAAATCAAGTTACACTAAAGGTTTGTTGGATTTTTGCTTTTAAGGCAACAATTTTTTTCATGACACAACGTCTTTATCTCTTTTCAACAGTTTGAAGTAAAAAAAAAAGGTACACCTTTCTTCACAAATTTTTCCTTCTACATTTTCAACAATTTAAAAGAGATTTTTTTAAAACTAGGCATCTTGTCATTGTAAAAGAAAATATGGTGAGTAATTTAATGCATTATACTTCAATAGATTTTATGAACGATTCAATAAAAAATCCTTTTAATTAATGATTAAATATTTATGAAAGAAAAATAATTTTTATAAATATTGTTATATTTTTATAATTAAATCAAATAATTAAATAATAATTTAAATGATTAAAGATTGAAATTTAAAGAACTTAAATAAAAAAGAAAAGTTATGATTTATGACTAAATTTATATAAGATCGTTGATGAAGTAACTTTTGTATTATGTTTAAATTACTTTTTTTTTAAAAAAAAACTATCATAAATTTGAATTAGAAACTATGATAGTGAAAATAAAACAAAAATAATGATAATCTTTTTTTAAGGAATAAATAGAAAAATTAAATTTAGTTACATATAATTCAATTGGTATAAAAAAAATTGATGTTTATGATATAGATATAACTTCTTTCATAATAAATTTAAATTAATTTTTTACCTTTTCTGTTTATCATAATTGTTTCTAAATAAATTATAATAAATTGATAAGGCATCAATAGTTAGTATTCTCAAAATTATGAGAAAAATAAATGATATTTTATAGTGAAAATATTTATGATTTATTTAATAGTAATTGTTAAAAAAATAGAAAATTGAAATTATGAATATAAGTATAGGAGAATAGAAATTTTATTATCTTATCCTATATATTTTTTTTAATACCAACATAGATTCATTCTATAGAAGAAAATTACATCAAAATATGGTTAGGAAGATATCTCTACCATGAGTTATTTTTGAATATGTGAGCACTAGAAGCTAGTTTATGACTAGATACATTTAGTTCTTTAGTTATATGAATAAAAGAGATGGATTGGAAGGTAGCAACCAACTGTTTGAAAGCTTCGATAAAGGGAAGAAAACTTGATTAAGGATAATATCCCATCACATCTTGGAAAATATGCACAACATCAGTGCAAATTCTACAGTTTGAGAAGCCCTATATTTTTTTCTAACCAAATACCTTAACGTAAAGCAAGATATTTTGCACTAGCAGCATCCAACCTGCAATTCTTGTTGAAGCTAGTAACTACTAGTATCTCCTTATCTTTTTTGCTAATGATAACACCAAAACCTATACATTGTTTCCCAGTCCATCCAGCATCTATGTATAATGAAATTCCATCACCTTGGATAAGAGACTAGGAAGGTTAAGTCGCAACATTGTAGCTAGAAGGATTATCTTGCAACAATTGCTAGTCATTTCATAAGTTCAATGTCAGAGAGTCGCTTGGGCTTGTAGTTGAATTTGATCTCATTTTAGTCCTGCCAAATGGCCCCAAGCTCCATCATGGTTTCCTCCATATTATAATCTCCTGGATTATTAGTGATCTTAAATAGTCAACGATGTGAATGTGAGCACTACGTTAAGCGAAATAGATCATCTAAAATATTCTCTACAAGGAATAGGAGGTCATATGACGAGAAATAAGACTTAATGTATAGAACAAGTATTTCAAAATCTCATTAAGGAAGTTCAAGAAAAGGACTACGTGGATCCAAACTCAATTCCAACATGGGTTAATTTATGTAGTAATATTATCGAAAATCTCAGGTAATAAGGTTTATGATTTGCTATAGATTGCATTATGATTTGATGTTTATTTACAAGTTATTTTATTTTAAATTAGTTGCAAGTCAAATTATGATCTAATTAGGATTTCTTATTTGTTAACTTTTTACTAGATTGTAAATCAAATTGCAATCCGATTAAGATTTCACATTTGTTATCTTTTTACTAGATTGCAATTGTAATGTAATTAGGATTTCTTATTTGTTATCGTTTTACTAGATTAGGTTATTTATATAGTACAAGTTAGGGATTCAACGTAAGGGCAAATTTTGATGAATAATAGTATTTTCTCTTTGAGTGTTTTCATCTCTGTGTGAGTTGATTCCCTTGGTTCTTGGGAAAAGAACTACATTTGATAACGTTGGTTTTTTCGGTAGGTTACGATAAGGGTCACGTTCCTCTTGATAACTTCGGTCATGCTCCTGCAACATTGTTTTGCTAGAAATTCTTTATTAAACAACTAAATATCCTTGAAACTCATACCCTTTTCATTTTTAGGAAGACAGAGTTTACTCCAAGCCAACCAATGAATTTTTCTTTCCTTTTTAGCTTGCCCTCACTAGAAGTTTATAGCCAAAGAATGAATTTGAGAATAATGCTCATGAGAAATTTGAGACAACATATCACATAAGTAGGGATGACCTGAACAATAGACTTTAGCAAGATTTCCTTACCAACCTTACAAAGAAACTTTTCAAAAACCTTTTAGTTTCTTCTATACTCTTTCAACTAAACAAAAAAAAAAATAACTCTCTTAGATTTACCAACAAGCATAAAGATATCCAAGTGTTTGTTATAAGAATCCACATCTTTAAAATCCAACCATTCTTGGATCTTATTTCTATAAGGGACACACATTTTGGTTGAAAGAAATCTTTGATTTATCAACATTAAAACCATACATCTTCTCATAGGATTCAAGGATAGTCTTCAAAACTTTTGCTTTATCTAAGGATGCTTAAGAGAAAAATGGACTGTCATCCATAAAGAATAAATAAGAAATGAGGGGAGTAGATTTAACAAACTTAATTCCGTGAAGGTTACCGATATCATGTTGAGATTGAATAACCTTAACCAATACTTCTGCACAAAGGATAACAAGATAAGAAGAAATGAGATCCTTTTGCCTAAGTCCTCTCTAGGAAATGAATGCAGCACTTGGCTCACCATTGATAGGATGGAATATGATATAGAAGATACTTGTCTCATTATAAGGGACACTATATTGGGTGGAAAGTTTGTGGAGGTTAAGACTGATGTAAGAAAGCTTACTCCATTCTATCATAAGTCTTAGATATGTTTATTTTTAAAGTCATAATTCCTTTCCTTAAAAGCTTCATGTGATTGAAGATATCAAATTTAATCAATGCATTATCAGTAATCAATCTGCTAGGAACAAAAATACTTGGGTTAGTTCTCATGACATCATTAAGCACAAGCTTCAACTTGTTAGCAATACATTTAGTTATTAGTTTCATAATAGCATTACATAAATTAATAAGTTTAAACTTCTGAAATTTAGAAAAATGTTTAATTTTAGACACTAGAAAAATGTACGCAGAATCAATGAGAGAAGGATCTAAAGAATTGTTCAAAACATTCATTACTAAGTTAATGACATCATCTTATCAAAATGTTTTTATTATTAGTATATTAAATATCATACGATGCATCATAAGATTGAAATTCTCAATATATTATGATAATATTATTATGATATTTTTTAAATTAATTATTACATATAAAATTTTATTTGTTGTTAACTTAAAATCAATATATGGTAACAAATTATTAGAAAATATAATGAGATTATTTTATATTATAATTTATGCTAATTTATTAGATAATAAAAAATGGGAGTATTATATATTTGATTAAGAGAATCATGTGCATCATATTTAATAATAAAAATATTTGATGCATGTTATTGTTTTAAATTTTTGTCTACAAAAAATTGTGTGTTTGAGATTTAAATTCTTGTTTTACTCATATTATCCAATAAATGTTGTAGTTGTATAAATGTATTATTAATGATATATGATTTTAATGTTTTAATTGAGAATATAACCATATGAATGATCATTAGGGAATATTTGAAATCTATAATTTTCATATTGCATGTTAATTGTGATGGATAAATAACTTATATAACTTAATCATTAACTCAAATATGATTAAAGAAATTAATTAATTAATTAATAATTAAAAAAATTATGTGATAGAGCATGAGTTTGTTGTGAACATATCTGACACATGTATGCATACAACTATTTGAAAATAGTTGTATTATAGTATGTTTATATGAAAATGATATGCTGATATTTGGAAATAGTTTAAAACTAAGGATTTAGGGGAAGTTGATATGATTTTGAGAATAAAATAAGGAAAACAAAATAACTTCTCTTTAAATCTATTGCATTATGTTGAGAAATTATTAAAGAAACTCAATAGTTGTAATGCATGCTACAACTCTATATGATATCAATATGCATTAAAAAAAATATTAATAATATGAGTGTATCTCAATTTGAGTATGAAAAAATGACAAATAGTGTTATACTTTGAATGAACTATAATAAACTTGATATTACATTTGATGTGAACAAATTGTATTGTTATACTTATAATCTTAAAGGTGAGCATTGAAATGATTTACATTTATTTTTAATTTTCTGCTATATTAGAAGAAATTTGGGATGATAATTGAGTTTGAATAGTAATGAGATAAATTTCATTAATGAATATAATTTTACTTTAGGTGAAGGTCCTATTTTTTTGAAAGATGCAAAATTGACTTGTATGACATATTTCAACTATGAAATATGAATTTATTACTAAGAAAATAAGTCAAGAAGAAGAATGATTAAGAAGTCTATAAGTAGACATACCATTATGGAAAATACATACACCATCACTTCACTATGATTCACAAAAAACAATTGGAGTTGTTAATAATTGTGCTTACAACGGAAAAAACATGCACATATGTGTTAGATATAATGTTGTTAAGTGATTGGTTAAAAATTGTATAATTTTTCTTTAATATATAAAAAGTGAAGAAAAAAAACTTACTGATCCTTTTATCAAAGGATTAAATAAAAAAATGTATCTTAGATTCGTTGAGGGGTGGTCCTTAGGCCTTAAACATGAGAAAAATATGGTGAATATCCTATTATTGATTAAACTAATCTATTTCATTTTTATGATGTGAAATAATGCTTATCAAAGAGACATATAACCCTTAGTGATGGTACTTTTAAGATGCACTTGATGTATCTACAAGATGACTTTGAGACACATTGGATGCACCTATGAGATAGTGATTTTGAAAAGTACTTGATATATCTACGGTATAGTGCTTTTGTGAAACACTTGTTGTACTTTTAAATAAATGAAGTAAATTTATTTATAATTCTAAAACATGTTTTTGAGATGCGTTCAATACTTGTAAGATGACTTAAATTATGTGAATAAATATGAAAATGTGATAGTAAAAGCCTCCTCTATGAAAGATTAGACTATCTTTCTAAAGCTCTCAAATAAATCCTAAAGTTTTTTTTATGAAGACTTTATTTTAAAGTTTATCATGAAGTCTCTACTTCAATTTTACAATGCGTATAGTGGGAGTTTTCAATCCAATTTATCTAAGTTCAAGAGTAAATCATTTCTTTGAACAAAGTTAGTGTCCCACTTCACCATGAATTAATTCAATCTTAAAAACATTAACACTTAAACATAAAAGTCACTGTCTTTGTCCAAAACTTTTCTTATCACTGGCAAATCCATTTGTGGGGATTGTAGGTAAAGGGCTACCAAGTGACCATTCTTACTGTTTAAAATCATATTTATTAATCTACATTATTATATAATTGTTAGTCATAATTTTATGTACTAAGTATTATTTTTTAATTATTATTTAACCACTGGATACTTAATATTTGACTATTATGTAATTATTGATCGTCATGTAATTATTTCTAGTTATTGTATTATTATGATTTAACTGTTAGATAATTAATATTTAATTATTATATAATTATTGACTATCGTGTAATTATTTTTTTATTATTATATATTAAATTTATGAATGTGGTATTTCTTTTAAACTAGATCCAACTTTCCTTTAATACTATATATATCATATATTTCTAAATATTTGATATAATAATATATCAACTTCGACACACGTAAATTTTAATTGCATGTGTCACTGTGTTAATTTTAAAAATTAAAATTAAATTCAAATTATAAATAAAATTTACAAAATTTTATTTTTAAAGCAGTAATTCTTCTACAACGAAACTAGTATCTTTCTTTGTATAATAGTTTTACTAAATCAATATCTATACAAAATAATATTAACTAGAAAAATATTTATAAATTTTATTTTCATAGTAAGTCAATCGTTATTACGATTCAATCAATTTGCTTAAATAGCTATATATATCCCCAATTGAACCAATAATTCAATAGCGTTATATATCTTCACTCAGTGAATGATAAGTTAAAATTTTATAAGATTGTTTACATCTTTGACCAGTATCTCCGCAAACATAATTATTAGATATAAAATAAGCCATGTAATAAATGAAATAAATTAAACAAAATTTATATCACAAAAAATGTTCACGTCAAAAATATTTATAAATTATATACATAGTAAACACTAATAATAATTTTTTTTAAAGATTATGACTATTACAAATTTACAATATAGAATTTCTATGCTGATTTAATCATTTGTAAATTGTAGAAGGATTTAGTTTTCTGTTGAAAATCAGTAGTTCATTAATGAAGTATGTGGAAAAGTTGATTACTGTGATGTAGGTTTAAGTTACAAGATTAGCCAACATAAATTAACTCAAGGGTTTTCATTTCTCTTTCTACACTAATAAGCATTAATGTAGATGTTCAAAAGTTATGTAGTAAACATATGGATCGTCTATATATATATATATATATATATATATATATATATATATATATATATATATATATATATATATATATATATAAAATTGGTGGAATCATATACGTACATCTTTAAATGACAAAAGCTAAACAACGATTCACTGTAAACCTGCAAACCAAAGATTCTTTGAAATGGAAAATAAATTATGAAAATATTATGGTAAATTTATTATGTTACAAAATTTTATTGATGTAGACCTGTATAGTAACAATGTGATATCTGAACAGACAAATAATTTATTTCGAAAAATATTATAATAAAATTATAATTATAATTATAGAGTTGTATATTTGGATTGGTGCATTATAATTATGATGTGTATTGAATTTAATGTATACTCATAAAAATTAATTATATTGAATAAAAATTTTAACCTATTCGATGAATATGTGTACGTACGGGTAGGTGTGCATATAGACATCAAATAAAAAATATTTTTATATTAGATTAAGAGAAAAACATTAATGAATAAAATTTATTACAAATAATTAATTAAATTAAAAGGAAAAAATTATTTAAATCCATTATATTTTCTTTATCTAGAATAGATATTTTAAACTTTAATTTTATTTAAATGAATTCTCAAATTTTATTATTTTTATGATATTACACTCTAACTTTAATTTTGTTTTAATTGATTTTTAAAATTTAATAAGTTTATAAATATGCATCCTAAATTTTAATTTATTCAAAACTTTAATTTAATTCCAAACAATCCTTTATATTTATCTATTTATAGCTAACTTCTTCTATAAATTAAGCTGAAATTAAATTATTAGAAAACACAAACTATATATTTATCTTTAATCATAGTCGTTCAATAATTTTTGAATATATGAAAAAACACATAAAATGGAAAATAATAAAAATAAATAAATAACTACAATAATAATTTATATTATTATTATCATTATTATATTTTAAAAATAAGAAAATAAATGAATATAAAACCCTCAATTATCATTTTTTTTATTTTCTATAATTTTTCTTATTAAAAGTTAAGATAAATAAATTTTAAATTTTTTCTCTATTATTAATTTAATTCCAGTCTTATTTACAAAAGGAGATATTTATTAAAAACTGAAATTTAAGGATCAATTAAAATAAAATAAAATTTTAAGGTATTTATTTAAAAATTAATAAAATGTAAAGATCATTGACATGAAAGTAAAATTTAGGAGTTCAATTGCAAAAGAAATAAAATTGACGAATGAATTAGAATAAAGCTACAATTTATGATTTCTATTTATATAAAACGTAAAATTTAGAAAGCCTAAATAGTCTTAAATCTCTAAATTAAAACACTAAAATCTATGAAACTATTTTAAGAAGTCATATAATTTTTAATGTTTTAAATTTTAATTATTTATGTGTAATTATATGATTAAAATTTACTCTTTTACTTTTACTACATTGGTGTAAATCTAAAACTCTTAGACTTATATGTTATTGGGCCCATCAACTTATAGTAAATCACATTATCTCTTTTAATTACTTTTCCCTTCTATCTCCTTATGATTTTCGTCCCCCTTGCCTCACATTGCATTTGAATCCATACAAAAAGATGAAAATTGAATCCCTATTTCAGCACCTTGACACCTTTGAGGTAGGGTTGTTGATTTTTCTTCCCTATCACTCTATTAGGGATCCATAAAAATATAAGAGTTGCTAATGAGTAGTGGTAATATTTCTTCAACTTTACCGGTTCCTTATGCCTTCAAAGGTGATCCGCAGGGTAAGAAAAGGAGACTGATCATTAGTTGCTAGGTATAGGCCAAACTCTTTAAAGATGATCTTATTTTGGTAATAACAAATCCTTTATAAATAATAAAATTATTCATATTTTTTTATTTTATTATGAAATTAATAAAAAAATTAAGAAAAAATAATGATAAAAAGTAAAAAAGATAAAAAAAAAATCTTATACAAATTTAAAGCAAGATTAAAAATAAAAAAAGTTAAAAAAATTTTAAATTAAATAATCATAATTATGTTTAAAATAATTCAAAATATAAAAGAAGAGATACAATGTTAGTCTATTATATTCAAAATAAAATTTAAAAAAAAGGATTAAATTTAACTTATTTTAATCTCATTTTTCTTTTATTTATATTTTAGATTAAAATTTTATGTTTAGTTTATTATATTAATAAATTTTACCATAATAATTATTAAAATTTTTAGAATTTATTTATTTTTATTTATTATATTAGTAAACCGGATCTAAGTGAATACTAAATATTTAAAATTTTGATTTTATTATAAATGTTTGTCTAAGTTTTGTTAAGGAAATATTTTTTATAATAATAAAAATTAAATTTTTTTTTCTTACACTAGTTTGTATATATTTTAAAATTTTTGAAAAAAAAATCATTATTTAGATTTTATCAAGATTTCTTACATTTTTGTAACGATTTTATACCAAAATTATGATTCTATTTTTTTTTTTATAGAATTGAAAGTGTGATATTTTTTTATTATTTTTTTTATCTTTTATTTTTTTTAATTATTAAAATTATAAATTTAATTTATTTTTGTTATAATCCTAATTTTTTATCTAATTAAATTAACTTAAAAAATCTATTTAATTCAGATTAGAACTAATAAATTTTGTTTAAGCGATGAGAAAATAGATAAATTTAGTAATTTGCTTTTAAAGTATAAACTTAGATGATCACTATCGAAGGAAGTTGATCAAGCAAAATTTTCTATAACGCAATATCAAGTTACATCAAGAGCTTTTGAATGCTTCAAGGGGATTCATACAATTCCCTGAGATTACATATCATTCGGATCCTCTCGAATTCATTTTCTTATAAATTGTATAGTTGCATTTATAAAACCGCTTCTGATTTTCCTACAAGTTAACTCGATGTTTTAGTAGTGTGTTTTCTGATCGTTTCCTAAACCAATTAATTTCTATGAGCATTAGCATTTGCGTTATCACTTTGAAATTGATTTGAGTGAAACATTTTCTCTAGTTTTGATTACGTCAAAAGAAGACTGAAAAAGAAGCCAAAAGAAGTTTTCAAATGTAATTATATGAGTTATTATTGAATTCACGCAATGATACCAATTCTTGTTTATGAGTGTTGTAGAAGCTTTGTATTCTAAGAGAAGAGGATGGTAGTAGGAGATTGGCAAATTATTAAACATCAGAAGCATCTATAACTATCCATTTGGTAATTTTCTCTTTTAATAATCTTTTTCTTGCCATTATTGTTGTAGAATTTGATCATCAATGTTTTCTCAACATCTTGGATGTTGCTTGAATACTCTGTGGTGTTAAATATAATTAAGTTTGTCCCTTAAAAAATACAAATAGTTAGTTAAATCATATTACAATACAGATTTAGTAAACATTATTGTTAAACATATTACAATACAGATTTTTAAACAAACCTACTTTCAAAAAAATTAAACCAAACTTTGTAAAATAACTTATATCAAGTAAACATATCAAATTAAAATTTTTAATTTAAAAATTAAATCAGACTCCAATTATATAAAATCTAATTCAACCTATCCTATTTTCACTACAATTGCTTAAATGAATTCGGAAAGATATTATCTTAGTTGTGGAATTTCATGATTTTGTATTCATGGAACAACTTTGTGCTTTTGCCTTCCATGTAGGAAAGAGAATGAAAATTGTACATTGAAAATTGTATGGTATTTTGCCCATGACGTGAAAATGACAAGTAAATTAATTACTAGCATATTTGGGTGGATGCTGAAATTTTTTAAAAATATGTTTAAAGATATAAATATAATTTAGAATTTGTGTTAACATGATTGACAATTTTATAACAAAATTAATTTTATTTTTAAATATGTTGAGTTAACGTGATAAATTATAATTTTTATGTTTATGCTGAATTACAAATTTTATTCTAAAATTTACTCCTAACATATACTTGAAAAAAATTCCAAACACATTATTTCACTCCAAATATAAATTTAATTAAAATCAATTATTTATAAAATTAAATTAATCTTAGAAACACTCAACTAAACACACATTTGACACTACTAAGTACTTTCACTGGCATTAAATCTAATGTTTCTTTCTTATAAAATGAAAAATATTTTAGTTATTCTATTTTGCTGATGACATGCATGTTTCATGGAGTGGTGATATATCGAGGAGGAAAGACAAGTGGTATGGGATAATTTTGATATATGCTTTCAGAACAAGGTTTCTTTTGTCCATCAGTACCATCAAATTAATTATTTATGTTACCTTTGTTATAGTATTTAAAATATGAGATATAATGATGACGTATATATATATATATATAAGATCATAAATGAATCCATATCGAGCAAGGAGAAATGTCATATCATATATGTAGAAGTTAATGCATGCCGTCAACGTTATGAGCCACACATTATGTTGAAAGTTGAATCTTCTCTTTTGCACAAATGTTATGGTATGAAATGACTATTGTAGACGAATTTGTGAGGGAAAAAGTTGGAGCAAAAGATATGAAAATCCCTATTATTACATGGATGTGTTCTACTTCTTCTACTTCCCCATGTGCTTTTGTGCTACCATTTTTGTCAATATCGTTCCACCATAGTGGTTGAGGATTCTTTTTCACTAAATTACCAAAGTGAAATTCCGGAACTTAATTCTTTCTAGGAATTCCGGGTCTGTTTTTTTTTGAATTTTTTTACTTTTAATTATAAAAATATCATCTTAATTTATTTATTTTCTGTTTTTAGTGTTTGTATAAAAAATAAAAAAATATATTTTATAGAAATTTTTAAACACAAAAAATAAGATTGATGATATTTATATAATTAAAAATTGAAATTAAAATTAAAACAATTGTTTTCTTAAATTAAATAGACTTTATATTTTTTTCTAAGCAAGACAAAAATTTGTCTGCCTTAGCAAATTAGTGAACATCATTCCTCATATCGATTTGTCTAACTCCCAAAAGGGAGAGAAAATTCTTTTGCATGTTTTAAACAGTGGTTCAGAGTTCTTCTTTAGTAAACATTGGGGAAGTCATATTGGTTTTTTTTTTTTTTTTGGGAGTTTTGAGTCTTTAGTTTGAGAAAAAAAGTTGAGTCTTGGAGGTTAGAATTATGTCTTCACCGACCGTTTGGGAAAATAATCTATTTGATTTTCATTTGAACTTTGTTTGATTTTGTATGAAACCAAAGCATGCGCACCTCTAGCACATTACGTACCTCTAATTATATAACCCAAGAATCCATAACTTTGATATTTGGCTTATTTAACATTTTTCTTTCCTAATTTCATTTAAAAAACTGACAATTTTACATATACAAAGTAATTATATTTATCTTTATTTTAAAATTTATCTTTAATAATTGATTATAATAAAAAACATACTTAATAGTATAAAACAATGGTTCATTTTATTAGATATATAGATATCTAAAATAAATTTATAATTGATTAATAAAATGTGTAATTATGTATTATATATAGAAGTTATTTATTATTATTTTTATATAATTTAAAATAATTTTTATTAAAAATTAATTATAAAAAATTTATACTTCATCACTAAATAAAAATTTTGCCTCTATATATGGTTAAGTATCAAATACTTTCACTTGTAATTATATTTTATTTTTAGGAAGTTTATAACATGTTGAAACATTGAAAATGTGAATAACTTTTTCTTATTAAAATACTTTTTTTTTATAATGTAAAAAATAATGAAAATCAAACTTTAAATCTTTATATTAAATTATTATAATTCTTAACCTTTAACCTTTCATCATTAGATTAATTTTTCATACTTGATATATGATATTTCATAACGTTTGATATATTTTTATTGTGAAAAATTAATAATACTTAATATTTTAGATTCATCCTTTAAAAATTCATGTTAAATTTTTAAAATTTATTTTTTATTAAACTATGTGACTTTTTATATAAAAATATTTTAATTTTTCTCTTTCAAATGAAAATTTAATTTAAATGTCAAATATTAACACACTATAATAAATTTAAAGATGTTTATTTTTCAGATAAATTAAATTTAAAATTTTAATTTTAATTTTTCTAATATAAAATTATATATAATTAATAAAAAACTTATGCTATAATTTTAATAATTATTTTTCTAATTTTTAAATTTTATAGAATTTTAAGAATTTATAAAGAAAAATAAATTTTTAAAAATATAAATATTTTATTAATGATAAATATATTTATTGGTAATTAATAATAATAATAAATATTATTGTATTGATAAAAATTAAATGAATAAATTTTTAAATTAAATTTTATATATTAAAATTTTAATTAATTTATATATTAAAATTTTAAATTTAAAAATAAACTTAAATTAAAATTAATATTATAATAATTTTAAATTTAGTTCATCGAACAAGTTATTTTTAATTATAAATTTAAAAATAAACTTAAATTAAAATTAATATTATAATAATTTTAAATTTAATTCATCGAACAAGATATTTTTAAATTTATTATAATGTAGTAATATTTAAAATTTAAATTAAATTAATATTTAAAAAATTTATTAAGATAATTTTATATAAAAACTTATATGATTTAATAAAAATTAAATTTTAAAAATACATTCATTCGATAATTAAAAAGTTAACATAAAATTTTAAGGGATCAATTTAAAAATATTAAATATTAAAAAAATTTAAAAATAAAAATTTATTAAATATTATGACATATGAGATTAACACAAGCATCAATAATCCCTTAACCATAAGAATACCAAAAAAAAATTATTAAAACTGTTTTTAATTAAAAAAAAAAAAAAGGAGTAAGGTTAGTTTGAAACATATACACACATACTGATCATTGCTCATTCTTTAGCAGGGTTTTGGGCTCCGCATTATCCATCAACCAATACTACTCACTTTAACATTTGGGTCAGGTCTGATTTTATTCGTCAAATATGTTATAAGTTTATAATTAGTGTAAAAAAACTTAGCTTGATGTCAAATAAGAATAGCTTGGCCAACTAGTAATTGGTTTAAATAATATATATTTAATTTTTAAAATAAAATTTTAAGTTATATATATGAAAAAAAATTATTAAAAATTTAATTTTATTATAATTTAAATATTTTTTCAAGAAAACAAGGATAAGTTGAAAGTCAATACTTGGATCATTTAACTCATCTTACACTTAATATATATTTTAAAATTACAAATATAATCAATTATTTGTACTCTATTTTTAGGTTGAGGATAACAAACATAACTTAGGATTTTTCATTAATTTTTTTCTATCATTCCTTCTTTATTAGCATTGTTAGACTTAAATGCCAAATTGTCTTTACAGATATGTATCACTGTTTCTTAACCTAAATTCTAATCTTATCATTCTTATCAACCTAAAGAAAGATCCAATATACTAATAGTTCAAAAAAATTCAACTAAAACAATTTTCTTGTTAAAAATAAGCTAATTATTCACATGTATATATTTCAAAATCTAAGAGAAACAATTAATAATATTTATTCATATACCAATTCAATATATTAATAGTTCTTAAAATTTTAGCTAGATCAATTCTCAATAAAATTAAGTTAATAATTCACCAATTATAAAAAATTTAAGAGAAACAATTAATGGTATCTATCTATATCATATCTTATTTATAGAAATATCTTTATTCGGATCAATTCAGTTCCATTTTACTTTAAATATCTATAGAAATAATTCAACTTGATGAATGGATTCAGCTCTTAAAAAATATAGTCGTGATTTTTTTAAATACACACTGGGTGACTCCATCGGATTACATATATTTTTTAACAAATAAATTTTCTTCATAATTGATTAATTATATCTATTAAATATAATTATTAATTAATTAATTATCTTTTCTACATTACTAATTATATAGGTATTTGATTAATCAATTATCTTACCTAATTAATCATATAAATAATTGATTACCATAAATTATTACTTGATTAATAATTATATCTTTATTTATCATTTATATTAAAGATTTAATTATAATTTTTTATAATCATTAATTATGTAATCGATTAAAAAATGTTAATCTATTATCAAATAATATTTTACCTAGAATATAGATTTAGGATGGATATATAGAAAATATTTTTCGTAAAAAATAACTTGATTAAACCTTAAGGCCAGGGTAAAGAAGAAGAAAAAAAAAGCATGTCCTAACTTGTGCTACAAACACCCCAATTCCATAGAAATTGTTTATATGAAAGTCAAGACTTCAGACATTAGTTCGGATTGAAGAAAAGGAAAGGAAAAATAATTTATTTTATTTTTTTATTGTTTATTTGTATTTATCTTATATAAAAAAAACTAATTTTCATAAAATCTACAAAAATATGTTTTTTGAAAAAAACTAAAAAGGGTCAATTTTTTATTTATTTTAAATTATTCAATAATTTTAAAAAAATTAAAAATTATATTAATAAAATTAAATTTTTTAAGTTAAAAATTTTATATTTTTAAAATATATATAAATTAAAATTTATATTATTAATGCTTTTTTATATTTTTTATTTTATCTAAATAATTTAGTTTTTATTCTATTTTTATTTTTTTCTTATTTTTTTTTCTATTTTTCAAAATTATCCAAACAAATCATAAAGGAAAAACTTCAACCGACAGTACAATGCTAAAGAATTGAAGAAATAACCCGTGACAATCATTATTGTGAAATGCTACTTTATGAAAAGTGAGCAATGTTGGTGCAATTTTGTATATATTATGAGACATCAATTCTTTATTCCCTCATGCATGTATCATAGTCTTGCGGTCTTTGAACAGTACTATTGTGACCACAATTCAAATAGAAACCTTGCCATTAAGTAAAAACAAACAAGCACCAAATAGTTTAAGAAGATATCCCTTTCTTTAGTGATCTGAACATTCCTCAGTTTCAAGCAACCTTACCTAAACTACCTTTAGTACTGTGTCAGTCACTATCACCATTTCCCAACCCTAAGTACCAATATTTTCTTTACTCATATGCTACTGGACCACCATTTTATTTTTTTCCTATGGTAATAAAATAAATTTTTTTCAAATATGCAATATAAATATTTTTATCCTGTTATTCAAAGTTATCATAAAATTTAAAATTCTGAATTTTTATAATAATTAATTTAAAAGTTAAGGTAATTTTTACTTAATTGAAAATATAAATTTTTTTATATTGAACGTGTATTAAAATTAAATTTATAAATTGAAATAAATTTGTTTAGTTTCTTTAAAAAATAATATAATCCTCCATGTTGCCTAATATTTATGCGTGATTCTCTCAATTCTTTAAGTATCAAATTAGCAAGAATACGAAAGTGAAAAGTCTTTCTCATTTCTACTTGTCCTTCACAATACCAGCCATTGTTTTATCCTTAATTAACTACAAGTATTTATTAATTTTAAAATAAAATTAATTCTTAAAATGTTCTTAAAAAATTTATTTGGGACATATTATATATCCTGATTTTGAAGGTAAAATAGATATATTATAAAAATTCATTATTAATGTTGAAAGTAAATTTTTTTTTCTCAATTTATCGACAATTTTTATAAAAATCGGTGTCAAGATTGAATTTTAGGATACTTATTTATTTCTCGAACATGAACAAGTAAAGATGGAGTAGTCTAAAGAAAAACTTAAAATTATTATTCAACCTGATGAGAACAATATTGAAGAACAAAAGCAAATAGAGGGAAAACATTATAAAAAAAATATCGTTTACCGATATTGTAATGTTAAATTATCCTTTGTTAGTATAATTTTTTTCTAACAAAAATTAAAATTTTTTATAAACATCATGAACTTATATTAAAAGTAAGATATAGTATACAAATAAATAATTTTGCTATTAATATAATCTATCAATATATTATTTATTAATATAAATCTTCAATATCTATATTAAAATTTTAAATAAAAATCTATACTAATAATAATTATCTTAATACTTGATAAAATTTTATTTATAAGTAAATGAATTGTCTTTTTTAGTAGAAGTATGTTCCTTTTGTCTTGAAAAAATTAATCCTCCCCCTCAATTATGGGTCTGGCCCATAACTCGTCTTCAGCCACATTCGAACAGTCAAGCCTATTCCCAACAAGGTCCAATGGGCTAATAGGCTATTTAGGTTTTACTTCAAAAGTTGGATCTAATATTTGCATTTACACTTGAACAATTACTTTCGGCTCTTACTTTTTCATCCTCTATTTTTTTTTTATATATTTTTTTAAATTTTTGTTATTTTTATTTTATTTTTTATATATATTTTTTAAATTAATTTAAAAAATATATTTTACAAAATACATTTTTATATTTCATAAACTATTTTATAAAATATAAAAATATGTATCTCTAAATTAGTTTATGAAATTAGAATTTAAAAGATATTTTAAAAAATTGTTTTAAAAATTTATTTTCAAAATATAAAAATAAAATAAAAAGAAAGTGTGAATAGAAAAAAAAATGTAAAAAGTAATACCGCTAATATTGTTACGTGAACATATCTTAAGGTCTCCCCGGAAGGGAGTATTTTGAGGTAGCATAATCTTTTTGGTACCATAATATAATATGAAAAATAATTTTATTTAATTCGGATGGAATTAGTATAAATAGTAAAAAAATTTCTTCAAATATTTAATGTAATTATATATTTAAAATAATTGATTAAGTTGCATCGATTATGTTCAATGATTTAAATTTAATAATTAATTAATTTTATTTAATAAATTTAAAATTTTTATTTTTTTATCTAAACAATTTATTTTATTTTATTTTTTATGTTTATTTTTATCTTTTATATCATCCATAGAAGAAAAACAATAAAAGTAGAGAGAGGATGAGAATGTTTGAGTAGAATCATTTCTTTATGATTAAATAACTTTTAGTATTTGCAATTATTTTCTCATTTCATAAAAATAAATATTGTTTCCTTAATTTTTATCAAATTTTAAATTTTAAATTATATATATATATAAGTTTACCCAAATTACTTTATTTAATATATTTTTTAAATAAATAAATTTTATTAATCTAACTATTAAATTAATAGATATTATTATTAGATATATTTATAAAATTTTTAAAAAACAATATTTTATTATATTATTTTATTTTTAATAGATAATATTTTTAATATATATTAATTTAAATTTATTTAATGAAGTATTAAATTTTTTAAAATAAATTAACTTATATATATAAATTTAAAAAAAATTAATATTTTATCTTATTTTAATAAATAAAATATTTTTTCTAATATATATTAATTTAAATTTATTTAATAAAATATCAAATAAAAATTTATATATATAAGTCAAGAGAGACGTGACTCTTCATGAATAGAGTAGATGCAGAAAAATTAGAATGAAAAGAATGAAAAACCCCTTTTAAAGCAAAGGTGTTAGCCATTTGTGAGTAATAACCAATAACATCAATCATTATATCTAAAATCAAAGGTTGTGCGTCAAGACGCAATCAAAAAGACAAATGAAATGACTTAAAAGGTCGCACACAACATTACAAAGGGATGGATACCATTCAATCGATAGAGTAACAATGTATGCAGAAAAATGGAGTCAATGATATCATGCAACAGTCAGAAGGAAGCTTTCAAAGCAATCTATATGCCGTGTTCGAACCCAAATTTTGATGATTGGATGAGAAGTTATCAGCAAATCACAATTTAAACTTGCATTATAAGTTGTGACATAGCTCAATAACTATTATCATATCATAATACATTATAAAAAGTGTTATATACGAATGCTTTATGGATTAATCATTCTTAGTATAATTATTTTCTACACAAAAATTAAGTAGTTAATTGATATTATAAATTTATATTAATAAATAGTTTTATAATATATACAATAAACCATTTCAAATTTACACAATTTTTTCTTTTTTATAAATATTTTATACTTAAATATTAAATTCTTTTTTTTTTATCATATAAACCAAGATACTCTTATGTTGATATTTGACATATTATACAATTTTTTTTCCATATGTTAAACATTACATAAATTATCTTTAATTTTTAAAAATATTACAATTAAATTAAATTAAAATAAAATAATTAAATTCTTTAATTATAAATATAAAAATAAATTTAGAGTAAAATAAAATGTTACAAAGAATAAATTATAATTTTATTTCTACAAAATGATAAGAATTCTCTTAAATACATTATAATAAAAAATATTAAAACAAAAGTTAGTGACACGAACTGTTATTTATTATATAAAAGTGATTTTATTTTTTATTTTTTAATTATTGAAAATTTATTTGAATAAATTTATTTTATTTCATCTCTAATATTCAAGTAATTATATTTTTATTATAAATTTTTATTATTTTTAATACATGAATTATAATTTATGTTCTTATTTTTTTAATGTTATCTTAAAAATTTACCTTTTAAATAATATTTAATAATTTCAATTTTTTGATTTAAATATAGTGTATTTAAAAAATTAGGAGGTTATTATCGTATTTAATGTTAGGATCTTATCCCTCAACACACACCAAGAACCGGATGAAGGAGATGAAGAATCAAGAGAGTAAAGTTAGAGAGAGAGAGAGAAACGTGAAGAAAAAATGATTTCGTGGTAACACCCCGTGGGTAAACTTCTACGGCGGTTAGATATTTTTATTGATGATTCTAGGCATATACAGGTACAAAGAATTCCCTCTCAAAATACAACTACACGGGAGGATATATATAGGTGTCACATCACCACATTTGCTTAGCTATTAAGTTTACTTAACCATTAAGTAAATCCAATCTAAAAGGAAACTTAATCCATAGGTAAGCACATCACCACATTTGCTTAGCTATTAAGTTTACTTAACCATTAAGTAAATCCAATCTAAAAGGAAACTTAATCCATAGGTAAGCATCAGGCTCCACAACCTAACAATTCTCCCACTTGGAGACTGATCCAGTCACCAAAAAAAATTGCATTCCCACAAAATTTGTCCTTGCATCATCAATACGTCATTGCACCGCAACATCTGTAGAAACAACTACAGAAGACCAACCGAGGTTTTGCATAACCCCAGTTTCCCAACATCAACACATTTCGTCAACATGTCTGCCGGGTTCTTTGCACCTTCTATCTTCTCCAAGGACATATCACCATCCTCCACTGCCCTGCGAGTGAAATGGTACCGCCTTCTGATGTGCTTTGTCCTCGAGTGATAGACTGGATTTTTTACCAACTGTATGGCACTTTGGCTATCTGAATAAAGAATCTTCTCGCTCTGCTTCTTGCCCAATTCTTCCAGATAATCTGCCAGCCATATCATCTCTTTCCCAGCTTCAGCTATTGCCACATACTCAGCTTCAGTAGATGAAAGAGAAACACACTTCTGAAGCCTGGACATCCAACTCACTGCTGTTCCACCTATGGTGTAAATGTATCCAGATGTACTCTTGCTCGAGTCCACATCTCCACCAAGATCAGCATCCACAAAACCCTGTAGTATCACCTTGCCTTCGCCAAAACAAAGTGAAGTATTGGATGTACCTTTCAGATATCTCAGAAGCCACTTCACAGCTTCCCAATGCTCTTTCCCCGGGTTCGCCATGTACCTGCTAACAACTCCCACTGCATGTGCTATATCAGGCCTAGTGCAGACCATAGCATACATCAAACTTCCAACTGCTGAAGCATATGGAACAAGTGTCATATGCTCACGCTCCTCAGTTGTCTTGGGTGACTGCTCCTTTGACAATTTAATGTGATTTGCCAATGGAGTAGTCCTGGGTTTAGCATCATGAACCCTGAATCTGCTCAACACCTTTTTAATGTACAACTCCTGAGATAGATTTAAAGTACCAGCAGATCTATCCCGAGAAATCCTCATCCCCAGAATCTGCTTCGCTGCCCCCAAATCTTTCATCTCGAATGCAGAAGACAACTTTGTCTTCAGATTGTTAATCTCCCTCATACTAGATCCTGCAATCAACATATCATCCACATACAAGAGTAGAAAGACATAAGAATCAGTGTATTTCTTGAAGTAACAACACTGATCCTTTTCAGCCCTGCAAAAGCCGTTCTTAGTCATGAAGGAGTCAAACTTCTTGTACCACTGCCTTGGTGCTTGCTTTAGTCCATACAAGCTCCTGGTGAGCTTGCACACCGTGTGTTCCTTGCCTGGAACAACAAATCCTTCCGGTTGCTGCATATAGATCTCTTTGTCCAGATCTCCATGTAAAAATGCTGTTTTTACATCCATTTGCTCCAGATGCAAATTCTCCGATGCAACAATACTCAACAGAATTCGAATAGAGGTTAACTTCACAACAGGAGAAAATATTTCAGCATAATCAATACCTTTCCTTTGTGAATATCCTTTAACCACCAATCGAGCCTTGAACCTTCTTTTGCCATCTGGTTCAGCCTTGATTCTGAACACCCACTTGTTCAACAAGGCTCTCTTCCCAACAGGTAACTCAGTCAACACCCATGTGTTGTTTTTCTCAAGTGAACTCATCTCATCATCCATGGCTTGCTCCCACTTGATCGAATCCTCCACCTGTAGGGCCTCATCAAAAGACTCTGGTTCACCCTCATCAGTCAGCAACAGATAATGTAATGAAGGTGAATACTTATCTGGTGCCCTGATGGTCCTGGATGACCTCCTCAACACCTGCTCAGGTGTGACTTGCTCCACCTCTGGTTCTTCAGCAACAGTGTCTGGAGTTGATTGAGTATCTGCTTCAACATCTCTGGGGGTACTCTTCTCCAACTCAACCTCAACTCCCACTTGCTTTGTAGTCTCTGAAACCTTCTGCTCTCTGTCCTTGTACAGGACAGACTCATCAAACGTCACGTCACAGTGTCTCAGGATCTTTCTGTTCTTGTCATCCCAAAACCTGTAGCCAAACAAATCAGAACCATAACCTATGAAGTAACACTTTACAGCCTTAGCATCAAGCTTGTCTCTTTTCTCTGGATCAACATGAACATAAGCAGTGCAACCAAAAGTCCTCAAGTGTGAATACTTGAGTTCTTTTCCAGTCCACACTTCCTCTGGAATCTTGAACCCCAAAGGAACTGATGGTCCCCTGTTGATCAAGTACGCAGCCGTGCTCACAGCATCCGCCCAAAATGTTTTGGGCAGCCCACAGTGTATTCTCATACTCCTTGCACGCTCATTCAACGTTCTGTTCATCCTTTCAGCAACTCCATTCTGCCTTGCCTTACCGGGAACTGTTCTCATCAGTCTGATTCCCTCAGCTGCACAGAATGCCTTGAACTCTGATTTGTCATACTCTCCTCCATTATCAGACCTTAGGCATTTGATCTTCAACCCAGTCTGATTCTCAACTTCAACTTTCCAGTTCTTGAAAGTTGCAAACACATCTGACTTATGCCTCAAGAAGTAAACCCATACCTTCCTGCTGAAATCATCAATAAAGGTGACATAAAATCTGGATCCTCCAAGTGATGAAACTGGAGATGGTCCCCAAACATCTGTATGGACCATTTCTAACTGCACTTTCTTCAGCTCTCTCGGAGTCTTTGTGAAGCTAACTCTTTTCTGTTTGCCCATCACGCAGCTCTCACAAAGACCCATATCAACAGACTTCAGACCTTCTAATGCTCCTTTTGCAACCAGCATCTTCATCCCTTTAACACTCATGTGTCCAAGTCTGTCATGCCACAGACTTGAACCGGAAGCAACATTGTCAACAGCAGCCATGTTAATACACCCCGCAGTGGTGTATAAGGTTCCATATTTTGTGCCTCGTGCTACAACCATAGCACCCTTCACAATCTTCCAAGAACCTTTCCCAAACTCTGCTGCATATCCCGTGCTATCCAACTGACCAATTGAGATCAGATTCTTCTTGAGACCAGGAATATATCTGACATCCTCCAATGTCCACTGATTTCCTGCTGGTGTTTTTATGCAGACATCCCCTTTTCCTTCAATCACCAAGGCTTTGTTATCAGCAAGAAACACCTTTCCAAAATCTCCAGATTTGAAATTTCTGAATAATTCTTTGCTTGGTGAAGAATGAAAAGATGCACCAGAATCCAAAATCCAAGATTCAACTGGGCTGTCTACACTAAGTATTAGAGCATCCCCAATGTCCTCCGCTGAATTCACAGAATCATTGTCATCTCCAGATTTCTGATTCTGCTTCTTCTTTGGCTTCTTACACTCTGTCCGAAAGTGTCCTTTATCTCCACAGTTCCAACAAGTTATGTTAGATTTGTTCGGAGATTTTCCGCGATTCTTTGATTTTGATCGACCATGTTGATTTTGGCCCTTTGACTTGCTTCTCCCCCTTCGATCAACGCTGAGAGCACTACCCGATGATTCTCCCACTTCTCGTTTGCGAATACTTTCGCTGAGAACAACATCACGGATTTCATCGAACTTCAGTTTCTCAGATCCACGAGAACTGCTAATCGCAGCAACAACAGTATCCCAAGACTCGGGCAGAGATGACATCAAAATCAACGCTTTAATTTCATCTTCGAAATTGATTTCCACAGAACTCAGTTGACTCACAATCATATTGAAATCATTTATATGATCAGCAACAGATCCACTCTCAGACATCTGTAAATTGAACAATCTACGCATCAAATATACCTTGTTCATCGCCGATGGTTTTTCATACATATTTGAGAGCGCCTTCAACAGACCGGATGTAGTCTTCTCCTTCACGATGTTGAACGCCACGTTTCTTGACAAAGTCAACCGGATCAAACCCAGCGCCTGGCGATCCTTGAGCTTCCACTGCTCCTCCGTCATGGAATCCGGCTTCACCCCGGTCAAGGGTTCGTGAAGATCTTTCTGGTGCAGATAGTCTTCAATCTGCATCTTCCAGAAACCGAAATCGGATCCATCAAACTTCTCGATTCCAAGCTTCAAACTGTCCATCTTTAGTGTTCGTGTTGAATCTCCAAGCTCTGATACCAGTTGTTAGGATCTTATCCCTCAACACACACCAAGAACCGGATGAAGGAGATGAAGAATCAAGAGAGTAAAGTTAGAGAGAGAGAGAGAAACGTGAAGAAAAAATGATTTCGTGGTAACACCCCGTGGGTAAACTTCTACGGCGGTTAGATATTTTTATTGATGATTCTAGGCATATACAGGTACAAAGAATTCCCTCTCAAAATACAACTACACGGGAGGATATATATAGGTGTCACATCACCACATTTGCTTAGCTATTAAGTTTACTTAACCATTAAGTAAATCCAATCTAAAAGGAAACTTAATCCATAGGTAAGCACATCACCACATTTGCTTAGCTATTAAGTTTACTTAACCATTAAGTAAATCCAATCTAAAAGGAAACTTAATCCATAGGTAAGCATCAGGCTCCACAACCTAACATTTAACACATAAAAAAGTTCAGAATAATATGTCAAAATTTGTCATAAGATTATTTTTGTTAATATAATAAAAAATAAATATTGATAATTAAGTATAATATATTTATAAAATAAAAATATTTTACGTAACAACTGTAAAATAAAAATATTAAAATAATATATTTTGATATATATATATATATTATTAATGCATCAAATCTTATGAAATATATTATTTATTGGTAAATTTTTTAAAAATTGTATTAATAATTTAATTTTTATTAAATAAAATTATACTAACAAAAAATATTTCTAACTTTTGATAAAAAAAAATTAGTGAGAATCAGATCAATGATAATGAATTCATTATTCATTGACCCGCTGCTAGCGTATCGTGATGGGAAGCTTAACTCGATAGTGTTATGTGAACACAATAGATGATATTCATCACGTTGGGAAATTGTAGTCACAATTCAAAAACATGATTTATTGAAACAAGACATTAAAAGTAATTTAAAATCCAAGAATGATGATCTATTTTTGGTAAGGAAAATGCAAAGTTGAAGACCTTTGGAATCGTAAGGAAAATACGTCATGCATACCAAAGTGGAACTTACAAGACTTGGTAGGTTTTTAGAATAGGAACTTCTCAGAGTTTGAAACAAACAAAAATATAAGAATTGGGAAACAATTTTGGCCTCGTATATATGTAGTGGTCAATGTGAATTAATTGCCACCAATCAAAAGGGACAAAGAGAAAGCTTGATTTTGGATCACTCAAATATTTGTGACATTTGTTAGTTAATTAGGAAGCTCAAACATATTATGAGAAATTTGTGTAAACGTATGGTATGATTGAGAAGAAGAAATCAAATACAAAACGTGGCTTGAGATAACTTAGTTTGACTTTTGGGGGTTTCATTTTCTTCGGGTCAATTTTACTATGATCAAATGTCTTCCACTTATTTTACATAATTTAAGTTAATCATTTATGAACCCATTTGCAATGGCATAGGTACCCACCAAATCAGCAAAAAACTCTCTCTCTCTCTCTCTCCACATCTCTCTCTCCACATCCTATACATTGAGAGCTTGTGCGTCATATTATTTGTGATATTCATTTGTCTTTGAGAGAGGGAACTCGCTTTCTCTTTCTTTTCTCTCTCTTTTGGGCATTTTTTTTTGGCTTTGCTGGGTTGGTTATTATAAGCTGGGCTTGTCAAGCCGCCTCTGCTTTTTACATGTAAGCTTAAATTTCACTTTTTAACTCATCATTTTCATTATCTTATTCCTATTTTTCATATAAGTCTTCTACAACCCTTCTTTAGTTCTCAACTATAATTAGTTTATCAATAAAGAGAAACCCTCAAATTGTCCATAGTGTTGGTCGCAATAACACCATTTTTTTAACATAATTGTCATTATAGGTTATGTTTATTATTTTCACATAGTTTTATTACATATTTTAAAAAAGATTGGTTACGGTATTTTTTTTTCATTCCCGTTAAAAACCTTTTGAAATTTTTTTTTATCTATATACTGTCTCAACCGCTTGTACTAAGCTAATTAAGTACTATATTTGCTAATTATTTGAACGAAATATATTTACTATTTTTAAAGAATGATACAGAACATCACATTGAATTATATACACAACACATAGTTGACCTTTATCCTCAACTTTAATTTAAATTTCTATGGCTTTTATTCGGTGTGCTTTTTCTGTTTCTTTTTAGATTACAAACGTGGTATTTTGTTTTACCCACGTGACAGTTTCAGAATATGCAAATGTAATTAGCAATATTTCTACGTTGACAAGCCCAAAATTGATGTTGTAGGAGAATTAAACGGTTGGATCAAATGGAAAAAAAATAAATATATGCAATCTTAATAAAGGAAAACAAGAAAGAATGACAAAATTATTGAATTATTTGCTTTACCTTGTATAAAACAATGTACTTTAATTAAAGTACACTACAAATAATAAAGTAAAGAATTTATTATTGAGATTTTTATTATTTGATAATTTAATATATGGCATGTGTATTTTATCATAATTAATATTATTTGTTAATTTCTTAATATCATTTATTGATTATAATTTCTTACTTGATTATAGCTTTCTAAAATATATACCTATAGTTTAGAAGAGTCAAAACTCTTTCTATATAAGACTTTCTAAGGAATATATAAATAATGAAAAAAGTATTTATTTTCATATCTATATTGAGGTTCCTCAATTTATTTTCCATCAAAATTAGAAATTAAAACTTCCTTAAATAAAAACATGTAGGCAACACGTTTATCTTTTAGAAAGTGAAATAGTCCTATAATTTAGGCACAACGTTTAAAAGTTGATCTCAAAATCCGCTTGGTTTAACTACCCCTTTCTTCATGCATGTTGTGAATTGTCACTTTGTTAGTTATATTGGAATGAGCCAAGAATGGTTGTCATATTTATGAACAAGCTATGAATTAAAACACCCCCATTTCTCTTCATCACCCCTTTCAAAATTTCCACAATTTTAGCATTTTCCAAGAAATAAGTGTTCTCTTTGCCATTTCATTTTCAGCATGAATAAAGTTTGTTGGCCTTACTTTGATCCTGAGTTTGATACTCTCCCTGAAAGAATATATGGCCCACCGTAAGTTTTTTTTTCAATCTCTCTTCAAATTCAAATTCAAATTTCAATTGTTTTATAGTCAACAAATTAATAAATTTTGAATTTTCTCTCCAAATCATACATGTTAATTTGTTTTATCCTGCAGTTGCCGAGTCTGCATTGACAATGAAAGCATGGAAGGATGTACGGTCGTGAAGGTACATATTTGACAATAATTAATAGGATAAAATTTAGATGCAATTAATTTGAAGGATTGTTTTTGTTATTTTTTAATTAAAATTAAAATTTTATCTTGATAATCAATATCAATCATCTTTGTTGTTAAGATAATTTTAATTGAATAAAACAAAAAAAAAATGTATCTAGATTTTATCCTAATTTATATAAAAGCAAAACAAAAATGTTCCAATTAATAATGTTATCTGTTTTATTTCAGGTAGATAGTGTTAACCAGCAGGGTCTGCTTCTAGAGGTGGTGCAAGTTTTGACTGACATGAACCTTCAAATTTGCAAAAGTTATATTTCATGTGATGCTGGCTGGCTCATGGATGGTGTGCATTACATAAACCTCTGATCAGCTTTATGTATTTAAATTAACATATATTGATTGATGTATGGGCCTAAAAATTCCTGTATCATCATTGTGAAAAATTAATTGCAGTGTTTCATGTCAGAGATGAACATGGCAACAAACTAACAGACCACAAAGTCATCAACAACATCCAGCAGGTACGGCAATTTCTCAACCATGAAAAAAAAAGTTGAATTTCCATTATCCTGCGTTAATTATCAGTTTCCTAACGCAAATAAAATAAAAAATAAAAATATACTAATCACAATTTTTCATTTCCAAGAAGAGACTGATGAACTGCTTTTCATTCGGATAAAAAAATATTACTCACATTATTTTTTCATAACAATCCTGGCCTTTATTATATGTTCATTACATTATTTATTTTATCTCATTCTTCTTCTTTTTTTCTTTTCTTATTTCACACCTTAGACATAAAAATTTTGGAAAATTATGGTGTTAAAATAGTATTATTTGATAGAAAAAAATAAAAAATAAGAAATAAATTTTGTGATATAAAAAAAAGTATGTAATACTTTTCTTTCATTAAACTACTTATTTTTATTTCTTCTCCATTTATATACATCCTTATAGTTGTTAAAATGTTTTTTTAAAATACATTTTAAATAAAACCATTGTAACAAACAATATTGTTTTTCTGATTGATTTTTTGTATTTTTATTTTTTCTTAAATATGAAGTGAAATGGAGTAAAGGATAAATTTGAATAGATGCATGCAGGCAATAGGAACATCAAGAGGGTGTCCATCATCACACAATAATAACAATAATAGCAACAATTTGGTGATGATGACGACAACAATGATCAACAAAACCTACTCCAAAAAAATTTTCCCATTAGTTCACCACCCAAACGAACAACATACGGCCATAGAGATGACCGGCGCCGATCGGCCGGGACTATTTTCCGAGATATCGGCGGCTTTAGTGGACCTTCATTGCAACATTGTTGAAGCTCATGCATGGAGTCACAATGCAAGGTTGGCATGTGTGGCTTACATTTCAGATCAATCCACAGACACGGCCATTGATGACCCTTCTCGTTTAGCATCCATAGAGGACCACTTAACCACGGTGTTGCGTGCCACTACTAACCCTAATGGTGGTGGCACCAACCACCATGATGTTAAGACTTCAGAGCTTCTTGGAGGAGAAGGCACAATGACCACTGTGGAACGTAGGTTGCATCAGCTTATGCTTTCAATTAGGGACTTTGAGGCTCCCTCGTCCAAAGACATGATGGGAAGGAAAATAATGGTAACAATTGAAAGTTGTGACCAAAAAGGGTATTCAATTGTGAGTATTGAATGTAAGGATCGCCCCAGACTCATGTTTGATACCGTTTGCACCTTAACGGACATGCAATACGTCATTTTTCATGCTTCCATCACTTCCCATGCAGGTTATGCATTTCAGGTATATATAAATTAATTCTACTTTTTTTACACCTTAATTTTTTACGTTCACCTTACATTTATAAATTTTAATTTTTCTATATTTTAACCGTATCTTCATCTCAATATATTTTTTATATCATTTTTCTTCTTTTGTTCTTTTTTTACATATATATATTAGAGAGCTTGTCCACCAAATTGTTTATGCAAAACAGAAGGAAAATCATAGAGCATTTGGTCACAGAAGCTTAAATCATGTCCTAAAGAAGTTATTACGAAAATAACTTGCAAAGGATTTCATATTACATCTTCAACACTATTTTTATGCTAATAAACTCTTTAAGCATTTAATCATAACAAGATTCTTATTTTACATACTTGTTCCAAAGGTTTCATGCGAGATGTGTCCAAGTTTTATTAATCGAATTTTTAAATATTTATGATGTGACATAGTGAATATAGCATCCATCATTTACCATGATGAATTAATTAATTGCATCTTTCAATGGGTTTATAGGAGTATTTTATCCGGCATATAGATGGATATGCTTTAAATACTGCAAGCGAGAAGGAACGAGTAATGAAATGTTTAGAGGCAGCTATAGAACGCCGGGTTTGTGAGGTAAATATCCCCACCGATTTATCTTAAAGTAAATTATTATTTTAGTATCTGAAGGAAGAAAAATATTATTTTTCAAAAAATATAAAAATTGTTTAATTTAATTTTTTTAACATCAATTTAATATTTTAAGAAAAATAATCTATATTAATATCCATCTAAAATAAAGAATAATAATTCTTATCTTTTAAAGATTGAGTAATAATTATGATACATTGCCCAACGACAGTTATCTATAATTATTTAATTTCTTTAACAATTTTAATGGTAAAAAATAATTAGAAAAATTAAGATATCCATTAATAACTGTTTATGACGGTTAAAATCATTAAAAAAATCAAAATAAATATTGGTGGACATCAATGTGTGGATGAATGTATTGATGAACGATCACACTTATCCTTAAGGATTAATATTGCTAACTCTGATTAATTTTCAAATACCAAGATAGTATTTCACTTGATTATATGTCATGGGTAAAAGCAATGAACTTATATGGTGTAGTTTAATATGAGATGCAGGGAGTTAGGTTAGAGTTGTGTGCAGACAACAGAGTTGGGTTGCTCTCTGACATAACCCGAGTGCTCCGAGAGAATGGACTCGCTGTTGTTAGAGCAGATGTTGAAACGCATGGAGCGAAATCTGTGAATGCTTTCTATGTGAGGGACATATCAGGGAACGAAGTTGACATTGACTACTTCAGTAAGTCAGTGAAGAGAGAAATGGGTCCAATCGTCACTCTCCATGTCAGGAATGATACTATCATAAGAAAGAAAACCACACCTGAACGGTCCCCTCTATCATTTGGAGGCATGCTAAGATCTCGGATTGAACGTCTTTCTCATGGCTTCATTCTATGACATTCTAGTGTAGATGAGTCAAATGTTACGTAGTTAATTACTTGCATATATAATTAAGAAGTAGTTGTAGTTAAACTTAATTTTATGTAGTTTTATGCATGTGTAAGAATGTATGTATGATAGAAACCTAGGTTGTATTCAGAAGTTCTGAGTACCTCTAGCTATCACTATTCGTTAGGGCTGTAAATAAAATAATTTATTATATTCTGCCTGTACATAAGTGTTCCAGTTGTTTCCGCATAGGGTCTGTTTGTATTCCATAATCCATAGGGATAATGTCTTGCTGTGAGGCAGGATACAGTGATCTCATATATACCCCAATTTTGGGATGTAAAGGTGAAAAAAAGAAGAAGACAGAAGTGAGAAAAAAATAAGAAAAAAAAATGTAGAGAGATGGAAATAAATTTAAATATACAAATATTATTGTCCTTTGAGACAAGGTATAGCGCAACATGTGCTTATGCATAGGAGAAATTGTAAATTAAGTTTCCTTTTTAGAGTTAAGCAAGTAGGCGAAGATTAAATTGTGCTATTTTTTAGTTTAGAATTACTAATTCTTGAATAGTATATTAAGCACGGGTAACTTGTATAAATTATCCTTGGACTAATATAAAGGGATTAGCCACTATTTAATTAATTTTTTATAGATATATAAAATCTTATTAAGCTAGTTAGGATAAATTAAGTTATTTATCTTATAGGATTACTTATATAATAGAATTAAGTTATTTATCTTAAAGGAATACTTACATGTGTCTATTGAGAATATGAAATTTAACTCATTTAAAGTGGATAAATGTAAGAAGTGGGAAAGAAAATAAGTAAGAATATATGTAATATTAAATTTAATTAAAATATCTCATAATCACCACTAACTTAAAATATCTTTACTTTTTCACTTTCTCATCATAGAGGAGTCAAATGAGAGCATAAGGTAGGAAGACAACGTATTAAATTGTCCCATGGCTTACTGCTACCGTTTTGTATACATCCTGAAATTTTGAAAAAGTAAGGGTCTGTATGGATAGAAATTAATAAATTAAATTTATAGGTAAATGCATTTAATGGGTTAAAAATGGAAAATAAAATTTATCTTCAAATGAAATCCGTGAGATTCCTATTTCCAGGCCAGAAAATTAAACACTACAATATGAATAAGAAGATTTCGGTTGAGAAATTGGAACAAGTGTCTATCTGAGTTCTATGTTTAGTCTCCTTAACCATATAGAGTGCAAGATCATGTGAAATACATCAAATCTCTTGGCAGGCTGGTTCAGTGTAAAATGTCTTCTCACAGCCTTTACTCCCTCCTTGAGTTTCCGATACTTATCCTCTGGAATTGCACTAAGTATCTCTTTCAACCTTGGAATATCTGAAACATCCACCTGCACAGAAAATGCTTCCCATTGCAGCACATCACTAAAGGGCAACACATAATACTCTGATAGGATCACCGGGACGCATTCAGCATAAATTGCCTCCACAATTCTCGGGCTAGCCACTTCGTGTCCACTTGGGCAAAGGCAGAACTTGGAGTTGAGCATGAAGAAATAGTAGTCCAGGTCTTTGGGGAGGTACTCGTAGACACGAATGTCACTGTCGTGGTTTTTCCAGTGGTGGAGGAGGTTGGGACGGATTGGGCCATGGTCACCACCGGCGAAGAAAGCGAGATACCGACGTGGGGTATTTTCCTGTGGGGATGAAAGGAGTTTAGGGGACACTTCACCTCCATAAAGGTGGATTTCTGGTAAGGACACATCCTTTCGAGGTTTGAACCCCTCTGAAGTATTGGCATTGCACAAGACTCGGATGGAGGTATTGTAAAGGAAAGGGTTGCCCTGTGACGCATGAGGACCCTGCGGAAAAATCAGGGCAGAAATAAATTAGCAGTTATTCGAACGAGTGTATTCAATTTGACATTATAGATAGAAAGCAGAATTTAACCAATATTAGCAATTAAAGCTACAATTTCAAAGTTTTAGAGTTCTCCACAACAGCATCGCGATCACAATTGTGGTCACATCAATTTTGTTTGTACCAATTGTCGACCGCATTAAGGTATTAGAAGCTTCCTTAACCCCAATTGCAACCACAAGTTAAAACATTGGGCATGCTTATAGCTAATGCATAGCTAGTTCAATGCGATATCACATGGTTCAATTATAGCTCTACATGAACTTCTTAATATGAGAGAACACAAGTAAAAGCACCAACCCGAGTAAAAAAGGGACTTGAACTAACCCAATCATGACAGGCAAGCATGAAGTGGTCGGCGCCATGAGTTCTATTCCAGAAGGGGTGCCTAGTAGATATCACTCTGACATAGTCAGAGACAAATTGCTTTAAAGGAGTGAGGTCGTGAGAGAGTGGAGTGTAAAGGTACTTGACCATCCAAGTGACACTGAATGGCAAGAAGTAAACATGAGCAACATTAGGATCGTTGGTCCTAAACCTCCCAGCGCCGTGTTCCATCTCATGGAGGAACCTCCCTTCAATTGAGTATATGTCCTTGCACGGGCCATCGTGAGCGATTGGTATGTCACCGTCTGGGTACACATACACCTTGAATATTTTCTCCATCTCCAAGTAGCTCCTGTAGCAATAATTTAAATACTAGTAATTAATTAATAATTTATCATGCATTTGTGGTCAATAATGTATCACGATGACAATAATTAAGCAGAAGAAATTAATTAGTATTTTGCTTCTCCCAAAAATTTGAAATGTATGTTTAATGTTGATGTTTAGTATGGAAAAGAAAAATACTATCAATCGGATGCTATGTATTGTTAAAAGATCATATGCATGAATATGGTGTTACATATAAAATGTCAAAAGGATTTTGTTGGTTAACGTATACTTTTAAGGTAAATTAAGAAATAAAATGGTAAAAAAATATTAAATACAAATATAAACATATTCTACTAATTTTTAAAAATATTAAAAATTAAAATTATAAACAATCTTTTTAATTTTTTAATCTATACTTTTTAAAGACAAACATTAATATAGTATTTGGTTATACAAAAATAAAGAAGAGGAAAATGAGGAAGCAATTTTTTTTAAAATAGTTATAGTTCAAAATTTTAAAAGGGTGGAAAGGGAAAAGGGAGTCCTGTATCAAAGAAAACGAGAGAGAGAAAACAAGGAGATCAAAATCCTTCTTTCTCATTATTTTCTACCTCTCCAATATTGGGTAGATTTAAAGAAAAATAAAATGTTTAAAATATAAACTTAGTGATACATATTAACTAAATTATTCTTAATTTAAACACTCAAGTTTAATGGTTTATTTATTTAGTGTGAAAGTGTAATAATAAGCTATTATCTCTCTCTCTCTCCATTAAAAATTCTTCACTCATTCTCATCCTTAGAACAAAAAAAAAAAACCAATAGTATATATCAAAATTTAATTCAAGTTAAATTTATCTAATGAAATGATGAAAAATGCATTTCTACAGTGATTGTGATTTGAATGTTAAATATTCTACCGTGGCAAAAGACACTATTCAAGACAGCAAGTTTAAGCCAACAAGGAAAATATAGTATTCAGACACAATTTTTATTACGTTATTCTTATAGGATTTTGTTAATAAAATAAGAGAAATACATTTTAATATAATTATTAACAAGTGTTAATTGAACCAAGTTAAAGGGGTTTTCTTTGGGAATTTTGGTTTTTCATTTGCTGACCCTTGTATTCTGTTTTGGGTACTATTTGCAGCCATTTTTCACGAATTTATGATTGCATATAAAAAAAAAAAGGTTATTTCAGGCTCAGTCGTGAAATATGACGAAACTGTGTGTTACTGGCACCTAGTCTTTATGAGAAATTTATGATATGTTTAATTTCCAGCTATGAATAATGATAAATAATTTCTGAAGAAGTAAAAATAAATTATTATTTTTATCTAACTTATAATATAAATTATACATCATTCATTTTTAACAATTGATTCTTTAATTTTATCAATTCTACTTAATTTTAAACTAAATGTGCTATTAAACTTGCATTACGGCTCAGATGGATAATAACAACACCGTATCAGAATAATTGGATCTATCATAGTGAATCCTATTCTTTGACCCGCCCCAACCATATCGTGATGGGGAATAACACATTCATGATAATCTTCGTGTTAAGAAATTGTTCGTAACATGAATTCCTGAAATAGGAGTTAAAAGTAATTTGCAATCTGAATATGATGATCTAATTTGGGTAAAGAAAATTCCAAGTTGAAGACCTTCTGAATTGTAAGGAAAAATTCTCATGGATAGTTGAGGGCAACGTGAAAGAGTTTGTAGGTTTTCAGAATAGGAACTGCTCATAGTTCGCAATAAATATAAAGAGGAGGATTGCGGAACAAAGTTGTCTTCGCATTAATTATACGCAATAGTCAACCATGTGTATTAATTGAACATTTGTTAATTACGAAGCTCAAAGATATTGGGGAGGGGAGGGGAGGGGGGGGGATTGTGGAAATTTATCATTTATTTTTAAATAATTATCAAAATTAATCATTCTCGGACATAAACCTAATTGTATAGACTTTTAATTATTTAATTACCTCAAAATTAAAAAAATTAAAGGTTGAGATCTTCTATGATTGAAATTTAAACAGCAAAAGATCACGGTTTTTATTGAGACCGGTATTAATCGAGAATTGAGTCTTTCTACTGTACCAGGAGGTAATCAGGTAATGAGTTAATCAGCATCAGTAATGCCATATTCTCTTGTGATGTGCTTCAAATAATCCATTCAAGTTCCCTTATAACTTTCTTCTAATAATCCATCAATTATTGCTTCTTCTTTTTTTATACTTTCCACAAGAGACCATTTTTATAAAAGTATTTTTTTTTATACATAGATTTTAATTCAAGATTTTGGCTACAAAAATTAAACACGTATCACCAAAACTAATATGTTGATAATAATACTTCTATTATGTTTGTAGAAAGAATAATTAAGTGAAAAGAAATAAATATATTTATTGTGTTAAAAATATAAAAATTGATATTTTTTATTTAATAAAAAAATGAGATAGAAAGATTTTAAACTATTCATTTACTTTTACTGTTAATTATTATACAATTACTAATTAATCCTCTTATGTAAAGCTTTTTATTCTTTATAATGAAAATATATTAATGATATAGTTTTTTAAGATACATTTTTAAAATTAAAATATTTATTTTATAAATTGATCATTTAAAATTTAAATAATTTTAAAATAATGATGAAGATAAGGAATGAATTTTATTTTGTTTATATATACTGTTTTTATGTCCGTAGCTAATCTAATTATATACTACCCCATAATGGTTCATCAGTTCATTATCCGTTAGAGCCGTTGATTGCTTGATTATTGAAATTAATGAGTAGCAAATATGGGGGGAGCTACAGGGATGGCTAATAAGCTTCCAACTTAACTACAATGCCAAAATGTTTCGACGGTTTAAGTAACAAGCACTTTATGACCCATTTCCCTTTCTTTTAACGGAAGATATGAATCATGAACATAGGGGGATACTAGTTACCACTTGCAGTGCTGAACTTTTGCAATGATAAAAAAAAAAAGTTCATTCATAGCAAAGGAGCTTTTTGCAGAAGCATATCATAATTGATTTTAGAGAAGTCCTTTTTCATCATAATTCTTAAGGGTGAGTGTGAAACTACGAAGCAAATGCATCAATACTAGCGCACTCGGCAAGCCCTTACCGTATATCAGAAGAAAAGATCAAAATTATTATGGATAAAATAGAAAAAAGAGTAAATTTCTCATTACGTGGCATAAAAAGTTACGGTGGCGGTGACTTGTAAGCAAAGTGTGCTTAGGCTTTAGAAACTTTAACAGCCCTAGAGTTTATTTTTGACCTTGGTGATAAAGTGCAATACCAATTTATATTTTTTAATTATTTGTTGAATTCATGATAAAATATATATGTATATGTAAAATAAATTATAAACTTTAATTATTTTTTGTTGATTAACGATTATTATATATTTTATTATTTATTATCTACTCCTAAATATAGTGGACAATTTTGCTTTTATAATAGCTTTAAAAATTGCTTTAATAATATTATATTGTTATTCAGTAATATTATTGTTATTCATTGTTGTCATAACGCACTTTTTATGATTATTATTTTTCTATAACATTTTCATTTATAAAAAAAATATTTTTTCTTATTTTTAACTTCTTTCTATATTGTAAAAAGTGTTATAAAAAAAATAAATAAAACATAATTATTCATATTTATTATTACTTATTTTTCATAAATATTTTCTTGACGGATTTGAACATGTTTATATTTATTAGACGAGAAATTGGTGTTATATATATAAAATTAAGTGAAAGTAAAAGAAATTAAAAAAAAAGATAAAAAGAAAGATGTGATCTAAAATAAACATTATAAAGAAATATAAAATCATAAAAAAAATTGTTGTTATACGTTTTAAAAATACATAAAATTAAGTGAAAGAAAAAGAAATTAAAAAAAAAAGAAAGATGTGATCTAAAATGTAACATGATATAAAAAATATAAAAACATATGTTAGGATAAAAATAATATTGAAATGTATGATAATTAGAATTTTTGTTAATATAATATTATACTTGTAATATATCTTTATGAAATTTTTATAATTTATTTTTTTCTTTTATTGTATTATTTATTTTATTGCAGTTTTTTATCTCTCTCTTAAAATTATAAGAATTGTGGTGAAAATTTGTATAAGAATATTATTACTCCTTTGTTAATGGAAATTCGAAGTTTGATACCCCATTTTATGAAACATTATTATTATTATTATTATTATTATTATTATTATTATTATTATTATTATTATTATTATTATTATTATTATTATTATAGCGATAAATCTACAGGTTTAGGTCATGAAATTAGAGAGGTGGTGCGAGGCATTACCGGTAAAATAAGCGGGCGTTACGATATATAGCTCCGGCGGGAACGTAGTGGTGGTCGCTGCCGTCATGTGTGGTACTTGTCACAGTAATATTGCTTCTCCGATCTTCTGATTCCGGTGCAGCCTTGCGCATTGAAGCTCTTGCAACCGCTAGTCTTTCTTCAACTTTTCCTACCTTCCTCTGTTCACACAAATAAACTCATCATCAAATTACTTATCTACTTCCGTTCATTCTCACACAATCAGAGACGAACATTAAAAATGAAAAAATAGAAACTCATCCAAATTAACGCCGATAATCGATGCAATAGAATAAGCTGTTTTGAAACGATAAGAAATTAACTCATTGAAAATACAGAGTAAAAAGGAAAATGCAGAAGAAAATCAGTAGTGAACTTACGGTAGCAGTTCTGAATTTGTTCTGGTGAAGGTCGCCAGGATTTTCGATGGCGAATAGTTTATTTTCGCCGGAAAGCTTAGTTCGAAGACGGTCCAGTGGAACGGAATATCCAGGTTTGGAACCAGCAAGAGGCACGAATTCAAGTAACTGACCTGGAAGCAGCACCACAACAATGACGAACGAAAGTATAAACAGCGAGAAAATTATAGAGAAGTATGTGCGAGGAATGTCCATTTTTTTGTTTTTCTGTTTGTAGAAAATAGAGGTAAGAGCGTTTGGTTGGTGAGACTTTTTTTTTTTTTGAGAAAATGTGAGAATGTTGGGAAAGGAAACGAAGTGAAAAGTGATGTAGATACAAGGTGGTGGTAGCCGGAGACGGATCTATTCACTAGCTTCATAGAGCCACATGCCTTTGATTAAATACTTTCATGATTTTAATATAATAAATATTTTATATTTTTATTTTCTTTAGTATAAAATATTTTTAAAAATTAAAAGTGAAAATGTTACTGATACACTTTTATCATAATTTTGTTTTTTATTATTGATTTTCAAATCAGCATCTTTATGACATTGAGTAACAAAACTCTTCTCAATTGGGATCTTAAGCTGCTTAGATTTGATTACTTCCAGCGGAATAAATTAAATATACTGTTTACATGTATTTGAAAATTAATGTATAAACATTTTATAAATTTTTATTATTTTTATAAAAAATTAAAATTTACAATTGAAAGATATCAACTTTTTTTATTTTATCTTTAATACTTAATTAGTTTAAAAATAATTATGATACATAATTTTGTATTTTTACTATTAAAAATACTTATTTGTACAGCTTAAATTAAATATATTATTTTAAAATAAATTTTTATTAACACATCCAAATATAAAATTTATTTTATATAATCAATTATAAAAATAATTAATTATTAAAATAATCTATTTTTTATGATATTAAGACGGATTTAAGAATAAAAAGTTGAGATAATTTTTATAAAATCCTTTTTTACATTTAAAAAACTTATTAGAAAACTTCGAAAACAATTTAGATCCTATCTTTCAAATTTCAATCATATAAAAGAAAAATAATTGAAAGATTATCTAAAATAATGTTAAAATATTAAAAAAAAAATTCTTTTTTTTAACAAATTTATGTATTGTCTTTATTTTTGGTATGGCTTGGTGAATTTTCTAAATCAGTTATCTCTGTTTTCAGTCACAGTCTTGTAACACAGAAGTGGAAAATGTGAAGCCATGCATGATGGAAGGACGGATTTGACCTTTGGAGGGTGATGAAATTATCTTATTGTCCTTACTGGTGATGGAGAGATACACGTGATCAAAGACACGATGGAAGTTTGTTACACGGAATGAACAAAAACTCCCTTTCCCGCCAAAACTAAAAATTTCGATTTTTTCCGTTTCTTAAGCGGCAAAAATGCCCCATAAATTACGTAATTAAATTTTCGAATAAATTATTCTTTTTAATTGGGATTGTCTATTTTTTTTAATAACTTTTACTTTTAAAATGGACTGAATTTAATTAGATGATCAGGATATTTATCTCTTAAACCATTTTTATCCTTGAAATTTTAGATGATTAGGATTTCGCTGGTTAGTATCATGAGTTTCAACGCTCTGCTTCACGTTGTTCAGAGACCTGAAAGTATGATCTGGTTTGGAAAATTTACGAAATTTACGAGTACTTGACTTGGAGAAGGATTTATCTTAATACAGTGAATTTTACGATCATGACCAATGCTGTGTGTAAGGTAAAATGAAAAAAACTTCTCAAAAGCTAATAAAAAATATTAAATTAAAATTTAATTTTATTATTTAAATATATTTTATATCATATTATATTATTATTTAATTTATTTTAATTATAAAATAAAATAAAATAATATTATCGAACTTGTTATCTTTAAAATAAGGTAAAATATAATAACATTATCTTACATCTATCATGTTATCATATCTTATTTATTTTTTATTCATCCAAAGATGTTAAAAATTTTACATGATGATTGACTTGTAACAAAATTTTCTCAAATACATTATTATAATTTCAATTCCAATTAGCATACTTTAAAAATATACTTATTTGTGAATTATGTTAAATTTTATTGATAAATAAAAAATATAATTAAATATATGATGAAAATATTTTTACATAATTATCTAATGATGGATTATTATGAAATTAAAATTTTTAATCTTTTATAATAAAAATTTAAATAGAATGTAAATAATACGATAACAAAATTTTACACCTTTCATCTAATTATACATATCCATATAATTGAAAATTATTCATTTTTATAAAAACAATTTCAATACAGGCTAAAAAGTTATACTATAAATTAATTAAAATTTATTTTAAATATAATTTTAAAATAATAATTTGTGATTGAACAATCATATAAAGAAGTTATTACATTATCAGTATATTTAAATTAATTTTTATGATAATTAATTTAAGGATTATATTTATAATAATTTCTAATTGGTTAGATAGTATAAAAAATGTATACTAATAATATATGGTATAGAATTAAAATTTAACTCTAAGTAAAATGTTGTATGGTATAGAATTAAAAAAGTGAAAAAATATTTGCATTACTCGATTGAAAAGCTAAGAAGTGGGAAATCTTCATTCACCACATAAATCTAAGAAATTACATAGCGAAACCGCATGTAGTAATCTCTAGTTGAAGAAACGTTAGAAGAAAGCATCCGAATTTGCAATCTTGAACCGGATCTTCAAAAAGAAAAAGGAAAAATCTTGAGGCAGTTAATTCATAGAATAATAAATTAAGCCTCCTACGCCACAAGGACAGCATCACCATGTAGATAAGATCATAAGGTTTAGATGGGCGATAAAAAATGAATGTAGCGTGAATTTGGTTTATCCAACCTAATTTAATTTAATTTTAATTTATGTGAGTTAGAATTAAAATGGTTTATAAATGTTCATATTTTTAAAGTTTATAGTATTAAAAGTATATTAATTTCTATAAATTAGAATTAATCCATGAGTTTAATAATTTTTTTATTATTTTAAAATAAAATAGAAATAAAAAATAAAATAAGTAAAAAAATTTAGATAAAAAAATAATTTTAAAAATAAAAAAAATATATTTAAAACAAATAAAAATAAAAATAAAATAAAAATATAGAAAAATGATAAAAACATAAGTGAGAAATATTTTAGAAAAAAAAATATTTAGATAAAAATATAAAATATAAAAAAATTAAAGAATATTTTAGTATAGTAAAAAATATTAAATAGAATATTTAAAAAATATGAGAGATTAATTCAAAAAAGAGGATGAAAATTTAGAAAAAAATAACTAAACATAAAATAGGATTATATAAGTTAATCTAAACTAATTCATATTTATCTTATTTAATTTAAAAATTATATAAATTAAAATCTAAAAAAAATTTAAAAATAAATTACAAAATAAACAATCATAAGATAAAAATATAATAAATGAATTATTTTGTATTCATCTAATTTAAATTTAGAATTATGTAAATTAAAATTAAAAAATTATATTTTTAAACAAAAAATAAAATATTTGTTCATCTTAAATTTAAAATTATGTAAATTAAAGTTTAAATTAAAAAAAATAAGATTAAATAATTTAATTTATAGATTAATTTATAATAAATTTACTTAAATTAAAAGTGATGTGATCCAATAATAGATTAAATAATATAAGATTAGAATTTAAAGGCAAATAGGATAGTAATGGGACATGGAATAATTTGAAAGTTCTACACATACGGTTGCACTTGAATCACTTTTCTCTACTTCTCCAAATACTCCTTAACAGAAATCCCTTTCAAAATTATTTTGATGTTTAGAATCTTGGAAACGGGAACGTGAACTGAAAGTTGTGACCAATTAAGAACGTCACTAAATGGCAACACATATCGGATATGATGACTGGGACACAACCGGCGTGCACAGATTCAACAGTTCTTGGGCTTGCCACTTCGTACCCGCTGGGGCATGAAAGGGAGTTGCTTTTTCACCTCCATTCTTACTTTTTACACCCTCTTTTCATTTTTTATAAAATTAAATACTAAAATTATCCTTTATTTTTATTATTCGAACTGAATTTAATAAATTTTTGAAAATAATTTTTTGGAATGAATTAAACTTCCAGAAATACTTTTCCGGAATAGATTTATTAAACTTCCGGAAATACTTATCCGGAGAGTAATTAAACTCATTTCGAAAAAGATCTTCCAGATACACATTTCCGGAAATGTATTAATTGCATTACGGAAAAGTATTTTCGGAACATCCGAAAATTTATTCATTGCGTTACGGTCATTGCATTACGGAAACATATTTCCGGAATATCCGAAAATTTGCATTACGGAAACGTGTTTCCGGAATATCCGAAAAATTATTCATTGCGTTACGGAAACGTATTTCCGGAACATATATTCACACTTCTTTCACGCAACATTTTAAAAATTCATATTTTCATTCCGGATACGTCTTTCCGGAAAGAATGAACACCGTACAATTTACCTTCCGGATACATGTTTCCGGAAAGAAGTTCAAATCTTCCAAATTTACATTTCCGGAAGCTAAATTTACAGGGATAATTTTATCTTTTTACCTAAGAGAAGGTGCGAAAAGCAATTTGAGGGATGTAAAAACCAACTCCCCAATGAAAAGATCATGCTTTGGCCCATTAATGAAAGTACTCGTGGACTTGGATTTCCTCGTATTTGTTTTTCCAATGATTGAATAGTTCTTTTCTCACATTGTCATGAGTGCCACCACCGAATAATGCCAAAATGGAACTGTTCTTAGGGGTTTTGATTTGGTAGGGAGGGCCTAATTGTCCATAAGAAACCTGCTCAAGAGTTTGCATCGCAAAGAGTCCTTATCAAGTTCTTGTATACCTTCGGATGTGCGATTGAAACATCATGTGCCTGAAAATTGTGATGGGAAATTAATTACAAACCTTATTTCCATGCGGTCACAGTTTGTATAGATTAAGAAACATACATACATGGGAAAAGGATGTACAAATGAAAGTCACTCCTTTTTACCCCACTAACTAAAATTCACAAATTATGGAAAATGGGGGCTTTGGTTTATGAAATTGGATCCTCTCAATTCAGCAAACTTGGAGGATTCCCTTATGTGTGGTATATTTAATTATATTTTAATGCATGCAAAGTAAAATGTATAAGTTTAAAAGTACAATTATGTTACTACTAATAAAAAATAAATTTATGAGACATTTTAATATTTACATGTTTTATAAGATTTTAAATTTTTTAGTATCAACCTAAAATGTTATTTTAATGTAATGTTTGATTGGAAGAAAATAAAAAAGAGAAGAATTTTTTTAATAAATGTTTAAGGTTTTATTTAAAATTTAATTAAAAAAGGAAAGAGATTAAAATCACTCCTCATTCATTTCAACTCCTCCAACCCTTGATGATTTGAAGGGGAGAGAAATTTATGCTAATTGAACAAAATTATTATTAAATAATAATTTAATATTTATTTCTTCATTTTAAATACATAACAATTAATTTGTTTATTTCCTTCTTTTCTTTCCCTAAAATCTTCCTTTTCTTTTTTCTTCCTTTCTTAAGCAACAAAATTCTCGAAAAGCATGTTGTTTTATTAACAATATTGGAACTAGAGTTAAAGTGAATTAAGTTCTCATTCAAATCAGCGGACTTTATTACCTTCTAGAACACGTCACACTTTGAAAGATACATTAAATTTGTTACAATTAATACTTATGTGTTCCTTTACGTTACGGGAAACAATGAGCATAGTAATGATTAAAAAATAATAAAGATGGGAAATAATAAAAAGTAATTAATTAAATACCCAATTGTGGTAGGAAAATGCAATGGCCTCGTTGGGGTCTTTAGCTGAAAATGGACTTTTCCCACTTTCTAATTCATCTAAGAATTCCCCTTCAATTGTGTATGTGTCATTCAATGGCCTCCTATGAAAAATGGGTGCCTCTCCTTCCTTGTAATCCAATATTCGGAAACGTTTCTCCATCTCTTTGTCACTCCTATGCAAAATTAGCAGTTTACTCAAAAATAGATGTATACACTCAAAAATTAGTAAAATAATAAAAAAATCAAAATTGTGATATATATGTGATAAAAAATTATTACATATATTAATATGTACTCAAAACAAATGTATTAATAAATATAGAAAGATGACTTTCTTTTGATTAATATCAAAACCAATAGTGATAAATGTACCCCGCACAATGTGGATATATATATATATATATATATATATATATATATATATATATATATATATATATATTAATTTTTTTGCAATAATTACTATAAAATTTTAAAATCAGGATATATTCGAATGCGTGTACACTATGCCATGATGAAAGTTGTTAGTTTTTTTCTGTCTTAGCATATTAATTTTCTTTGGAAAAGTATAAATTTTTCTTTTTTTTTGTTATCCATCATTTTAAGATTTTAGTATAAATTAAAGAATAAATTTAATATATTTTTTTAAAATTATTATATGATTTTTGTTCTATCTTCGCATCTGATTTATTAATTAAGTTTTTATTTTAATTTAAGAGTATAAATAACAATGTCTTAAATTTTAAAGTAACATATAATAAAAAAAATCTTTAGAAAATGACACATAAAAAAACGGATAAAAATATATAGTAATTAAAGCTCTAAAGGCCAAAGTACCCAATAACGTTTTTTATACTAATGTTCTTATTGGTGAAAAAAAAAGTTAGAAATTATGGGTTCACGCAAATTACTCACTAATAGTACACTTCTAATGACTTAAAATTTTCACTTTAATTTGAGGGGTGGGGAAGGGGAAAACCACGTGTATAAGTCAACTCCCTAGTTATGGGGAGGATATTGATATAGGATAATTTAAGAGCATTGAATGAACACACGCTAATTTATAGAGGTACAAAAAGAACTATACAACTAAGTAGAGGCTACATAAATGCATATATGTATATATTTTATCTTTGGTCATTGCAGATATGTATGAATTAATGAATTAATTTGCACGCATGCACTATTGTAGGTAGCATGCTATAGTAGTTATAGTCTGCCAATGTTTCACAAAAACTTAAAACCCAAGTAAACTTAGGCTTGCTGTTAGGCCACACGTTCCAGACATGCACCATGACCATACTATATGATGCTCTGCACTTCCACTATCTTGGTCCAAAAATTTATGCTACCCATTCTAGAGGTACAATACAATCAATGATGTTGTAGGAACCAAGAGTGTGGCCCTTGTCCTATGAATATGATCAATTTTAAAATAATTTTCATTTTTAAGGTTTTGAATTATTTGTCATTTTATAAAATTAATAAGGCAATTGTATTTTGAGTTTATTCTTTGTCTTTTGATATCTTTATTAAGTAGAATGAGCGAATAATAATGAAGTGAAAGGGTAATATAATCAAATGAACTTTTACTCACTAACGCATAGATGGGTTCAGGTATGAGATTCATATGTACCAGAAAAGAAAAAGAAAAAGAAAATTCTCATTTTGGTGCCTAACCGTATCCTAATTCCTAAGGGATTAGTCTTTTCCCGTTATCATAGGAAGATATTTTGCGAAACCGAGAAATGAAACTTATATACTCTATTCAAATTTTAAATATTTAATAACCTTCTTAATTATCATAGCATTCAAATCTTTTAGAAGTGAAGATTATTTTAAAATAGGTTCTCGGAGAAATTATACCAAGGGGTTTACTAAGGAAGGATTCCGGGTTGGGGAAAAATAAACCTAAAGAATCAAGGTGGTTCCAATGATTGCACTTGATTTTCAGTTGTGAAATAACATTCAAAAGGAAAATAAAAAAAGGTAAAATATATTTTTACTTTATTCAGAATTTTAAAATTTTGATTTTGATTTTTGATTTTTAAAATTATACATGTTGACCATTTATTTTTTAAAATGTATTGCTTTTAGTTATTATTGACGTATTAAATAGTAATATATATATAATAATATAATATTTATCAAATATTATGATTTTTAAATTAGTTTTCATTATTTTTAAATATATCAATTTAATTTTTAAATTTTTTATCAATCATATTATTTTTTAAAATAAATTTATGTAAACAGAAAAAAATAAAGATAGGAAATTAATATAACTAATAAAAAGTTAATTTAAAGATTTTATTGATATTTTTAAAATTTAAAATGTATCTTCTAATATATTCAAAACATGTTTACCTTCGTATGAATTTTGAAATTTTACTTTTTTTATAAGATTATTAACTTAATATTGGTAGAAAACTTAAAAAAAAATTCCTATCAAATACCTTACGGTCACGAATTTGAATTATAATGAACGAGAAAGGAAAAAAAAAAGTGTTCAAGAGATTTACAATCTTCTCCGAGAAACCAAAACTTCTATCTATTATGTATTTCTTTCATAGTTTCACTAATTGAAGAGTAATACTTCATAAAATAATAATAATTTTTATTGTTATTATTATTATTTAATTAAATAATATAAAATTAAATTAAATATTTTAATTTTAATTTTAATATTATATAAATATAATATATTAAATAAATATAAATATATAATATATAAAAATAAATAAATATATTAATAGACTAAACAAATATTTTATAATCTAAATTTAGTTTATTTGTTTAAAAAAAAATTATAACAAATATAAACATATTTATTTATTGAATCAAATTAAATTAATCTTTAAAAAAATCAAACTATAAATTATATCAACTAGTTTAGTTTATTTATGTTATTAAAAATAAATATATATATATATATATTATAATTTTTTTTGAATAACTTAAAATAAATAAATAAAATTTATTTTTTATATATATTTTTTTTATCTATTTTAATATTAGAGAATTTGAAAGGAGAAAAAAATTATTTATAATATTTAAATTTTATTGTTAAATTTTTCTGCTTTTAATTTTTTATTAATATTTGTGAGAATATAATAATATATTGCTTTTTTCTATTTTTCTCATAAATAAAATTAAAATTATTTTGTAAAAAAATATTATTTCCTCTCTTTTATTTAAATTAAATAAGAGAAATTTATTTTCCTTCTCTCTTCACTCCATGTTTCCTTTTTTTTATTTGTAATAATTAATTAACAAAATTTGAGTATTAAATAATTTTGAGCAAAAATTAAATAATTAATAAAATTAAAAAATATTTTAATTGAATATCTAGAAAATAGGAAAATTATATTGATTTGATTTTATATAAAAATTATTATAAAATAAAAATAAGTAACTACATAAAAAATAATATATATATATATATATTATTTTTAAGAACAAATAATTAAATTTATAATATATACCTGTTCTTAATAGGAATATTTATGGTATTCTACGTAATTTTTATCTAAAATATTTAAAATTAGATCCATCATTAAACTAATTAATATATTAATTTAAAATTTAATAATTTAATAATTTAACTATAATTAAATTATAATCAAACCAGTATTAATTAAATATTATAATATATAATATATTAAAAATTATAAATATATAAAAATAAAATATATTAATATTATAATTTTACATAATTAAAAATTAAAAATATATTGTTTTAAAATTTAATTTAAAATATAATATTATTTTATTTTAGTTTTTAAAAAAATTAAAATAATATTATTTTATATATAATGAGTTTTTTTTTACTATTTTATCATTTCACCAATTTACTATTAATTTTTTTAAAATAATTTTATATTTTAAATAACCTGAAAAAAATAACCGATTCTCAGTTTAATTGGTAGAATTATCGATTCGATCTGATTTTTAAAATTATGGATTCAATCCCACTCAAAAACATTCTTTTGGTACTCTCATAATAATATTTAAAACAATTATTTTTTATAACAGTAATTTTTTTGATGATTATATAAACTGTAAAAAATATATTAAATTGATAAAAATATATAATTTATCTGGCTGATATACTATCTGAATTCTTACTAAAATATTTTTTAATAAAATTTTTAAATATATAAATTTATCATAAAAATTTAATAAAAATTAAAATTATTACTATTTATTTTTTAAAATAATTATTTATAATGCAAGACAAAGAAATTATGTGGATTATTATAATATATTACCTAAATGATATTGTTAAAATTAAAACAAATATTTTTTTAATGGTAATATAGTTATATATATAATTATTTAACTGTATAAGAAATTTCTTTTCCATCTCCTTAATTTAGTGAAAAGTGGAAATATTTCGTCCAACTTGGAAATCCCAAGAAAAAATTATTAAACATTAATTTATGATATAATATTTTCTCTTTTGGTTGGGCCTTCGACTTTGGAATATTGGATCGTTAGAATGTGGGTAGAACTTAGAAGAGGAGTCATAGCTTTTTGACCAAAAAGAAAACAAGAAATTTTTGAAAAGACTATCATTGACACCCGGGGACTTGCAAAGAACAACGGATCATGTGAGCGGCATTTCCGAGTATGCTTCCCTTTCGGACGCAAAGGTTTTCTGCTTCCACCATTATACTGAGATTAATATTACTTATATAGTTGTATTATATACTATCATTTACTGCAAATTATTGTTTATATATCTAACAGATTTAACTACTTACAGGTATATGATGATATAATTAATCTTTTATTCAACCTTTCTTTTTAAATCTTCAAATTTAAGACTTGAAATTCGGAAGAAAAAAAAAAAAAAAACAAATTGTATGTATGAATAAGAATAGAGCACATCAGGCAAGATTTTATATATTTAGGTCTAAATCTACAACTATAACATGTTCTAAAGATTTATTTGTTTTAAGTCAAATCTATTTAAAAATTTATAATATAAAAATATATTTTAAATATATTATATAAGTTTAATATATTAAACTTATATATATATATATATATATATAATATTTTAATAATTTTAATGAATTTTTTATAAATCTAAATCTAACTTATTTATTTAAAAAAAAACATAAACCTATATGTTTAAATAGGACAGATAGTAGATTTTTGTTGTACAGTCTATTTTATTTTCATCTTTAATTATAGGTAAAAAAATCCAATAAAACAAAAAAATTAAATTGTAATATATATATATATATATATATATATATATATATGAATTGATTTATAACTCGTACAAATATGGTATCCAAAAAATAAAATAAATTTAAAAATTACATAATCGAAATAATAATATAAAAAAATGATAATTTGATCATACATATCTAATACAAAATAGATTACAAAATGCATCATGTAGAATCCTTGCACCATCAAATTTGAAAAAATAAAATGGTACCTTAGATGCATTTCAAATCTTTTCGTATTACTTGTTACCAACCAGCTACATCATTCTGTTGCATTTTATGAGAGTGCACCACTGTTATTCAAAATTATTTATAATTATAAAATACTTTAGTTAAAATTAACAGTAGATGCATTTTTTACTTTATCACTTTACAGATTTATTTTCTTTTGAAAAATCAAATCATTGTCAAGGAACCATATGCTTATTGCCATACTCAAACGATGTTGCTCAATGCACCAGCTATTATACTATAAAGAAGCAACCATTTCATTAACCTAATGAAAAAGAAACAAGTTTTGAAACCAAAATCATAAGGTTAGAGAGGTGGAGAGAAGGATATGAGAGAAATGAAGTTCCAAAAAGAGAGATGAGGTTAAAAAATGCAAAATTGAAAGATATAAGGTTAGAAATGTTTAACAATGGACGAAGGCATGAATTTTCTTTTGTTCATTATTGATCTAATACTAATTGAATGTTAAGATTTAATTTTATAAATGAATGAAAATTAAGAAAAGTTGTTTTAGAAAAACACCTTACATTATGTAAAGTGTTACATTAGAGTGCACATCTTGCAAAAAGCATTATCTAATGTAATTTATAACAATACAAGCCAGTGTCGTCTAGGATCGCATATCTTGAAGTCATAATGAAATTGTGTGTAAGGCTTCTGCTTTCCCTCTAACAATGCTTCTATCCAATGTTATCAATACGACACAGTTGAAAACCTTACTTATCGAATGCTTCCAAAATCTAAAACTGTTGGTAAAAAATGCGGTTTTAATGATCACATATTAGATGATAATAACAATTTTGATGATAAAAATTACCTAATTCATAACAGAGTAAAAGTAGCAATGTTAAAAGATTTAGATAAAGATAATAAAAAATAAAAATATTATTCTATTCTACATATTTTAAAATAATATTTTATTTAGGATAAATTTTATATTAGATTAATAGAGTAAAATAATCAATAAAGCAAATTTCTCTCATCTTATTAATTTAGCAATTATTGAATCAAATACATAATAAAATAAAATTTTCTATTTTATTTTTTTATTGTGACAATCAAAATAATTAAACAAAGATATAAAATTTTACTTAATTTTTATTTTTAACAAAAATAATGTAATAATATCTTAAATTACTTTTTTATTGAGCATGACCAACCGATTATTTTTATTATTTTATAAAATATTATAAAAATAATAAAATAAATAAGATAATTGTATAAAGATATATATATAACCTGCAACTTTCATATATTCTTAACCCTTTTAAAAGCTAGATAATCTAGGATTTGACAATTTGGATCGTTTATACAAATATTAAATATATATTAAAAAAATAAGATCATAGGGTAATTATCGACTATAAGATCCTATTATTCTTAATTTTCATCAAAATAGTAATTTTATTTTGAAATATAATATAATAATAATTACTTTAGTCATAGATTAACATATTCATCTTTCATTTTTTTATTGATTTTCATTTTTATGTCTAATCTAGTTAATTAATAATGTAATTTCATTAATTTATCAAAAAAATATAAAAATAATGATAATAAAAATTAATAAAATATTTCATTCAAATAAAAATATATAAATAATAATAATTATATATAGGGAGAAAGAAATAGAGGATTCATTAATAATAGGTGTTGTATGTTTATTATGTGTAGACAATTTTATCTATAAAAAGACCTAGTTATCAATATTAAAAAATGTATTTGAAATTTTCAGTATCATTTTTATATAAACTATTCCAACAATCATTAAAAAAATGATTAAATCTTAACTTTTGAGTTTATTAGAAAATAACGTTGTTTATAAAATTTTAAAATAAATATTAAAAAAATAAGAGTAAAAAATTTAAAGGCAAAAAATATAAATACAAATTCAATTATGAAAAGGAAAATGGAGATTCAAATGATTACGTCATAAATTTCATCATATTCCAATGATTTGAGGATTAGTACAAAATCGTAGTGGGGACATTGCAACTTACTAAGAAAGAGTTTCTCCCTCCAAGATACTTGAGTGGTGTATAAAATGAAATGGAAGAGCCCCTTTTATAATTGTGGATTAAAGTTTCATTATCATAAATCGGACTTAACCTAGCCAATTCCCTAACCATCGTGGTCATTTTAAGTCATTGATGGAGTTGACTTGGACACACATCATGCGCTATCAGGGTTGTCTAGATTCCTTATCCTTTTATACTTCTTTTATCTTTGTTTTGGCAAAAAATTTATCTATTTTTTAATTCTTTCCTTGTGTGACCATCGTAGAATAAAAAAAATTAGATAAAATTACAATCAAATAATCATAAATTATATTATAATTATAAATAATTTCACACAGATAAATTAACAGAATGATGATTTATCACCAAATATCAAGGTTAACACTTGCACCAACTTAATAATTTTTTTATAAAGATATAAAATTTACCAATCAAACCATTGGTTTGAAAGGTTTTATTAAGTAGATCATCATGTGACTTTATTTACCAATCAAACCCTAAAATTAACACGATGCCAATGAATCATATCTCTCTCTCTCACACACACACACACACACATATATATATATATATATATATATATATATATATATATATATCAGTCATATAAACCTAATTTAAGGTCAAAACACATGCAATGGATGTATATAAATTACTCCTCCATTCTCTCTTCAATTACCTATGATGATAATCTTAGGATTATGTTGATATTTAAAGTGTTCCCAAACCATATCAAGTTTCACTACTTTAAAGTTCATCATCTCTATAATATGAGTATGCATGTAGGTACAAATAATCATCATCACAATATCAAAATAATGATATGTACCAAAATTCAATTTTCAATTATAGTTCACCCTTGATAGCACTAACATCATCATCATTTTGCAACATTTCATTAAATTATTTGATCAGTAACGATAGTTTTTAGAATCTTATGAATGCAGTTAAGTCTAACCAGACTAAAGCATTCTTGGTTATAAGAAGCAATCGCAAGTCATTGAAAAGTTTAAAACTAACGTATCTCATAGGTTCAAAAGTTTCTATTACTTCTATCATAAGCTAACTCTTAAATTTTCCAATTGCTTTATTTAAAAGGCCTAACAAATTATCTTTACATTTACATTTTTCAAAAACATTAGTTTTATGTATATTGTGCATGTTCAACAACCTCTATAAACACCATTTTTCTTCTCAATAGGAGGCCTCGCCTTCTTCTCATAACTGAAGATCCCATTGTCTTCTTTCATTTAATAAACTTCACATAATGTTTTAAATTTAAACATAAAAGCCTCTAAGGCAGCAAATGAGATTCTCAATCTTTATTCATCAATTCATCTTAGTTTATACACTTATTTAATCACATAAAATATGTCAATGTTATGTTAGAAGTAAATAATTTAAATAAAATCTGGTACAATTGTCTATAGAAGATTCATCCATAGTAATATCATTTCATCTACAGCACCTTTATCTAAAGTATGATCATCTAAGGTAGTATCATTTATAGTATTGTCTATAGAAAAATTGTCTAAACGATGTAGGATTGTCTAGTATGAACCAAACCTAGTATAATAGCTTCAAAAAAATTGCCATAAATTGTACATTGCAGTTGATGGGCTAAGATTTTATTAACCTACCTTAGACATACAATAATATTTAGTGATGAAAATTAGTTAAACTATCTAATAGAAGAAGCCTACAACTTGATCTGGTTAAAGTTTGGTTAGACCTATCTTGTTTAATAAATAGATAAGTTTAGATTTATTAAAAAAATTCTTTAAATAAGTGTCATAACCGTAATTACGACGAGACGAAGAACTCGCTAAATTTTGAAAGAATTTTAATTTGATTGTGGAGCCACCACCAAATTTTTGTTTTAAGGGAAAAGATTTGGAAAAACCCTAACTCAAGGATGAGATTCGAAGTTCGGGAGTCGGTTACGAGTAAGGAAAGTATTAGGCACCCTACTCGCCCGTTCCAAAGAACGGTACCCTTAAACTGAGTGTGTGATATTTTGAAAACTGTTTGATCCCTTAAAATAGAATAGAAAATAAATAGGTTTATAGAAAATAACCTGACAGGACTTGATCCTGCTCCTACGTATTCCCCGGTGCAATGGGAAACTCAAGGCTACGTAGTTCTGGTTAAGAGACTTGATCTCTAAAAGAATACAGGGTGATTTTAGATAAAAAAAAACAGACACTTGAATAGGAATTTATTGAAAGTGATGGTTTTCATAAATTCATGCTTGCGAGATCCTAAATCGTCGTAAGCCGTATTTGGATCCCACATGAATTAAAACACGAGACGGTAGAGAACGCTACTCGTTTGCGTTAGAACCCGTTTGCATGAATTTCGCAAAATTAAAAAACAGATGTTTTTTTATAAGATTTTATTGAAAGTGATGGTTTTCAGAAATTCATGCTTGCGAGATCCTAAATCGTCGTAAGCCGTATTTGGATCCCACACGAATTAAAACACGACACGGTAGAGAACGCTACTCGTTTGCATGAATTTCGCAAAATTAAAAACAGATGTTTTTTTTGTAAGATTTTATTGAAAGTGATGGTTTTCAGAAATTCATGCTTGCGAGATCCTAAATCGTCGTAAGCCGTATTTGGATCCCACACGAATTAAAACACGACACGGTAGAGAACGCTACTCGTTCGCGTTAGAACCCGTTTACATGAATTTCGAAAAATTAAAAACAGACGTTTTTTATAAGATTTTATTGAAAGTGATGGTTTTCAGAAATTCATGCTTGCGAGATCCTAAATCGTCGTAAGCCATATTTGGATCCCACACGAATTAAAACACGACACGGTAGAGAACGCTACTCGTTCGCATTAGAACCAGTTTGCATGAATTTGGCAAAATTAAAAACAGATGTTTTTTTTTTTGTAAGATTTTATTGAAAGTGATGGTTTTCAGAAATTTATGCTTGCGAGATCCTAAATCGTCGTAAGCCGTATTTGGATCCCACACGAATTAAAACACGACACGGTAGAGAACGCTACTCGTTCGCGTTAGAACCCGTTTACATGAATTTCGAAAAATTAAAAACAGACGTTTTTTATAAGATTTTATTGAAAGTGATGGTTTTCAGAAATTCATGCTTGCGAGATCCTAAATCGTCGTAAGCCGTATTTGGATCCCACACGAATTAAAACACGACAAGGTAGAGAACGCTACTCGTTCGCGTTAGAACCCGTTTACATGAATTTTGAAAAATTAAAAACAGACGTTTTTATAATATTTTATTGAAAGTGATGGTTTTCAGAAATTCATGCTCGTGAGATCCTAAATCGTCGTAAGCCGTATTTGGATCCCACACGAATTAAAACACGACACGGTAGAGAACGCTACTCGTTCGTGTTAGAACTCGTTTGCATGAATTTCGAAAAATTTAAAAAAAACAAAGACGAATATGAACTCGAAAATTCGAGAAGAAGTAAGAAAATTAAGCGGAATAAAAGGTTGGATTGAACCTCCATTGATGTTCCTTGTTTATTTGTCTCCAATCCAGCTTAGGTCATAAGGTCCACAGGTAAGAATTAAGTTTTTTTTATTTTGATTCAAGCAAACACTTAACTCTTTAGGTTCAATGACTTAATCATGCATGACTTAAGCTAGACTTAGCATATAGGATGCATGTATATGGTCATGCACTCTTAGGAATTTTTTCAAAGGAGGACATACAAACACAAACAAATCAGAAGGAAATACATATAGAAAGATCAACACATTAAAAATAATACCTAAACAAGGTTAAAAGAACAAGATCTACTAAAGAACTTCAAAGACACAAGAGATTTTGGCGCCAAAATTTAAATTCAAATCTCAAAATTTTTTCAAAAAATATTTTTCCAGAGATCTAAAAAATTAAAACCAAAACATTGAAAGATATAGATCATAGGAATCAAACAAAACAAATTTGACAAAAAAAAGACAAGAAATGAGCAAGTTATGCACAAACCAAACAACATAGGTTCATTTTCGCGTCAAGACGAACATCCTTCAGTAATCTGGTCATAGAGACTTCATTTTAGATCCAAATTAGACAAATAATATCATTCCAGAAACTAGAGAGAAGGACGAAGAGAACGCAACAAAAATCACTGATATCGGAGATCATTTGACCGATCAAAAGTTAAAACGAAAAACAGACACGAAAATGAACCTCAAAAACACACAAGTTTTTGGCGCCAAAATTTGAATTCAAATCTCAGAATTTTTAGAAAATATTTTTGGTAGATCTGAAAAATAAAAACCGATCAATTGAAATATATGGATCATAGGAATCAAACAAAACAAGTTTGACATCAATCCAATCAGAAATGAGCAAGATATGCACAAATCAAACAAGCTAGGTCAATTCGCGCACCAGGATGAACATGCTTCGGTAATCAAGTGATAAAGATTTCATTTCAGATCCAAATTGGACAAATAATATCATTCCAGAAACTAGAGAGAAAGACGAAGAAAACGCAACAAAGATCACCAAAATCGGAGATCATTTGACCGATTAAAAATTAAAATGAAAACAGACACGAAAATGAACTCGGAAATCTGAGAAGAAAGCAAGAAACTTAAGATGGATAAAACTCGGACCTAACCTCCATTGGAAGGTGATGAAGAGCTGATTCTATGGAGGCCAAGGGCTGAATTGAATATCAGAGAGTCTCTTAGGTCCTCCCTTCAAAGGTTCTGAAAATCCCTCTTCTAAGACTCTCAGTTCTCCTCCTCCCAAGAATTTCCAAAAAATGAGAAAAAAGCCCATTTTCCTTTCTTGTTTGTAGGTATATATAGACACATCCCTTCTTGGCAAGGGTGAAGCTCTTTCAAAGAGCCAAAAGCCAGCTTCCTCTCTCTTAGCAAGGGTCAAGTCCTTTCCCAGGGCCCAAAAGTCACCCCCTCTCTGAGAGCCAAAAGCCAACCCCTTTCAGCTTTTTCTTTTTTTCAATTTTCATTTTTTTACCTTTTTTTTGTTTTTTTTTAGTTTTATTTTTTTCTATTTATCATTTTTACTTATTCTTTAATTTTCTTTTTATTATTATTTATTTTATTTATTTTAATTTTTTTTTTGCTTTCTGTTTTCTATATTTTCTGCTCTCTGTTCTTTTTGTTTTTCAGTTTTACATCTTTTCAAATTTTTAATTAAATTAACTTTTGGTTAATTTTAATGATTGGGGGTCTCGGACATAATTGAGTGTTTACAATAAGCAAATTAAACTTAAACTTATAAAAAATTCTATTTAACCTTTGAATGGAAAGTCTGTTTAAAATATATACATTTATTAAATTTATTTTATTTTAATATATATTCTATGTTTATAATATAGTATATAAATATCAATATATATTATAATATATAAATATATATATTTTTAATAATATTATATATATATATATCAATCAGATATTTATAAATATTTAAATAACATATAAATTAAAATAAAATTATGAGATGAAGTATCTATCAATTTTTGTTTTATATGAAATTTTATATATATAATTTATTTGATAATAATTTTTGAAACAATGGTCGGACTGATCAATTTTGCATTCTATATAAGGTTATTAAATTAGTGTAAGTGTTAAATTTTAACCTCCAACACCATCAGATATGACTTTCTTCATATATATATATATATATATATGTTTTAGATCTATTTACCAATATTTTTTATATTTTAAATTTTTAAGCAGATTAGACTCTGATAATAAAAAAATATAATGTCTAAATTTTTAAATTCAAGTTTAGACTTCAAAATTTTTATATAGGTTAGACTTTAATGTCTAAAATTTAATTTCTCTTGACTATTTTCATCTCTAATTGTATCCACATACAAAATTTATGAACAAATCTTCAATATTTTACCGTTCAATTTATCAAGATTTAAAAAAAAAAAAAATCTCTTATAAAACAATTTCAAAGTTGAAGTAAACAAAATGCATGAACTTATATATATATAGTTATTTCAAAAATAATTTTATCTAGACTTGTCTTGCTCAATAACTTTCACAATCGGTTGAATTTAATCAATTTAATAATTAAATTAATAAATTTTATTGTATAGGTCATTTTTAAAAAATTTCATAAAATTTTTAAAAAATTTGATACTTCATAAAATGAATTTAAATTAACAAATAAATATTTTTTAAATTTTATAAAATTTTGTAAATATAATATATACAATAAAATTTATTAATTTAATAGTTGAATTGATAAAATTCAACTATTTAGAAGAGTTGCGGAGAAAGTAAATCTAGTTAAAGTTACTTCAAGAGTCACTCATGATAGGATTACTTTACTCAACAAGTTTTTTCAACGGTTGAATTTCATCAATCCTATTATTAATTGATAGATTTTATTATGCAAATCATTCTTACAAAAATTTTATAAATTTTAAAAAATATTTAATATTTTATTACATAAATATAAATTAATATATAATAAAAAAGCTATATTATCTATTGATATAAAGTTATTTAATAAATATTAATTTTTTTTAAAATTTTATAAACATTTTTTATATAATAAAATTTATTAATTTAATAGTTAGATTGATAAAATTTAATTATTTATAAAAATTATTTATTAAAATAACTTTAGTATAAATTATTTTTATATTAATTTAATTTATTTCTCTTTATTTATATATATATATATTCAACTTACTTTAAAATAAATCTATCATAAATTATTTTTCTACTATTTTTGTAAAATAATTAAATTTTATAAATGCAACTATTAAAGTAACGAATTTTTTTATATAGATTATGTTTAAGAAATTTTATAAAGTTTAAATATTTTTAATATATTATTAAATAATTTAAATTAACATATATTAAAAAAATATTATCAATATATTAAATTAATATAATGAAGTATTAAATTTTTAAAACATAATTTATATAATAAAATTTATTAATTTAATAGTTAATTTTATATAATTTAACTAGTTAAAAAATATTAAATAAAATAATTTATAATAAATTTATTTTTAAAATAAATTATTTTTATATATAATTATAAATTTTTAAACATTAATTAAATTTTATTAAAAAATAAAGGAATTTTATATTTATTTTTAAATTTTGTTTAAATCTTCTTTTTTTAACTACAGTGGATAATTTTAAATTTTAAATTTTTCAATCAATTTTAAAAATAAAATTTTTTCAATAAAATTAATTTTAAAATAATTTTTATTATATTTTAAAATAATTTTGATCCAAGTCTCATAATAAAAAATTTATTAAATATTTTTAAAATTAAAATATTTTTATTTTTTAATTTATCAAACTCCATCATCATTAAATAATAATAATAATAATTATAATATATTTTTTATTATATAATTTCTTATCTAATTTTTATATAATAAAAATAAAATAAATAATATTATTTAATATATAAATTATAATAATTCATAATATTATAATATAATTTTATATTATATAAATATTTATAATGTAATATTACTTTTTATTATAAAATAAATATTAAATATTATAATAATATTTTAAAATATTTATGTTTAATATTGATAATTAAATAATATATAAATACAAATTTATATGATTATAATATATTTTAAATTATTACTATTATACTATTTTTATTATCTTATAAATATTATGTTTACTTTTATTATTATTAATATCATTATTATTATCATAATAAATTTTATTTTAAAATTTTTATTTGTTAATTATTTTAAAAAAATTTAATTACTTATTTTTTTATAAATTTAAAATAAATAATAATATATTATATATAAAATTATATTTTAATTTATTATAATATAATATAATTTTATATTATATATGTTTTGTAAAATAATATATAGTATTTTATAAATAAACATTAGATAATATAAAAATTATAATAAATATATAAAATTATTTATTTTATATATTAATTATTAAATAATATATAGAATACAAAATTATATAATTGTATAATATATTTATATTATAACTATTATAATTATTATCTCTATAATAATAATAATAAAAAATAATTTATTTTTGATTATTTTAAGAAATTTTATTTATTTAATTTTTGTATATTAAAAATAAATAATGTTAATTTATATATAAATTATATTAAATTTATAATATTATAATATAATTTTATTATATAATTTTTTATAAAAAATATTATAATATATATTATTTTATAAAAAATTAAATATTATAATAATAATATATATATAATTTTATATTTTAAATTCTAATAATAAAATAATATATAAAATATATAATTATATAATATTTTTATATTATAATAATCGCATCATTATCATTATTTTATAAATATAATTTTTTATTTTATCGTTATTATTATTATTATAATAATAATAATTAATTTATTATTTTTTAAATTTAACATTTGTATTATTTTAATATAATTTAATTTTTAAATTAATATTTTTATATATTTATAATAAAATATATAATGTAATAATTTAATTTATTTTTACAATAATTTTTAAAAATAAAAATTAATTTAATTTTTAAAATTAAAAATTAAAATTCACCGCTAAATTTCTTCCACTTGGCTAGCTTAATTATTCACTTCAATGCTAACTTATTCGGATGTGATTTTACTATAACTTTAAAACTTAAACTACCATGAAATTGAATTATTTTTTAACTTTGCACTTACAGAAAGAAAATGAGAAAACGGTAAGCGAGAGAAGAAAGAAGAAGCCGAATGATAAATTTTTAAAACTTTTCAAACATCCAATGTTCATGGTCTTGCCACACTAGGAGTCTCGTGGCAAATGACTAAGAAATCACTGCATGCAATTACACGTGGAAGACCAAGAAATTACATAGTGCCCTTGGATGAATAGGAATCTCTTCTATAAATGAGGGATGTATTTTAAAGAAAGAAAATAGAAAAAGTATGTGTGGATTTTAATATATACGTTAAAAAAATATAAAAAAATAGAAAAAATCTTTATCTTCTTAAATTATGGTTGCACTATCATTGCTTATTTAAAAATAAAAAACAAAATCAGAATGTTACAAATGGCAATTGGATAAGTGGATTATAATATTCTTAAAAAAATATAAGTAAACAAATGGCTGTCTCCGTCATGAGTCATCAACCACATTAGCTTTAAGGATATATATAATGCTTCTTACCTGCCATTACCAATATTTTGTAGCTGATCCTTTTTGTAAATTACTAATTTATGTATAGTTGATTTGTCAATGCCTCAATGACTCATTAACTAACACAATTATTCTGGAAAATTCCACTCTATCTTCGCTTGCTCCACTTTATTCACTTCCGAATGGGATGTCAACGTATTCCAATAATAAATCAAGTACTTGCAATCATATTCTTTTTATCAACAAGGATGAGAATATGGATTTAAATATTAAGAAATCATTTTTTGTTGGAAGGTTGTATTATTTTGTGTTCGTGAGACTATAAAAAAAAAGAATTGATATAACGGTTAAGTTAGATGGATTGAATACACGCCGAAATAAACCTCATAATTCTTCAAAAAAAAAAAGTTTATAAGCTAATAATACCATTTAGTTATTTATTTTACTGAAACCTTAAAGTAATCTCAAGTTGAACAAAATTGATAAATACTTGCATCTTTGAAGTATTGTAACTGTTTATAAGGAATTTTTTTTTGGAGAAACTGTTTTATTGAATTCTACATTTCAAACTAAAAATAAAAATGTAAATGTAAATTGGTTCAGGTATTATGTTAAAATTGGGTTAAAAAAAATGTGTTTCAATCATTATCAATTTGGACACTGAGTTGTGCACATTAAAATCCTATTGAATCAACTTGGCTTCGATTGGAATTTCACTTCAAATTTTTATTTTATTTAGATTTATGTTAATATTTTATAAGAATTTAAAATATTAAACATGAAACATTATCTTTTTAATTTTATTTTAATTTATAAATATTCAAAAAATATAATTTATACAAATTCAATTACTTACCCAAATTTAATTGATTTAAATTTATTTTTATTTAGTTTCACCTGACTTATCCATTAAGATGACCATTGACGCCTATTGAAAGCCATTTCTTCTAGACTTCTACAGAAAAAAAAATACTTCTCAATTATTTTAGTTTGTTTAGTTTCTATTTATATAGACATGTTTTTCGGTTTATAGAAGATAGCGTTACTCCAAGTTTCATGGTTTGAAAAGCACAAATGCCCAAAAATTGTAACAGGTTTAAAATATGAGAAGGAAGTCATAGAATAGAAAAGGGAAATTTAGTACCAAAGAATAAGAAAATGAAATGCAATAACATGCATTTAACAAGTTTATACCAAAGTAACGTTAACTAAATACAGGAACCTTAACTTAATTTTGACACTTCCCTATATAAACGTTGTTTACTCTTTCCACCCATTTTCCCTGTCTTTCCTGTTGATGTAAGAATCCTCTCCAACCTCCTAGCTGCCCACGCATAGTTGCTTCTTCTCTTTCTCTCTCGTTCAAATTGTTTGCAAGGTTGAAGCTTTTGCTCCCCCAGGGTCTCGTTTGACCAATTGCTGTGTTGAACGTTGATTCTGGGATCTGGGGTAAGCAAAAAACGTGTGGATCCTTGCAATTTCTACACTTTTCTTTATCTGGGTATAATTTTATTTTTTTTTGGTAATGGGTTGGAGATATAAGGCTGGTTTGTTCCTCATAGCTACTGTGGTTATCATATGGGTCACCTCTGCTGAAGTTACCCAGGTAAGCTTTTTACCAATTCTATGTTTCTAAAATTTATTATGGGAATTGAATTTTGTTGAGTCTGGGGTGAAATTTTTTTTTAATGGTAAATGTGCATATGTGTGTATGTTTCTCCACCTTGAGGGAAAAAAAAAAGGCTTTTTTGTTGTTTTGTTGTTTTGTGGATATTTGGAAGTTTCATGTTTCCGTTTGATGAAATTTATTATTTTTTTTCATCTTTAGTGCCAGTTTAATAGATTAATGATGTTAGTGCTTATGTCCTGGCATATAGGACCTTCTGTTTATTACACAACAATTAATTAGGATGATGTTATATCTAAGAAATGGAAGCAGGTTGATGTTTTTAGCTTAATGTGACTTGATTTTGAAGCTTCCTGAATCCTAAGAACCAACCTTTTGTATTGATAGACTATTTGAAACTTTGCATTTCAATGAATGAACTTCTGGGTTGGATCCAAATTTCCGTTTGCTAGAATGATTTGCTTTGTGTATAGCTAACCTAAAACCATGCAGTCCTCTTGGCTTTGAATAAGGATTGAAGACCCAAATTATATAACGTGTCACCGGGGGTATTCATCATTCCGGTTATAAGTTGTGTTGTTAAGTTTTGTATATGTCCATTGGAGGACACTATGCTGGTTATACTTTAAGATTTAAATTTCTTAGTCGTTGAGTTCAATTTCATAGAATTTCTATATCTGAATAGTTATCTACACGCTTGGAATACAAGCTTTACATGTATGAATGCTTCTCTGAATTAAATTTTATCATGCAGGGTATTTTTACAGATTACAAGCAGCCATTTGCGGTGACATATCTTGGAGCTTCTCTTATGGTAGTTTACCTCCCAATAGCATTCATTAAAGACTTGTTCTATAACTTACTTAAACACCGCTCTTCTAAAAGTGGAAAAAATGCAAAAATTGGGGAAGAGTTTTCTGTCAGGATTACCTCCCCTCTTAAAGGCAATGGATTGCAAAAGAACTTAGAGGTAGAACTACAAAGTGTGACTCGAAAAGATAGCAATATAGATTTATCTACTCTTGAGGAAGTAAAGCCATTGGTGGTTAAATATAATGATACTAATTTGCCAAAGGCAGAGAAAGAGCTTACTGCAAGGGAAATTGCTATGTGTGGATTTTACATTGCACCTATTTGGTTTATAACAGAGGTAAGTTACTTCAGATTGATATCTTGATTTTGTGGTTAGGCAGGACAAAAGCATGCTTACAATTGAACTATGTGATTATATCTTTTAACTGGTCCATGAGCCCCTACTATTCTAGGATATAGAGAGGGCTAGAATTAGATGTAAGTAGCCTTACTTCTGCTAACTGAGAACCTGTTTCCATAACTAGAACCCTTGACCACTTGATCATGATGCGCCACAGCTCATCCTTTGGCTGAGTCTGTTAACCAAAATGAGAAAAAAGTTCTGTTTTGTTTTTATAAGACATTTGACTTCTGATGTTCTATACATATATCTATTGGCTCAATTAATGCTTTTATATTCTTATAAAGTATCAATACCAATTGATATTTTGTAATTCCAGCATATTTCATTAACGATACATTAAAGAGAAGCTTTAAATTGACAGAATATGAAACTATATTGAGGTCATATCAGTTAAGTTAATGGATACATGTCTCCTACCCCATGATTTTTATGGCTTATGGTAATTGATGTCATACATAGTTCATTGTTATTAACTGTTATGCGGAATAGTTTTTCTTCAGGTTGTTAAACATTCATGCAGTTACATTTTATAAACAGTTATTCCGACTTGTAATGCAAGTGCATAGGTGCAACAGGCACTCTTATGCCTCTTTGAACTACTTATTCATTATGGCTGGGATTATGTTATGTAAAAGCTATTCAACAACTTATATTTATGGAGAAATACACAACCAATGAACACCAATGCAATTTGAAAAAGTCTACTATGCGCGAGTCCCTCACCTGTGTTATGATATTGATGAGTTATAATTTCTGCGAAGTAGTTTCAGTCATGGTTAGATCACATGATAGATAAACTTGATATCACATGAAGTTGACATCTCTTTCATTCAGTGTTATTTTATTATTTTTTTTTTCTGTTGCTTTCAGTATCTATCAAATGCTGCCCTTGCACGAACAAGTGTTGCAAGTACAACAGTATTGTCATCTACTTCAGGACTTTTCACTCTTTTCATTGGCGTTTTTATGGGCCAAGACACTATAAATGTAGCAAAAGTAGTTGCTGTCTTGGTCAGCATGACTGGCGTTGTCATGACAACTCTTGGAAAAACATGGGCTGCAGATGACTCGCAATCCAATTCTTCGTAAGCCTTTACTAGCACTTTTATGAAATCACCTATTTTGTTTTCTAGTTTTCACTGATTAAACAAAGGTCAAACAAATTAATGCAAAAGGTTGTCAGAGATGGTTCTTTTTCATCCTATACTCCCTAAGCTGTTTAACAAACTAGCAATATTCTTTATAAAATTTTGTTCCACAATCCAAATTGGTTATTTTCAGTTAGTTTACCGCTTAATTACAAATGAAAACAAAGACATCTTTGGATAGTGTCTTATTATTTGGTTCCCTAATGCGTAAAATTGTCATTGTTATCTTCACTATGTTGACCTCTTCTATGCTATATTGATATCATTGATGATGGTTTGTACTTTGAAAAATAAATTTTATGGAAATAAATGTTGAATACTGATTAGGTATTCATTGTTTTGTGCTGAGGGTTTAAATCCAGGCTGTTAAGAGGGGAGGGCCTCCACTATAAATTGGTGTTCCATGTCTTACACCTAGCTAATATAGGTCTTCCCAAGGTTATGTCGCCCCCATCCAGTGTGAACTGCTGTCCATACACGTTCTAAGGGATTTGCTAAATTGAGCTCCAATACTAATAAAAAATGTAGGAACAAAACAAGTATTTTTTTTCCATATGTGAAAATATATCTTATGCTGTTTGAATACAAAATCTTATGGACTATTAATACTAGGTTGATAATATATTGCTAAGCTCACTACAAATAAAGTTATATAGCTTAAGAAAGAGCATTGTGATACACCCTCACACTTGCATTAGGCTTGATCCTTGTGTTGCAATTCAACTTAATGATGTTATATGTATAGATGCCTTAGTATCACCAGCTTGCTCTTTGTAATACTATTTTTTGGGCGTTGACAGTTCATATTTGTGTTCAGCAATGGGCAGCGATCTACTGTTGGAGATCTTTTCGGCCTTCTCTCGGCCATGTCATATGGTCTATTTACAGGTTAGGCAATGTCTTAGTTTTTTTGTCTTTTTTTTTGGTATTTGTCTCATAATTTAGACAAATAATAACAGTTTCTTTAACTTTATTGCTGCACAGTTCTTCTTAAAAAATTTTCCGGTGAAGAAGGAGAACGGGTTGATGTGCAAAAGCTGTTTGGATATATTGGATTGTTTACACTTGTAGCACTATGGTGGCTCAGTAAGTTTTTATGATTATAGTTAATTATAAATATGTCTTATAAGATTCTATGAGCTCACTCCCTTTCATGTGCTTATTTAACTTGGCTCTTGTGTTCTAAACTGATTGCTAATTCTCTTGTAAACTTGTCCCAGTCTGGCCATTGTCAGCCTTAGGAATTGAACCCAAGTTTACGATTCCCCATTCCGCAAAAATGGACGAAGTAGTTCTTGCCAATGGATTTGTTGGAAGTGTTCTCTCAGACTACTTCTGGTACATGAAATAAATTTGACTAGTTTACACATATACAGAGTTATCCAAACTCTTATATTAGAGTTCTTTTGATCCACACAGGGCACTTTGTGTTGTATGGACAACTCCCCTTGTTGCCACTTTGGGCATGTCACTCACCATTCCTCTTGCCATGTTGGCAGATATGGTGATCCATGGTCGGCATTATTCAGCATTGTACATTCTTGGCTCAGTTCAGGTATTGTTATGGCTAAGATATCTGCAACTTTGGTGTTTTCTCAGCTCTCCTCTTGTACCACTGGCCAGTGAGTGAGAGGATCCTTAAACTAAATTAAAATCTGAGGGGAAAAAAATCCAGTTCATCTCTTGGTGTTATGCTGTTGGTTCCATCAGTGTCCAGATAATTTATAGTTGTATTTATGCTAGTTTATATATGCATGCTTCTGCTTGTTATTATTGCTTAATATAGTCAATTCTGATTCTGTTAATAAGTTGGTGTTTGGATACACGTTTGAAAGACAAATGTGGATCCAAAACACATAAGCTACTCTTGGTAGTATTAGAAAAATCATGGATTCGGTGAAACACAACGTAAATCCTAACGCATGTAAATTTATTGTAGTTTGTTAGTGCTGTTATATATGGTTAGGAAGATAAATGTTTTAGCTTCCACATGGCTCATTGCCATTTATTGTTCAAATCATATATAAGTACTATGATTCTGTTTTTTATTCAATGAAATTTTACCATGAAAAAGAATCATCTCTTCCTTTGATATCAATAATTCATACAAAATTCTCACATGCTATTAATAATACTCATAGTAGGAAGTCACATTCATGAAAGCATTCAAAATCTTTGTGCACATATTAATGGAATTGTTTTGGCATTGATTTGCAGGTATTTGCAGGTTTTGTGATAGCAAATGTTTCAGATTGGTTGACAAAGAAGGTGGGATTATAGCATATTCTTTTGTATACCGATTCTTTTTGTGTTTGGTTATCTTTTCATAGTTGCTCTCAATGAGTGCTATACCACGAGTCAACGTTGAAAACCAATGCCTTAATCCTGGTTTTTGTCACCTTCAAGAAAGCCAACAAAAGTGTGCTTTCATTCTGTGTATATGGTTTCTAGAGTGAGGCCTTTGTTGTAAATTGCAACAGTGTCCATGATGAGCTTGTAGCCATGGATGTAAAGAAGCATTGTTACTTAGTGGCTATAGATAATTGAAGTAAATGCCTTCTTAAAATTGAACAGATTGAGGATTCATTGAAAGCTAAGTGGTACATGAACAAGACTAAAGTATAATGGCCCAAATATCAGACTATAAAGATATATAATGGTAAAAGCCATATATTAAACATAAAATTAAGTTGAAAATATACGATAAGAAATTCTAAGTTAACTTTTGTCCCTTTTTTCTACCCATTGGATGCTCTTTCATGGATTGGAGCTTTAAAAATTATGTTCATCCAACTCTAAGATGGAGATAATTTTCATTCTTTATCCTTCTTTAAGGGAGTGTTTTTGCATAATTTTAACCCAAGAATATTAGTTTTTTTTTTATGTTTATTCTATGTTTTAGAAACTAATATGATTAGAAATATTTTTTTAATTATATTTTTCACTAAAGTATTCTTGTGGAGGTGGTGAGAATTCAAAATTTTTATGAAGTAAATTATTTTTAACCATATTTAATTTAATGGTTTTAAGGATCTTTTAAACATATTGAATAGATTTACTGTACTGTCAGCAATTATGATTTTATAAATATAATCAGAAAATAAAAAAAAATTATATATGCCAACCACTTTCTAAAAGCCTCATTTTCTCTAATGTTATTAAAATTGGACCAGATTAATCAACCAAATTGATTTGATTGTTAACTTGACTACTTATTAAAACATTTACATGTTGCATTAAAGAATGTTTTTGTTATATATTTCGAACACAAGTTCCACATGAGATGGTGAAACTTGACAGGCTTTCTTATTGATTAAAAACATAACCAAACGTAATAAGAATTTTTATCTTATAAATTTGTTTTTTATTTTATAAATTTGTTTTTTATTAAGTTAGATTTAAGTTTAATTTTTAAAATAGTATCAAAATTTAACTTATATTTGTTATTGAATTATTGCAGATATCCAGCCCCATCTAAGCGTGGAGAGAATATATAAGATTCCTACATTTATTCATTTATATTTTTTTTTGTATATTTTAGATTGTGACATATTAGCAGAGCAATGATATAGTATTTTGATAGCTTATCTAATTAGGTTGAGTTTTTTTTTTAAATATAATTATATTAAAATATTATTCATTCAAGCTGTATTTAATAACTGAAAGAAAGAATTTTTATAAATAAAAAAATTTTATAATTATAATTATAACAACGTAAACTTTTAAAATTTGGATAGTTATATATTATTATAATAATATAATTTTTAAGAATATTTATGTATCAAAAATTATAAGAAAAAGTTTATAATTTTTTTAAAAAAATTGTTAGTAATAAATATTTTTAATGTATACTGTAAATGTAGATTGCTGAATTATGTTAAATTTATAGATTATTTCTTTTATTTTATTTTTTTTACGAATGCTTTCAAAATAGAAAATATAAAGGATCTTAAATATTTTTCATATTTTCAGTAGAATATCTTTTGCTCACCATTAAATTAGGTTGAGTTTAATAACATTGTTCTCTCATCAATCACTAGCTCATGAATATAAACTCTACTCCTACCTCAAATGCATGCACGGCGATTATGGAACTGAATATTAGTAATGCTTACACTTTTTAACTATTCATTATTTGGTCACGATCCAAAACACAAAAATTCATTATTTGCTAAGTTTCCCCCTCTTTTGAATTTTACATGCATTTCACCTACCAATAAATGATATATTAAAAAGAATGCATTAGAGAATGTTTCACTGCTATTTTTTTTGGAGGATAGTTACTAAATTAATGAAATGGGAACAGAGGTAAAGATTTTAATATCCACTCAGAGGTATTAGTAAATTCATAATATAATACATATGTTGTAATTTTGTTTTTCAACCGTAGTGAGCTGAGATAAATTTACTTGACTGTTATCACAATATTTCTTTTAATATACGTCATGATAATATTTTATGTAATAATTTAGTATGTTATTTTAAATATTTTATTTAGTCTTATAAAATTTTTAATTATCAAATAAAATTGTAGTATGTGTGTTGAAGTGATTATGTTTGTTTAAAATTTTATTTATACTTATATATAAATAATCATGGATATCCCACCTACCATAAATATTATAAATTAATTTTCATTATAGAAACTACCGGAAAGATAGGTACATTTGTGCTTATCTTTTTACATTTTGTAATATTTTTGTTAATTTTTTTATTATAAATAAGAATAGAGGATTATATAATTTCTTTAGTACTTATTGCTAAAAATGAATAATTATGTATAAAAATAAGTTTAAAAGGTTATAGAATTTTTTAGTTATTTATAAAAATGAAGAATTAAGCATAATTTATATGTAAAAAAGATAAATTTAAAAAATAAATTATGAATACCAACATATTTGTATTATTGATTGTTATAAATTAAGATAGACGCAAAGGATGCATCACCTGTCCCTGTCACGGTGAGATGCAATTTCTAATCAGAAGAGTGCATGTATGAACAATTCTTCAAAGGCTTGGAAGATATCGGTGTGTTACATGCACATAGCAGAAGTTTTAGTTCCACTATCAGTTTCAATTGATGCAAACGATTTGCTTTACCTTTTTTTATATTTGTTTTTTCTAATACATTATTCTTTGAATTTAATTAATTTTAATTTTTTCAATTAATATAAAAACTTTTCATAAATGAAAATTTAGACCCAATAAATATAAATTTTGATATATCATATCGAATTAATAAACAATAAAACAGTATATCTAGATTTGCACAATTTATCAAATTAATAGACACTAAAATGGGATATCTTGATTCTCATAGTTTGTCTTAAATAATTTCTTTTTCGATATAAAAAAATAAGATTTTAATTTATTTTTATCTCTTAAAATAAATATGTATACTTTGCAATAATAATAATAATATATGATATTACATTCTTTTGTAAAATTTTACCAACGTTTAATAACGGTGATACTTTTGCACCGTATATTTTTCCCTTTAATTTACATTTTAATTATATATATATATAATTAATTCATAATTATAATATATATATATATATATATATATATATATATATATGAATAAGGGTAAGTGTGAGTTAAATTTTATTATGAGTATTAGGTATCCATTAAAAAATTATATAAATGGTATAAATTATAATTTTTATTATTGAATCAAATAAAAATTTATTTTGATATCTCTCCAAATAAGTTATTTTTCTATTTTTAATATATATATATATATATATTAAGTCAATATACATGATATAAATTAGATGAAAATTTCTTAATTAAGTGAGCCAGTATCTAAATATTTAATACAAGAATAAAAAAATAAATGTTTAAAAAATCAGAAATAAAAATATATTTTATTTTTATAAGAATTAAGAATAAAATTCTTCATATTTAGAGGATTAAAAATATATTTGAATTAAAAATATTAAAAATTAAAAATGTTTAAATACGAAATAAAAAATATTACATCACTCACGTACACTTAAAAGATATTTAACAATGTTAATAATTAAAAATTTAACTAAAATTTTTTGAACTATATAGATTTAATTAGAAAATTTTAAATTATGAAAAAATTTAAATATCTAATGAAATTATGAAAACCAGCGGGTTAATTTAGTCTAAAGAAAAATGTTAATAACACATATTTTTAACATACTTTTGTTAACTCTATTATCAGATAAAATTTTATATATATATACCAATACTTTGAAAGTAGGTCTTCCATTTTGAAAGTGTAAGTGCGTAACCTATATATAAACTAATGAAATTTATAAGAACTATAACCAATAGTAAAGAGTATGAAGAAAGAAATATTTTAAAGAATATGTTATTAGTTCTCTTCAATAATAAATCAGTACAAGTTAAAAATAAATAAAAGAAAAGTACAACGATATTCTAAAGGTTTATTTAAATTGAATTCAATATCTCTTCTCAGTTAATAATTCCATAACATCCTTGTTTATAACTTGTTTTAATTTGTTTAATGTTCTTATTATATTTTATTTTTCTCTCATTTTCTGTATTTATTTTATTTTTTTGATATTCGTGTCTATATATCTTTATAACAATAATAACATAAATAAGTTATAATATAATTATCATATTGTATTAATATAATTTATGATGATAAAAATGTTATATTATCAAATATTATATAAATTATATATCATTAAAAATTTTATACGTTATAATTTTATAAACATTTAATACATTTTTATAAAACAAAAAAATATTCTTAAATATTTTTTTATAATATATTAGTATTAATATATACATAAAAAAACTAATTATAAAAAATCAACAACATATACAATGATAAAAAGTTGAAGATTAAAATAGTTTTATATAAAAATTTTAATTTTTAAATTCATCGTTTTTCATAATATCAAAAAATCAAACTATTAATCAATGTTGTAACATAAAATAATAAAGTACTATAAATAAATTTAAAATTTTAAAAAATAATAAAATCCTATAGTAACAGTATAAATTAAACATTATAATAAATTCTTAAAAATAAATGTAAATCTAAGGAATAGAAATAAATAATATTATCAAAATAATGAATAATATTAATTATAAAATAAATAAATTTTAATAAAGAATAAAATAATAAGAGGAACTAAACATAAATTTAAAAAATAATATTCTATAGATTATTAAAAATATTAAAAATAAATAAAAAAATAAAAAAATAAAAAATATTATATTATGAAATATATTGAAGAAAATAAAAATTTAATTTAAATATCTAAAAATTACTTTATTTTTTATAATAATATAGATTGTTTAATTTATTAATAATTGATTGTTCTATTTAATTATTTTAACTAATATATAGGAAAGCGATACAGCTCTGCTCAATATATGAACACAATTTAATTTTTTTCTTTGATCCTTTCATCTGTAAAATATTTTTTATTAGTTGTGATATATTTACGGTAAAAAAAATCATTAAATTGATTACCATAATACATTTTAACAGAAATAAGAATCATATAATCGATCATATATAAAATAATGACAGCATAGATATAATATTTATAGTCAAAATAAAAATTTTATAATGTATAGAATTAGAAGTCAAATAATAATTAATGAATGACCATAATAAAATTATAGAATTAAAATTCATATAAAATCAAGAAGGCAGTTTCCTAATAATCTCCATTTTATAATATAATTACCAGAATAATCTCCTTCTAAGAAGAAAAGTTAAAGAGAATTATTTTATTTCATATGTATATAAATATTATATTGACCGCAACTATTATTAAGTGTTTATTTATTTATATATTTATACTTAATAAAATAGATCGAGTGAGAATGTTAATTTTATGTAAAAATTATAATAATAAATTTAAATTATATAATTATATATAAATTATTAAAATTAAAAAATTATATAATATTTTAATAAGTTTTATAAATTTTTAAAGAACTCCTAAATTTATATTCTTCTCGTAACCATTATCTGGTTTGTTATATATATATATATATATATATATATATTAAATGTAAATATATATAAATATTAATATTAAATGTGACATGTATTAAATGTATATTGATTCATGTATTATGTTTATTACATCTTGACTATCAAAATCCAATAATTATTTATAGTGAATAATCTCATTCTTTAGAGTAAATATAGTTCATAAAAATATTTCACAATAACAAGATTCAAATTCACTGTATATTGAATATTAATTTTTAATTTATAAGTATAATGACTATTTTAATTAAACTATTATGAGATCATTTAAATTTATATATTTATTAACAATATTTTATTTAATAAACTTATTTAAAATATTATATTAAAATTTAATAAAATAATTAAATATTATATTAATTATTTAAATTATATTTTTTAGATGAGTCACTTTCTATGTTGATAAAAAATATTTGAAATTAAAAATTATTATTAAACAAAAGATATTACAAAAATTATATACCTAAAATTTATTTACTAAAGTATGTAGTATAATTACTTAGTAAAAATATGTAGTAAATAATCTTATTATTTTTTATTTTTACGTAGAGTAATTTATGTTATAAAAATATTTCAAAATAACAACATTCAATACATATCGTAATAAATATATAGTAATTTACTCTTTAATTTTAAATATAATTATATTTTAAATATATATATATATATTAATTCATTTGTATTTTTAAATATTTTTAATTTTTTTTTGTTATTCTTTATTCTCTGTATGTAATATTTTAGATGTTATTTTTTAAACATTTCAGTATATTTGGATTCTTTCTATTTTTTTGTTATTTTTTATTTTTAAATTTTTTTTTTCTCTATAGTAGCATGTTCTTTCTCTTTGTTTGCTTTATTTGTTGATGTTTCTAGTTTTTCTTTCCAGTTAAAGAAACTTTTAATTTTATTTTTTTATAATGATAGTTGGAATAAGCATTTGGTTGTGTTGGAATAAGAATTTGGTTGTGATATTCCTGGTTATTAACATAGTAATTGATTAGATGTAACTTTAATACAAAAGTTTATGGTTATTATTTTAATACATATTCATTATATATCATCCATAGATTTGTATTTGGTGTATGATTTTTCATCATAACATGGGATATCACATTTTTCATCATAACATGGGATATCACATTTTTCATCTCACAAGTATAATAAAATACTAACTATACACATAATTACATATATATGCATAAAAGAGTGTTCAACATATCACTAATATACATAACTCTCCAAATTTATTTTTTAAGAAAAGGATGAGAAATCCTAGGAACCTGACTGGTTATGAGGGTCATTACTAGAGCATAAATATATACATACACAAATATATTATTTAATTTTTCTAAAATAAAAGCTTATTTTTCTTCCTAAAAATTATTCAATCATCAAAGCACAGATTCATGTGAATGTGCATTGGTAGTCGATTCATGTTCCTTGGTGTGACCAACTACTATATAAAGTGAAATAGTAGTAACAAAACAAACAAAAAGAGTGAGAATCTTAAATATTCACATGAATAGTAGAATAAAAGGTTAAAGTATCTATATCCATATTGACATAAGTGTTTATTCTAGCGTCATCAAGAGTATAGTTAATTTAATAATTAATACATATAAAGATCAATGTAATGTTTATGTCATGGATGAATGCACATGACGGACTTTCATGTTCTTAGAGAACTCAAGTTCATAACAATTATCATTGAGTCTCTTTAAACTTTTGACATATATTAGACTAAAAAATATCATGAATTTGAGCCCAGGTCTAACACCATAGCAAGTTGTCAAGACCTTTAACTTCCACCTAGTCTCTCACTGTAATTCATTAAATCTATTGAACTTCTTTGAAGACCAAAGATTAATCCCCATCTAGCAAGGCAACGGGAAATTAGTTCTTGACCATGACAATTCTCAAGGCAAGATAGGGTGACCAAGTTACCAAATGTGACAACCTCAACATTGAAGAGCTATCTCAAGTCCCATATAAGTCATCACACTTATCCACTAACCCTTTAGACTTTTAAACAACCAGCCCTTAGGATTTCTTGACATAAATAGTTGTGACTTCCTAAATTTATTATATTTAATATGCATGATGCATGTTTATAAATAACTCATTACATCCATTAAATACATCACATTCACATTCCAACTTTCTTCTTAACTTCCAAGTCAACTTTCTTCAATGATTTCCAAACAAATTTCGACAAACATTTGTTTGTATTCGGATATTTTTTTTTATCTCTTATATGATACCATATCATCACAAGAACCATTGTGGGAAATTTCATATAAACAACTATACACATCCTGTGAATTTCATACCATAGCAAAGATACAAATATTATTAGAAAATTATCAATTTCACCAGTGGCCTCTTATCCCAATATCTATGACCCAAGTAGGCTTTATGTGGCCAAGTATACAATATCTCAATTCAAGTTCATTGACACAAATACTTTTTATATAATTCAATATCCTCAAAATTTAGAATGACATGGTAGGAAATATTAAACACATTCCAAAAATTAGAATTTCTCAAAATTTTGCTTAACAAGCAATTTTCATTCAATTCCAATAAATAGAGCTAAATATATTAATTATGCATAGTGCTCATAAACTACCAACATAATTAATATCCTTAGATTCTTTTTAATTATTATTATTTTAATCCAAAGGATATCTAAATTGTTCTCATAAGTCAATTTTATCTCAAATTTAACTCTTTAAGGATAAATAACTACATTTCACTTAATTCTCTTCACTCATAAACATACATGTCATTACCATAGACTATCCTAACAAAATAAATTTAACAATTAAATATTAAAAAAAAGAAGATAGCAAAAATTTACTCCTAAAATTTCTTCTCCTAATATTTGTTCAATTTCAACTAAATAAATCAAAATTGAGTTAGGAAAACTCAAATTCTACCCTTGAACTCCATAATTACATGAATAAATTCTCATCCTTATTACCTTTCTCACTAAGTCGAGGTACCCTTGAGGTGTGGAGAGGGAGAAATCCAAAAATCTCACTTTGAAGAGTGCTTCATAGACAATTCAAAACAAGAATTACTAATATAGGTTGGTATTAAACCAATTAAAGCAAGAATTAGAGGAAAATTTCAAAATTTTCACACAAGTATAGAATGGAAAACCAAGAGAGAAGGAGAAAAAAAAACACATGAATATTTTCAAAAAAAAATTAATACCTAATCTTTTTTTACTAGTAGATGAAATAAATTATAAGTTAAATTTAAAAAAAATTGAACAGATTGAACATAATTTAAGCTAGAAGTTCATAAATGGAGGGTCTATGGTTTCTTTTCTTTGGCGTGAATGAAGAAGGCAAACATCCTCTTTATCTTATATTTATATATTTTATATTATTTTAAATTATTCTAGTTTAGTTCAACTAAATTTATGTATTTGAGAAAACATAAAGTTTGGAATCATTTGAAAAATTTTGATTACTTATTTAGATGAATAATTTTGATAAAAATTTATTTGAAAAACAATCGATAAAGAAAAGAAAACTTACGTGCATTTTAAGTCCAATTAAACTTTTTATTTTTAAAAAATTAAAATATTATAAGAAAAATTAAAAAAATATATTTTAATTAATCTAAAATCATTTTTATACTATAGAAATTTTTTCATAATTTTTATAGCACTTTTACTATAAAATTTTCATGGACACTTATAAGTCCTAATCAACTTTAATTGGATGTTTTTTGAGATATTTTTTTCTAGAAATAAAATTTATAGAAAAATTCTAAAAATTAATATAAGTAATTTTGTAGAAATAATTTATCTAAAATTTAATTATTTTTTATTTATAAAAAAAATTACCTTTCCTTTATACTAAACATACTTAAAATAGTTAAATAAGTGATTTTTGAAGATATTTTTTTCTAGAATTAAATTTTATAAAAAAATATATTAATTAAATTGGTTTATATTACCTCTTTATATTTCTTCTTCTCTTAAATTTTAAATTTTTTTATTTGTTACTTAAAAATGACAAATAAATCTATCTTTAAGTTATCAACTAAAAGTTTATAAGAAACCAAATTTAAAAGTATTACACTTATTCCTTAAATAAATATTGAACTTATTTTTTTATGTCAAGTCATCTTTCTTTTTTAAATACTAAGTGTTTAATTTAAAATTTGTCTTAAATAATTTATGATTAACATATAATCATTTTTAACATTGTCTTAATGAATGTGTCATACTAAATTTATCTTTTTTTCAAAATTGTATTGTAACCTAACAATGTAAAAAATAATAATAAAAAAATAGAGATAAACATTAGATAAGAATTTGAAATAAAATCAAAAGATGATCCAAAATTATATATTGGCAGGGATGACTGATGAACATTTGCAATAATATACTTTTTAAATAAATCACTCAAAAACACAAATTGACATGTAATAGGCCAAAAATACAAAAGGTGTAGTAAAAGGAAGACACTTATAATACTTTATGGGTGCTTTTGGATAATGAATGGAACTAGAGATGAGGATTCTCCTTTGATCCCATCGATGATGATGACCTTTTTATCATAAATGAAATTGTAATGCATCAGTTTTGATGTGAGCACCACCATAAGGGACCAATCACTAGGTCAAAGGTCAAGAGAATTTAATAAGAGGTGAAAGTATCGCTTCTTAAAAGGAAAGAACATAATAAAGAAATGTCTTCCATAAAATTATCCTTCAAAGAAATTGTATAGTTTACCATTTTATCTTAGGAAGAATAAATCTGAAATTTCTACTTTTAATATTAATTTGGTTGTATTTTTTTTAAATTGTAAAAATAGGAATAACTTATTCCAACGTGGAATAAGAACAGACTATTTAGAATATGAATAGACTTATCTTAAGAGCTTGATTGACTAGGAGTAGTCCAAACCCACAACCAAGAAGATCCTTTCCTTTTTTTCAACAAATAAGAGCATAGTGTAAACAAATGTACCTTTGATCAATTACACTTGAGTGGAATCCAAAATTTCACCTTAAGAGAGCCTTTTCTTCTTCTTTCTTCTCATCTTACTTAGTTGTTGAGGTCAAAACTTTTTCCTTATTATTGGAGTATCCAATGTGGTGGAAACTTTGTTTATCTTCCTAACTTTCTCTAGTTGGTGGAGTGGCACCTGACTTGGGATTATTTTCTACATTTTACATTTAGACATTTAATTTCTTGTAATTTGCCTTTCTGGTTCTTAGTTTATGTCTTTAATTTACAGCCTTTTTTTTCTTTTAATTCTTTTCATTTTCATTTTGTCTTTTCTTCTATTTTAGCATTCTAATTCCAGTCTTTAATTCTTACAATCATCTTTCTCAATTTCCTCTTTACTTTGAGGTTCATTTTTTTTCATGATTTTGTACTACATCGAACACAAATTGGAGACCTCCAAATTCTATCCAGAATTGGATATTTTGCAATTTCATTTTCAACTCTAACTAGTTCATTCTCCACCTCTCAAGTAGGTTGTATTAAGTTCAGTACTCATAAATAAGATCATGAAGATAAGTATCAAAAACTTGAAAACTGAGTTAGTTTTTCTATAGGAGATAGATAAAGCAATCAAGTAATTAAGAATTAAAAATTAAAAAGTTTTTGTTAGAAAAAAATAAATTATTATATTGGTAATAGAATTTTTTTATTATATTAAAAAGTCTTATGAAAATTTTAACTTTTTAAACAATTTATTTTTTCCTTCTAACTAGATAGGAGAGTGAACAAGGTCATCCAACAGGGGCATGTGACTCTCCTCGTTTAAAATCTAGCTTGACTTAGCTTGTTGATAGGCTCAGATATGTTAAAAAGTCTTTTTAGATAAATAAACTAGACTTAACCTTATAAAAAAATCTATTTAACTTGTTCAGAAATCTATTTATATTTATATATTGTATATTTATATTTATTTTAATACATTATATTTGTATAATATTTATTTACGTAATATTAATATATATATATATATATGTTAGGCAGTTTTTTTCTTTTAAACTTTAAACTTACAAACCTTTTTAATCAATTATTTATATAAGTTTTAAGTCTATGATCTTTATTTTTTGCACCCTTGTTTTTTCTTTTTATTCCTTTTTTTTAAAATTTTTTATTTCTATTTTACCTTTATATATATATATATATATTATGTAAATTAGTTTGTAAAATATAAAAAAGTACATTTTATAAATTAATTTGCGAAATGTATTTATTAAAAGGTAAACTTGAAAAAAAAATTTAAAAAAATGGAAGGAAGGTGTGAAAAAAAAAAGAGTATAGATTTTTAAATAGACTTATATGCTTTAAATCATATTAAACTTTGATAGAAAAAAGTCAAACTTAAATATTCAAAGACTCAAACCTACTTATATTTCTATTTTTAACAATTTTATGTAAAACTATGCTATTAAAATTTTTTTTAACAAATTTATGTAATATTTTAATAACTAACTATATTATATATATATATATATATATATATATATATATATTATTTTGGATGATAATGAGTTTAATCGCGAAGCTCCACCCAAAGTTAAATAAAATCAGTAAAAAATATATCCTCCTTATTTTTGAAAATAAACATGAACACATTAAATAAATATTATTGAACACATAAAGAGTTGATATTTACCTCGGTGGCCATCATAAACACTAAATTAAGATGTAAACTCGTCCAAATATGGATGAGCTGCATGCTGACAAGTAATATAAAAGAATTAAAACTTGTATACATCATAAATAAATATTTATTTCTTAGAACTTGAAACTTTTAATATTTTTATGTTTTTTTAAGTTATTGAAGTTTAATATTGTTACCTTTAAAATATTTTCTTTGAAGCTCAAAATTTCATGTTATATCCAACAAACCAAAATAAAAATTATTCTTTTGCTTTTACACATCAGTTAGAGGTTGTGTCTGCATAATATTTGATTTAAAATATTTAAATATTTTGGAGATATATATTTTTCTAAACAAAAACAGTTTAGCCTAGTTGCTTGAGTTAAATATGTTTACTAGTATAATCTTTTATAGTGAATTTTTCAACCCAAATGAATAACGAAAGAAAAAAAATACAGAGTTTACGTTTTGAAAACTAAATTGATAAAAGGAACATTTTTTCTTTATTTTTTTTTAAAAAATTAGAAAGTATCCATATAAACATCTTGACCAAGCTAGATTAAGTCAGATAAGATTATAAAATGTGATAAAACTTTTTCTCTGAATTAAAATTTCAAAAAAGTATATTGTAAAATTAAATAACTGCTCAACTTTATAATTCATAAGTGCGTCCTGTTTGGCACATAAAAATTACTTTAAAATGACGTTTTTTAACAATTTTTTTATAAAAGGCTTTTAAAGGTATTATTCTATCTTTTTATATAAAATTTAATATACATACATAATTATTAAAAATAATATAATAATTTATCAGTGAAATTAATAAAATTTAATATTTATAAAAATTATTAAATATATTATTATATTAAGTTTGATTCTTCCTATCAATAAATTATGTTCCCTCGTCCTTCTCCCGCGTACATAGATAAATAGGTAGGAAACCGAAAATGACATTAATTTTACACAAGAAAGGAACATGTACCGAATTAATTAAGCTATCTTATTACTTTGCAAAAAAAAAAAAAAACTATTAAAAAAGGTTCATTCATTGCATTGAATTTAAAAGTTTCACAAATCTGTACCAAATGGGATCTGCATTGATTTATATGCTTTATATATAAACCCAAGGATTTTCTTTTCCTCACCTTTTATAACTCTGGATTGTGCGTGGAATATTCAATACTCATATGCATTTATCAAAGAAAAGAGATGGAAAAAATAATGAATTTTGATGTCCCCACGTCTTCATTTCCAATCCTAATAAGTTGATTTTTCTCAAAATCCAAGCAAAAAGATAACTAGCTTAATTCCCTTCGCAAATAGTGTCAAAAGAGGGATTTTTTTCTTTATTGAAAATATTTTAGAGTATGTTCTTCTTTTTTAAATCAAGACACTTTACATGTATGATTATTTTTTATTTTTTTTACTTTATTAAGTTTTTGTCCCTAAAAAAACTCAATTTTTCTATGTGATTCCTTATTTTTATTTTTTTCAAAAGAATCTGTCATAAAAAATATTTTGTTATAAAATGATTTTCTTTATTTGGTTCCTTTAAATATTATAATTTTTTTTATTTAATCTCTTATTTTAGAAGATCAAATAAAAATTTATGAAAAATAAATAGAAAACTCGTGATATTTAGATAGATCAAATAATTTTTTTATAGCATTTTGGAAGAATAAATGAAAAACAAAATTTACAAAATGATCATTTGGTAAAAATATATATTATAAAGGTTTGTTTTAAAAAAATAAAAAACAATAAAAGATCAAATAAAAAATATGAATTTTTGAAGGATCAAAATCTTAATTAAGTAATTTTTTAAATAAAAATAAGGATTTTTTTAAAAATAAAATGTTTGAATATACATATACTTTCTATAAATATAACAAATTTTATTTTTAATCCATGATATATTTTTTTTCATGTTAAATTTATATATTTGATAACTTAATTAAAACGTTCAACTATAATTTTTTTATGTTATTAACTCATTATATATACATTAAAAATATCTTACACAAATAGCATGAATTATGATTTTCATTACCGAATCATCTAAAAATCGTAATAACATTTTTTAAATTAATTATTTTTTAATATATATAATCAGTCGGTACATGTGTAAAATTTAGTTGAATATCTATTTATTAAATCAACAAATATCTGACAATAAATTTATAGTAAAAATAAAAAAATTGAGGATAAAATTAATTTTTTATAAGAACTAAAAAACATTATATTTACATGAAATAAAAATATATTTAAATAAAAATAATAATTATAAAGAATTGTTACAATAAGTCAACCATAATATAAAGAAATGAACAATTCTGAATTTTTCTATATTTTTATTCTTACATCTCTCCTAATTATTATAAAAGAAATTAATAAATATTTTGTATTTCCATGACAATAAATGCATAAACTTTTCATTTAATACTTATTTGATTAAGTGGTAAGAGAATAAGTGGGAATGTGATTAGTGAGCATGGGAAGGCTCCGAGTACAAGTTACCAAGTTGCAAATCATATCCATTGGTAAGTATTTGCCCCATTCCTATGGTGCTACTCAACAAAACAACTTTTAAATAAGAGAAAATTACAATAATTTTTTTTAGATTTATTGAAAAATATTTAATATTTAATATTTAATATATTTGTATTATTTTAAATTTTCAAATAATATTATAAAAATTATATAGAATAAAAAGCAAAAAATTATTAAATGCTTTTTCAATAAATCTCAAACAATATCAATTTAATTCTGCCTTGTAACATTAATTAATTGTTTTCCCTCATCCCTCTCCACCATACATATATAAATAGGTAGGAAACCAAAAATGACTGTTTATATAAAAAAAAGGAACATATACCGCATTAAGCTATCTTATTCTTATGAGAAAAAAAAAGTAAAAAACTATTAAAAAAGGGTCATTCATTGCATTTAATTAAAAGGTTTCCCAAATCTTGTACCAAATGGGTCTGCATTGACTTTTAACTAAGGATTGCGAGTGAAATATTCATACTCATAAATATTCATCTATTCAATACTCATGTACTCACCTAGCAGTTTTTAAATAGAGTTTTAAATTTTTGTAGGTCATTGTAGATACTTAATAGAAAATAAATTTTTTTAAATTTTTTAAAAAGAGAATTTATAATATTTTTATATAAAATTATAATTTTAAAAAATATAATCATATAAAAATAATTTAAATATATTTTAATCCTTGTAACTTTAATAATTTTTTATTTTTCTTAATTTTTAAAATTTTTTACTTTTAGTCCATAACATAATTCATAATTAAATATTTATTGATTTAGTTAAAATTTATTCAGCTAAATTTTATTATATATGCTAATTTATTGTACATATTAAAAAAAAGTTACACAAATAACCTATTTGAATATGATATCAAAATAATCTTTTATAATATTTAATAATAAAAATATTAATGTAAGTTTTTTTAATATATATATTATGTTGGTATACATAACTGAATTTTTAATTAAATATCCGTCAACCAATTCAGCAAATATCTAATAGAAAGTTATAAAAAAAATCAAAATTATAAATTTGTAAAAGTTAAAGATAAAAAATGAATTATAAAAATTACTATATTTACAAACACTATAAATATATTTAACTTATAAAATAAATAATTAAACTAATTTAATAATAACATTACAAAAAGATAAAAAAGATAAAAAATTTAAAAACATATTTATATTACCTAGAATAATTTAATATTTTACATAACACATTGCAAGGACAAAAATTAGATTCAATATCTTAAATATTGGTTGAGAATGATGTATTTCAATTAAAATTAAAGTTTCATCTCAGCAACTTTTAATGCTTAACATTTATCCTGGTTAAAAGCAATGAAGATCAATATTAGAAATTAATATCAATTATTGAAATGAAAATCTGTTTATTTTAGTCATGAATATCACCACACAAGTAATTTTATTAGTGCAGATTTTTACTTATATTCCTAGCTGTAGCATGTTAAGAATAAGTAAGAAAATTAATATGAAAATAAAAGTTAAGTTCCGGAAGAGACATCCCAGTGAAACACTGGTCTGATACATTCTACAACAGAAGGAACAACAGCAGAGAATCGTATATTTAGAGGATGGTGGATTTGCTTTTAAATTTAAGTTTTTAAAAGTTATTTTAAAAGAAGAATGAAAAAAAGTAAAGATAAAAATAACTTAATATATAAAAGAATATAAATAATAAGAAATTGATAATAAAAAATAAAAATAGGTTAAAGTTGTTTTAATTTTTTAATTTTTTAAGTTTAAAAACTAAAAAATGGATATTATTTTTAAAAATATTTTTTAAAGTTTTTATTCATTAAAAAAGGTTTTTGAATTTTTAGCTTTTGAAAAGAGAAAATTATTTTTAAAAACTGAAAATAAACTATATTAAAATAATATTTTTTTTGTATAACGTAAAAGATGATAAAAATTAATATTAAATTTTTATAATAAACTATTTTAATATTCAATATTTTATTATTAAATCAATATTAATGATTTTATTAAAATAATATTTGATATGTAAAAAATGTTATATACTTTTATTTTTATTTATAAAAGTATCAAATTTTATTATATTTTCAAAAAATTATATAAAAAATAATAAAAATAAAAATTATAACATCATCTACTCTAATGAGTATTTAATTATAACATATTTTTAATATATTTTTAATTTTTATTATAATAATGAGATTTAATTATAACGCATGTATAAAATAATGTGGAATTTATATAATATTTAATAATAGAAAAAGCAGTTAGAAAAATTTTATAATAAGAGTATTTTATCAAATTTATAAAAATTCAAAATTTAAATCTAACATGTTCATAATGGCAAAATAATTTTTGTAAATTTTAGAAAAAAAAAGTATACAAAGTATGAAATAAATTGGACATTAAAGTAATTTAGTTCTTTTCTATTACTAAATCCTGTTTTACTTTTCTAATAAAGTAAAAACTTTGTTTAAATAATATAACAAATAAACAAAAATAAAAAATCTTGAGCTCCTAACTCAGAAGTGAAAGTAAACCCAAAGTAAACAGTAAAGAGGATGTTACATAATGGGCAATGGCAGTGATTGCAAAATAGGGAGAGATTGAGTTTGTTTTGGGAAGTAAGATTTGAAGAGCGTTGGAGATGGAGACGTTGCCAACGACGTCGACGATGAAGCGAGGAGCGAGATCGAAGAATGTTCAGAACTCCAAACCTTCCCTCCTATTGGCCTTCTTCTCTTGCGTTGCTTGGCTTTACGTCGCCGGCAGGTACAATCAATTCTCCATTATTATTATTTTTTTATAATTTTTGAAATTTTTCTTCGAATTGCATTTTGCTTGATCCATCCGATTCTTATTGAAGATTTGTAGTTCACTCGTTTGGAACGTTGTTTAACGGATTTGCTCCTTTTTTTTGTGTGTTTTGGGAGTGGTTAGGTTATGGCAAGATGCGGAGAATCGTAATTTACTTGCTGGTCTTCTGAAGAAAAATTCAGCCCAGGTTTTTTCCTTTTTTATAATTTCAGTGTTTTTTTTTTTTTTTGTTTAATTTTGCCCTCTGCTGCTTTCGAAATTCGATTTTAGTGTGTAAAATTATATTATTGTTTTTTGTTTCTGTTGTTGCTGCTAGAGGCCTAAGGTGCTTACGGTTGAAGATAAGCTAACGGTCCTAGGATGCAGGTAAATTTTTCTGTTTTTTTTTTATTGTGTTTAAATTTTGACTTGTGAGTTTGTCTAAGGTTGATTTGTGTCGTTTTGTTTTGGTGATGATATTTTGTTTGTTTGGTTTTGTATGGAATTTATGTGTGTGTAATTTTTTAGGGATCTGGAGAGGAGGATTGTGGAAGCTGAGATGGAATTGACATTGGCTAAGAGCCAGGGTTACCTCAAAGGCCAGGGGCAGAAAAGTGGTGGTTCATCTGACCGTAGGCTTCTTGCCGTTATTGGGGTGTACACGGGATTTGGAAGTCGATTGAAAAGAAATGTTTTCAGAGGGTCTTGGATGCCCAGAGGTCTGTTTAGATTTTCGTTAAATTTTCACTGGTTAGACTGGAATCATCACTTTTCTTTTTTTGGTTACAAAGGAGGTCTAAGCCTTGGTTTGGTGGGAGGGTAGGCTAAAGTAGTGGGAAAGTGGTCTTGTGGGAATTGATCCTGGCCAAAGGAACTAAGTGCCACGTTATATAAGGCTCAATGTTATTTGGGTTTTTGCATTAGGTCAAATTCATGGGCTGAGATGTGGACTTTTGAGTGTTTTCTTGGTTTGCCTTTGTAGAAGATAGTGACCTTAAGGGGCAATTTGATTTGAGAAAATGTTCTGTTTTCACTTTCAAGTATAAAAAGATCACTTTGTTTTCATTTTGTTTCCTGTTTCCAAATATTTATATAGGAAATAGTGAAAATAATCTTGTCAAATATTTTCATTTTGCTTGCTTTTACTGTAACCGTTTTTAATTTCTTTTCTTTAACAGTTTGTTAATGATTGGTTTTGTTTCTGATCTGATGGTTTATTTCCATTTTCACAATTTTCTTTAATAGTTTTCTAGCATTATTTGCCTAGTTTTGGTACTTTCTGTAGCAAAATGTTTAAACCAAAGCAAACCACATACTTTAGGTGTTGAAATTCTAAATAGTTTTTTATTCATAGTTAGATTATGGCCTGTTGTAACGTAATTGATGAACTTTTTCATAATCATTTTGGTCTAGGGAGTTATGTTACAAAATTTGATATATAGCACACTTTTTGAATGACGAGAATGTAAATAGTTGACTATTTTATAGATGGTTATCTAATATCATTGACATTTTCGCCAACATTTTCTCTTCTCTTTTTTGGTAGGTGATGCCTTGAAAAAACTTGAAGAAAGAGGAGTGGTCATTCGTTTTGTAATTGGTCGGAGGTTTCTCCACACCCTTATCCTTATTAGCTATTATAGTTACCCACATGATTTCTTTTCAAGTTTTAATGATTATTTATCTACTTTAATTCCCTGACATTACTTTAATAGTTTATGACATAATTACCAAGGGTTCAAATATATTTTTTGTGACCTGATTCTTTGTAATTGACAGTGCTAATCGAGGTGATAGCTTAGATCGCAATATTGATGAGGAAAACCGATCAACAAAAGATTTCCTAATTCTTGTAAGCGAAATAGTTCAGTTTTGCTGTAATTTGAATTAGTTGAATCAATTACCTTAGATAATGTGAGTGGACAGGTAGTTTACTTAATGATTTTAAATTTGGTTTATTATAGAACCTATGGAGGCCTAATGGTTGGGGCATTGAGGGACATTTGATTATGGATGATGGGGCATTTGGAAAAGTAAAATACAAAGATTATTTGAGCGTATAAAAGTGGCTGATTACCTTCCTATAAACTGTTCTTTATTTCAGTAATTTTCCTGATTAAACTTGTTAGAAGAGTATAGAATCAAAGAAAGGAAGACTTTGTTGCAATCTGAATAAGTCCCAATCTTATTACTAAAATTGAGAAAGAGTACCTTATATACCTCTTTGTCATAACAAAATTCTAACCAACACATTTAGCAGATGTTAACAGAAATATTTGACTTAGTTACAACCTAATAGAACTGATATATATACTAACATTGTCCCCTCAAACTATGTTGAGTTTGTCACGAAGGTAACAAAATCTATTGCTTCCTAATGCTTTTGGTTAAATTGTTTGCAAGTTGATCAGAAGTAGGAATATGATAGATTGATAGAGTTTTGTTTAGTACTCTTTCTCGTATGAAGAAAAGATCTAGTTCCATAAGTTTGGTACGAAAGTGAAGCACATGATGATGTGCTAGAGAGACTGTACTAAGATTATCATAGTAAATGGCAGGAATCTGTGTGGGAGTGTGCAGCTCCTGAAGAAGTGATTGAATCCAGAGAAGTTCAGCTACTGTTTTGCAAGACTTTGATATATGGCTTTTGCTCTAGAATGAGTAACCAAGGTCTGTTTGCTAGATCACTATGAAACAAGGTGATATGATTCACCTTTCATGGAATGAATTGGAATACGAAAACGTTAAGTTGGAATGTCTCGAAAATCAGGATAAAGTAAAGGAACTTGATACAAACTGTCACTTGGCAGAGAGCACCAAAGTTATTAAAGAGAAACGTGACCCTTATTACGACATGCTAAAAGAACCAATGTTATTAAAGGTAGTTCTTTGTCCAAGAATCAGGAGAATCAACTTACAGAGGGATAAAAACTCTTAGAAAAATATTATTACTCATGAAATTGTGTTTATACTGAATCCTTTAATCGTGTTATATATAAAAACTAACTGACATAAATTGAAAGAAAATCTAATAATAAGAACAAATAAGAAATCCTAATTAAATCGTAAATCAATCTAAAATTTTAGTTTGATTTACAAACAATTAAAACAAATCACTTGTAAATTAATATCAAATCCTAACGTAATCTATAACAAATTAATTACAAATCCTAAATCCTATCAATTAAGTTCCTCAACAATATGACTACTTAAATTAATTTATATTGGATTTTGATTTAGATCAACGTAGTCCCTTTCTTGAACTTTTTTGATAAGATCCAAAAGTACTTGTTACATATACTTAGTTCTATTCCTAATCATTGGATCTCTCATTCCTTGTAAAGGATCTTTCAAATGATCACTTTTGTTTAACGTGATACTCATGTTCACATCACAAGGTTTGGCCCAAGATATATGCAAGCTCCAGGGATTGAGCTGTGATCATCAAGATTGGATGCACAATTTGCATCACAGAAGGCTTGGAGAGTGAGGTGTTTTGGACCGGGAGCAGCTTGGAGAAGTAGTCCACTATTGATGGCCCCTTGCAGATATCTTAGAATGCTCTTGACAAACTTCTGGTGGTTGAGAGTTGAGACAAATTGGCAAGCCTTGTTAACACTAGCAAACCTTAGGATGTGTGATAGTGGCATATTGAAGTGCACCCACAATTGATCTGTAGATATGTCTTTAGTTGCAAACATGTTGGGATGAGTAAGAAGATCTCTAATGTACTTGGTTTGAGTGAGTAAAATCGAACCATTTTGATAATTCTTCTCTTCAATGCCTAGAATACAGTCTAAAGTTCCAAGGTGTTTTGGAGCAAAAATAAAGTTGAGCTTTGGTGATCAATTGCTGGATTAGGATGGGAGAGTTTTCAATGATTAAGATATCTTCTACATAAACAAGGATGTAGATGCATGTTGTGGAGTTTGATAAGATGGAGAGAGATAGGTCATATTTACAGGATTGAAGATCAAACTGGTGTCGAGTAGTAGTGAGGCTGTCAAACTGGGCTCATGGAGCCTATTTTAAATCATAGATTGCTTTGTTGAGTTTAATACAAGTGTTCTATCTTCGGAGTCAAAGCCAGGAGGCTGAGTCATATATACTTTTTTAATGAGGTGGCAATTGAGAAATACATTATTGATATGAAGTTGATACATGGTCCAGGGATTTGTGAGGGCAATGGTAATGATTATGTGAACTGTTACAGGCTTTACCACTGGGGGAAAAGTTTTTGTATGGTCAAAACCATATTGCTAATGAAAGCTTTTGGCAACAAGACGTGCCTTGTATTTCTGAATTCTGAATTGAACCATCAGAGTTCTCTTTTATTTTGAAAACCCATTTGCATCATATGGCCTACTTGTGAGATGGCAGAGGTCTGACAGTCTAAGTATTATTTGCAATAAGTGATAGACATGCTGCTTGCATGGCTAAGCACCAATCGGAATTTGGAAGTGCTTGCCTGAGATTAGTAGGCTCCAAGTGAGTAAGAAGCAGAGTGGGGTTGAGTCTTGGTTTGAAGATTCCAGATTTTGATCAGGTCTGCATTGAGTGAGTGGATTGAGGTTGTATAGAAATTGAACTGGTTGAGACTGTGATTGAGGCTATGTAGAGCGCTGAGTTGTTTCATCAGCAGTTGGTAGTGTGGATGTGGAAGAGGCTGAAGATGTAGATGGAGAAGATACAGTTGCACAATTGCAAACTCAGATGAAGAAGATTGTGATGTTGGTAGAGAAGATGGAAATGTAGGAATGACCACTGGAAGAGAGGCAGAAACTGGGCGAGATGCTTCCGATGGTGAAGGGGAGTCTTTAAACTAGGTGCAGTAAGGAAAACGAGATTCATTGAATATAACATCCTTAGGGATGTACATTATATGATTAGGGGCAAGGCATCTATATCCTTTGTGATAAGATGAATACCCAAGGAAGATACATTATGTGGAGTGAAAGTCCAATATATGGCAATTAAATGGACAAATAAACGGGTAACATATGCATCCAAAGTGCATAGGGAAAAATAATCAGGGATGGTCTTGAAGAGCTTAATGAAGGGAACTTCCATTGGTTGAAGTCAATGGTAGGCAGTCGGTTGATAAGGTAAACTGATGAGAGAAAAGCGTGATCCCAAAATTTGAATGGAAGGGATGCTTGAGCAAGCAGCGTGAGACCCATTTGTACAATGTGATGATGCTTCCGTTCTATAACATCGTTTTGATGGTGAGTGTGAGGGGAAATAACTCTGGTGAATATCACAATCCGCAAGTAGTTGGGTGAGTGATCTAAATTCACCATCCCAATCAGTTTGATCCAAGCCCAAAGGTGAAAATTATATGAGCATTTATGATCGCTCGCTTCAGCCTGTTGTTTCTTGAGAAGGAAATTCTTCTCATTGAGTCATACTGAAACTGTATGCGAGAAGGTAATAGGTGCAGCGAAGGATGCCATCAGAAGTGATGGAGCTGAAAAAGACACAGGGTTTGGTTGTGCAGCGATGGATCTCCAGAAAGCTTTGGATACCATGTTAGAAAAGTAGAGTCAAAGAAAGGAAGACTTTGGTACAATCTAAATATGTCCCAATTTTATTACTGAAATCAAGAAAGAGAGTACATTATATACTGCTTTGTCATGACAGAATTCTAACAAACACATCTAACAGAAATATTTTAGTTCAGTCTAACAGAACTGATATATATTCTAACTAAACTTATGGTATAAGCTCTAGTATGATAAGCTTATTACATAAGTGCTTGATTAAGCTATTTTCCCATATGCACCCTACATGTATATGCAAGCTGATAATATTTGCCTACATTTAGAGTTCTGGTGTTGTCATAAATATTTTCTATCTTGGTGAGCTCCATCGATGTGCAGAGTAAAAAGTGCATTTCTGGTGCAATAAATTTTTTTTGTAGTTTAGGGGGGACAAGGGTTTATAGATTTATTGGCCATTGTGTTTATTGATGCTTTTTATATAAAAATAAATTGATGCTCATTTGGACATGCTTCCTTGTCATTGAACCTAGTTAAACCAGCTAAGTATAGAGCTTGACCATTTGTTTTAATTATATCAGGAAGGTCATGAGGAAGCTCAAGAAGAGTTGCCTAAAAAAGCAAAAATCTTCTTTAGTACTGCCGTTCAGAACTGGGATGCTGACTTTTATGTGAAAGTTGATGACAATATTGACATTGATCTGGGTAAAGATTGTTTATATATCTTATTTAGGAGATTTTGTTGAGCTATATTTTTGTCCCATGTGGAGTTGTTGAGACATTCTTTACACTGTTTGCTGGTCTACAGAGGGTTTAATTGATCTTCTTGACCGGCGCCGTGATCAGGATGGGGCATATATTGGATGCATGAAGTCAGGAGAAGTGATATCAGAAGAGTACTTTCTTTATCTATATTATTTGTGATTGTATATCTATGATGATAGATCTGTGGATATATTTGACAGTTCTATATGGTATATATGGTTCTGTATATGCTTCACAATGTGCAAAATTGTTCATGTTTCTGATTGGAATTTGTATTTAAATTTATTTATTGTTATCTATTTTATATTGAATATTATTGCTGTATTCTTGTCTCAAGTTACCCATCTTTGGGTGCCATAGATTCTTAATTTTCACCCCTTTGTAAGTCTTTAGGCATGTCCCATTTTTACTAAGAAAATTTGTATTTCCTAGCTGTTAGAGCTTGTCATCAGATGTGGATGCCTTTTGGATTTATGTTAATTTCTAATAAATCTGACTTCAAATTGTCATGTCTCTCTGCTTACCTACAATTATATTTATTTGTTGCTTGTTATTTTCTTGTTCATAAAATTTACAATATTATATTTGTTATTAAGCTTTAATAACTGGAATCTTGAAAATGAGGTTTTTGGATTCAACATAGGCATCTTATTTTGAGTGATTTTCAGGGGGAAGCCATGGTATGAACCTGAATGGTGGAAATTTGGAGATGAGAAAACGTAAGTAATAATATACCTTTTGCACAATAAGATTTGGTGATTTATTTTCTTTTATTAATGCTGGAATGATCTTAAATGCTAGTCTTAAAATTGAAACCAATTCATTACCTTTTCTGGTTGTATTATTGAAAGGGTAAATGAATGATCTTTGCAATATATGGCACATTACATCAGTGCTAACAAACATTAGAGGGAACAATTAATTTGTGACTTAGGCATGCTTGAAATGTATCAATATGCTTTTATCTCTATACTAATTGTTGGATTGTTTAAATAGATTAGGTGTAATGATTACACAAACTGCTTCAATCATGTATTGTAAATAATGGAAATTGTAATCTGATTATGCAATCGATGATGATTCAAAATTAAGAATGGTTCTTGTCAGCATATATAAGCATCGATTATAGAAAATCGCATGGTCTTTGATTTAGTTGTTTGTTACAAATGTCATTAGTTAGCAGTGATGTGAAAAACTGGATGTAATGCCAAAACCTGTCCGGAGTCTGACAGATTGTTCTTATAAATTCTTATTATTCTTTTTGACATTTACTCCATTTCAAATGAATAGAACATGAGATAGTTTAATTTCTTTAATCTATTTTACATTATCTTTTTTAACCTTTTTTTATCATTGCATCCGACACCGATCAGTAATATGCTCTATATACTATAGTAAGAGATGACTTATTACTTTCTAATTGTATAATTTTAATCACTTGATACCAATAATACTGCAGAGATATTAGAAGGTGGAATTCTTTGATCTGCCATGTGCTCCCTAACTAATTTAATTTCTTAGTATTTATCATTATGATAATCCTGCATTACTTTCTTTACTTTATTATAGTTCAGTGGTCTGTATTATAAGTTACAACTTCTCCTAATGGAAAATGTATATTGCATCTTTTTGACAGATGTTTTTTTTTGTATAAATATTGCATATGTCAACTTTTTTGTTTGGATCTCCATATTAAAGTATTTTATTTTTGATGGTGTTAATCACTATTTAATTATTTTTTTAGGTATTTCCGACATGCATCTGGTTCCCTTGTTATAATTTCAAAGAATTTGGCTCAATACATTAATGTGAACAGGTTAGTTCTCGATGTCTTATCTGCACTAGAAGGATCTGGTTTGGATGAATCTTAGAAATTGAAATAGGCAGCTTTAGTTTTGTGCTATGGATGTCTTACTTCTGCATTTAGGCTGACAAGGCATGGCCTCTAGATGCCCTTTTACTTAAGGAAATTGATAAAGAGGAGGGTTTGGATATTAATTTCTTTTGTACCGAACCTACATGGCTGGCTGGCATTTGAGTTATATTTGGTTTTCTTTTCAAATTTATGCATTCTACGCCACACCATAGAAGATGCTGCTATTAGCCAAACATTTATCAAGTGCTTAATATTTTAACTTCCAAATTTTCTGGAGGAATCCAAATACCGAATCTAGTTAGTCATTTTTCATCTACTTTATGTTTTGGCTTGTGCATTTATAAAAACTCTAATAGGTTTTCTTTTGTTAAAACAATGGAAGTTAATTTAGATAATTCCACCTCCATACCTTTCCCCCGATAACACCTGGTTGAGGACCTAGCGCTCTTAAGGTGGAAAAATAATGTCACTTAACATTTTCTTGGTTCAACAAAAAATGACTTTTGAAACTTGAAAGGGGAGTGCAACTGTGCTAGATCTTTACACCTCTCTAATTTTGGCATAAAAGAGAGATGAAACTGTTTTATCCTTTACCAAACAACAAATAATAAAGTTGTAAACTATCGCATTCCTTTTTCAATTTTTGATCTACTCAAGCACATCCTAAAAGGTATGTGGTTCGGTAGTTAGGTGGGGACGCCATAAGGGTGTGGTTTAGTGATTCAATGATTTATAGTTTTGTTTGGAGAAGTCTTCGTATGCATTTAGTTTGTTTTTTGTTTTTTCATTTTCAATTATGCTTTCAGCAATCACTACACAAAATGCCATCTTGTAAAAACAGGATGTCCATTTTGTAATTATTAGTGAAATCATAACTTGAAAATGAAAAACAACAAACCAAATGCATCCTTTTACTCTTGTATTTTCAACTCATATCTGACAATATATTTTTTTCTAATCGTAAAATATGTAGTGTATCTTTGAAAACCTATGCCTATGATGATACATCGTTGGGATCATGGATGATGGGAGTCCAATCAACTTATATAGATGACAGTCGCCTTTGCTGCAGTAGTATCAGACAAGGTGAAATCTCAGTTCTCATTATTTTCAGCAGTTAGTTTCTTGTATCGAACTTTCTTACCTAGGTTTTGTTGAACTTGAATTAGTGGAAAATGAGAATGCATTTGGACTAAATGAAGTCCAGAGAAAAGACTTAGTATTAAGTACCTTTCATCAAACTAATATTCCAACACATTTTTGTTTTTCACCTACTCAAATTCACAATAAAACTTGTCTTACTACCTGTGCTCATTTTCAGACAAGGTATGCTCCTTGGCTTGATTGGACGTCACAATCTCATCCTCTACTATTGTCTGGGAATTCGTCCAGTTTGTCTGAATATCAGTGTCTGTTGAAGATCATGCTCATTCTTTTTGGTTCCGTCCTGCTTTGAGAGCTTTGCAGATAGTATCAATATAATCCCTCTGTAGATCTGGTGATCTGTTCATTCTTTTAGATGTCAGCAGCGAAATTGAAAGGATAACTACTGATTGATGGACTTCAAGCGTTGGAGCTCACTTCATATTTGCGGAAGTAGTATGATTATACATTATAGTTCTTCGTTATTGTCTATACAAAAACATCTGTTGATGACGAAATATTGTTGAGAAAAACCAAAACGAAAGAAAGGTGCAACTTTTAATATACAAATTACTTTTGATGTATTGGATGACTGATGAGCAAATTGTAGATTTCGTCAAGCCAAGACATGGATTGAAATTTTGTAGCAACTCATTTTTTTTATCCGAATAAATCTTCAAGTCAATCCTCAAGGTTATGTGGGTAGGATATTCTTAATATCTAATTTTAAAAAACTTTGATTAATTCTTGATTTTCTAAAAAATTATTTATTATTATTTTCACTGTTATTTCAAACTATAAAAGATTGAAGTGAATATTGTTTTATAAGGTGAATAATTAATGAATGGTTCTTAAAACTTTACAGATTAAAATGTTTGACTAATATAATTTTATTTTATATTTGGATGAAATATTTTAAAATTTAAATTTTTTATATTTAAAATATCATTGTGTATAAGTCTACATGAAAAGAAAAAATTATTTTTTTTTCTTTTATTATTTTGATGAAGAAAAAAAATTATCTTCTTCCTTTTTTTTATTAAAAAATAAAAAAGATATATAATAATTTTTTTACCTATTTAGTGTAGTAATAAATAGGTTAGTAAACATGTAAATGAATCATTTTAATAAATTTTTCTAATTTTTCCCGTCTTAAAAATCAAAGTGTTTTTTTCTCATTATTTCTTTTTGACGAAACAATTAAAATTAGATTTTTCTTTTCTAATTTTTTTTATCCACATCCCTTTTCATATCATAAGACCGTTTGCTTTAGAATCAACCGGTAAAATAAATGACAAATTACACTCACACCTCCTTAAGTTAAATGTAAAAAAATCTGATATACTTTCCTATGATAGACTTATGAAAAAAACAACGTTGTTTACTTAATAAAATATTAGTCACCTAACCCTTCATAGTGTCTTATTTATTACTCTTTCAAAAATTTAATCAGTTTCATATGAATCTGGATGCGCATTTTTTAAAAGAAGAAAGTAAAAATTTTATAATATTCAACTTAATAATAATAATAATAATAATAATATAAAATATCTTTATTTCTAAAATGTAATGATCACAATTTAATTTAGTCAAGACAGTCAAAATATCATTTAAATTTAAATTTTAAATATTGATATATTATAACAAATATAAAAATAATTTTTATAAATAAAAAATGGATATAATTATAATTTTTATAAATTATAATTTTAGTTTAATTTTAATTTTAATATAATATATTTTATATTAATAATAAAAATATTTAATATTTAATTTAAAATCTAGAATATTTATTCAATATATAAAGATATATCTCATTATAGATTTCATAGCATTTAATCAACGTAATTTAACTATTTAAATGAATGACATTATAAACCCTAATTATAATTAGGTGTTGCAGCAAAGCATGCCAATAATAAAATAGTTTGGAAATCATCCATAAAACTAAATATTATATATGAATTTTAAAATTATAAATATATTTATTAAAATAAAAATTTAAAGGATAAAATTGTTTAACTTACTAATCCATTATGAAAAAAGGGCTGAGGTAGTTTTTTGTTTTTATTTTTATTTTAAATAAATTTTATATAATATATAAAATATTATAAAAATATTTAAACATTTTTAGTTAATTTTTTTATAGTTTTTATATAATTTATTTACTTTTTAATTAATTAATTAAAATAAATAATGAAAGCATTTATTTTAAAATAACAAATATTTATTTATTTTAATCTAAATAATTTTAAGAAGAAAGAATTTTTTTAATAAAATACGGTGGGTGGATGGAATCGGAGGATCCCATGAAAAAGTGCATCCCAGCAAAAATAAAAAAATTAGTAAGAAAATCTCATAAAAAGTGGTAGTTGATTCTAAAAAAAATTGAATATTTTTTTACTTAATCTTAAAAAAACTATTAAAAATCAAAACTGATCACAAGAAAGGTACTTAAATCATGGTATATATATATATATATGTATATATATTCTCTACAACATTCTTTCCCACTTTATTATTCAAATTGCGACCAAGAAGAAAGAAAGAAAAAGTTCCTGTTTCACATGTTTACGACACAATAAAACATGATAAACAATCTACTATTAGAAAAAAAAAGATAAAGAACAAAAATGTAAAGAAGAATGAAACTTCTTATTTAGCTATAAGAAATACATATAAATACAAATGTGAGGAAATGCTCTTGTAAAAGAAAAAATGTTGTATCCATGTTTTTCGGCATTTGTGCCAATAATACAAATTGTGACTAAGTGCAAACTGTGAATTCAGATGTAAACTGGAAACCTTCATTCAAAAATATCATTGATAAATTCTTAATCTCTAAAATCAAATGTGGCAATATTATGTATGTACAAAATATGTGGAAACGTTATTTATCTTACCGTATATTTTAGTTATATTTTAATTCTAGCGAGAAAGTGAGCCACTACTATCATTTTCTATATGTTTCAACATTAATTAGCATAACCTTAATTATGAAGAGTTATGTCTTTTAAAAAAGTTTAAAATTTATTTATTATCTTTTATTAGAAAGTTTGTTTTGATAGTATAGTTGCAGGTACGCACTGTACTGTGCTGTGCTGCATATCTAGAAATAATTTAACCATCTTTAAAAAAATTTATTATTTAAAAATTTATTTATGCCCCTTTTTCTATGAAGACTATACCCAGCCAGACTCCGAAGTTATATTCAATCTCAAAAAAAGAAAAATCATTACATCAGAAGTTATAAACTGAGATCACAAGATTAGAGGAACAAAGTGGATTGCCTTTATCTTAATGATTGACTTTAAACAAAGTGAATTTTCATTATAAGTAATTTTATATTATTAATTAATAAAAATTTATTATAAATATAATTTTTTAAATATTTATCATAAAAAATATTAATTATTAATTATATAATAATTTAGAATTAAATAATAATATAATTTTTGTATATTATCAATGTATTTTAATAAAAAGTATTTTATATAATATTTAAACTCTCTGTCCATTAAAAGTTTAATAAACTTTTATATGTTAAATTTATGTCACTCTTTTAATTAACCAGACAAAACACACCATCATTCTCGAAGAATAATCTTCTCTTAATTAACAATAGCTTTGTCTTACTTAAACCATCTCAAAATTTGTCAATGCATTTTTTTCTTTTTTAAATTTTATTACTTAAATTTAATCAATCTTAATTTATCTATTTTAATATTAAAACATTTTATATTTAAAATTTAAATAATATTAATATTTAATTATAAATTATTATATATCTAAGATTTTTAATTTTTATAATAATTATTTTAAAAATTATGTTAGATTTTACCTTTACATTGAAGTTGCATGAAAATTGAACTCTTAGTATACATTTACATCTCATAAATTTAAAATTTTTTAGACTATATCCATGTGTCTTTATTATATTTTGTGCTAAGGTTAGTATAATTATCAAATTAATATTTTTTAATAATTAACTTCACATTTAAAAAGTTCTATATTTTACTTAAATTTACTCGAATAATAATTGGTATAATATGATAGTTTCAAATCAGTAATTAAATAATCTTTTATAATTTAAAATATAGATTTGTATTTTACAAAATTAAAAATTTCAAATTCTTACGTTTTATATTAAAATAAAAAAATCACCAATTAAACTAATATTCTCTCAATTGCTTTTAATTTATATTTTTAATATATATAATTATAAATAAAAACAACAATAATACAATTTAATATACATAATATATATTAATGCACTTGCATATATATATATATATATATATATATATATATATATATATATATCAATAATGTATCTAGTAAAAATTTTGTTTTATATAAAAATAAAAATATTAAAAACAAATTTAGATCATATATATAATCAAACTTATTTTTTGTAATATGGTGAAAAATTAATATATCAATAGATGATAATTCATAAACATGTTGTACATTATTCTTCGATCCCATTTAAACATGGGTTAAAAATTAAAAATATGAATTAAAACCATGAGATAATATTGATTTAATTGGTGAAATATTATTTTAATTGTAATGAAATATTTGTTTGGAAACGATATGGACCAGTATAATCTACATAAGAAAAAAAGGAACCCGGTATAGTCCAAATATAAATATAGAGATACACAAATAATTTATCTGACAAAAAATTATTTTTAATAAATACTTTTAAAGAAGATTAAATTATTTCTACAGATATATAATACAGTAAATACTTTCAGTTATATATGTTACCAAAACAAACTTTCCAATAAAGGATAGTGAACAAAATTTAAATCTGAACCTTTTTATGAATGGACGTGTCTATCAAGTTATTTTCCAGTTATAAATAAATAAATAGTACAAATAGAAATGACAATTGTTACTCCATCTTGTTTCAAATATTATTCTTTCTTGCTCTTGATTTTTCTTGTTTCAGGTGAGTTTTTTTTTTACTAGCTTCTTTACATGATATATTAGTTGCACAAATTCCAAAAAAAAAAATAGATAGCTTGTAATATTCTTTTTGTTTTAATGATATGTTATAGCTAAACAAACAACTGTTCCATTCTTCTTTATAGTTTTTTCCTTAATTATCTTTTTGATTAATAGTCGATTGTTCTTTTTGTGTGTGGTTTAAATTTCCGAAGATTGATCGTTTTCAATTTTTAATAGATCTATTTTTGTTTTATTCAAATAGTTGGTTTTAAAGCAAATATGTTCTAGGATCAATCAAAGAATTTTTTCTTCACCTTCATTGATATTAGAAATTAATTAAAAAAACAAAAGAAAAAAATGGGTTGAAATAGTAGAAAAGAAAAAAAAATACAAGCTTATTTTTTATGAGGATAAAAAATAAATAAAAAGAAAAAGCCTACTAAGTGTCTATAAAAATGTTTTCTTCCTTTGGTTGGAAAAGAAAATTACCATCGAAAGAATTATTTAAATGATACAATTACCTATTTATTTTTTATTGAAAGAGTATAAAAATCATCTAACTTGTATACTTACACGTTATTTTCTCTTATTTTTTTAATCAAATAGGAAGAAAAGAAAAATTCTTTCTCTCTATTTTCTCTTCATAAAAAAAAAAAAAATTCTTTTTTCACCTAATTTCATTATTTTTTTTCTCTCTCATTTTCTTTTATCCAGTTGAAGTGTAATATTAAGCCATTATTCTGCTAATTGTATCTAATGCCATTTATCAATCATTAGATGGGATGCTAGTTATGTTTAGTTTTATTTTAATTTAAAATATTAGGAGCTTTAGAAAACTTATTTTGTCTCAGTTCATGTGTTATTTTAATAATTCAAGAAATATTAATTTCTTTTCAACTTGCACTTATTTATTAAACGATAATTTAATCAATATAAATAATTTGAATTGGAGATAGTAAAATTTTAAACATATATTGAGACATCAGCATTTAATGTTCAATAGATATTATATCTATTACATGACCTATTCAACTTTCCTAATTTTATGATTTCAAATATTATTTTTAAAGTAAGAAATCTTTCTTATTTTTCAGAAAGATTCAGATCGATTATGCAACAACGAACTATATATATGTTAATTTTTTAATATAATAATTATATTATTTTTACATTTCAAAATTTTCAATATTTCATAATAATCTATTAATTTCAGAAAACCAACGAATTATCAAATTTAAAAAATATATATATCAAGATTTGATAAGATTCTATATTTTTTATGCATGATTTGATTAGGGTTTTGTTTGTGAATACTTGTGTTTTTTTAATGATTGTGATTTAACTATAAAGTTTGATACCTTTTCAGACTATAATATATACTTTATTAAGGAAGAGATAAATTCAGAGAAAGAGAGAGAAAAGAAGAAAAAGGTAGTGAGAGTTTAGAAGAGTTACAAGAGAAGTGTGAGAATATTGGAATTGCTATCATTATAGACACTTTCAATATTTCAATATTAATTCATGAAACATATCAATTGTTTCAGGCAATATTGAAAAACAAAAGTGGCTGTTATCAACATGTCTTCTTTTAACATCACCAAAGACATTGTGTTCTTGGTCTTACAATACTTAGACGAGGAAAATTTGAAGGAAGCAGCACATGAGTACGTGCCTTTTTCTTTCCACAATGAAAACAAAAAAGAAAAAGCATTTTTTTGTATAGTTTTTAACATTATTAATGATTAATTAATTTATTATTTTCTTGACATGTTTCAATTTTCTATTCACAGGCTTGGATGTGAAAGTGGGTTGTACTTTGATTTGAAACATTTTGAAGACATGGTGCTTAAAGGAAAGTGGGATGAAGCAGAGAACTATCTTTCAGTGTTCACAAAGGTTAAGGACAATGACCACTCAATCAAAATATACTTTGAGATGAGGAAGCAGAAATATTTTGAGGCATTAGACAAGTAAGGTTTTTTTCAGATTCATATATTAAAGGGTGTATGTATTTTTGTCTAAAACTGTTTATGTATTTATTTATTTATTTCAGTAAGGATCATTACAAGGCCTTAGATATCCTATTGAAGGATTTGAAAGTCTTTGCACAAGGGAATGAAGTGTTGTTCAAAGAATTGACTCATCTTTTGACTCTTGATAATATAAGGTATGTTCCAATTGTCCATGTGTATTCATCGTTAATTCAACCGTGTTAAATAAAAGAAAAAGATGGATTAATGAATACCAAATACTTGACATTAAAATAAATTGCTATAGTTTATAATATATTCCTATAGATAGGTTGATATGAGGTGCTACTTTTCACTTTTCATCTTTCTATAGCAAAGAGCATATATCATTCATATGCATCCCTTGAGATTCAATTATTTTAGAGAATGGGCTATATGTCAATTCTAGTAGTCAAATGGCAAGGTTTGGAACCCTAAGAGCAGATTCCATAAATGCCTAAGATCAATGTATTCAATCTAGATAAAAGTTAGGTATACTAAGTGTTTCTTTTACACTCTTCTCTAATCAATATTGAAGTTTCATAACTCTAATTTTGATTGGAGAACAATACTAAAAACATATAGGTTAAATTTTGTCCACATTTAATTAGATATTGTTTGACATGCTTAACTTTTTTTATTTTTTGGGTCTAAATAGGGAAATTAAACCAACTTATCAAAATGAAAATTCAGCGAGGAAGGATTTGATGGATGAACTTAAGAAAGTGATAAAGCAACATCCTCTTTTAGAAGGAAAGCTAGAATTTCCGGTTAGGAGTCACAGATTGCACCATCTTCTCAATGAAAGGTTCCACTCTATTTTCTTAGTTTAAAGTTGGTCTGTTGCATTATTTACCCTTTTTACTACTATTCTTGATAACTTATTTATTGTCTGTCCCATTTCTTAGCTTAAAATGGCAGCATCTTCAAAATCCTGCTAAAGAACCTGAACTTTTAATGGACCAAGTCAATAATTCCAAACCATCTACATCTAGTCAAACAAATTCAGGTATAGGCTTTGATATTTTTCTAGCCAATCAATTTGATGCTTGCTTGCTTTTATCAGAGGTTGTTACTTGTTACAACCCCCATTTTGTAAAAGAAAATTTCAACATAATTTTGCTTATCTTCCTAGTTATGATGTAGCTGTAGGAACAACTCTGGAGTTGAAACCTTCAAGGCCAAGTATGGTTTCTGATGAGGTTAGTTGGATGAAACCTTCAACCTTTCCTGCTTGGTGATTGTAGAATCTATTTCTTAACAAAAGCCTAATTTCTCTTCCAAAATTTAAAATAATCAGGGAGGATTTATGTTTTTCTAATATAGTATTTCTTTTCTAATTATGTATTTCTTTTTTAGGATATAACCAGGATATTTTTTTTGGACATTATTTGACTAGGATTTTTGTTATGATATAAATAAATTTTTGGGGTCTTATTTTGCAAACACTTTTGATATTGAATAATGAATATACTATTGTGAATGTAATAAAATCCTGTTGGCTATTATTTAAGATTATAGTGATTTAAGATTCAACCAAAAATCCTTCTGATGAATTTGGAGTAATAGCTTGGCTGTTAGGATAGTTTCAAGGAAACTGAAAATATCTGTTAATTTTCATTATTTGGAGTAGACTATGGTTCCTTGAATTTTTGTGGGATTTTATAATTTTACTTGGCAACCAGAACCAACATCTCAACATAATTTCTTTTTTTTTTCCTTCCAGAGAGACTGCAAAACAGTGTTGGGGAATGTGATATCTAATTCAATTGAAGAATCCCATAGGAAAACAACACAGAATATATTTGACATTTGTAATCCATCTCAGTGTCATTTCATACAGTTCCCTGAGGTTCCCCAAGTAAACAACAATAAGGTATGGCATTTTCTAAACAATATTTCAACACAACACATGCCATGATCCCTTGTTCCCTTTAGTAATATATTGATAATAAATATGCTAACATGTTGCAAACAAAGAAATGATCATCAACTTTACATGAAGCAGATTCTTAAACTGACTTATACCAATGCCGGAAATGCCATTGTGGCGTTGGGATCAGATGGTACTCATCTAGTTTGGCTCTGGCCATGCACTGCCCTTAACTTGGATTCCAAGGTAAGAGGAAAAATCATATTCACTCTCATTTCATATGGTTTTTCCCCTCTTTTCCCTCTCTTTTCAAAAGTAAATTTTTTTTATTAAAAATATTATTAATGTACCTCCATTATGATTCCAATGTATTTCAGAATGATTTTTAATAAAAAAAATTTTACTTTCAATTCCTTTAGGATACTGGTTAGCAAAATCCTTAATTTTATTTTCCTCTCTTTGTTTTGTTGTTATTTAATTGATTATTTTCTTTGTGTAGGCAACAGCACTGGTTAGCCCTCAATTATTTCAACCAAAGAGTGGCCTTAAATTTATGATCAATGACCTTACTGGAATCAAATGTGAAAACCCACTTTCCAGTTTGGCTTTATCTAAATCAGATGCTTTTATCATTTCAACATCAGGGGGGACCATCTCCTTGTTCAGTACATTTACATTTGAGGTAATATCTAAAGACAGCATTCTGCTTTACTAAACAATTCTCATTCCATTGCTATGAAATTGTTTAATGCAGCTGGAGTTCCTTTCATCTAGACATTGATAAAAGTTAATATTAGCCTTATAGAAATTATGCATATCATTTAATATACTCTTGGAAGAGAATAATTTATTCATTTTGTTATACCCTATGTTGTATACTTTTCTTTCAAACTCACTGTTGCATCTCTCTTTTTTAAATTTTTTTCATTGAGATCAATCATACTATTTGTTTTTATTTTGCTACTTATAATGATGTGATTGTTGTGATATGTCACACTCATACATTGCCTAATACAGACTCTGACAACCATCATGCCTCCACCACCTGTGGTAACATCTCTTGCCTTCTACCCTGAAGATAATAATATATTTGCAGTTGGCTTGGATAATTCCAGTATACTTATATACCATGTTCGCAAAGATGAGGTATGTTTCTTCATTTTAAAAAGGCATGCTTCATCACATTTTTTAAAGGATATTTATTGAAGCTAGTTTCTGTGTCATGCGTTCATGCCAGGTTGTAATCAAGCTTGAGGGCCACTCTAAAAGAGTTACTACTCTTGCCTTCTCAAAAACTTCCAATATTCTTGTATCTGGCGATGCAAATGCTCAGGTTAATATTCATTCCATTAGTCATAGCAACCATAACTTGTTTAGAATTAACTCCCTTGCTATCTTTGCTGATTAACTCCATCCAGTTCTATTTATAAGATTTTTTTCTAAAAATTTTGGGGTCCTTAATATAAGAAGAATTACAAAATTTTAGAATTATTTATTATTTTTCTTCTATTTATCCTTCATGAATGTTAACCTTTCTAACTTCTCTGCGATTTACCTGATAATAGAGTTTAACTTTATACAGGATAAATTTAGAATATTATAGTAACTTATTATAATAATTTAAGTTATTAAGTTAGTTTAGTGTTGAGAGTTGTGATAATTTACATCAAATCCTAAGGTCAAATTAAATTATTTTTATTGAACAATAAAAAAAATTATAACTTACTGAAAAATCAATACATTAACTAACTATAATAACTTTTAAATTTGAGTGAATGTCATTATTTGATCTATAGTTCAGCTATGATTATTTTCTGTGTACATAATTGCTTTGTCACCACTTTGATTTCTGTGGCAGATTATTGTATGGAATACAAATGGATGGGAAAAGGTAAAAGATAGGTGCTTGCAAATCCAAGGGCAGAAGGTTCCAGAAGGACTATCTGAAACTCAAATTGAGTTTCACCCAGATCATCCATATTTCCTTGCTGTACACAATAATTGTCATCTTGCAATTTATGAAGCAACAGAACTAAGATGTGTCAATCAGTGGGTTCCAGAAGTTCCAGTGGTTATCTCTCAGGCAACTTTCTCATGTGATGGCCACACTGTGTTTGCCATTTTTGCTGATGGGATTGTGGCAATGTTTGATGCTTCAAATCTTCAAATGCATTGTAGGGTCAATCCCTCTGCTTTGTTATCTCCAACTTCAGGGTATTTAATTTTTATCTCCAAGGTTGCAATTTCAAAGTTTCCCATAGTTTTATATCATATAGTTCTATATCATAACCATATATATTTTGCCAATATCATCATATCATTTTCATTCTAAAATATTGCATCTTGGTTTATACATTTTGGCTATAGCTTAGAATTCTCATCACCATTGTTTGATTTTGATTATCTGTTGCCTGCCACTTCAATGTGCTTATTACCATTTTTATTTAAATATTTTTTTAAACTATCATTCTCTTATTTATTAATCAAATTTATAGTATCTGTACAGTATTATATGTTTTAAGTGTTATCCAACTAAAATTCGAATTTTAACATACACTAATTTTAATGTGTAAGTTATTAAGATAAAAATTTTAATTTTGATAAAAAAAAATATAAAAAAAATCTCTAATACTGAATGTAAATTTTATTTTTAAAAAATTATATAAAATTTAATTAAATAAGAAACACAATAGAACCCCATGATTTAATTAATGACTGGATAGTATTCAAAGCATATATATGCATTTCCTTTATTCATTACATATGTAACATTGGCATTGAATTTAAATTAGAATGATTTGTTGCAGCTTAATATGCCCAATTTCTATTGGTGCACATCCAAAGAAACCAAGCCAGTTTGCTGTGGGGTTAACAGATGGTAGCATTGTTGTGTTTGAACCTCGGGATCCAGCGGGTAACTGGATGAAGAATCAGTGAAGGATTCAAGACTGAGATGCATTAAGGTGAAAAGGGAACACTGCATGTATTCGGATACATCTTTTTGAATGATAGTTTAATTTAAAAATAAAAATAACAAAATTTATAACTATTAAATTTAGAATATATATAAACACATGTAAACCACCTTGCAAATATATAAATATTGGTGTTCAAATGAAAACAACTTATGTGTTGTTGGTTGACTAAAGGGATATAACAACAACTCGTCATACATGAAGGGATTGATTATTTGTTCTTATGTCAATTTTATAAGGGTTGCTGTGCTGATTAGAGGAACTTGGTTTTGTCTGATATGTTGTAAGAGAACCCTTATCAATGCAATTTATGTGAATTGTTAATTGTAATATTTTATAATTTTGTATATTTTTTCATAATCTTATAAAAAAAATTATTTTAATTATATTATTAACTAAAATTTTCAACTCAATTGTTTAAAAAGAATTTTAAATAGATCTCACAATTTATTCTACTCATTATTTTATTATTTATTTTAATTTAGTATATTTCTATGTCAATTTTAAATAATAGATAAATATACACAAATTTTTACTTAAAATTTTCACTTAATAATAATAAACAATAATAATAATGATAATAATAATAGCAACAACAAAATACTATTAAAATAATAATAATAATAATAATAATAATAATAATAATAATAATAACACTACTAAAATAATAAAAATATAAATAATAACAATAATAATGATAATAATAATAATAATAATAATAATAATAACAAAACTAATAACAACAAAACTAATAATAATAATAACCATAACAATAATAATAATAATTATAACAATAACACAACTAATAACAACCACAAAAATAACAATAAAAATAATTATAATTACAAAAAAAAATAATAAAAAAATAACAATAACAACAAAAATAATAATTATTATTTACACTATATATCATATCTTTTATGTCAGATTCAATTCCTTTATTTATGTGATTGCGTACACTATTTTTATTGCAAGAAATCTTCTTTTTGGAAGATTCAAATCGATTATAAGATTATGAATTATATATATTAATTTTTAAGATCATTGTATTATTTTTTATATTTCAAAGTTTTTCATATTTCAAGAATGTATTAATTTCAAGAAACCAATGAGTTAAAAAATTAACAAGATTTGATAAGGTTTTATATTTTAGATGCATGATTTGATTAGGATTTTGTTTATGAATAATTGTGTTTTTCAACGATAGTGATTTAACTATAAAGATTGACGCCTTTCCGGGATATAACATATACTTTATTATGGAAGAGATAAATTTCAAGAAAAAGAGGGAGAAAAGAAGAAAATGTAGTGAGAATTGTGTTCAGGCAATATTGATAAATAAGCGTGACAGTTATCAACATGTCTTATGTTAATTAATATTAGCAATGACCCTTTTTTTTTGGATAAACACCTTTTTTTTTATCTTAAAATGTTTAGATGAGGAAGATTTCAAGGAAGCAGCACATGAGTATGTGTTTCCCTTACCACAATGCAAACTAAAAAAGTGCTAGTTTTTAACATTATTAATGATTAAGTAATTAAATTATTTATTTGCCATGTTAATTTTCCTTCAATCTTTTATTCACAAGCTTGGGTGTGAAAGTGTGTTAAACTTTGATTTGAAGGAAAAAACATGTTATCTCTTACATATGGAATAGTAACTTCCACTAGGATACATCCAAATGTAAATGGTCAAATTATTATTATTATTATTATTTTTAAATTCTAAATCGTTTAATCTGAATGTAATAGAATGTAAAATACTGTATGGATGTGAGATAATCACTGCTCAATTTGAAGCATTTGAAGGACATCGTGTTTAAGGGCAAGTGGGATGAAACTCATAACTATCTTTTGTCATCAAAATTTTAGTTTGCATCCGCTTCCTTTGGGATATTGATGATAATCTTGTTTATTATAGCTGTTTGGTATCCTTAACTCAAACCATTAGCTTTTTGGTCAACACCTATTATTGGGTTTTGAAATGTTTAATTTTGATTGAATGAGTAGTATATCTTCCACCATTGTATCTTTGTTAATCACAATATTACCAAGTTAATATGGAGGAAAAATAAAGGAACCTCGGAGTTCAATACAGATTTCAAGAATGTTCGCAATTGTTGATGGGAACAACTCCCACCATTAATCATTGCAGAAACCCCACAAACATGGCAAGACTAGTTGTTGACAAAGTTAAAAATTGATTCACTTAAGCTTAATATTGCAAATAAATTATCCCCATATGGCATATTTGATTGAAAAATACTAAGGAATAGAAACTAGTAAAAGTTTCCAATATTTAAGTTACATGGAATATTTGAAGATATGTTGATGAATTTTTAGCATTTTGATCGTTTGGATTTAATAAGTTTGCATCAAATTGAATAAAAATTAAGATTACAGATTGGATTCATTGTTGTGGAAGAAGGGAGAGAATAAAAAAAGAGAATTTAAGAGAATAAATAAGAGAAAAAAGATAAGAAAAATTTTATAGTATTATTATAGAAAAAAGTTTATCAGAATTTCATTATTTATACATATTCATAAAAAATTGTTTCATACTTTGGGATTGCAATGATTTTTTTTCCTAAAAAAGAAGAAAGACGCTGGAAAAAATGGATCCATTGTTCCATTATTTTTGTCAAAAGTTGTAATTTTCTAATATTTTATAAATAATATAGCCACTAAACATTAATAATTTAGTATAAATGGGTTACGAAAAAGATAGTTGATAATCAAGTAACAACATATGATTAATTTATAACGTGTGTGGTTAATCGATTATTTATAAATTAATGGTGTAGAAAAATTGATTACTCAATTAACAATTGTGATTATTTAATTACAAATATAATTAATTGATTATGCTCTTTTATAAATATAAAGATACTTTGAAGTAATCATTAATATTATTGTTTAATAAGTTGTTTACCTCAAAATTAAAAAAAAAATTATCATAAGTGTATTACTTATTACTCGTACTGTTGTATAAGCAACTTGATAAGTGAAAATACTTTTCAAGTGTTTACTTTTATTTACCTCAACATAATGCATTTGGTGAACAGTACAAACAACTTGAAAAGTGAAAATGCTCCACAAATATTTAATTTCATTTGCTTTAGCATAATGCATTTAATGATGATATGATCAAATGAGTAGTATATCCTCCTCCATTGTATCTTTATATATCACAACATTTCCAAGTTAATTTGGGAGAAAAATAAAGGAATCTTAGAAATTGATATGGGGCCCACCGATGTTTGTGGTTGTTGATCAAAACAATCCCTACCACTATTCATTACACAAACTCTGCTAAACATGATGAGACTAGTTGCTGGCAATGAAAAATTTAATTCACTTTACCCTAAATAGATTATCTCTGTATGACATTTAGTACAAAAATACCAAGGGATAGAAACTGGTAAAAATCTTCCATATCTATGTTAAATGAAGGAAATGATACGATTACATATGCAAAACTCTGAGGTCTAGGTCACTGTGCCATAACATTTTCATTAGTGGAATCTTTGAAGATATGAATAAATTTTTAACATTTTGATCATTTGGATTTCAAGAATTTTGCATCCAATAGAAGAAAAACTAAGATTACTGATTGGATCCATTATAGTGGAAAAAGAAAAAAAAATTAAGAGAACAAATAGGTAAAAGAAGATAAGGAAATGTGTATTGATGTTATCGAAATTTCGGTATTTATAGATACTGATAAAATAGTTGTTGCATACTGTGAGATTGTAATAATTTTTTTCCTAAAAAAGAAGAAAGCCACTGGAAATAATGGATCCGCTGTTCCCTTTTGGTCAAAAGTTGCAATTTTTCTAATATTTTATACATAACATGGCCAACTAAAAGAGCACCATTCCTCTTCTCCGAAACCAAAACTGGATTGCTCTTCAACGACACAAATATTTTATACATAACATAGCCAACTAACGCTGTTCCTTAATGAGTTGCTTACCTCAAAATTTGAAAAAAAAAATATTATTAGTGTATTACTCATTATTTGTCCTATTGTACAAGCAACTTGAAAAGTGAAAATACTCAACACAAGTCTACTATTTTATTTTCCTCAACATTACACATCTGATGAACAGTTCGAACAACTTGAAAAGGAAAAATGCTCTACAGATATTTAATTTTATTTGCTTCAACATAATGCATTTGATAATTATGACAATAATAATAATAATAATATTATAATAATAATAAAAATAATATTAATAATAATATATTGAGCTATACAATACCCGTATTATGTTACAAATGACAATTTTACAAAAATAATCATAACAAACCAGCTAACCCTCATGCTGATTTTTTTCCTTTTTATTGGTTTTGCAAGCTGAACAAATCAAATCATACACTCACTACCTCAAATCAATCAAAAGAATCATATACTGATATTACAACTGTAAAGAGTGACACCCTCGCGACACTTCACCTCTAATAAAAAACAAATGATACAACTAGGCTTTCTAGCTGAAGATCCCAACCTCATACAAAACTGCAATCGAAAAGAATAATCCAATCGTATCACCCATCAATGAGTTACAGAAAGGAGAAAAAATCCCTGCAACCAAAAGGCAAATAAATCCATTCAGACCAATCACATAGATTTCATCATTCATAAAAGCTTACAACTTAATTAAAAAGTAGAACTAAAAAATCTTAAATAAAATAGAGCAGAAGTTGACGATGGAAGTATTGATCATACACACTAAAGGAAGATGAAGTATAAAGTTATTCTCTGAAGTAACTGGTTAGTCAATCTACTAATCTTATTAATCCAACAACGAACATAGAGCACATTATCATTTGATTTATGTCATCTTAAGCCAGCAGATTAACACCCCAAGCCTAATGCAAAACACCAACAGTTTCTTCCAGGGAGGGAAACTGAGAAGAGAGGGGGAAATTGTCTTAAAAACTATTTGCAGGAGCTATACATCCAGAAAAGTCAGTGACCATCATCATCATGAGTCATAATACCAACTCGAGTCATCATATTTCATCAATCCCATTAAAAATTCAAAGCCTCATCACATAAATCCGCTAATTTTTTACCACCCCCCCCCCTTCTTTTCCTTTTTGGTCTGTGCTGTACTCTTTCTGTTTGTGATTTGATATTCTTTATTTTTTCATTTCATATGGGGACAACATATCAAAGGCCACTGACAATGTCATTCATTCCCCAAAATATTTTGTATGAGGAGTGTTACTTGTCCCCAAAGGCCAAAAGCATTTCATTTTAACATCTTCCAAATCTTACCTATTTCTCACACAACCTCACCAGAAAATCAATGCAAATTTTATCAAGATGGTCCTTTTCCCATAAATATAACTGAGATTACCTTAGCAACCTTACTAGTCTAAAGCCTTATCAATAACTTCTTGTTTGTCTGCCAAACCACAGAAAAATCTTGGACAATACATTAGCATCAAATTGTGGTTCCAGGAATTGTGCAGCTATCATTTGTCAAGCACATACACATAGTTGAATAAATAAAGATTTCCAAATATTTTATTATCTTTTCTACCATAAATAGAAATATTCTATAATAATCTCTCTATTAGAATTAAGGGTAGGCCTTGTAACAACAAGAAGGTTGCTGCCTTGTGACCTTTGAGGCCAGGGGTTCAAACACTGGAACCTGCCTCTCCACATGGGAGGGATAAGGCCATGTCATATGTGCATCTCCCTACTAGACTCCACCAGGTGGGAGCCTCGTGTACTAGTCTTCCCCTTCAATCTCTATTATTATTTTGAATACAGAAATCAAGATCTTAAGCTCTCAATTTTGAGAGCCAAACAACATGTCACAAGCGAGTCTAGAAAGATACCCTTAATATTTTTAACTCAAGAAAACACTTGGTATAGCATTCGTTGTTCATGTAACCACAATTTCAGTTGAAGGTATAAGCTTTTAAAAGTTTCAGATTTTCTCAAATCTCTCTAAAGTTTCTAGATGGCTTGGAAGACATTCTGCAATTGGAGCATGCATACAAAACTATAGTAAAGGCATAGTCTTACTTACCTGTCTTGGAATAGAATGAAGAAGCCTTCAAAAATATATAAAGAAAATAGAAGCACTAAATTTTGCCTCTATAAAGAATAACAAACTGAAGAAAACTCAAAATTGCTCCAGGATGTAATGGAGCTTTGGAACACGCCGACGAAACAACGGTTCAAGTCGAAATGATGGAACATCAAACTGCCACCCATCATACATCTCATTCCACGCTTGCACTATCTCATCAATTTTGAACCCTGCAATTGAGAAAATTGGTTTCTTAGTTCCCCCAAACATTTGAAACTTACAAGTAATTCCAGAAATAAACATGACGGGTCATATTTTCCCATTTCATACCTTCCATTGCTGTTTCATTAGAACAATGGTTCTTTATCATGACCCCAATGTCAGTTGAAGAAGCTCCAGCTAGTTCAAACTTTTCAACAGCAACCTCCAAACATTCCTCCCATGTTGGCAGGCCTAGCTTATATTCCACAACAGAACGCTCATACAATAAGGTGCCCCATAAAAGATATATTTGCAACCTCGTCCTTGAAGCATGCTCTTTAGCTTCATCAGAAGAAATATCCCGGAAATGACCATTCAAACCCATTTTCTCTAACTGCTCTTTATACTTATCTAATTTGGATACTCCATTCAAACGCTGCCCCTCAATCTCCTCCCACGTCAACGTGCCTTTCTCCATGCTATCTTCTGCCTTGTTATAGAGCGTCAGAACCTCTTCATATTGGCCAATTTCTAAATCCTTATCATTTGCAATTAAATAACACCAACAGAGCTTTGCTTGCTCAAACTGCTGATACCCAAGAGCAAGAAATCCTTCATAAAAATCAGGTTTAATTTTCACAGCTTCTTCATATCTCATCTCTGCATTAACGTACTCCTTCTGAGCCCACTCATATGCAACCTTAATATGCTCAAATGAAGATTCCTTCGATCCATCCTCCGGAAAGGACACCCGTTTCCTTGCCCTGCACATGTGAACACTTCCCCAATTAAACAAAGCCAAAGCTGTCATCTCCTGAAACTTATCTGCAGCAATCTCAAACAGCTCTTGAGCACTCTCACTCGACACGGTATCCTCCATAGCCTCCGAATACAGTTTCATCCCAACCTCATGAATATCCAAATACACATCAGAATCAAACCCAACATGGTTCTTGAAGATCCTAGCAAACTGGACAAGCCAATCCTCCACAGTAGTCATCCTGTTCCCCCCACCGCTGCCACTATCCGCAGCACCATTCTCAAGGGACTTCCCTCCACACATCCCCACCCTACCATCATCATCCATTTCATCATAAGAAGGTTCTAGATCCGGATCCACCTGCGTTATATAAAGTCGAATGGAGCCAAGCACATGACAGGTCTCAGCTAACCTCAATTCAGCAGTATTAGTAATAGTAATCAAATCACCTTCCCTGTCCCTATACTTAACAAGAACACCATTTAACCCTGGAAACCTATCTCTTATCACATCCCTCACAAACTTCATACTACAATTCACCGGCAACTGCGCCCACCTAATATCCTCTCCATATATCAACTTAACCGTCCTGGTAACCACTTTTTCTTGCTTCCCCAATTTTTCACTCTTAATCGCCTCCTCCTTCTCCTTATTCTCCTTATTCTCCTTATGCTCCTTATTCTCCGTATTTTCCCTAACCTTACTATCCTTATTATCCTTTTTTTTAACACTTTCAACCTTCTCCTCAACAACCACATTCTTCCCTTCTTCCTCAGATTTATATCCTTTCTTTTTCTTTAGCTTCTCCCTCACCACTTTCCGAAACCGCGACGATGGCGGTTCCGGCTGCTGCTGCAACGTAGCCAAAGCGATCTCAGTCTCATCAATAACTATCCCTTTCTCATCCATAGTCTTCCTCAAGCTATCCAAAACCTCCAACGCGGTCAAATTATTCGGCTCCGAATTCAAAACGACACGAACGTCTCTCATCGCCAAATCCAACCGATTCAACGCCTCGTAACACTTGGCACGCTTCAACAGCGCTTTGCTGTACCGCGGCGAAACCTGCAACGCCAAATTGCACTCGTTAATCGCGTGCGGGTACTCGCCGAGACCTAGCTGCATGTAGCACACTGCCATGCTCGTGTGGAGATGCGCCACGTCGATGTGGTTCTTCGGAAGAAGCTTGAGGGCTTTTTCGTACTTTAACATCGCACCTTCGTGATCCTTCTTCTGGAATAGCTTGTTCCCTTCCTCTTTCAGGTCGTGCGACATGTTAATGAACATCGCCGTGTCGTCGTCGAACGGCTTCGACGACGCGCGTTCCCATGTTTTGCTGTTTGCGTTTGGCTTCGACGTCGTTTCATGATCCTTCTTTTTTCCCACCGGCTTCCCCATCGATAACTGTATCAATTAGACTAATAATCAAAATTAAAAAGTTAAATCTTATGGAGAGAGGGTGAGGAATATTACGCAATTTATATGGATGATGATGATATTAGGATTATAATTATTATGATTATGGTTTTTGCATAGGGTTTGTTTTTGTTTTTACACAAGTCAACGTTGGAAGGAGGAGGAAAAGGGGATATGGTTTGAAATTATAATGGGGTGGTGTAAAATGAAAGGGTGGGTGCTTTATTAGGGGAAAAGAAAAAAACACAGCACAACAGCATGTGAAGTGTGGAAGGGTGGGGTTGACATGATTTAAAGATTTGTAACTAAAATAGGATAATTACGACGTAGTTTGGCCCCATGTCTAGTTGTTGTTGTTGTTGTTGATGGTGGGATATTCGGCCAAGGGAGAAGGTTCCTTGCTTCCATTGTTGAAGGTTGAGTTGCGTGTATGTAATGTCTATACTTTATTTTTATTTTTTTTAACATGTGGACGTATTTATTTTTTTGGTATGATAGGATTCTTAACATTTTAGGCTTTGACTCCTTCTTAATGAGACCCACATATATAGGACAATAGAGATTATATTCAACCGTTTTTATTGTTGTCCTTGTCTTGACGGTTATACTAATTCTAGTATTGTATTTATTGACCAATTCTATTCACTGCCATGTTTTTTGGGTTTGGATTATAGAGAAGAGTAGAATAATAATAATAATTCAAAAGTGCATGGAAGGAGAGACGTTAAGGGGATAATCTAAAATTTCCATTTTTTTTTCTTTGTTGAAATTTTTGTAGTTTCTTCAAATATGTGCATTGTCCCAAATCATCAAAAGGTCTTTCTAGTCCTATAAACCCATGCTAGGTTACTGTCATTAATGTCTCTAAGAATTGGGGTTATATTTCAAACCATGAGACAACTTGTGAACCAGTCAATGCAGTCCTAATTATTTCTTTCCAAAACAACCGTTGTTTAAACAACTAAAACTTGATATTGCAGATATATTTGATAAAATTAACTGAAAAATGAAAACTGAAAGGTTAGATGAATATAAAAGTAATATTTGATAAAATTAATTGTTAAACCAATTAATGAATATAAAATAAAAAATAACGATATAGTTAAATAATAAATTAAAACATAATAAGCTTAATATATATATAATAATATATTAAAATGTAATCAAATAAAAATATTTTTAATTTTTATATAAATAAATTGTAAATAATTTATTTTAAAAAGTAATTATTTTTATAATTTTATTTTTTATATTTTACATTTATCAATTAGTTTAACTAGTTTTATTAAATATTTTTAATTCAATTAATTTATCAACTTACAACTTTTATCTAAATTTTCAATTTTCAATTAATTTTTAACTAATTTTACTAAACACATTTCTAAATTTTCAATTTTCAATTAATTTTTAACTAATTTTACTAAACACATTATATATGACTCGCCAACTATAATTATTTCCATCTTTAACTTATCTTTGTCCTACAAGGATGTCTAAAAAATACACTCAAAAAGTTATTAAAAAGCATTTTTCTGCACAAAATAACTATTTTGCGGTCACATTCATTACTAACTTATCACATGGTAAATTCTTCATTAATGTTTGTTTTGCGAAAACTTTTTTCTCTTTTATTTTTATTTTATTTTCTATAAATTTTATACTAAAAACAATAAAAAATGAAAATAAAAAACAATTTTTTATTTTAACTATTTTTTATACAAAATGTTAAATACAGAAAACAAAATAAAAAATAAATAGCATTTTTTGCAAATTAAAAATATAACCGATTTGTAAACCAAATGTCACCTTAACTTTTCTACCATAAACCTCTAAATTACGATGGAAAAGATGCTCCATATCCGACATTTTTTAATTAATAGTTATTTGTATAAAATCTTTGTTTGACAAAAAAATTCCATAGCATGAGCATCAAAGATGTAGTTAGTTGCTCCACCACTAACACGAAGGCATCATCACCAAATGCCACTGCAAGCACTAATCTATGTTGAAAACAAAGCTGATGTTGACAGAGTGGAAGTTAAGAATTTGCCAGTTGAAACCAAAACGTGATCAAATTGCATGTTAGCTAGGGACACCAACTATAACTGTTAAAGGAATTTGATTATTTGACAAGCAATTTATGTTAGTGAGAATGATCTATAAACATGGAACATAATATCCAATTGTTCAAAGCTTCAAATATAAATAGTCAATTTAAAGGAAATGAAATTGCTGAGTCCCCCATCAAAGAAGGAAAATCTTCAACTAGAGCTTGAACCATCAATCTTTGCTGCTGCAGATGCATAACTAACACTGCTATCCCTTGTACTTTTGCACTGACTGGATTGCTCATAGCGAAGAAATTTTACTTTTATCTTTGTTGAGCAGTTCCTTAGCATCTGATAAAATTGCAAAAGTTTGAAAGTAAATGTAAGATTAGTATCGAACAGAAAAATTCATTTAAAGAGATAAGCTGCAACATATATGGATCAATTATAGTAGACATTAAATATTATTTTACCAATATTGAAGAATTTCAATGTATCAAAAAACAATTCCAAGTGAAGCCATCATCAAAATAGTTCAAGTCTCAATTTAATAAACATTTAAGCTCTATTAAGCATCAAATGATGAGATAAATTTTGAAACTTGGAGCTGGAGAAATTAATAAAAAGCCAGTGCTTCCTACTGCAAGTGCAACTGGCTACCACATTCTCCAATTTTGCATGTTTCACAATAGATGCCTCAAACTTGTTCTCAAATAGCAGAACAATAGTGAAATAACATGAAGCGGTGATTCGCCTAACCCTGAGATCAACAAAAATAAAATTCCAACTAAACCTATTGACGGACTCACAATTGGTTCATTTCAGACCAGTTGTGTCAATCAATGCTCAAGATACAAAATTGAGGAAACTTTAAGCTTCCTGTTTAATTTGGCCTCACAAATAAATCAGGAACAAAAAAAAAACAAGACAGTGACCTTTGTGTGTTTTCCTCACTTCTTTAAAACACATACACTAATTCGGAACAATTACATCGCATCTTTGATCAATGAACTGGTAGTTGGATTATTAAAGGCAGGTTGTGTTTTTTAAGCATCAAGATACACAACTAAGGTATCAAACAGCATTCCAAAAAACCAACAAAGTACAAGTGACCTTCTGCATTTTTATCACCTCTTTTTGTTGTTGTTTGGAAAGGTGAAGGAGTGGTGAAGTTCTCAAATTGATTAATCAAATTCCATTCATCATAAGATGTTATAACTTATAAGAAAACATCATTTATAATAAGAATAACAATGATACAATAATAATATCGTTCTTTGCTTCATATTATAGTGAGATTCTTAAATTTGGCAAGAGCTACTTCAATAAGGATATTGTGGCAACTTATAAGGCACTTACATGAAGGAAAACACTAATTGGATGGCGTCCACAAATTGTATTGTCATACTCCGAAAGATATTGTTTGAATGAATCTGGATCTCCCGTTTCTATGATATCCATGCCCATCTTGTCCAAGGCCTCAATAGATTTGTATATAGGCCCATGTTTCTTGTCATAGTGCATGTAATTGAATCTGACACAACATCAGTCAGAAAACAGGTTATAGGAGCAAATGAAAAACTTCAAAAGGTACAAAAACCAAAACCTGCTTCAAACTAATGAAAAACATGAATCCATCGCAATTCATAACCTAGGACAATAAGTAGAGACAGTGTTACATATATTGGTATGTAAGAAAACGTCCAAACCACTGAAGCATAACATTATTTAATAAAAAACATAAATCATCTAACGAGTAATATTGAAAAAATAACCCTAAGGAAAACGTGACCACACTCTGAATGTTTGCTTTTTTGTGTGTGCACATGTTAGTTAGCACATCTCAGACAATTGCAAGAGTGTACTTCCATAAGATCTTTGGTATTTGAGGGGGTGGTGGAGGGGGAGTAGTTGAACATTTACAAACAGTACATACCGCGATCCCCAGTGACAAAAGTCTGATGAAACAGAGAAGAAGTTATTGGGATTATCTACATATTTCGCAAGAAGCTGCCCATACACAGCTTCATTTTCAGCATTAACAGCACCAACTAAAATGGGTACAATTTTCACCTGATGCCTGCATCAATATCCCAATTCAGTCCCGGTCGCATAGTTCCAGAACAGAAAGCTCTATATAACAAAATTTACCCTTCAAATACTTTAGCAAGATATGGCAGGTGCATTTCCATGCTATGTTCAGCTTCATCAACACGAATATCCATCAGCTCAAACTTTCCCGTAGCTTTAAGCTCCTCAATTACTGGTGAAATAACAAAGAATTAAATGTGGGCAATGAGGATAGAAAGGATCAATATGGAAATCAAACAAAATGCATCAGTTCTTGGCAAATTAATTCAAATAATCCACCATCTTCACAACTCAGAGAGAAAACCAACACCACAAAATTTGACTTTACATACGGATATCATTAATTTAGTTCTATTTTTGCAATTCATAGACCACCCTGTCATCAATATTCTGCAAAAGAAAAGCCTATGTTCACAATAAAATCTCACAATCTAACTTGCAAAGAAGATGAGCAAGAATGACATATGAACTATATATCAATAAGGTTTTAAACTACAGACAATATGTTGCAGACTGCATTGGCCACAATTGACCTGCATCAACCAATCGCCACAACACATCCACAATTTAAAGCCCTTAAAAGATTTCATGCAGTTAACTAGGTACCTTCCAAATCAATAGGTAGGTCCCCTATGGGTGTCTTGTAGACAGTTGCAGTCGAAAGAGCACATTTGGGAGTATAATAGTGGTGAGAAGGGCCAAGAAGGAACACACGCGTACTGAAACCATAAAATAGAAAAGGAAAAAAAGAAAACAACAACAACAATCCATAAGTTAGCAGGGACCACATAGGCACAAGAAAAAAGCAAGGAAGCGGATCCTATTTGCACAAACACATCAAGAAGGAATAGGCACATAGGAATGTGAGAGAACTAAGATAACCAAATAAGAAATAAACGCACATGTTAGATGGATCTATGTTTCCAAAGGCATAAGCAGCAGCACGTCCTGAATAGGAATAACCTGCATGCCTAACATCATAACATTCCAGTTACACCACAAGCACATTAACATTGTTACTTTATCTCAAAAACCAAGTCATAAATAAAAATAAAAATACTTTCACTTACGGTGCTATCACTCCCCGCACATCAGGAGACTTGGTCAAACCACACGATTGAAGCCATCCTTCAAGTTCTTCTGAAAGCTGCTTAGCTGAAAATAAAAATTAAAAAAGATAAATAATTAAAAAAAATTGTTAAAGTGAGATTTTGCTCACTGACAAAATTAAATTGGTAAGTAGAAAAGGGACAACTGATCATGAAACGAACCAAAAGCTCCTTAGCTGAAAATTAAAATTAACAAAATAAATAAAAATATTTATTAAAGTGAGATTTCACATGTAGAAGAGTGACAACTGATGAGTGAACCAAGAACCAGAAAGTTGAGAACTTTCACTGTTGTGGAAGAAGTTTCAATGAATAAGCCATTTATTTTACTGTAAGATTCATCTCAATTACGTGAATCGGTGGTTGAGAGATTAAAAAATCGATCTTTAAAACGTGATCGGCGAAATTCAATTCGAAATTCGTGAATTGTGAATGTTGATTTGAGAGACTTACGATTGTCGGTGTACCAAGAACCAGCATGGGAGGGTCTCCTGACCTTGGTGCCCATGATTGAGGATTTGAGTTTATGATAAAACCCTAGAATTGAATAGAAAGGGATAAACGAGTGAGTCAGACTCGGTGTGACTCGCTTCACGATTCCTTTGGATTTGGCTTATGCAACAAAGTGACTGATAGTCAGAAGCTGTTTTATTCTTCTCTTTCTCTTTCCACCTACAACTTCAAGTCTGCAACAAGTTTTTTCCTGAAAAAATGTAATCCCATGATGTTTTTGTTTTTTCTTCCTAGTTGGAGCTAAACAATCACAAGATGGTTTAAAGATTAAATTATCTTCTAAATTTTTATCTTTTAATTTTTTATTAACTTATTAATTTATTTTAATATTAAGTATTTTATTTGTATTTTAAAAATAATTGATCAAAATTTTTAATATTTTTCTTGACATTAACATGCCACCTTTATTTTAAAAATTTATAATCTATATACATAAAGATGGAACGGATCAAGATAATTTAATTATTTTTGAATCTCAGACAAATATTTTTAAGAGATTTAACGCCAAATTATTATAATAAAGGAATAAATAAAAAATAAAAAAAATATTTTGAATAATAAAAAAACTGAAGAACAAAATTGAAACTTAACCTAAATTTAGAAAATAAAAGATATAATTTAACCATATTTAAGTTAGAGTGGAGAGATATTTTTAGAAATTATTTTTTTAATGTATATGAAGGATACATAATAAAAAATTATTAAATAATAATATTTTATTGAAATTATAACGTTATTATTACTACTGCATTAAAATTTATGATTTTCAATAAAAATTATTATATAAAGATTTGTATCATGTATTGTATGCTTAAATATATTAAAAAATTAATTAAAAAAAGTTGTGTCGGATAATTAAGTGTAATTAAATAAATTAAAAAAAATAAAAGTTAGAATAACTTTGATTAACTTTCACTTAATTTTGAAATATATACTTGTTTTACTAAAAATATAAATATATGTCATAATTTGGATAAAAATAAATTTTTTAACAGTAATAAATAATTATAATATGCTTTTATTAATATTTGTCTTTTTTCAATAATTTTTAATGTCGCTGGTTATTAAATGTAATGCATGGTTGGATTTTTTAAAAATATTTTTCACAAAATTTATAAAAATAAACAAATAATTTTTGAAAATATGATAAACTAAGTATGAATTAATTTTTAATATTTAATTATCAATTTTTAATATTTTAAAAAATAAAATGAAGTTTTAAACATATTTATTATCAACTTTTAAATTTAATTTAAAATATTTATTTAATATTTAAGATTATGAAATTGATAATTATCGAAACTAGTTATCATTCGTGTAAAAAATGACCAATTATCTAAAAAGTTTGTTTATATTAAAATATATGAAACATAATATGTATTGACATCTCAATTGATGAAAATATATATTCTAAAATAATATTAAAATTTAATTTAAATTTTTTTCAAGTGATGAGAGCATAAACAAAATTCAATTTAATTGCATTAATTTTTCTGTCAAAATTTAAAAAATTTAAATTTAATTCAAAGTAAATCAGATTTCTACTTCTATGTTTTAAATTATATTTTATCTATATTTGTTTAGAACACTTTTTTATCAACCTTATGTATTTTTTATTTTTTCAGCTTCTCTTTTGATTGAAATTCGAATCATGATTTTGATATTTTATAGGTAGTTAATTACTTTCACAAAACTGAACTTTGTTAAAACTTAAAACCAAGATGTTGTAGTTTTGATAAAAACAAATTACCAGTGATTAGCTGATCATGAAAATATACAAAAAGAAGGAAACGTCTTAAGTGTTACATGTTTGTAAGTATTTTAGGATGGAAAGTTTGATCATTAAAGATTTGAAACCATGATTCAACTCTCATATTCTCTTTTTATATTTTACCTTTTCACTTTTGTTGTTACTTGTATTTAATTTATTTTCTAAAATTTAAACATATATTGCAAGAATAATGAAATTAATAATTAATTTAAGTTACATGCAGAGTTAAAACTTATACAATGTATTTTTTTAAAATATTATTTAATATATTTTAAATATTTAATTTAGATTTATATTAAACAACATTATGTTATATTAATTTTTTGTAACATTTAAAAAAATACTATAAAAATATAAAAAATATTATCTATTAATTTTAATAATATTTTAAAAAATATTACAAAATATTATTAATAATATTTAAAAAATGTTATAAAAATATAAAAAATATTATCTATTAATTTTAATAATATTTTTAAAAAATATCATATCTTATATACATCGTAAAAAAATATAATATCTAAATTTTAAAATTTTGTATTTAATTTTTAAGTATGTAGTTATGTTGAAAATTTAAAAAAAAAATCTATCATTTATAATAATTTTATTTGATTAAAGAAGGATTATTTTCCATAAAAATTATTTATGATCTTAGACACAAAAATATTTATTTTATACTTAGACATATTTTTGTAAAATTGCATTTTTGTCCTTCCATAAATTTATAGTTAAAATCTTGATAATAATTAAAATTAATTTAAATTAAATTTTCTATACGATTTAAACAAAAATGTTAGATAGTTTAAGGAAATTGATTGAATTGAATCAATTAATTTTTTCTTTAAAATGCATGAAATTAATCCACGAACACCTCAAGTTTAAGTAGCTATGAATTAAATGTTTCAAAGTTTTAAGTTGTGCATATAATTGATATTAATCATTTTTTTTTGTGATAAAATGCACATTTTAATGAATTACATTCTATTTTTGCATATATTTACCATTATGATATAGTTATTAATAATTTTTTGTTTGTAAAATATTTATGTGTTAGATATATTTTAAATTTTTTAAAATAATTCAAATTTTTATTTTTAAATATTTAATTTAATTTTTTATTTTATAAAATATCTTAATTATAATTATTAATATTAATTTAAGTTATATTAAATCCATTTAGATTACGGATAGAAAGATTATAATCAAAATATTTTAAAAAATAATTAAAAAATTAATTATAATGAATTTAATTTAATCTAACATAAATTAATATTAAAAATTATAGTTAAAATATTTTTAAGATAAAAAATAAAAAATAATTATTTTGAAAAAATAAAAGTATGTTTAATCCAATTTTCATTTAGATGTGGTGTAAAGTTCTACTCGTGTGATCTAATTAATTTATACATGTGTTTTAGACATGATTATTTCTTTCGTGATGTATAATTACTCATAATATATGCTAATACATTTACATATAAAGAATTCACATTCTCATCTGATAAAAAAAAATATTCTACTAGATACCAATACACTAATGTATGAAGTAATTAAGATTATTCACAAAACTAATAAGTATGTTTTTAAAATTATTCATCCATCGGTATTAATAATAGAAATATAACCCATAATAATAATAATAAAAAACTAATCATAAAAGAAGCAACAGTCTATGATCATCCTTCAATTCATCAACAACCTATTCAGGCAATGTGCCAAGATGAGTGATGATGATAGAAGAAAACAAGGAGCCTGCAAAGTCCTTGGCTGACATGATTTTTCCAGATTTGTAGTCATAGTGTGCAAAGTCATACTGTGACTAACAGTTATACATAGTAACTTCTAAAATCACCACAGAAAATGGAAAAGAATAATCTTATTAAGGTAGGACTTCAAATCCACATAATTGCATATGTAGAAGCATTGGGTGTCTAAGTTATCCTAGTTATTAAATCACAGCCACATAAGGTATGTAACAAGCAAATTTCTTATCATTTTCACCCTGAGCATGTCCTTCTTTTTCCCATTCAATGATCAAAATAGATCTAATGGTTATGGTACTTAACATGACTATGTGATATGATTCACCCTACGCGAATGAATCGGAATGCGGAAACGATAATGGAACGTCTTGAGAATCAGGATAAGATAAGATAATGATAAGATAAGATGAGTAAGATATGATAAGATAGGTAAAATAAAGGAACCCGACACAAACCGCGACCTGCCGGAGAGCACCGAAGTTATCAAGAGGAACGTGACCCTTACCGCGACCTGCCGGAAGAACCAACGTTATCAAAGGTAGTTCTTTGCCCAAGAACCAAGGGAATCAACTCACACAGAGATGAAAAAATCTCTCACAGAGAAAATATGATTAATACTCAAAATCTGTCTTTTCACTGAATCTCTAACTCCCTATTTATAGCTAACCAAATCTAATAAAAAGATAACAAATTAGAAATCCTAATTAGATTGCAATTTGAATTGCAACTAATTTAAAACAAATAATTTCTAGATAAATATAAAATCCTAACAAATAACTTCTAGATAAATATAAAATCCTAATGTAATCTATATCAAATCATAAACTTTATTACTTAATATCTTCAATGATATGACTACATAAATTAACCCATGTTGGAATTGGGCTTGGGTCCACGTAGTCTTTTCCTTGAACATCCTTGATAAGACCTTCAAGTGCTTGTTCTATACGTTTGGTCCTACTCCGCGTCATAGGACCTTTCATTCCTTGTAGATAATCTTCGAGATGACCTTTTTTGCTTATCGTGGTGCCCACGTTCACATCATTCCCTCCTTCTCCAAGAGGATTCGTCCTCGAATCTTGATGGTCATCTCGGAATAGGATATCGATACTTTACCGTAATCTTGTTGACAGCCCTACAATCCACACACATACGCCAAGTTCCATCCTTCTTTGGTACTAAAATAACAGGAACCGCACACGGGCTAAGACTTTCCCTCACATAGCCTTTCTGCATCAACTCCTCTACTTGCCTTTGAATTTCTTTGGCCTCTCCAGGACTAGTTCTATAGGCTGGTCGGTTTGGAATCGCAGCGCCGGGGATAAAATCGATTTGGTGTTCAATGCCTCTTATAGGAGGCAAACCCATCGGTGATTCTTTAGGAAATACATCATTAAATTCCTGCAACAAAGATTCAACCACACTAGGGAAAAAAGAGTTATGATTGTTAGTAAAATAAATATCTTTGCACATGAGTACAAGAACTTGTTCCTTTTCCCTCAAAACACTCTCAACCTCCCCTTTGTGAGCAAATACACAAACTTTCTTTTCTTTTTCTTTAATTCTTGATTTTTCTTTCTTTTCACCCTCACTCTTTTTTTGACTTTCTTGATTTTCTAATTCCTTTTCTCTCATTTTACATTCTTTTGAAATTTTTATTTGGTCAGAATAAGCCTCAACGGGCCTTAATGGAATCAATACAATTTTTCGATTATCCACTACAAAAGAATATCTATTTTTAAATCCATCGTGCATAACCTTCTTATCGTATTGCCAAGGACGTCCTAACAATAAGTGCCCAGCATGCATAGGGGCAACGTCACACAACACCTCATCCTTATAATTTCCAATAGAAAAGGACACCAAGACCTGCTTACTAACCCTTACATCTCCACAATCATTCATCCATTGTAGCCGATAAGGATTGGGATGCTTTTTAGTAGGCAAGTTTAATTTCTCTACTAGCAATGTACTAGCAACGTTGGTGCAACTGCCGCTGTCTATAATCATACTACATACCTTGTTGTTCACATGACAACGAGTGTAGAATATATGCTCCCTTTGCTCTGAATCTCCTTCATTCTTTGGTTGAATGTTCAATGCACGTCTTGTGACCAAGATTTCTCCATGCACAGGTTCGGCTATCTCCACATCACTACAATCCTCCAACTTCGGCATTTCTTCTTCCTCTGAGCTCACACTGTCCACGTCACCGTTGTCACGAATGATCATAGTCCTCTGGTTCGGACATTGAGAAGAAATATGCCCCAGACCTTGACACTTAAAGCAACGAATGTGACTTGACTTATTAGAGGATTTAGTTTCAAATTTACCTTTGGAAATAGGTGCTGCGGATTTTCCATGAGATTCCTCCTTAGGTTTAGGCCCCTCTTCCTTGTTGGACCAATTGGACTTCCATGATGAACTAGAAGCATATTTGTGAGTGCTCCTAGATTTGAGTTGTCTTTCCACCTGAATAGCTTTATGAAGCAATTCCTCCATCTCTACATAATGTTGTAGTTCTACCACGTCAGCTATCTCCCTTTTTAATCCTCCAATGAATCTTGCCATAGTGGCTTCCCTATCCTCCTCCACATTGGCTCTTATCATGGCAATTTCCATCTCCTTATAATAATCTTCAACATTCATAGCGCCTTGAGTAAGACTTTGCAATTTGCGGTACAAGTCCCTATGATAGTGACTTGGTACAAATCTTCGTCTCATGGCTACTTTCATCTCTTCCCACGTTCGTATAGGTATTTCCCCATACCTCCTCCTGTTAAGGACAAATTGATCCCACCAAATATTAGCATAATCATTAAAAGATACAGTGGCTAGTTTTACCTTTTTCTGCTCCGAGTAATTATGACAATCAAACACATGCTCTACTTTTCTTTCCCACTCCAGATAAGTTTCAGGTTCGTTCATTCCTTGGAATGGTGGAAGGGATAATTTAATACTCCCCAAGTTGTTATCCTTTTCTCCTCGATATCGTCTTCTTTCCGTATAACATCCACCGTCTGATTCTAAGTTCTCCCCCCAATCTGTTTCTTCATCGCGGTGAAGTGATCTTTGAGGACTACTTCTACGAGACACTCGAGATCTCCTTCTCGAACAATCCTCCATGTCCTCCAACCTCCTGTTCAACTGTTGGAATTGATCTTGAATTGATTTCATGAATACTTTTAGATCCATCTCATTTTGATGGGGTTCACTACTCATGTTGGCAATGCTGCAAATTGAACAAAATAAATCAATTAGAATACTAAGGCCTCACAAGTCACTCCCTTAGTGTTTGCCCTCAATATTGACGCTCTTCACTCGTGTTTACACTCGAATTGGCTTTTTCTATAATGCTCTAACCAACTCTTGTCTTTTACCTCTCGATTCTCCTTATAAATCCTTGAACCAAGAACTTCACAAGTTGATTTTCCCACAGATAACGAAAGAGTCACAGATACACAAGATGAATAGGGTAAGGAATATTGGTCAAGAATTAAGAACTTAAAAAAAATATTGAATAAAGACTTTTTTTTTTTTTAAAAAAAATTTTCTTGAATTTTTTTTTTTTGAATTTCTATAACAACTTTTTTTTTTTTCTATCACAATTTTTTTTTTTGCTTCCTTTTTTTTTTTTGAATTTTTATCACAATTCTTTTTTTTTTTTTTTGGAATATTTAGTAGATAGCAACTTTAACACGAGAAAATTAAAATAAAGGATAGATGACACCTGATTCCAAGAGCCGAAGCTCTGATGCCAAATGATATGATTCACCCTACGCGAATGAATCGGAATGCGGAAACGATAATGGAACGTCTTGAGAATCAGGATAAGATAAGATAATGATAAGATAAGATGAGTAAGATATGATAAGATAGGTAAAATAAAGGAACCCGACACAAACCGCGACCTGCCGGAGAGCACCGAAGTTATCAAGAGGAACGTGACCCTTACCGCGACCTGCCGGAAGAACCAACGTTATCAAAGGTAGTTCTTTGCCCAAGAACCAAGGGAATCAACTCACACAGAGATGAAAAAATCTCTCACAGAGAAAATATGATTAATACTCAAAATCTGTCTTTTCACTGAATCTCTAACTCCCTATTTATAGCTAACCAAATCTAATAAAAAGATAACAAATTAGAAATCCTAATTAGATTGCAATTTGAATTGCAACTAATTTAAAACAAATAACTTCTAGATAAATATAAAATCCTAACAAATAACTTCTAGATAAATATAAAATCCTAATGTAATCTATATCAAATCATAAACTTTATTACTTAATATCTTCAATGATATGACTACATAAATTAACCCATGTTGGAATTGAGCTTGGGTCCACGTAGTCTTTTCCTTGAACATCCTTGATAAGACCTTCAAGTGCTTGTTCTATACGTTTGGTCCTACTCCGCGTCATAGGACCTTTCATTCCTTGTAGATAATCTTCGAGATGACCTTTTTTGCTTATCGTGGTGCCCACGTTCACATCACTATGGAACTTAAATTTCCAAATATTAAAAGTTCTTAATTAAAACTACTCAGTTAAATTAGCCTATCAAATATTAACAGCTTTAACATCTTTCAGGAAAACTATATATGGTGCAGCAAGGTACCTTTAAAAGTCATATATTTTGTATGGAAGTTGTTTCTAAGATAGAATGGTACATAAACATAATGAAGATCATGTGATTCAGAAACAAAGAAGTTGATACTTATAATATGGTCACTTTAGAGTAATAGATACAGCAGAAATATTGAACCTCATTCATTAAGGTCCATTTATGATTGACATAGTGCGGCTACAATGATTCTAGGTCCAAACCTTTTACATTTTTTTTTTAAATCCTCTTACCTGTTTTAAAATTATTATTTCAAAATTATCCTTATACTCATGTTCGTTGTTCGGTGTGTCGTCGTTGTCCGAGTGATTTTCAGAAGTTTAGTTTCAGAAATTATTTATAAATTTCTGGAATTAAATTTCTGAAACAATTTTTTACACATATTTTAGAATTAAAATTTTTAAAATGTATTTTTTGTATTTCAAAATTTTATGCATTCTAAAATTTAGTTTCACAATATATGTTAAAAACTATTCTAAAAGTCTAATTTTGAAATGTAAAAAATATTTTTTAAAATATATTCCTGATAAAATTTTGGAATGTCAAATAAATGGGGTATATCGGTTGTTTCCCGTGGAAAAAAGGGTGCGAAAAGTAAAAAGCTAATCATTATATCCTGGTGGGGTATGTGTTATTGATTGCAAATCACATGTCCGTTTGGGTTGGGTCTGATGAAATATTAAGCTCTAGTCTTTGTGGGATCATGGATTCACGGCTCCTCTCTTAAAATTTGTGGTTACATTATCTTTAAATTTATTTTTTGTATAATTATAAAACTAAGTTTAAAAATTAATTTGCAGAAATGTCTATACACTTCCAGAAATTAAGGGAGATGTGCTCCCTGTTGAGGAAAGGCTACTTTTGAAAACCAAATTTTTTAGAAAAAAAGGGGATGGTTGGTAAAAATGGAAGGTGTAAAAGATAAAGCCCAGAGAATTGTTTTAGTTTACCTTGACTATTCATTTTATATTTTGTATTTTTAGTGGTACTACTTGTACCTATTTGTAATGATATTTAGTTTGCTTACCAGAAAAACATATCCCATATTTTAGTTTATGTAAACTGTTAACATATTATAGTATTTTTTTTTAAAAAAAAAATCCTTCTCATCACTACCCTAATAGTATCAGTTAAATTCAAAATCATTTTAAAACAGTAAATATTTTAATAACATTTTTGAATATTTTTGTTTAATTTAAATTTCTTAATCAGTATTGTGGACAGCATTTTCCTATTTTTCCAATATTTACATGAAGACTGATACGTTTTATTTAAATAAATTCAAATTATCAAATATTTTCCCCCTTTTTATTTAAAAGTATGCTTTGTCCCATTATTATATACATATATAAAGAAAGAACTTACGTTGCTTGGGACTGCACTCATGAAAGTGAGTATCAAAAACTCATTCTAGGTGCTCACCAAGATTATTCTTTTTAAAGTGGTTTATACTTTATAAAAGACTAATCCTCTGTAAATCTTAGTTTTAAAGTCTAACACCTTCTCAAGAGCAAATAATTTAGGATTTTTATTTGCACTTGTACTGTTAAAACTTAAAAATTACAGTAATACAGAAGAATATTGCAGTCGAATATAAATAGAGATTACAATGATTGAATTGGAGGTATAGTTTTGTAATGAGAAGAAAAGAGACATGGACTTCCAAGAAAGGATGATATCAACCATGGTAAAGAAAGGGGCTCTGTTCACCTCAGCACCATACACAGTTAAGTCAGATTTCCTCAAGTAAAGAACTATAAAAGATGTGAAACAATGTAAATCAAATAAACAGATTTTAAGATTTTGGAATAGTCAGGCATGATGGTATATAATATATTTTTTCTTTTACTTTCTTTCCTCAAGGCTGTAATATCTCGCTATACTCATAATGTATCACTTTCGAGTGATGCAAAAGTGGCCGTATTACATATTTCATATTACATAAGCATACATTGTAAATACTAACAATTGTAGGCATCAACAAATAAACAAACAGTGTAAATCTACAACATTGTAATCCAAAGATTTCATTGAACAGAATGAGTGATGAGTACAGATTACAAAACTGGGGTACAGTCAATACTTACATGGCAAAGATGCCAGTCCTCTAAGCCGTTAAAGCCCAAGACAAAAAGCAGGCATCCATCGATTTTACAGCATACTTGTACATATTTCTAAACTATCAATAAGAGGACTATTTCGGTGCCCATATTTTTTCAAAGCTACTACAAAGTGAGGTGATACCAGGAAGACCATGTTTGACACAACGATATTTTATGGGAAACTCCCAGTCCCAGACCAACAAGCACTACCCATCTTTTTCCTTTATCTCTCTTATTTTTCCCTTCCCATCGACGTCTTTAGTCCATCTGTTTTTAAAATTTTAGTGAAGGTAACTTTTCTGTATCAGGAAAACAAACATGAAGAGAAGTTATCGGTACAGTTCCAGCCGCAAGAGAACAAACCCAGTATTCCTGTTGCCATGGGTTGTGCAATGTCTCTTTCACGTCTGTGCAGCACTCTGATAAACTCATCTGCACTTAGGTTACCATCCCGATTTGTGTCAAACAAATGGAAAACAATGTTAACTACATTCTCCGAAAGAGAAATGCTGCACACCTGAAATTAAAACAATAAAAACAAAGTAAGATTTTGCTTCTCTGCATATCATATAATCTAAAAAATTGGTAGCAAAGAAATATTTATAATATTGATTAGATGACATAAAAACCCAGCCCTAGAAATGAAATGTCTACTCATGATGGATAAAACATTCAGATTTGCTTTTTCATCCCTGAGGAGTTGTCAGAATGAGGGACAAAATAGAAACCATCAACATTACTATTAAACTAAGCAAGCAATCAAAGATAAATGCCATACTTGTGATGCTGCTCGCCAAAAATCATCTCTCGTTAACAGGCCATTTACTTCTCCAAAACTGAAAAGGGCCAAAGAGAATGGTAATAACTTCCTCCGTAGCTCTGCAAAGTTTTTGAAATCCTCATAGGTGATGCGTACATCCTTAAAACGTGGATCATCATTCAATCCATCAACCCGTTCAAGCAACTTGCCTAGCTGACTCATGTCAGCAGAAGCAACCATGGAGAGTGCGAAATCTTTGGCTGATATGGTTTTTCGAGATTTGTAGTCATAATGTGCAAACTCTAGCCTCAGAATCTACATAAAATATTGTGATCAACTGTCATACTTCGGGGGTCACTCGAGAAAATGAAACTTTTCCACTAAATGGATAATAATAATCTCATGTATATAAAATTTAGGCTTAATTTTATTTTTGATCCCTTTAGTTTGATCCGTGAGAAATTTTGGTCTCCCAAACTTTCTTGAGCACTTTTAGTTCCTATACTTTCAAAAATTAGGAAATTTGGTCCCCTATTGATCTTCTTCTAATTAAAACCTTCAAATTACTATCTTTTATCCAAAAGTTTGCAAGAATTTTTAACAATACAGAAATATAAAATAATTTTGGAAGTTCAGAAAAAAGAAATTTTGTATATAAATTTGATAAAATTTGAAAGATTTATAAGATGTGGAATTAGGATTTGAAGCAAAAAAGAGATTTTTATTTTATTTTGGGTGAAAATTAATATTTGGTTGGTGATGTTTGAGCAGAAGATGATTTAATCAAATTTTAATTTGTAAAAATTTTGAGTAGAAAATGAAAATTATAGTTTTAAGTAAAAGAGAAATCTTGGGGGCCAAATTTGTTAAATTTTATAATAGAGGGACTACAATTGCTCAAAAAAAATTGAGGGACCAAATTGTACATAAATAAAACTAAAAGGACTAAAAATGAATTAAATCTAAAATTTATTGTAGGATTCAAATCCACACAACAGTATATGTAGAAGCATTGAGCCTCAAATTATCTGGTTATATCATTTAGGTACCAAGCAGACTTCTAATCATTTTCACTATGAGCATGTCCTTGCTTTTCCTTTCTGAGATCAGAATAGATCTAAAAGATAGCATGCCAAACCCACAAGTACCATATCTGACATGGTTCAGAAGAACTAGTGGCTCCAAAGAATTAGTTCGAAAGAACTAGTCTGGATGCTTCCTATAGTACTTAACAAGACTAAAGAACTTAAATCTGCAAACATTAAAAGTACTTAAAACTATCTCTGATTACATATACAAGCAAATACAGTTTTTCTCAGTTCCAATGCTACAATCACAAGTCACAACTACCTCCTCATTAATGATAACATCAAAAAGTAGAAGATAAAGATCACTTAATGCATGCTCAATTATGCAATATATCATAAATATTCAGACAATTTACAATCTATGAATGTCAAATTGTTACTGATGCAGCAGTGTGTGCAACCCCTTATACGGATAAACATTACAACATTCCATTGCACAATTAAACTTTGGCATAAAAAAATATATTTATTAGAAGTGACAGGCAACCATTTATCACTATCCCTCAAGCCAAAACACCATAAACTAAAAATCAAACTTATGATTTTATCAATCCCTGCAACCTTTTTTTTCAATTAAAGAAGGAATTCACTAAGATAAAGAGGAGTTCAAAGTGCATTTGGAGGATAAGGAACCCTCACTAACATAAGAACAAAACACCAAATATAGAAGAGACGGACAGGATAAGAAGAAAACTTCAGTATTGGATTAACGTATCATCCTTACAAAATTAAAAAACAACAAATAAAAAAGAAATCAAACCCCAAATGACATGGTGAGTTGAAGCAACTAGAAACTTACCTCATCATTCAAGTCTCTTAAAAATTTTATGAATTTATCATGCTGGAGGCATTCATTTCCATCTTTACCAAACAAGTATTCCACCAGCCCTCCATTTTCCACAGAATCATTCACCTTTACACCAGTTCGCAGTCCATCTCTGTGGTAAACACCCTGCCGATGACGAGATCGCATCAATGCCATCACTTTCTTGAATTCTTCCTTATTTATCTCACTGTAAATGGGGGGAATGAATAAATGTCATCAAGAGAGGTATAATAAGGAAAAAGGCAAGAATTCACAACAAACTAATATTACCACATATACCATTGTTAAATATCACCATAATTCCATTACAACCATCACCACAACCACTATAATATTAATAATAATAATTTTCTAATTTTTATTAATTGAGAAAAAAGTTAATTTTTAATTTTATTTTATTTATCTATTTTATAGATTTACAATTAAATAAATAATATTATTTCATATATAAATTATATTTGATTTATAAAATTATAATATAATTTTACGTTTTATAATTATTTAAAATATATTATCATATATATTATTTTAGGTAAAATAAATATTAAATAATATAAAAATATTATAATATATAAAATTATTTATCTTATATATTAACTATTAAATAATATATGAAATAAAAAAGTATATCTTTATATTATAATTACCATTATCATCATAATAATAATAATTTATTCTTTTTTATTATTTTAAAAGAATTTTATTTTTATTTTTTTAATTAATAAATTTTTATTTATCTATTTTTATAAATTCACAATAAAATGAATAATATTGTTTGATATATAAATTATATTAATTTATAATATAATTTTATATTATATAATTATTCATAATATTGTAATATATTATTTAATATAAAATAAATACAGAATAATATAAAAATATTATAATAATATATAAAATTATTGATTTTATTTATTGATTATCAAATAATATTTAAATAAAAAATTTTATAATTATATAATATATTTTATATTATAATCACTATCATTGTAGTTATAATACCACCATCATCATCATCATAATAATAATAATAATAATAATATAATTTATTGTTCATCTTTTAATTAATATTTTTTTTTATCTATTCCTGTGGATTCGCAACAAAGTTATGGAATAGAGTAAATTGACTCATTTTTGCAACAAGTTCTTAAATAAAAACTGAAGTTGCACTTATTTCAAAACTAAAAACTAAAACTGATCTTGATTTTAAAACATTTAAAAATAAAACCTTGACCTTATTTTAAAACTAAAAATTAAAACTGATTTTGATTTTTAAATATTTGAAAACTAAAAATCAAAAATCGTCCGGACGGGACCTAATACAACGATTAAAGTGAGTAAAAAGCAGAATATACCGTAAAAGAAGGAAAGATTCACAGTTTATAATATACTAACTCAGGCTATAAATACCGAGCACTCACCCATTATTGTCCACATCAAACATTTTAAATGCCACTGAAAAGCTTGATTCTGGGATGCTGAGTAGTGTTACAAAAAAGATATACCTGTTCCAGTGAGGACATACAGACATAGATCATGAGGAGACAGAGATTAAAAAAGAAAGATAAAAGAGAAGAAAAATAGCCAAATAACCTTATAGTTATAGTGGCAGCAACTAGCAAGCCCCTTAGAGGACCGCTTGATCCTCGAATTGAGTCCTACCTAGGCTGCTTTGCCTCCACTTTACCCTAGCCCCATTCCCATAACAACTCTTAGACAATCCTTTGTCACTAAAAAGGAAAGAGAAGAAAACAAAGGGTATATTTAGTTTGAGAAAACCATTTTTTTTCTTTTTCATTTCCTGTCTCCACAAATAATCACAAAAATACCATCTTATTTTCATTTTATTTCATGATTTCAAAAATCTGCACAGAAAACCAGCAAACAACACGTCTTGTGAAACCAAACATGCTCAAACTGCATACAGTAAATAGTAATACACCCTACTCCCCAATCACACCAAAAAGAATCTTGACAGAAAAAACAGAGAGAATAGAGAGGAGACAACTCACTCTTTAAAAGATATAAGCCCATCATTATTCACATCAAAAAGCATAAAAAGTTCCGAAGGAGGGCAACGCAAATGGCCAGGATTTCTTTCTCCTCTCAAGTATCCATCTCTAACAAGATGCGATTCCGATGGAGGGAAAACAGGAACCACTGCCCGCATCAGATCTGCTGGTTTCATCATTACTTCTCCTTCTGAACTTCGATAAGATGCAAAGTACTCAAAAACCTTAATCAAAAGAGTAGACATTGTCAACGAAATGATCACTCAAAAACACATTACTTTATGTAGCATTAGTTAACCCAATGTAACCCAAAAGTTTAGAATTAGGACAACTGATAACATAGGGCCATGTAGAAAGAGATTATCATTCTATACAATAATTAAATCATTAAATATGAATACCAAGGTGATATGCATCCCTCCGGTCCTTTTTACAAGAAACATCGGAGAACAGTATTCCATTGGTATTTATTTTCAAATGTATTAATTGCTAAATTTCTTTTATATCCTTACTTTATTAAGAGATTGTGTTAGCAAGTCACTCATTCATTTCTCATGTCAACAATATAATTATTTTACTACGAGTATTTCTGGAATAAAATTTAAATTTATAATATAGATTAATTAACATTAATCAACCCAATATAACCCACAGTTAAGATAATACGCGTACAAAGAGATAATTATGTTACAAATTAAAAATATGAACAGCTAAAACACCTTTTCAGGAGGACTTCGCAACCGTATGCGCTTCTCGTAATTGAAGAAAACCTTTCTCCTGAACGCATCTGCAGCAACCAAAGAAAAATGTTTGTAATTATTAACAAAATAAATTGTGGACCTTAAAAATGAGAGAAACGTAACTTGCCTCCAAATAGCAACGAACCGGTACTTTCAGGGAGGGAATTTTTTCTAAAGAAGAAACGACGTCGGTTTTGGTTGTCGTAAGAAGGTGCTGACCAGTCAACGAAAGAAGAGAGTGAGGTTTTAAGCAAAGCTGAGTCAAACTCGGAATTAGGTATAGAGAAGGAAAAGCAATACAGAAGAAGCCCCAAACTCGAGCCGGCCAGGACGGTCGGAATCCATTTTCGACCGAATCCGGTTCGGTGAACCGGGTTCGTTCTGTTCAGCAGCGACGAGGAGGAGGAAGAAGAAGAAGCAGTTGAAGAGTGGTAGATCTGGAATCGTTGGATTGAGAGGTGCTGGTTGACAAAGGGTGAGGATTTCCTCCTGAGAGTGGAAAAGAAAGACATGATAATTTGATGGTGTGTTTGTTTGGGTGTCTCGAACTTAGATAATTATATAACAATTAATAACGGAGTGAGAGAACAGCCAAAGCAGGTCTGGAGTTGGAGAAGTCTCTTTTTCTGTTTTTTTGGTATCAGAATCGGAAAAGTAAAGTCAGTTATTTTTTAATCATTGGGCCCAAGTACTAGCCCATTAGCCGAAGGTGGTTAGTCCGGAAGCATTTTTATGATAAATTGATATTGTATCAAAATTAAAATGGTTTTATTATCACTATTAAATTAAATTCTCTTGGCCCTTATATGTTTATTGTTTTTTTTATTTGGAGAAAATTTAAGAGGAAAAAAATTTATTTTTAAAATTTGTATGGATTTTATTTTTTTATTTATTTTTGTTTGTATTTATTTTATATAAAATTAAGTAATTAAATTTTATGGGTCTTGCAAAAATTATTTTTTTCTTTAAAAGAAGAAAAAGTAAGGAGGAGTTAATTTTTTATTTTTTATTTATTTTAAATTATTATAAAATTTTAAAAAATTAAAAAATAAATACCATTTCAATAAAAAAAATATAGTAAAAAAATTAAATTCTTTTAAAGTTAAAATTTATTTTTTAAAAATTTATATAAATAAAAAAATTATAGTACTAATATCTCTTTTCAATTTATCTAGATAACTTATTCTTCGTTCTATTTTTACTTCAATCCTTATCATTCTATTTTTATTTTTTCTAATTTTTTTTTATTATTTTTTATATCATCCAAACAAAGTATATGTAAATCGTCAAAGTTTATTTTTAAAGTTTTCTTTCTTTTACTAATGTAAATCTGGTGCAATTTTTAAAAAATTTCATTTTTTTTATAAGTCAAATAAAAATAAAATTAAAAAATACATATAATATCCTAACTTATATATAGAGAAGATTATTTATAAAAAATACAAGAAATTATGTGAATATCTAATCCAATTAATAAAAAAAATGAAAACTTTTTACCTTAAATCTATCCTATAACCAAAAATTTCCCAAAATCATGTTCTATACATTTCGATAGTAAAAATTTTAGTTTCTATATAGGATACGATTTCTATAAGTTCAAATTTCTCAAACCGTAGAAAATTAAATTTTCTTCCATATAAATAAACAGTTTCTTTCCGGGATAAAGCCTGAATATTAGTAAAAATGTTCATAGCAACTTTCAGGCATAATCATATTTAACCCCAACCAATTATAACCGGCTAACCTAAGAGCATGAGAAACATGACATTGAAAGAAAAAATGAGATAATATTTCTTCTTTAACATTACAGAGGATGGATAGTCATTGATCTGTTAAAAGTAGGATATTTCTGACATTCAATTTGATAAGGGCTGTTAAAAGTAGTGGAACATTGTTTGTCCAAAGATATTAAAACACTCATCTTTATTAGCCTCCAAAGTCTAGTTTTTGTAAAGTTGAATATGTTAATCTCATTAAATAGGCTCTAGATTTATCATCCTTTCAGTGTCAAGAATTTCTCCTCCCTTCTTGGAATATAATCTTGTTCAACATCTCAATAAATGATCAACCATAAGGTCTCTCCCAATAAAAAAGAACCTTTCACCACCTCAATGTCCAACTCCAAACCTGATTTTTTCACTTACCTCATCTCTCTTAGTAGTTTAAAGTTATCTTTTGACATCTTGTACAATCAATGAAATTTCTCCTTCAATTTTCTCGCCACATGCCACAAATCCTCCCATAATCGAGTATTATCTCCATGTCCTAGTTTTCTCTCTAAACTTCTTTCAAACCATTTCCCTCCTACCCCACCCCACACATAGACTAAGATCCCTCCACTAAAGAGACCCTGAGTTAGACTCCACAATATTCTCAAGACCAAAACTCATCCCATATTTTTTAGAATATCACTTAATACCAAAAATTACCTATATCATATAACATCCTCCACCTCCACTTTCCTAGTAAAGCCATATGATAAATCTACATATTATTTCCCAATCCACATGTGATATCTTTCTCTTTTCCTTTGTTCCATCCCATAAAAAACACCGTTGCAAAAAGGTAATTTTCAAAACAACATTGGTAAGAGTTTTAAAGAAAGATAAGTAGAAAAATGGTCAAGAGGATAATATCAAGTTTATAAGAGTAATACGCACACCCAAGGATAGGTGTCGTTTCTTCCAAAAGGCCAGCTTGGTAACAATTTTGTTTAGAACTGATTTCCACATGCTAACTAGTCTTGGATTTGCACCCATTGGAATACCCAAGTGAAAGGTATAAACAACATCTTACATTTAATAAAAGTTGTAAAACTGGTGGACAAACTACTTGGAGAAGAGATCCATGTTAGTTTGGTCTTGAAGAAATTAATCTTCAACCTAGAGCCAGTTCAAAACACCTTAGAATAGTCTTCAACATCATCACATTTTCTTATGATATTTCACCAACAAAAATTATATCATTTGCAAACTAGAGATGTGTGATTTCAATGTTTAGGTTTCCTATTTTGTAACTTAGACTTAGTCACTATGAGAAAAAGGAAGAGAGCCAAAGGATCTCTCTATCTCACCCTCTTTGATACATTGAATTTCTTTGTGGGGTTTTCATTAACCAAAATCAAGATAGTAGCAAATTTCAAACATCCTTTTACCCAACTTCACTATCTCCTACAAAAACTCATTTTCTCTATCGTATAATGCAAGAAATTTCAATTAACTATATTGTAAATATTCTTAAAATCAACCTTAAAGATTAAACATGATTTTAGAATATTTGATCTCATTTATAACTTCATTAACAGCAAAAACTCTGTTAAGAATGTTCTTCCCTTTAACCAAATGATTTAATTCTTTACATATGCATGACTCTTATTTTTAAAATAAAAATTTATTTTTAAATTAATAAATTAATCTGTAAAATATATTTTTTAATATAAATAATGGGAATTTTTTATTTAACTTCAACTTTATTACGTATAACAAAAAATAGAATCGTACTTAAAGGTTTTTTCCTACATGGTATTGTCTCTTATAATTTACAGTTCGTAATTAGAATGATGATAATAAATAATTAGATATATATTTAGTTTTTATATGAATTATTCATCCTATATAATTAAGGGCTTTTATTTAATGTTAAAAATGTGAATCAACTAACAAAGTATAATAATGATAAAAATGTTAAATATATTTCTTTTTACATTGTGCAAATTATTCATCGTACAACTAAAAATTACTTGTTTACCGTTAGAAATATAAATTAATTGGCGAGGTTTAATCACTAAATATTTTTAGGTTCAAGTATTAATTATACAGTTCGGTTAAAAATTTAATGATCGTGCCTAATTTAAACAAGAATTTCCAATAAACAATATTTATAATCTAGATAAGAAAATATCAATTTAAAATTCTTGAAAATACTTTAAGAATACTACTGCCAGAAGCATGCAAAATATATTATTTACTCCGGGAGTCACATGCAAATACACAATAGATTAAAATTGACTTTTTTTCTTCAAAGGCAAAGATGCTAATCATAAGAAACACATTATTTACTTTCAATCTCTTCTCATTACTATTTATTTTGTACTCTTTTATTAGTGCATGAAGTAATTATACAATTTTTTTCCTCTACATGAAATAATTATAATCAAACTGAAATTATTTATAATATAGTAAATTGATTCTCCTAACATTTTTTTTATTATACAATATTTAAATTCAAATATTACATAAAGAAAAATTGATTCTACTAACCTCCTCCCACTGCTATATTTTCACAAGTTAGATGGGCCTACTGCCTGCTTAAACATGTTGCACGTCCATTACAAGTCCCATCCGGCAAATTCCTGCAAACTAACGTTTGATCCAAAATGTGGAGCGTGTTAAGTCAATTTTTTTGGTTAAATATGTTTTTGAGTCTTTTAAAATTTGGTCTAATCTTTTATTTTTAAAATGAGTATTTTTGTTTTTTTATTTTTTAAAAATAGACTATTTTATATTTTTAAAATAATCAATATTTAACACTTAACATATATCAAAGTTTGATATGTTAATGATAAAGGATTACAATTAATTTTTTTTAAAAATGAAGAATAAGAAAAATTTGTTTTAAAATTAAAGATTAAAACAAAATTTTAAAATCATGGAGAATTAAAAATAAATTTAATCCAAAGTTTTTTTTTCTTATTTTTATGTACTTTTTATTTTAATTTTTTTACAAAATATTTTCTAAAACTATTAATAAACATGTTTCGATAAATTTAAAATAAATAGATAAATATTTTTTAAAAAAAAATTAATACTTTTAAATTTAAAAAGTAGCATCTATGACAAAATTTTAAAATAAAATATAGAAAAAATTACATTGATATTTCGAAATTCATTTAAAAAATATAAAATATCATTTCATGCTAATATTAAAAAGAAAAATAAACACTATGTTAGAAAAGAAAACAAAGAACGAAACAAAATAATCTTTGAACTTAGTGATTACATGTGGAGTCACTTGCAAAATAAAAAGTTTCTAAATCAACGAAGTTTCAAATTATACGTTGGAGGAGAAATCTTTTAAAGTGATCAAATTGATTGATGATAATACCTATAAAATCATATTTTTAATTAATTATAATAATGTAAATGTCACTTTAAATATTTATAATTTATCTTTATTTGATATATGTGACTTTCAAGATTTGAGAAATAATCTATTTAAACGAGAATATAATATAAACATGAACATTATGTTAAATAAAAATAACTATTTTAAAGATTTTTTATAAGAAATAAAATATCTAATAACCAAGAAAAAGACCAAATATATAGAACAATAATTTAAAAATTTTATCAAAAATTTTTTTTTTAAAAAAAAAGGAGAATCACATTGATCCATATCTAAAGTTAAGATGGATCAATTTATATAATCTTATTAACAAAAGGCTTAACTAATAGAACTCATATTTTAACATTATTAACAAGAAACTTAACTAATAGAACTTATATTTTAAATAACATTATTAACAAGAAGCTTAACTAATACAACTTATATTTTAAATTTTAGTTAGGTTGATGTTAGTTTAAGATTAAGATTAATTAAAATATTTCATTATTTTTAATTAAATTTATATTTATTTAAAGATAAATTTAATATGTTCTCTTAAGCTATAAATCTTTAGTTAGATTTAATTAATTTTTTTATATAATTAGTCTATTTAAACTTTTTTCATAATAAAATTTAGAAACTCGATTTAAAACAATTATATGAGTAATGATAATAATAATTTATGAATTTTATTTTTGGTGAGTTGTTGTTTGTTTTAGTTATTGAAACAGAATTACCCTTTTGATAACATTGATATTTTGATAAGTCGTAAGAATCATTCCCTTCTTAATAACTTTAATGTTTTATAGATTTTGATTTATATTAAACTTTTTTATTATATTTTAATTTTCAATATATTTTAAAATTAATATTTTTGTATTTAATTTCATTACGTGTGGATTAAATTATACCATATCAACATAAATATAATACAAATTTTTTAAATAGGTAAAATTTCTTAAAAAATTAATAGTTTTAAAATTTAAAACTATTAACATTATATACATATTATAATTATAATTTCCTTTCACTTACTGTTCAATAATATATATATAAATTTTTATTTACATCATAAATAATTTTTAAGATAAAAAAATTCACAATTAAGTGAAAATAACCTTTTTAATAAATTTATTTTCATACATAAAATAAAATTATAAAGATCTTATTTTGTAAAAATCAAATATATCTCACTTAAATAAACTATTTTAATATTATATATATATATTAATTGTTAATTTATATGTATAATAATTTTTTTTTTACTAAAAGTCAAAAGTGATTATAACTTCAAGCAACAGTTGTACAGCACTTAATATGTCTCTTGCAATTTCCAAAGAACAATGTCATCTACCATTTCTTTTTGCTCTCATTTATTATTATTAATAAGTAATCTCAAATTATATCTGTGTTCCCTTGTTAAAAAATATTCACCCAATTGTACTCTTTACATGGAGTAAAAAGAATTCCACCATAAAACAGTATGTATCTTAGTTGAAATCATGATTTTCTTCTTAAAGCAACAATTTCAGTATAACTTATTATAACTAATTTAATTGAGTTCAGTTAATTCGAGTCAAAGAATTTGCCAAGCTACAGGGTGAAACTTCCCACAATCACGTCGTGGTCACTTCTTCAGCTTTCTGCCATGAGTTGAATTGCATAATAACTGCAGCACCAGCTGTAATTATAATGAATCACAAAGAACACGGCAGTTGTCTTTGACTCACGGAAAAAGTTCCATGACTTCCTATGTCCCAGGGAAAAGGTTTTTTCTTTTTTGCTTCATATGATTACCGGTTCCTCTAAGTTTAATCCACGCTTCCAACTTGGATTTCTTTTTCAATTTTGGCACTCAATAATTAGATGTTTCTTTTCAAATTTTTTTCCTGCTTCATTCCATTTTTCAGATTCTAGTTCAAAGTTTTAATTTCTTTTATTTCCATTTTTCTTTTAGAAATCAGGATTATCTTCCATAATAGCATGTCAAATGTCAATTCTTCTTCCTTAACGCTGGAATCCGTGCGTCTCAGATAGCCTCTGCACCAAACAGCTGCACAATCAAACTGCAATTAAATAAATTAAATAAAATATAAAAAGACAAAAAAGTACATAAAGGAAATACCTTGCCCCAGACGCAAACCTACCGGACCAAGATAACGGAGAGTCAACGGCGGCAATGAAACCACCATACCATAGGACATGATGAACGAATGACACGGAACCCTCGACACACTGAAACGGAATACTAACGGCAAACATAACGGAGTCTGCAATCTCACTTGAGTTAACTCGTTAATTTGAATCTGATGGTCAAAATTGTGCAAATTAAATTATGGAAATTAATCCTGATATTATATTTTAATTCTTTAGGTTCTCTTCGGACTTAATTTTTAATTAAAAATTAAAAAGTAAAATTGTCCAAAACTCTCCTTCCATAGCAAATGTTATGTACAACAACCAATTCTCCGAGTCCAGTCTATTAGATCTACGCCGGAATCTTTCATATTTTCCAGCAATACGGACGGAGATACCTCTTGTTAAGTTCTGCAACTATTTCGTTCGGTTCCGTCGCCGGCTGAGGAGAAACTTCCGGCAGATAAAAAACAAACCTGTAAACAAAAAATTCATAGATCTTCCTCAGCCTTAGACATGGTGGAAAGTCGACTCGGTTTAGGTTCGAACGCCGCTCTTCTTCTCTGTTGATGTGAAGAAGGGCGAATCAACGCGGTTAGGGCGCGTTTCACCCACTCGCCTTCGACTCCTCCGATTCTCACGAGCGAGTTCTTCATCGCGGACCTACGCATGTTGAGCCGATTCGACGGAAACGAACCTGAACCATGGTGGTGGCTTCCGTTGCCGATCTTGTGGAGGTTGCACCGGAACGAACCGGGATGCGTCGTCGGCGAGCACATACACGTTTTCTTCTGGACCGAGATGTGGTGGTTCTTCTTGGCGATGACGTGGCTCGAGACGGTCCGGTTCGGAGAGCTGGACCGGTCGATCGAGAATCGGACCGCAGAAGATGGAGGGGTCAAGGCGCTGTATAGGTTAACACGTGTCGGCGAAGTCGATCGGTGAAGGACGTGAGATTGAGACTTGTTGAAGAAGGTAGAAGATTGCGAATGAAACGATGCGTTTGATGTAGAATAGGAGCAGAACCTGTCAGATTTTGTTCTTGAGGAAGTAGCCATCAAGAGAGAGAAGGAAAAAAAAGTTCGAAGGAGAAAGAGAATAAGGGTAAAAGAGACTTTTTATAATTTTCTTCTTCTTCTAGGTCCCCGTTGGGGTGCTGGTTCGGCAAACCTAGCGAGTCTCGGAGGCTGGTCTTATAGGGTTTAACAGAGAATGGATGGTGGTAATTAAATGAAAGTTTTAGGGAGGTTTTCGTAAATGATGGACATTGTGTTAATTAACTTAACCGTGGTTAAGGAGTTTGGTTCAGTGTGGCATAGAGAATGAGTGAGGCATTGTGGGAATGGGTTGACCCTTGACCGTTTGATTCTGATCAAACGGCTGGTTGAGGAAAACACAAAAAACAGGAACCGTTCCTCGGCAGCTGAAATGTTGCCACGTGTACGATTTTAAGGTCAATGGTTGAATGTTAAACTAGGAGAAAACAACTTCTTTGTTCCTCTAATTGTAGTGCCAACTGCCAATGACATTGGCAACTTTTGAAATAACACGGTGTCCCTACCACTAAAATAATCTTCCACGCGACGCGGATAATTAATGGGCTAACCCTTTTGGTATAATTTTTAACAAGCTACGTATATGATACATCACAATTCTTTTCTATTTTTTATTGGATATGATTCCAAACTCTAATATCTCAAACTTTTAAAATGTCTCAAGGTTTGGACTTTGGAATATGAATAGTGTGACTTATCTCTCCAGACAAGTTGTAACCATTAGGTGAACCAATCGTATATTTCCATTTAGATTTTTATTATTTTAGGAAAATGACATTATTGTGATCTACAAAGTTTGGTATGAGCAAATAATTAACATAACTATTTATTTCGACCTCCAAAAGCTACTAGCACTTTTATGACTATTTCTTGATATTTTTTTTCCTTGAAAATCTTACCAAATTTATTTTGCTGCAAATAAAACGTTATTTTAGAGCACAACTGAATTCAGCCCTTGAATATTTTCCTAAAAAATACGGAAGAAAAAGGATAATTTTTATACTAATAAAAAAAATTTAAATAATGTATGTTTAAAGAAAATTTTAAATTATTCTGTAATGCTTATTTTTTGAATTATTGTTTATAATTTTTTACATTTAATTTTTCAATGATTGTTCATTATTAATTTCATAATTTTTAAAATTTTAAAATTTTCCATTTAAATATAAGATAAAGGATATTTGTTGTATTATATAAAATAAAGAATTAAATTAAAGAGAATAAGACTTATAAAAAAATATATAGCAATTATTTAAGAAAACCTATGATATTCTTTTTAAAGGTTCATCAATGATTCTTATATTTATTTATTATTTTTTATATTTTATTGGAAAGATATCATTAAAAAATAAGAAATAACTAATATACCAATTTTTTACATATCAATGCAAATGATAAAAGAAATATTGATATTTTTATGTGATTTAATTTAATTTAAGTCAAATATTTATTAAAATTTTAAATTGTATTTATAATCATTTAAATAAGATATTATTATTTTGAAAATAAATAATTTTAATTATCAATTATTGTTCGATGAACTAAAATGTAATCATAAATAAATTTTAGAAAAATATTTTTCATAGTTTTTGGAATATATATTTGACAAAGAAAAAAAATAAATCTAATTGTAATAGGTAATGGGTGAAAAGAAAGAAAGAGCTAAAATTTAAGACGTATTTAAGAGATAAAAATAAATATAATAGATAATAATCTAAAAAATTTTAAAAGCATTGATGATACAATTAAAAAGCACACCAACTATTGCTAAATACAAACTTCAAAATTTATATGATAAAAGATTTAGAATCCATATGACAGAATTGATAGACAAATCCTTTTATATATAATAATTTATCAAACCTAAATCAACCTTTTGCTAGTTAATTTACATATTCGGTAGTATTTTATTTCATATTTTTTTTTAAAAAAAAATTGTAATTCTAAGAATATTTCATGAATATTCACTTTTAAACATTTCTGGTTAAATCAACTTAAATATTTATGAATATTTAATTTAAATAAAGTTTTATACTATATTCTATTAGTTATATAAGGAGTGCTATGATCAATTTTAAATATCACCATATATTTATATATCTTTTTATTATTATTATTATTTGATTTGATAATTTAAAAAAAATTATTTTCTAAAAAATAAAAAAATAAATAGATAATACATATAATTTATATATTAATAAAAATGTAAAAAAATATATATTAATATTTTTTATGACTAATATTTCTTGTAAAATAGACGTCTCACTAAATACGTTAAGTGTCTTTTCATCAATTAGAATATAAACTTATTATTATTAAAAATAAATAAATATAATTATTACTCATTAATTCTTAAAGTCAAATATAATTAAAATTAATTAAAAAATAATTTTACATTTTGAAAATATATATTTTTTAAAAGAAATAATAATAAATAGTGTAATATTAATTGGTAATATAAAACTCTGGAAAAGTCAGAATTTACAAATGACGAGATCAAAGCATGAATTCCTTTTATATTTATATTATTATATTATTATTATTATTATTTATTTAAAAAAACAGTTTTTAAAATTTTTCTCAAGGTCGTAGCTCTTCTCATGATCGTAAATTTTTTTCGTGAAATGCATAAAGATGATCGATTATATCATTAGACATGATGCATGTTTCAATTTTCTTTTTTATGGCCTAAGTGTCAACTTTGTGGTAAACTTGGATATATTATTTAACATTATTGTTGTCATTAATTTAACCAACACTTTAATAACCTTTTTGTTGATGCTTCTCGTTCTGAATATTCTAATTTTGATTCTTAGTAAACATATTTGACTATGATCAATTTGCAACTATAATATTCAACTTGTCCCTCGCAGGGAATGGCTACCTCTTCCACTGTCTTGTCTTATCCTATTGGTATCCAAACTCAGGAGGATCACATCGTCTTATTCTTAATGTTTCAAATTACAATAGCAGCCTTCCATATCATAGGTAAGATATGGTTCACATCGACAATAGCTTAGGTATGACGATTGATCATATAGGTAGCATTTCTTTATATGTTCCCAACACTCCTTTTGTTTCAAAATGTCAAATCTTCTTTATGATCTTATCTCACAAAAATTTACTTTGTTTTTACCTTTGCTTACAAAAATAATTTCTTCTTTGAATTTCATGTTTCATATTATAATATTATTGTGTTAAGTCACATGTCAATAAGGAAATAATTCTTCTGGGCCGCCTTAAAGATGAATTCTATGTCTTTGATAATTTAAGTTTTGGGTTTCCTCTTCTTTTTCCAATCCAATATGTTTCTCTTCCTTTGTGGGAAGTAAACTTCCTTTATCTCAATGGCATAATAGATTAGAGAATACTTCATTTCCTATTGTAAAACATGTTCTATCTTTGTGTAATATTCTGTATATAATTAATACAGGTAGTTTAGTTTTTCATTCTTGTTGTTTAGCTAAAATACGTCAATCCCCCTTCCGTTCCACTCCTTCACATGCATTTTCTCTCTTTTGAACTAGCGTACACCAATTTATAAGGACCATATGCGAATACCAGCACTAATGAGAATTATTATTATATCAGTTTCATAGACAATTATAATAAATACATGTTATTGTATCCTCTTTGCGTTAAGTTTCAAGTTTTAACTACTTTTTAACATTTTTTTACCTTTGTAAAGACATAATTTGCAATCCCTATCAAAACCTTGCAATATGATAATGGTTCAGAATATCTTACCTTGTCTACAATCCTTGATACTCATGGACTTCATCATCGTAGGTTGTATCTTTACATTTATTAATAAAGCGAATGGATTGCATCAGAACATCATCATATTATTGATATATATCTTATCTTTTTGTTAGTTTTGTTTTGTCTCTTAATTATTAGGATAATGTTATTTTTTATGTCTGTTGTGTTTACAGAATCTACTTTTTATAAGTGTGAATTATAGTTTCATTATCATGGATTAGACTTGACTTAACTACTTCATTAGTTGTTGCGATCAATTTTAGTCATCTTGTAATATTGTATGGTTGACTGGCTGACTGTGATACCTCTTACGTTATTAAGGTTGACATGGCATTTTCGCATTAGCTTCCTTGTTCTTTTATGCTTATTTTGTCCTTTTTTTGTTCAAAATTTGCCGATTTTTAAATTCTTTGCTTACATGATCATTTTTACAAAAATAAAAAAAATTACGTAAAATTATAATTAAATAATCATAAATTGTATTGTAATTATAACTAATTTCCGGTAGATAAATCAACAAAATTGTGGTTTATCAATGTCACTTATATCATTAACTCCAAATAGAGCATCATGGAAGTGACAACAATGTGTTGTTAATTGATAATTCAACTTAAACTTTTCCAAAACCCCTAATTATTCATTATATTAGGAGTCCTACCACCTCTCCCAGTAGGATAAAGCATATCTTTATTCAAATCCAATAACTTTTCCTTACAAAAGCAATAATGCAGTACCTTAAAGATATGTTGTTAAAGTAAGTATTGATAATGACAAAGATAACTTATCAAAATGTGATTATATTGAAGCCTATGACATTACAAATATCGTTGGAATTGGTGGTATGATTCAAGATGGTTGGATTTACATTCATAATAAGATAAGAATCAAATGGGTAAAGGAAATTGAGAAAGGATAATGAAAAGAAAAATTAACCAACTAGAAATTCACTATTGAATAAATGAAGGAGTAAAAAAATATAAAAGGAATAAATATTACGTGAAGAAGTTTATGAGTCTTTTAAGCTCATAAAACAAAATGAGTACATGTTGATTGGCCAATTGAGTCAAGTTCATGCTAAAATATCACTTTTATCACTAATGATAAACTTAGATCCTTACAAGAAAACATTGTTAAAAATCTTGAATGAGACTTACATCATCCACAATATATCAATAGAGAAATTTAAAAGCATTCTTGGCAACATCACTATCAATAATTTCTTTACTTTTACTAATAATAAGATATCGATGAAAGGAGCAGGATAAATAAGGCTCTACACATATTAGTGAAATGCATGAACTATATTATGGTTAGAGTTCTAATTGATAATAGGTTCTCGTTGATTGTAGTGCCAAAATCAATGCTTGCAAATCTACCATTTGAGGTGTTGTACATGGAGTCAAACATTATGGTAGTTAAAGATTTTTATGGATCTCATAGAAAAGTGATAGGAGGAATAAGTTTGCTGGTTCAAATTAGTCTTGTTAATTTGAAATGACATTTCAAGTGATGGACATTACACACACTTACTAGGATGATTTTGGATCCATTGTACAAGAATTGTACCATCCACACCTCGTCATAAACTAAAATTCATCTTCAATGATAATCTAATCATTGTATTTGTTGAGGAGGATCTATTAATGAGAAAATTGTCATTTATCTCTTATATTGAAACATTTAAATAGGTTCTTGAGACCTTTTTTTAGATACTTAAGATCACAAATGGTACTTATGTTAAGAAGGAAATGCCAATAAAGTCTTAACTATCAAGTTCTTTTGCAACAATATCAAGAGTCATATCAATATGACCATAGTCTAAGCTACCAAATTTAATGGAAAACAAAGAACATTTTGGTTTGGGATACAAACATTCATAAGTAATTAAAAGAAAAGTAGTAGATAAGGAAAGGGAAAAAAGGTTCGCCCAATTGGATAACAAAAAATTTAAAATTGAAAGGACCTCTATATGTGATATTAAAGGGAGCTTTCGAAGGGTAGGATTTGAGCTTTTGAACCCATTAACTATTGTCAAGAAGTACATTCCAAATGATAAACATGTCAATTTGTTTGCGCTTATCCGCCAAACATAGAACTCAACAATTGGAAAATCATTAAGCTCCATGTGATCTTTAATTCAAAATTTAAGTAATTCTATAATACTGGTCTTATACTTTGTCTAAAGATATAGGATATTCTCTTTAATAAAATAAGGGTACATGTTTTCTTTTGATATATCATCAATAAAACACATTTAGAATTTTCCAAACACTCATACTTCTCTTCTGCTCTTATTCCTTACTTTTTTATATTCATTTTTTTTATGTATTTATTGTTCCAATCTTAAATAATAAAGATATGAAAATAACTTATTTGAAGATGACAATGCTAATATCACATTAAGTCGCTTGGGCCATCTTATTAATCAAGCTAATAAGGAGGATGGCTATGAGTTAGAATCTTCCATTGAATTGTTATGATTGGTAGAGAAAAAGGTTAAAGTAATATAACCTCATGAGAAGCTGACTGAGATAATTAATTTGGGGATCGATGAAGAGAAAAAAGAAGCTAAAACTAACATACACATGAAGGAAGAAGGATGTCATAAGTTGATAAAGCTCTTATATAATTACAAAGACATCTTTACATGTCATATCAGGATATGCCAAGCCTTGATATCAATATAGTAAAGCATAAATTAAAGCTAACAATTTGGGTCTTAGCCTGGGCTTAGCCCTACCCAACTTTTTAAATTTGTGCAACCCTAAATTTTTATTTAAATAAATATCAAAAATGGCCCTAATCAAATAATCCCTTAAATATATGGATCAAATGAGACTAATCCACGGGTCAGCCCTAACCCTAAAAAAAATACTTGAACAATTTAGTGGATTCATGCAACTCCGGTCTCCAACCTTCTCAAGAGAGCATACCTCTAGCCTTCTCAAGAGAAATTTATTTGAAGAACCCTAATCCCCAATTCTTTTTTATTTCAAATGCTTAATTATTAAATCTTATTGAGTTATATTCTCTTCCAAATCTAGGTATACATTTTATTTATACTTCATATTTTTATTTTTCAATTTCATTTTTCGATTTCATTCGATCTCTCACATGCTACTTGCTTATAACCACTTTTATTCTCTGACTCAATTTCCTTTGAGTTAACATTATGCTTAAGTATCACAACACCAAATGAGTTTTCTTATCTTTTGATAACAGATTCACTTTGTTTTTTTCTTTCCTTTTAAACTCTCTCATTCATGCACACAATTAGCAATAATCTTAAATCAAATTACATCGATGAATAGTAAACTATCTAAGAGAAACATATTGAATCTCAAATCATAAACATGAATCTCAAAATTAAGCATTATTAGGTATCCTTAATTATAAGGAAAACTCATGTAAAAGATCACATGATTGTGCTAATTAGTCACATGTAGGTAAAAATCTTGCTTTTAGATGTTTTGTGCCTTCTTAAAGTTTTTCATTGGTCCCTTTGTGGTTATTTTCAATTTGTCATAAGCTATGATTATTAACCAATTGGCTCTTGATTAATTATATTTCCAATTGCAATTAAAGATAAAGTGATAGATAACATGTCATGATTATTATTATTATTATTATTATTATTATGAATGAAATAAAATGTTGAAGATGAGCTCATTATGACTCCCATCTTACACAAGACAATAGCATATACAGAGTATAGGAACACCTTTTCTTCCCTTATTCCAACAGAGAGAACAAAAATAGTCATAAAACTAAAGTAATATGAATGGTGTGCACATGTGTGAAGATTTGAAAAAAATTTGTAACACATAAACCCAACCATAGATCACTATACATTTAGTAATACTTGAATGTATATTACTCATTAAACCAAAATGTATAGAGCTCATATAAGAAGGATTTTAAGTAAACTTTTTGGTATTTCTTTAATCAATAGTGCATATTTTCTATACATTCTAACCACAAAATTCTTTGGCTCATCTTGCTCTTATGTCTACTTTCAACTTTTTTGTCTTTCACTTTATTTTTTATTAAGCTCAAGGTTTTTTTTTTGTTAAAACTCTTTATCTTATGCGTTTATAGTAGTTTTCCATGTTGTTGCCTAATTGGTGCTCTGTTTAGGATATTTGTTATAGGACCTTGAATTGCAAGAGGCGTATAAACAATTGGTCTAAACTGTTTGTTGCTAGTTTGGTGATTCTCACGTTGAACACTTACTACAACAATTCTAAATCTGCCTCCTCCGGGTCATTATTATTGTTTTTGTTTACAACTTGCTTACCATCCTTCCAACACTTCAATTATATTATGTCTATTCCAATTTTCAAGTCATACCTTCATGTATGCTTATTCTTTTATTTCCCATTCCCATTGGAGATGAAACCAAGGTGAATGCTTACACCTGTAAAATACAGTATGAAATTCTTAATGTTTTCATTGTCTACTTTAACAACTTGGCTGAAATTGAACTATCATATTATACAACTGAAATTACAACTCCATCAAGCCTTTCTGCAATATCTCTAACATAGTATTTTCATTCCATAGAAGTTAAAATGAACACAACTTTCTGGTGTTCACACTATCAAGAATAAAAGAAGGTATGTGATCACTAGCTATTTCTTTTTATTTTTATGGCATATTACACATTACAAAAAGTTTATTCTAATATAAATATTATGGTTATCTATTAATTGGTGTTTTCTACTCTTCTTATAGCATATTGAAAATTTCAGTTATAACATTGTGAATTTGTATTTTACATGATGTTTTGTATAGTTTGAAAAAGGTCAACCTCTAATTCTGATGATTCTGGAGAATAGAAATGATAAAATAGGTTAGGCTAATTAGAATGAAATGTAGAATTTCATCTTTGAATTTTTAATCCAAGTTAAATTTAAATCTTCTTAATTCTATCCAATGAAGTTCAATGCAAATTTTACTTAAAAAATCTTTAAAAAAATATTTGTATTAAAATAAATATGATTTTAAAATCTTTAATTAAACTTGAAACTTATTTTACTCTACCTATTGTAATCAATGTTCTCATTGGGCTACCTCAATATAAGTTTTTTGGTTTTGATCAAAGATGCTTAAGTCTAAAGGCTAACAACAAGGATTAGGCCAAAAATGTGGTCGAAGGGAACTAGTCTCTAATCTAATTTCTCTCGAATACTTGTAGGGCAATATCTGTACTACCCATGTTGTTTAGAAAGTTTGGGAACATATTTTTTATTTAAAATATTAAAATAATATTTAGAATAACTTGACAAGTAAATGAAGTAATGAATAGTATGATTTTTAGACTTATAGAAGTATATTGCGTAAATGCTTGTTTATCACTAAATTAACTATAATTGTTATGTTATTTACCCAAAATTTAAATTGGAAATATTAAGTTAGAATATACTTTTAAAAAAAATACTTAAACTAGTTTACTCTTCTTAAAAAAATATTGTTATTTGTCATTCTAACCTCTTTTTAAAATTTGAATTTCTAAAATGCAAATGTAGAATGTAATTTAAAAAAAAAAATTAAAGTAAGTATCAACACATTATTGGTTAACAATGTATGACATTATTAGCTAATAATGTCCTAATTTAAATTGAAGTTAACAGTGACGATTTTGGCTTTGCTTTAGTCACTACAATTTGTCTTCTCACTTGCATATATGCAGGAACCTAGTAAAAAACAAAGATATAGACTCAGATAAGGAATAATAAATACAAAGATGGAAATATCAACAAGTGAGGCCATTTTAAATTCTCAGTCATAAACAACTTAAGATTTTTGGTAAATTAAACTTATTTAACTACTATCTTTCCTTAGACATAAATTCAAACTCAAATAACATTGTGCCACATCAAGAAAGTCTATCATCTTATAAGTAAATGAACAAATGTCAGTAGTGTTGTTATTATTAGTTTGGTATGAAAATCACAGTTAAAGAATTTGTTTTGATAATTTCATCTTGATGAAAAGTCTAACTTTTGTTCATTCTGATCTTGGGTCTGTTCAATGTTTAGCTTTTAATTTTGGAATGCAGGATGTGGAACTTGTAATGTTTGCAAAGGCAACTAACACATGAGCCACACATTTAAATACAGAGTGTTGATTTTAGCAACTATACTAAAAGAATTTTTAGTTTCTTGAATATATATTAATTCTATTATCCTTCTCAGAAATATTTATTTATTTCTCTCACAAAATATATAGGTTGTGAGACCATCATAATTGAAGTTGATCAATTGTCTTAGACTATCCTTGTTCATACTATCATAAGTAAGTGAGAGCTAATTATATGGATACTAATACCATCATAATTTATGTCAATTGTTAGTGTTAGTTGGTGAATCTTGAAAAGTTATTTCTATTTACAGATTTCTAGTATGGCATCTAGGAATCAACATATAGAAGATGAAGTAGTTTTTTAAAGTTCTCCTACTTTTTTGGAAATACCGAGTCAACCAAGAGGGAAACTTCATCTGTATGATTTTTTTTTTAAATTAGAAAAGATAAGGATGGTTATGACAAGGCTGCATGCAATTATTGTGGAGAAGATTTTGTAGTTGGTAAAGAGTTTTCAAAATCAATCCAAACATGGCCGATATGGTGTCTAACCAAAAGTCTATCACCAAAAAAATTAATCAAAATATGCTCATGACCTTCTTGCACAAGTTATAATAAAATATGATCTACAATTTAACTTTTTTGAATATGACACGGTCACAAAATGAATAAAGTATCTAAATTTAGATGTTGTAATGCATTTTAGGAATACTGTTGTTTCAAATATTAAGAAAGTTTATATTAGAGAGAAGTATAAACTAAAGCAAGTTTTGTCTACAATTCCAAATAGAGTATGTTTAACACGAATGTATGGGCAACATATACCATTGAAGGATATATTTATCTTACTACACACATTATGGATGATAATTAGAAGTTTGTTAGTAAATTTCTTAATTTTTATCGAATAAAATGTCCTCATATTGGATTTGAATTAGAAGTCATCCTATTTGATTGTTTTAAAAATTGGAAAATTGATAAGAAATTGTTTTCTATCACTTTGGACAATGATTCTTCTAATGATAATATGCAAAGTATTCTAAAAGCTCATATTCGTTTGCAAAACAGATTATTGTGTAATGGTAATTTTTTTCATGTTTGATGCTCTTTTCACATTCTTAATTTAATTTTTCAAGAAGGTTTGAAAGTGGAAAATGAAGTTTTTCAAAAAATTACGAAGAGAGTTAAACATATGAGATGGTCAAATGGGAGGATGATTAAATTAAAAGCTTGTGTTCAAAAAGTAGACATTGATGCTAGTATTTGATTGAGGTTAAATGTATCAACTAGGTGGAATTCAACATATTTAATGCTTGAAACTATACAAAAATATGAAAAAATGTTTGATATTCTCAAAGTGACAAATACAAACTATAAAAATTATCCACGAGATTAAGAATGGAGAAAGGGAGAGAAAATGTGTGAATTTTTAAAACCCTTCTATGATACCACAAATATGATATCAGGATCATCGTATCCAAAATATAACTTATAGTTTTTCCAATTATGAAAGATTGAATGCATGCTAAATGATGATGTGGTGATAAAAAAAATGTCAATAAGTATGAAAAGAAAATTTGACAAGTATTGGGAAGAGTACAATGTGGTATTGGCTTTTAGAGCCATTCTTGACCCTTGCTTGAAACTTTATTTTGCACTTTTTTCTTATACCAAACTTGAACAAACAACCTTTGAAGATAAGGTTAAAGATGTGAGGGAAAAGTTTGAGAAGATTTATGATGAATATGTACGTTACTTCCGAGCACCCCTTTCTAAATCTCAATCATTCAGTGATTTTAATATTTTGGATAAGCCAAGTGAAGAAGAGATCAAAGGTGTTCAAGGTACCTTTTTAACTTATAGTCATAGTTTTATATTTTAATTATTTTTTTCTTAGCTAAATAATGTATTATATGTTGCAGGAATTTAAAAGGTTCCAAAATCAAACTAAATCTAATGTTGGGAAGAGTAAACTAGACATTTATTTGGTAGATAAATTCCTTGACTATGATTATAGTAAAGATTAAGATGTGTTGGGTTATTAGAAGATCAATGAAAATAGATTTCTCACACTTGTTATTAGGGCATGTGATGTATTGAGTATTTCAATCATTACAGTTGCATCAAAATATGCATTTAGCATTCGTAGACATGTGCTTACTAAATATACACTTCCGAACAATGTTCATATGCTTATTTGCACAAGAAATTGGTTACATAGTTTTGTTTTAAATTCTAATGGTAATATTTTCATAATATTTTATATTCTTATTTACTTTTAATTATTTATATTGGGATTGATTATCTAATTACACTTTTATTGATTGTGTGTTTTAGATGAAGATGATTGTACATCTATTTGTCATGGAATAGAGGAGCTAAGTGTGCATCTAGAAGATGATGACATTGAAGAATAACGAGGAATTGAAGAATGAAGATTAATATCTTGGATTATATTATAACTCAAGCCATGAAACTGGCTGAATTATTGTACTCTAACCTATGCTATTATGAAATTATGTTAACTCCTTTTTACATCCATATTAGTGTCAATTTTAGAGATTGATCTTTTTGTAGGTCTTCTTTGATTTTTGACCTAGTTTGTTTCTAATATAGTATAATGTATAATCAATCTAGTATAACATATTTTTGGATCATGCTTCCTGCTCAATTTGGTATAGTTCCTTTCTTTTTGTCCTATGGTTATTTAAACTAGGATTAATTCAATTAATTGATTGTGTGTGTTTTAGATCTTGATGTTGAAGTCATTTCCTTATTCTCAAAATCCTTTTATCCACTAACAAATTTGTGTGTGAGATCTGTCATAAGGGTTTCCAGAGATATCATAACCTGCAGCTTCGTATGAGGGGTTATAACTTGCACTAATCTTTTTAAAAAGAAAATGTATGCATCTAATCAGATTTTATGATACTTATGTTAGTAGTAATAAGAATTTTTTATTCATGGAATGGCTATACATTTGTGATGCTTATATAAAAGGCCTTGTGAGAATCTTTGAAGCATAGAATAAGGTATTATTTGTTTTATGGAAGGGTTGATCCATGGGATGACCTTAGCCAACTTGGCTTTATAGGATTTTTATATATAAGGATTTTTTGACCCTGACCTATAAGGTAAGGGTTGACTCATTTGACACTTCTAGCATAAATAGATATTGAAAGTGAAATATCCTCTAATAAAGCAAAAGTTGAGATTAAAGAAACAAGAAATATCCCTAAAGATCAAATAGAAGGTCAAAAGGCAATTTAACGTAAGTTTTCTCATTATTTCAAAATACCTCTAATGGATTGCTAACATAGTTATAGTTTCCAAGAAAGATGTAAAAGTAAGAATGTGCGTTGATTATCATAATCTAAATAGGGCTAACCTTAAGGATAATTTTTCATTATCTTAAATTGATGTGTCGGTGGATAATACGACCTAACATTCATTCTTTTCTTTTATGGATGGTTGTTTGGGATATAATCAAATTAAGATGGTTAAAGAATAGTATAGAAAATAATCACATTTATTTCACGTTAGAGTACCTTTTGTTACAAAGTCATGTCGTTTGGATTGAAAAGTGATGCGACAACACATCAAAGAGTGACAGTGACCTTATTCCAAAATATGATGCTTAAAAAGATTAAAGGATATGTGCATGACTTGATCACAAAGTAAACAAATGAAGAAGATCATGTTTTCCATTTATAAAAATTATTCAAGCAATTAGAAAGTTCAAGTTAAGGCTCAACCTTACTAAATACACATTTAGAGTAAAGTCTAGCAAGTTATTTAGGTTTATAGATAGCAAAAAATGAATTGGAGTGAATCTTGACAAAGTTCAAACTATTCTTGAAATATCTCTTAGCACAGACAAGGAAGTTCATGAATTTCTTAGGAGATTAAACTATATTACTCATTTTATATCGCAATTGACAACTACATATGAATTTATCTATAAGTTATTTCGTAAAAATCAACCAATAAAATAAAACAATGATTGTCAAAGAGCCTTTAAAAAATTAAATAGTTTTTGCAAAGTTTCCCAATCTTAGTATAATCAGTCCTCTGAAAGCTTCTTCTTTTGTATTTGATAGGGTTTGATGCATCTATGAATTACATGCTAAGTCAACATGACAAGTCTAGATGGAAAAAGTATGTTATTTACTATTTGTATAAGAAGTTTACTAATTACGAAACCAAATACTCGTTTTATATGAACATGTTGTGCCTTAGCCAAAGTTACCCACCAAGTATTTTTCTAAAAACTTGCTCTTACATGAAAGAATGTTCGTTAACAAGTTCTCTTATCCTAATTATAATAGTATATATATCATCTAAAAGGCAATTAAAGAAATTATTCTTGTAAATTATCTAGCATCTTAACTTATGGAAAATTATTCGTCAATACAATGCAAGTTTTCTAACGAAGATATAATGATATTATTTGGGGGAGGAAAATCCATAAAAAAGAAAAAGAAAAATGGATAATGTTATTTGATAGTGCTTCTAATGCATTGGATAACAAAAATTGGACCTATATTAATCTTCTCAAAAAATCAATATATCTCGATCATGGCTAGTATGTTTTGGCTACATAAAAAATGACAGAGTATGAAGCATGTGTAATGGGGGTTGAAGTGACTGTAAAATCAAATGTCAATCCTTGACCTATCTAGTGTTTTAGCTTTGTGCATTCATCATTTAAGATGAAAATAGAAGACTCGAGATGAAATTTTGATTACTTATTAGTCCTACACTAAGAAATTAGTAAAGTAGTTTAACAAAATTACCTTTAATCATATTTCTCAAGAGAAAATTTCTTTAGCAAATGCACTAGCCATGTTGTCATCCATGTTCACACTAAGTAAGGATGAACATGTGTCACTTATAAGGATCCAACATTATGATCATCCTACTTATTGTTAATTAATAAAAGAAGAATCAAATAAAAAATCTTGGTTGTATGGCATTAATAAATTTATCAAAAAAAAGTGAATACGTGCCAAGTGCTTCAAAGAATAAAAATAAAACTCTAACAAGATTAATAATGAGTTTCTTTAATGAATATGAAAATTTATAAGAGAAATCATGAAATGGTACTTCTCTGATGTGTAAATGTTATCGAAATCTAAAAAATCATTAAAGAAATTTATCAAGGATCTTTTGGAAACTATGCAAATGATCATGTCATAGGAAGAAAGATCTTAGTGGTTGATTATTACTGACTGATTATGAAAATAAACTTCTTTAATTATGTAAAGAAATATCATAAATGGTAAAACATGAGCTCACAATATCAATGCTATATAAAAAATCATTAGATGTTTTATTGTCACGTTGGTCATTTTCAATATGGGAAATGAATGTCATGAGTCTCATTGGACTTAAGGAATCAAATGCACCTTGTTTTATTCTTGTTGCAATTAATTACTTCACTAAACGGATTGAAGCAACTTCTTAAGCAAACGTGGCCTGGAATGTAATCAATTTGAACAACAAGATGACAAAATTATACGAGAATTTCAAGATTCAACATTACAATTTTATCTCATATCGTTCATAGATGAATGGGGAGGTTAAACCAGAAAGTAAGAACATTGAGAAAATCATTCAAAAAATTATGATGACGTACAAAGATTATCATGAAAAGCTTCCATTTAATTTTCATTGATATCACCCTTCTGTTCGTACCTCAACTAGGACAACTCTATTTTCTTTGATATATAGAATGAAGACAATCCTTCCCATTAAAGTTGAAATAACTTTCTTAAGAATGGTAATGAAAACAAAGTTATATAAAGTAGAATGAGTCTAAACTTATCTCAATCACTTAATCTCATTGAAGGATAATGTTGAATGCAATTTTTCATGGTTATTAGCTATACCAAAAATGACTAAAGAAACAATTTGAAAAGAAAGTACATTATCGAAAGTTTTAAGAAAAAATCTTAGTGCTCAATGAAATTTTATCAATTTAATAAATCATTCGTAAAAATGACCTTCAAATTACAAGGAACTATATATAGTCAAAAAAACTCTCTTAAAAAGGATTTTAATGTTTACAAACATAGATGACAAAGATTTCTTTTATCCTATGAATTTTGATGCAATAAAAAAAATATTAAACATAAAAAAAATATAAAAAAAATTAAATTAAAAACTTACAAGAACAATCTATATAGAAAGTTAGAACATTAGACTAAAAATTCTAAGAAACGTTTTAGATATAAATTAGGATCAATTATTTTTTAAGCATATATAATAATTATATGATGATAATTAAATGATAGATCTATTTTTAACATTATCTATATTATAAAAAATTTAATTATTTCATATTTTTAAATTTTATTTTTTGAAAATGTAAAAAAAAATACAATACATTTTTTATTTTCTAGAAATTTAATTTTTTTAATATTTAAAATTATCTTAAATTTATATAATGATCAAATAAAATTAATTGAATAATAGTTTATATTTAATGATATTTAAATTATAAAAATTTATTAAATAATCATTTATTTTTTTAATATTGTAATTAAGAAATTATTAAACAAGTAACCAGACTTTCTTGACCAACATAATTTTTATGAAAAAACTACATCCCAAATACTTTTATTTTATATTATAAATGATAAGCTATTATCTTTAACAATTAGTTGATCCAAATTTTAAAATATTTATTTAAGTTAATTATATTTTAAATTTTAATAAAAATAATATTTATAAAAAATGATACCCTATCAAATTAATGTGTGAGTAAATTTTATATGTTTGATTTTAAATAAATATTTCATAAAATTAATTTATTTAAAATAAAAGTATTCATGTTTAAAAAGGTTTGACTTCAAAAGTAAATTTTTAATAAAACTTAGTCTAAAATCACTTTTACCATACGTGAACATGCTTCCCACGGAGCAAAATGCTCCCAATAATACCGTAGGCTGTTTTGTTGAACTAATTCTCAATGGTACATATAAATACACAATTGGACTTCATATTTCATTATTTCTATAGAATGACTTGTGAAAAAAACAAAATGTAAGTTAAACATATAGGTTGTAAAGGAACGAGTGGTTTCATTTTTCTCTTTATTTTTCATGGCTAAATTGATATTTTCTCACTTTAATTTTTTATTTTAACGGCTTCTTTTCTACATTTTGTTAACTATTTTTTTTTTTGGTTGAGGAAATTAATTTTATCATACTGTAAATATTTTTATTTGAGTAAAATTATCAACTGTACAAAATATCTATAGTTTAAATAAAAAATTAATATATTTAAAATACATGATAAAAAATAATAAATAATAAAATTTTATTAAAAATTTAATTTTGAATATTGTTAATATATTAAATCCTGTTATTTTTTAATAAATTACTATATATAAAGTTTTATTGTATATGTTTATATATATATTAAAAAATTGAAAAATAATCTTACAGAGTACTCGAAACGACCATAATTACTCTTGAACGTCAAGAGGGTGGGAGGAAGATTGTCTATGATAATAATATTAATGTGTATTATTTAAGAAAGACAGCTATCATTTTAATGAAAGAAAAATGAAATTTTATATATAACAAAATTGATTGTTTTAAATTTGAAGCGATAGCAATTGACAATGATTGATGGTGTTGATCTCATTATTCAACAATTTTATAGCTATCTCAATTTGACTGATTAATTTGTTTTGGACCATTATTTATTTATAATTAAACTTAATTTCTTTGACCATGTAACAGGTGACAACCATATCCAAAAGAACGAAAACTATATATACGAAAGAATTTTGTCTTGCCCTTTAAGCAGATCCAAAGGCCATGTTAAGCAATTATTATCTGTACATAGATGTTGGAGTATATAGATGGTGAAACAAATGTGTTTGGAGAACTTCTTTTCCTCGGTGACAAGTAATAAATTGAGTTTTTACGTTTGACAAATAAGAAATCTGTAGTAGCATTAATTTTATTTTGGAGTGAGTGTTGCTAAATACAATATCTCTACCCAAGGTTTAATGTGATAAAGATCGGTCACCTATAACGATGAAGATTACCAAAGAGAGTAATTGATCATAGCAAGCTAGCTAGTGAAAGGGGTACAATGGTTATGAACCACCTAAATTTGGATGGTGGTTGAAGAATTAATCAAAGCGAAAACAAGTTCACTCTTGGAGTTGCGAATGTTGGTGAGTCAAGTGTTGTGTGCAAATGGACACTTGCAAATCACCAAAATAGCCCAAAGTTGGGTTCCACAAATAAATAAGCCAATTTTATTTTGAATTTTTATACTTATCCTCCACTATCTTTAAGCACCATAGGGGAAATGGAATTGTGGAAAGAGTGTACTTTTATCATTACAAGTGTGATTTAGATTTCTGCTAATAAATGACCCAAAGACTTAATTAATTATTGTGGTAAAAAAAGTAATGTCCTTATGAGAGATGGTGTTTAGACCTAATTAATCTAGATGTAGAATATATAAAGAAAAAATTGTACTATAAAACATTTTCCAATTATTGATCATCCTCACAATGATACCTAGAGGAATCACAATATAAATATATAAAGATCTCCCACACCAAAATTGATCTCGTTTCAATTATAATCATGTTTCTATAACTTGCCTCTCGGCCTCATCCAAATTGGGATATTCATCTAATTGAGAATGTTTTTGCATAAGGTACTAATACCAAATCCCATTTCTAAGGCTTTGGTTTTGCTTGTGCCTAAAGTTGACTACCCTGCCCAGTTTAGAGAATTTTGAGACCAATTAGTCTTTGCAATGTGGTGATGGTCATTAACAATGAGGTCAATACTAGAAGATGGGTTCCAATATCCACATTGGTAACAATGGGCCTCCTACATCCCACCTTTTCTTTGCCAATGATCTTTTTCTGTTTGCTAAAGCCAAGAGTAATGAGGTTCTGAGCATTTTCAATGTTGTTCATAAATTTTGGATGCTTCAGGCCTCAAGGTTAACAACATCCACAAATCCAAGGTGTTCTTGTCTAAAGGGATTACATTGTCAAAGAAGAATAAGTTTTGCCAGATTTGTGGAAGTCAATTCACAACAAACATTGGTGGATATCATTAGGAGTTTCATACGGTCCAACAGAGAAGAAAGAGACATTCATTTGGTTAATTGGTCAAAGGTTAAAAAACCTAAAAAGATTGGTGACCTTGGACTTGGTCAATATAAGCTCACAAATATAGCATTACTTGGCAAACTAGTTTGGCAGATCATTCATAATCAAGATAAGGTGTGGGCCAATTATTATTCTCCAAGTTGTGCTTTGAAGGATGTCTTAAATGTTCCTTTTCTCATAAACGTACCTTTATTTTGTTTCTTTTGTTTTAAAAAATTTATATTTAATTTTTCTTCTTTTCTTTTTGACGTAGAAAGTTTTTCCCTTATAATTTTTCCTAAGATTAGATAGATTTCTAATGGCTTATCAATAAGAAAATCATAGCAACAATAAAGAAAAAAAAAGAATCAAAGCCACCTTAAAAAAAATCATAACCATTCAACCTTCTTTTGGACTGGTAATAGTAGTCTCCGTTGCTGTGATGTGCTTTACTTACATAATCTATATATGAAATTTGTATATACCACCCCAACCTACATTTAAACTTATTAATTTAATAAAATTTTCTAGGTAGGAGTATTTGAATATACTCGTCCAAACTTGGTTTAGACAATGTTTGGTGTATATTAAAGTATCTAAAATTTTTGGTGGGAAACAGGAGTGATGTTCCTAAATAGGCAAACATAAGCATTCCCAGAACATCAAAGTAGAAGCAATGATGCTCAAAATTAAACTCAAAAGTTCCAGTGGGTATGTGTAGGAAAAGCTGTTAATCGGGCTCCAAAATTCTCTTCTCATTATGGCATCTTCGTCATGTGAAATATGCTTAAATTCCATTAAATAATAATAATTCTGATTAATAGAATTCATGGTTTTCTCACAAACTATATACGCTTACATTAATTTAGGGTTTTGCAAAGCAAATGATCTCAACATTAGTACACCAAAAAATATTTCATAATCAATTACCATAGAATTATTATTATTATTATTATTATTATTATTATTATTATTATTATTATTATTATTATTATTATTATTATTATTATTATTATTATTATTATAAGTATTGCTGTGAATCTTAATGTTGTTGTTATTATTAAATCTGGTTTTATTATAAATTTAAAGTAATTACCATCTAAATCTGTGGTTGTGATTGTATTCATAACTAAACCTATCTTGAAAATTTGAACCGAGCCTCGGAAATTATTGGTTTAGGGTTAAAAATTGTTCTTGTGTACAACTTTTGGGTAAAATGTAGACCCATCTACCATATCTATATCTCTGTAGACCTAGATATACATGGATATATCACTGAAACCTTCTAAAATGAATGGTACACTGTATATTTATATATCATAACATATCATATTTTTTATAACATAGATTAGATATAATATTTTTTAAAAAATATTATTAAAATTAATAAATAATATTTTTTAATATTTTTTAAATATTATTAATAACATTTTGTGACATAAATCAAATATAATATTTTTTTAAATATTACTAAAATTAATAGATGATTTTTTTATATTTTTATAATATTTTTTTAAATATTACAAAAAATATGATATATTATAATAACATACATAAGGTATGGTTTACGGATAAATTTTTTTTTCCATTTTTCTTTCTGCATTTTACTTTTTTTATATATTTTTTCTTACATATATAATAGATTATATATATATATATATATATATATATATATATATATATATAATCCTAAAATCTCTCTAATTAAGAGTGATTAATGTATTTTTATTTGTTGTTAAGAATCGTGCACACTCTTGATGTAAGCAGAATGAACAACTTAATTAACTAAGTATTTCTTTAATAAACTCTTATTATATGAAAGTTTATAACTGTAAATTTTGATTGTAAAATTTATTTTAGAGTAAAATAAAAAGAGTTTATTTTAATTAGTTATATAACAAACTTGTTAAATAAGTGAACGATTTTTTAATGTGTATTCAAGAATATACAATATATATATATATGGTAATTTTTTATTAAAAATTATAAAATATAATGTATTAATAATATTAAATATTATAACTTTTAATAAAAATATTCCTATTTATTTACTTTTTTAATAGGTTTACTTTTAAAAAAACTGATTAATTAAAAAAATATGAGAATTATAAACTATTTTTTATATGCTTTCCAAGCACATGTAGTTAAACCCTTATTATTTGGTAAACCGCTTAGGTAGAAAATCGAGTTTATGTTTAACGTATTTTGTGTATATTGTTAATCAATGGAAATGTAAATTTTTTTCAAGCCAATATCCTTTTTGAAAGAATAAATGTTGTTAAACATTTGAAAGTAGATAAAGTAAGATGAAAATAATATACAAATATATATATATATATATATATATATATATATATATATAAGGAAGAAGAGAGATATGATATAATAAGGAAATATAAAATAAAAAAAAATGTATGATAACGTATGAAGGATCAAATAATTTACATGTTTTGCATTGATCCCTTGGTCTTCACACTATTGGAAAAATAAAGTACAATGAGGTTAAATTAGGGGCAAAATCTATGCTCTCTCCACAAAATTCACTAGTTCAAAAGTGACTTCTTATTTGGTAAGAAGGATCCTTTTGAAATGGCGGCATTGTCCAACCGGGTCAGAAAATTATTCAGAACTGTTTGAGTTCATTCATAGCAACACAGAAGAATTGGCTCCAAACTTTAATGGTAAAGCAATTTTGTTAATGCAAGGCTACAAGGTGATCCCTAAGTACCCGAAGAGTGAAGACATGTATACAAATCTTTTAAGGGAATTTCTTAATAATTCTTTGTTCCTTAAATTTATATATTTAATATTTATAGTTTGTATTTTCTTTTCTTTTCTTTTCTTTCATTCTTTCTTTCTTTTTTCAGCCAGCTGCAGTCATAAAATGGTGTCATGAACAGCCTTAGAAAGCACAAGAGCAAGTATAACTTTTCATTTTGTACATTCATCATTATTGTTTTCAGCTTCCTTCATATTATAAAATATATGAGGAGAATGTCAATAATTTTAAAATTGAACCAGTAATTAAATTGATAAAAACAATAAAGTATAATTTATTAGCCTAAATTAAGGTTGAAAGAAATAATAATTAACAATATATTTTAAATATTTTATATTACTATAAAATTGTAAGAAAATAAGTCACAGTTTTTTAAAAATAACATAAATGATTCTATTACATGATTTGTTGGATAAAAAGGGTCATAATTAATAGTACTCAGAGCAACGAGTCATAGATAGATTTTGTATATGAACTTTTGTATTCTAAAAACGCTTTACAATAAAAATTATTAAAAAAACAAAATTAATTTAAAAAAAAAAACTGGTTCGAAATAATTTTCCAAAATAATGTTTTTTTATCAATTATGATTGATATAATTTATAATTATATTAAAATTTACTTTTAATATCATTATATAATTTTATGAATTTATTGACCTGTTTAAAGATCTAGATTGATTAACTTATTTAGTGATCTATTAGTCTACGTAGATTTGGCCTGATACCCTATTTATAGGTTCAGTTAAATAAACCTTTAAACAAGAGGTTAAACCTTAAAAAAGAACAATAAAAAATAAGACAGGCCTTAAGTGTAACGCAACTATTTACTGATTTGTTGAACCTGTTGTTGCTCAGCTGCTTCTTGGTAGTGTTTCTTTCTTAAAGATAAATTATGCTAGTTGTTTCAAGCATACATCTTTAATTTCTTTATATGGTTCGTATCAGGTGATTTGTAGTTATCAATTTATAAAATAAGTCATTTTATGAAAAATATGTTTAAAAGAACCTGTTACTAATATTTCTTGTTTAGTTAATCATTCCAATCTGCATCTAATTAGTTAGCAATAATTTGAATTAGTTTTGTTAGTTGTCATCAGGTCCTATTTGTTTACCTATTTGGTACAGTTATTTTTTAGTCTAGTTTGTGTACATAAATTTGGATTTGATCTATACAATAATCTAAATTGGTCCAATTGGGTTCAATAGGCTCTGCTCCAAGTGTGAAAATTGGTCAGTCACTACATGCCATTTCAGTCTAGAATCAGTCCCTAAAACATACAGTGGGCTAGCTAGGATTACACTAACTAATTTACAAGAGTTTGTTACTTTGGATTTCACTAATTGTTTGGGCTGTTGTTTTAGGTGATATGATGTGACAGTAAAAATAAATAAATTGTGGTAATAAAAATAAAATTTTTGAAAATAAAATAAATATAAAAAATAATTTTTGTATGAATTTTTATTTCTAACTTATTTATTTGTTTAATCATGTACATATTATATTATACATATAGAAAGAGAAATGGAAAAAAATTGAAAAAAAATTGTTATTTAATTATCTTACATTTAATATATTATAATCTAACCTATAATTATAGTTTTGTTTTTTAAAATATATGTAACAAATTAAAGCACGATCGATATGTGGTTCACTACTATTGTAAATATTTTAAGAGTTGTGTAATTTGGTTAGTTTAAGATATAACTATCTTTTGATAGCTTAAATAAAACTAAATTATGTTAGAATTTAATATTTTTTCAAGGAGGATCTAGATTAATATGTTTTTTAAGGATTTTTGTGTAGTTAGAGCATCTTAAGATTCAATATTTTTTTTTAATATTTTTAAAATAATTAATTTATAAAAATTGAAACATTAATTATGACTCCACCGTTTTTATGTTTTTTTTAAGTCTTATGTAGAGTTAACATATTATTACATTCAATATTTTTTAAGTTTTTTATTTAAAAAAAAATCATTTATAAAAGTTCAAATTTGAAAGTGTGATCCCACCACCTTTTTCATTGATTTATAAGATTTATCATTAGAAGCTAATGTATTTTTTAAGGGTTTAAGTATAGCTAGATTATTTTAAGATTCAATTTTTTTCTTTCTATAAATTAAATATTTTTTTAACAATGTTTATTTTTATTTAAAATTAATAATAGCATAATACTATATACATAACTATCTTATTTACCACTTAGATTCCTTAGATAACATCTTCTAAGTGATAGATTTAGTGTTGTTTTTTTTACCTTTAAATGTTTAAGGGTGTAAAAATTATTTAAATTTTTTTGAAAAAAAATACATTATCATGGGCTTAATAAAGAACCACATGACAATCTTAGATCATAAGCATGGTTAAATCTAAAGGTCATTCATAGACTTTACCAGGATGAAGAAAAAAAATACAAAATATAAAAGTTTAAGAAAGGAAGGAAAAGCAAAGAATTCTAGTTGAGTCATTATTTAGATATAAATTAAACATGTTTATAATTACATTTACCTACAATTAGTTTTGGAATATTTTTTCATTTTATTTTTTTTCAAAGACCATTATTTCTTTCCTTTTCATTTTGTTATTACTCATAATGTATCATTTACTGCTCCATGTATAAATAATTTATAAAACATGAAGATTCCCAAAAATAAATATTAGTTAAAAAAAAAACATCAAAAGGGTCAACTAGAGGTTTAGCATCACAAAATTCTATGGACTAAGATAAATGCCTAATTGTCATTGTTATCTTTAAGCACTAAGTAATTAGATAAATTTCATCAACTTTAGAATCAAATTCAGAGTATGTAATTAACAAAAATTATATTCATCCAATAAGTAAAAAGGAGGTTATTGATATGATGATTAATCTTTTTGAAAAATTATAGATATTAAATTTGTACCTTATACCAGTAAAAAGAATCCTTTATACAATGAAAAATTATAGGTATTAAATTTGTACCTTGTACCAGTACTAATTATCAAATTATATTAAATTATCACAAGTTACTAACCAATGTTTCAATATTGACAAAAAAATTAAATTTTTTAGGTTCAATTATAGATAGAAATTTGAGTGCATTTCCTTCGTTTAAACACAACATAGTCGATAATGTAAAAAGTTACAAGACAAACACAAGTAAAGAAAGGAAGAGAATAACAGAGAACTTTCCTAAATTTCTAAAGATAATGGTGTTCGTTGAAGATAAACATGTTTTTGCGTGGATTTTCTTTTAGCTAGAAGATTCTTTGAACTAACGACACGTCTGTGCTGCATTATGACATGATTGTGTTAGAGACAAAATTGACAAAGGAAACCGCTCCCTTTTTGAATGCCCATACCTTTCTATGACATGCTCTATTTGAACATGCACGATCAAATCATAGATTAGATTGGAGTTGTTGCAAAAAAGATTATAAAATTCCTAAATAAACAAATAAATAATCTAAAAAAACAATATATGTTCGAGAATAAAGATAGAACATAGCGTGAAATGAAATGAAAAAAAGATAAATAACAACTAAACGAAAGTAAATAAAAAATAAATTATGATACAGTCTAAATGAAGGAAATGACAATTTAACAAAGAAGAGTTGTGTGCTTTTCCAAAGTCACACCTGATCTTAGTTCGCTTCCCATTAACTTTTAAAGTCTTGGTATCTTCATAAAAGTCATACCTTTGTGATTACGATTTTTCTATAAACAAATAAAACTGAGTTTCAAATTAAAGCTTTGTCATTTACTTTAAACTCAATCTTGTAGATGTAATTGTCATGTTACTTGTGCGCTACTTGTGGAGCGTTGCATTGTTATTAAGTTAGAGCAATTGTTGTTTGACTACAAGTGTTATGAATTCCTTTTAACTGTTCTCTGTGACTATGGTGTTTTTTTTTTTGCTTGGGTACCACCTCAACTTTGACTAACAAAGTATTTCTCATGTAAGCTTGATAACTGGTAGAAAATTTTGATATCACCTTGTAGGCTGAAGTATGCATGGGACTGTAATTTGTACATTTTTGCATTAAAGCAGTAAACAAAACTAGCAAGAATGTTAAATTAAAAAATTCAACGGTACTTTATACATGTCTATAAACTGAGGTGTCTAAAAAAGGAAAATTTGTTAGAAATTTGTTTGTGTAAAAAAAGGAAAAAAACAATAGTGTGAATTTTCAAAATTTAATTTATTAATAAATATAATTAAATACCGTTTAAAAAATTTAATTAAATCAACTTAAATTTTAAATCTAAGTTTTGAAATTTAAATAAAATTTTACTCAAACATTTAAAATCGATAATTAATTCAATTTTATGTTGTATACACATTTTAAAAAAAATTAGAATTAAAACCAATAATAAAAGATTTTAATTACATTTAATTATTATATTTTTAATTTAATAATAATATAATAAATTATGGTTTTAATTCATGTAATAAAAAAGTTGTTTAAAACTAGTAATTAAAAATAATTATCACAAATTAAAATAGATAATAAAAAAAATTTCAATTTATCCAAAATTAAAATAATAATAATTAACTTTAAAATTGTATTAATATTTTAAAAATAATTTTATATATTTCAAGTAATTTTTTTTAATAAAATAAAATATAAAAAATAAATTTTATTGGATTTACTAAACATCATATTAGATGTTTTTTATAAACTAAACTTAACTAATAATATTTTGGTCAAATAGAACTTTTATAAACTAAAATTACTTGGTATAAATTAAATGTTTATCTATCATATTATATTTTTATAATTCTTGTTGTTTTTGCTAATTTTAATGCATGTCTCATAATTGGTATTTTTTATTTTATACATCATCTTTATAATATATATTTTTTTTAAGTTTTAATTAAGTTATGTTTACAATTTATCAATAAAAAAAATATGAAACTAATATAAAAATATTTAATTTATTAAAAAATTTATATCAAATTTTTCTTCAACAAACATAAAGGATAAATGTCTATCAATTAATTGATATTTTAAAAATAAAATAATATTTAATTTTTTATTACATAAAAATACGTTACTGCAGAAAAGTTATCAATCAAAAAGTTTGAAAATTTTTATTATTATTAAAATTTTATTTAAGTTTATTTTATTTTAAAGATTTAGAGAAAATATTTTAATAATTATTAATATTTTTTACAATTAATTATGAAAACCTTGATCGATTTATACGAACCTTTGATTGCAATTAATCAATTAAGATGTTAGAAGAAGGTGGTTTTGTCAGTTTTTTATTTTGAAAGATAGATTTTAAAAAGTAATTAATTTAAAATTAATTAAATGACCATTTTAATAGTTTAAATTCTAATTGATTCTGTCATAGGTTTTAAACAATTAGTCATAATATTTTTCACCCAATTTTTATTAGATCAAATTTTAATTAATTAAACATCAATTTAACTTATAAATTTACAATAAAAATAAAAATTCAAATTATGATAAATCTAGACTAGATAAACGGTAAATCACCAATTTAATCTAAAAATATAAATTCATTTAAATCTATAATCAAAGATGATAATTTTTTTAATTGAAAAAAAATATGAGAAATTAACTATCTCACATGTGTATCTTTAAACTAAATTTTTAATTGTAAATTTAATTTTAACATTGAGTGGTTGCTTCAAAAAATAAAATTATAAATATGATTGAAAAAGATAGAAAAAGGATCAAGAAAAAAAGAGATTGCATCAACATTTTAATTTCAAAATTTAATATCAAACCTTGTGGTTTTGAATTAGAAACTATACATAAATAGATTAGCTAAGATATTTAACCTCTCACGAAGGTAAAAAAAATAAAAATAAAAATGTAAAAAGAGAAAAAGAGAAAAAGAGAAAAAAGATTCTAAGAAGCTTGCCAAAGAAGTTATAACAACCGTCAGATCTAGTAAGTAATAAAGTCTGTGAATCTTCCTCTCCCAAAAAATCTATTTGTATAAAATGAACCTCTAAGATTTATTCCCCTAATAAATCATTAGAAATTAATTATCCTAGTTGATTAGGCTAATGCATATACATAGTTTTTTTTTATGGAACGCTTCTATTTATGAATTAGAACTTTTATCATGAACTCTTGATGTTAGTCTTATGTCAATTAAATCTCTACAACTCAAGTTATGTCCAAACTAGTACACGTAGTTCATGCTACGAAGGTTCTAATTTAAGTTTAAATTGATTCACGATCTAGGTAGAATTAATTCTAACTCTCATGCAGGGCTTTATGTTAACTTTCTAGTGCTACACAATTACCATATAATCTGATAAGTATAATTTAAAATATGTATTGAACAAGGAGAAAAAGTCAAAGTACATTGAAATTTAAAAGTTAGTTAAGTTCATCATTAAAGCCAAATAAAACTCAATAGTATAAAACTCAACAAAAATGCTAAAATTAAATACAATTAGCATCCAATTAAACCTAATATAAAATTATAATATATTTTTAAAAATCAATTAATAAAATACTTAAATGTAAAACTTTCAATCACTTGTTAAATCTAAAAAAATTACTCATAATATTGAAAGAAATTAATGATGATCCCAACCATAAATAATTAATACATCTACATATATCATTGTATTCTTGCAATGATTATGTAAAAAGATGATGCCAAATAAGAGGAAAGAAATAATATAAATGGAGAAAAATATTTTTGAATGGTCAACATATAAATAGGATTTTGTAAAGAACAAATCATGAAGTTTTTTATCCTGAGATTTAAATAGGCACCTTATTAAACTTTGTATTCTTATAATAATTTGATTTGTTTCTTCAAAGTTTAATGTTATTTGTAATAATCTATTAGTGTATTTTGATTTACGATACTTGAAATTTATATAGATTGCTGGTTTCAAAATTTTATCTTAAGGTTAGTGTAAAAAAAAAAGGAGGAACCTACTTAAAAACAATTATGCTCTTCTCAAGTAAAATAAGTAAGGAAGAGTACGTTCATTCTCAATTTTAAGTAGTTATGATGGTAAGATATTCTAATTGAAATTAATGATAAATATACTCTTAAAATTTTATTTTACAAACTAAATTCTTTAAAAATATTGAAATCCTAAAAAAGAAAGTTTTAATGGTACATAATTATTACAAATTTGTTTTTTAATCATCAATTATAATATTGTGTACCAAAAATTAATATTTCGCTACAATAAACTAACTATGCCAAAAATTGATAGTAAATGATAAAAATCATTTTTGAGGTCAAAGACCACTACAAATTTTTTGAAGATAAATAGTCATTTATTTTTAACCATTATAGAATATTTTCTAAACCAGCCAAAGGGTAAAAGGTAGTACAATTTCTTTATCTATATCCTTTTTTATAGCCTTCTTTGTTTCTCTTCGTAAATTCTTCTTAATTTTTATTAGTTATTACGACAATTAAAAATGAGTTGTTACCTTCTTTTCTAAATTTCTCCTGTACAATTTTTTTTCCCTTTTTTTATTCTTTATTGTTTTATATGATTCCCTATCATAATATATATCAATATTTGTGGGATAAAAAAAATAACATACAGTGCATTTGCTTAAAAAAATCACTATAAAATATTTACCGAATATCTATAGACATTTACGACCATAATTACTTCAAACAAAAGATAACAGTTACCCATTATTTGGTAAAAAGAAAAATAGAGAAATTTTTTTTTTTTTAAAATTTTTGATGAATTTTATTTTTTTTATAATTATTTATTTACATTTATCTTATATAAGAAGGTATAGAATTAAAATTTGCTAAACCCACAAAAGAGTTTTCTTTCCTCATTAAATGAGTAAACGAGAAAGAAATTTTTATTTATTTATTTATTTTATTTTTAAAATATTTAAAATATTTTTTAAAAAATATTAAAAATATTTAAAAATTTAAAGTTAAAATTTATTTTTTTTAAATAAACATAAATTAAAATTTATGCTAATTATATTTCTTTCCACTCATTTAAATAACATAAAAAAGTTTTCTTTTTTTTTCTATTTATATTTATCCAAATAACTTATTCTTTCATCTTATTTTTATTTATTTTTTACATTCTCATTTCTTTCCTCTTTATTTCTTTTCTTTCTAATTTTTAATTTATCCAAATTATATACAATAGTTTAGACTAACCTACGACTTTGGATGGACATACCACACAGTCCCACAATGCTCTGAAGTCCAAAATATGATTAGTATGTGCCTTTATCTTGAGAGAAAGAAAAGACAAGCATATATGGGTATCCCCAATAATGGAGAGCATTAAACATTTGACATTTCTTTTTGGAACTCAAAGGGTAACTATGCTGGGAAAGTGGTATTCTAAAACTTGGTGCTTTTGGTACAAACAGCAAAATCGTTATCCATGTTCCATGACAAGAACAAGAACTCGCCACCAAATTCGGCTGTAACTACTCACTCGTAAGAATAATGATGTCGTTATCAACAGGGACATTGTAATGTGTTTCCCTTTGCACAAACAAACAAACAAACAAACAGTAACTTATTTTTGAATCCTAGGTGCCTCCCTCATCGATTTTTTTTTTCCTTTACATTTCTTTTCTTTTAATTTTTTTATTTGAGTATCTATTTAAAACTTTAAAATAATATTAATCATCGTAAATACTTTATACCTTTACTGTAAATACAAAATAACAGTGAAAAGTATTATGAAGTTATAATATTTTTTGGTACAAGTATAGATATAAATTAACTTTTTTAATCTTTATATTATCCAGGGGATAAATAAAAGAAACAGAAGTAATATAAATAAAAAATTCTTTCATCATATTAATTAATTCTCAATGCAACTTTACTAATAATGATTCATATATTACGTCAACAAGGATATATATTTTTTGGTTTACGTCAACAAGTGATATTGAGTAAGCTATAAAATAAAAATATTAAAATCAATTTAAATAACAATAAATTATTTTAAATAATAAAAATGAAAAAAGTAATTAACACAGACGTCTGAATATTTTAAATTTTAAAACTAGCTAGAACAATAGATAAATAATAATTTTATTAGGAATTTATAAATATTTTATTATACAGCATACATGGTAAAAAGTGAAGAAGAAGGCACCTATTATTTGAGATGGAGTTAATATTGAAACTGTGAGCATAAGCATACACCTTTAGGCACTTTGCAGGAACAGTGTCTTCACTAAACAATTATATATACAAAATTTGTTTTCTAACAGGAGACAGTGACGAAACTCAAGCCCTGCTATTTCCACAAGAACTAACTTTGACATCAAAGTTTCTGGATGGCGAAAGATTGTGAGACATCTTCTCTATCCATTCCAAATGATAGCCATTAGAGATAGATTTGGCTTCCTGCCTCGTTATGAAACTCCTTTCAGCCAAAAGCATATTTTCTGAGCATGGAGAGGGGCCATTTCCTTAACTTGTTTCACCTTATGTTCCTTAACCTCTCCCAGAAAACACCGAAGAAGACAAAACGAAAGCAATAAGATATTCAAATGTGGGGCTTTTTCTCACTTGCATGTTGTGAGAGGAAGTAACAGAAATGATGGCATTGTTCAAACCTTCCACAATTTAATTGTTTTATGATTGGACGAAAGAATGAATAGCAGAGAGAGAGAGTAAAAATGGAGTAGGAACTAGGTCTGTATATATGAACGCTGCTGTGTACAAATGGAGAAGATTGGAGACTTTTGGTTTCTGTTCTATACAACGAGACACGTGAAAAAGAATACACATGCTTGTGTGCTTGGAGAAACCCAGGCGAACCAAGACTGAATCAGCCTAGTACATCAGTAAGTAAGATAGACACGAATGGGAGATGAGAGCATGCATGGAAGTTTCCATTTGTCGTTTTCTGTGTGGTAGTTAACGTGGTGCATGCGTGTGCTATGCTGAGATAGTGAATCTAGAGATAAGGAAAATCCCAAACCAAGAGTGTGTGTACCTTGGTCCTCAGAATGAGAGAGCCTTTAACGTGATTGGGTGCTGTTTGTTGAGAAAAAAGTTAGTATACTATAGCTGCTGATGTTGTGAGAGAGGAAGAAAAATGGCCGACTATGGAGGAAAGTGAGAGAGATGAATGATAGAGAAAGGAGAGTGTTGTCGTGGGTTTTCTGCAGCCTATCACAGGCTTTCATGCGTGCATGATTAACTGTTACATGTAGCAAAAAAATAGACCAAAGAAGTAACTTATAAGACAGATCAGTGAGTAAAGTATTAACGAGTTATTTTAAAAGGTAAGAAAACGATTTACAAGGTGTTAAAAAAGTGAAGAATCCATTGCCTATTTACTTGTGCTTTAAGCATGGATAAAATTTTAGCATTATACTTAAGATGTAGTAGGTATTAGATTAATATGATAAATTGATGATTATTTATGATAAAAATATTAAAAATATAAAATAGTTTTATTATGATTATTCAAGCTGACAGTTAAAATTAAATTTATGCTTTTTTAATTGATAAAAGTTTATAGGAATAAATCTGTTATACTAGTGGGAGAGTTGAAATTGAATATTTGATTATGAAAAAAAATAAAAATAAAAGTTTTATTGGATTATGAAAAAAAATAGATTTTTTCATGTATGATGATATGTGTAAGTTTTTTTTCTTTTGAAATGATATTTTTATAAAATTTTATAATGATTAAGATGCAAATAATATTATATAAATTATAATATTTGATATATATATATATATATATATATATAATTGAAAGAAGTGAGGTGTAAATAAGAATAATTTTTTGTTATTAAAATTATGAAAAAAATAATAGAATAATGTTTCATAAAATTATAATATTGTGATTTTTTTTTAAGAATTTGAATATTTTAAAATTGTATTATTAAAAATCTGCTGGGATGTCAATACTTAATAATATATATATATAAGTAATTTTATTCAGTATAATTAAATTATTAAGAAAATTATTACTAAATAATGAATATTACAAGTTGATTGTAAAATATTTTTTTATGTTTTTGATATTCAATATATTTAAAAGATATTGTATATTATTAATATTAACGACTTTTTGATTATATTAACATAATATAATAATAATAGAAAATTACTAATAAATTTATTTTAATATACAAAAATATGACAATTTTAATTATTCAACTAGATAATAAAATATATTATAAAAATTAAATTATTATTATTTAATTTAAAAAATTTAAGTATCATTTCTAAGAAATTTTTTTAATAAATTTTTAAATTTATAACTTACGATTATTAAGAATAATAGTGAAAATAATTAATAAATATAAATAGAGATTTGTATTAAAAAAATTGTGAATGATTAATAAATAATTATGGATCATAATTAATATGATGTTAAAAATTAATTTGATCATATTTTTTACATGTAAAAAATTTAGTAAATGACATTGAAGGAAATGAAACTTTAATCAAAATAAAATAATAATGATAAAAATCTAACTTTTATGATTAAAGATTAAATAAATAAGGTTTATATAAATAATAACAAATTATTGTTAATTTTTTATAACATTATTAATTTTCTCATTTATATGATGTGAGAAATGTTAAATTTTACAAAATAAAATGATAACTCGATAAAATTAATTATGAATTCTTAGTGAGATATTTGAATAAAATAAAAATATAATATTTAAAATATTCATAAATTATAAATACACATTTGAATGAAATAAAAATACAATATTTAGAACACTTATAAATTACATATAATTTGCTTACATAAATCTAGTGAAAACAACAAAAAATTATAAATTTAATATATTAGTTAAACCTATACCTTAAACTAAACATTTTTAGTTTATAGAAATTCTATTTCATTATAATACATTAAGTTAAGTTTAGGTTTGGTTTATGTAAAGTCAATAAAACTAATTTTTTATATTTTATTTTATTAAAAATTTTAAAATATATAGAAATTATTGTAAAAATTGAATATTTTACAAAATTTTAATTTTAATTATATTTATAATTTACTAATTATTCATTTTAAATCATAATAATTAATCTTTAATTACTAATTTTAAATAATTATTTTATTATTAAAATTAAAAGCATAATTTATTATTATTATTAAATTTAAAAATATGATAATTAAACATAATTTAAAATTTCTTTTTTATTATCGATTTTAATTGTAATTTTCTATTTAAATGTAATTTAAATTTACAATTACATATTTTATTTTATATTAATAATCATTAGTCTATCAAATTGATTACACGATTACATATAATTAAATATTATTTTAAATTTAAATTAAATTATTTAATCTAAATTAATTTTAATTATCAACAAATTTAATTTTGAAAAACTCTCATTCTATATTAAGAAATTGATAGTTTGTACTGTAACTAAAAAATCACTCGCGTAACTAGTTTCCTCATTTAGTATTCTTGCAAGTAGTATTTTCTAGTTGAGAGGTTGTTGAATTCTAAAATTCACGTTATCCTTGTAAGAGTACCATCACATCTTTAAGTCTACTAGATGATATGGATTTTTTTTAACATTTGTTTGAACTTGATCATTGATGGATTTAATTAAAATATCACATCTAAATCCGACCACATTCAATTGCCAAAAAACTAAAAAATACAATCCGCCAATCGAATAATCTGTCCAAACCCAACTATATGCTTCTTTAAGCAAATCAAGATAGTAGTAATCTATTTCTAGAAAAATGAGATGTTATTTTGCTAGAAAAAAAGTAACACGTAGCGGCTTCTCATTGGCTAAACCTGGCTGCCCCTCCACTCAGGGGCATTTCCACTCACACTGGTCCCTGTGAATTCTGATGCAGCAATAGCATGTCACTCAACTTGACCACACAAGCCATTTGCTTTCCCGAACTGAGCAAACCAGCTGTGTTCACAATCAACGGTCCACGACCGTTCCTAGCATAAAAGCCAGATAAATCAACGGTCCAAAATCTCCAAACCTCAACTTTTGTGTAAGTTTGTTGTCAGTCCTGTTGCCTCGGATTACTCCAACTCTCATCCCTCAGGTGCTGCTCCCACTGCTCTCACTTCATCGCTTCCTTTCTAGTTTCTCTCACTCACTCTTTTTTTCCTCCGCTACTCTCTCATCCTCTGTTTCTAGGGTTCTCACTTTTCAGTTTTCCCTCCGTTGTTTAGGTTCCGTAGTCTCTGTCTCTGTTTACGATTCTGCGGAGTGGTTTATCTGTAACTCTGATTCTTCTGTTGTTTTGAGGAATGCTAGGGTTTTTAAGAGATGGAGAGCGCGTGGCAGATGAAATGTGACTCGCCATTTGAGTCGTCCACGTCTGCGACGGTTTCCACTGCACCGTCGATGGAGCCGAGGGGTCAGGTAACTCGAGTGCGCTCTTCTTTTGAATTTTCTTTCTTTGTTTCAACCATATCTATTTGTGACTGTGATTACTTCCTCACGACGTGCGTTTCGGTCTGTAGAGTTTAATGCGATGATGAACGTGCGTTTAGTGAATGTTCTCATGTAAAAGCGTTGTATAATTTTTTTCGTGAATTGCATTGTTGTTCCAATGCAATGTACTGTTGCATTGTTCAACGGCGATGACTATGTAAAATATCCGTAGTCTGGTTATTATTATCATTTTTCACGACATTGGATGAGTAATTTTGTCTATTTATTTTTTTATATGAACCAATGCAGTTGAAAGGAATTATGTATCGCGTCACGTGATACATATGCTGGAATTCTTTTTGCTCACGATCTACTTGGAAAGCGTCTAAGCATGCATGTATATACGTTATTTGAGTTGGTAACTAGTAATGTGGTGTGTAGTAGTGATTAGTTATCTTCTGTCTATTGCAGTGAAATCTAAGTAGATTGGGCACACCAATTTATTAAAATTTACCGTCCAAGAACAGTCCTTGGCACATGACAAAGCCTCATTTCTATAGAAATTATATATCTACTGAGGTTCTGCAGATTTTCTGGTTTTAAGTGTATAAATTAATACTATGAGAAAGAGCAAATCTGTTCGGAATTTGCCAGATATCCTGAATTTTTAATTAGTAATAATATTCTTGCTGACAATGAGAAATAATATTTGCATTCCAAGTCTCTCTAGATTTTCAGGTTTGAAGTTTTAAAAAAAAATATACTGAGAAGGAACTTCAGTGTTTGGAATTCTCCAGACATCCTTAATTTTTATTAATAATATCCTTGCAGACAATGGAGAAATAATTTTTGCAATCTATTTTTGGAAAATTTCTGACATTGGTTATGCACCAATGCGGGCAAGGGGTTTATGTTTAGTTTGAAATTTGTAGTTTGTATTAGAGCAATAGGTTTTCGTTCAACTTAGGGAAATTTTATTACTCTCTATTTTTATGTCCAGGGAGAGAAATTGAATTTTGTTCCTATTTATCTATCCATGTAAGAGTTCAAGACAATATTAATTGTTACTTTTTCCTCAATACTCTTACCCATACTAAGAAATAAATGAAGAGAGAGAGAAATAAAGAGAGAGAGGGTAATTTAATAGATAAAGGGTAGATTGTGAAATTTATCCAAAAATTACAATACAATGATTGGATTTCTTGGTCTGTGTAATTTTTTCTTCTTTTGGACAAATAAATGGGAATGGAGGTAGTATTAAATTATTATTATTTTATTTTGTTCTCACCTCTGCTCCTTTACCATAGTAATCATAAAGGATTTATGCGGCCCATGATTTTAATTTGCTTATATGTGGAGGTTGCTGCTAACTGGTAAACGTAACCAGCCAAGTGATAAGGAAATAGTAGCTTCAAGATTCTTTTGGAGCATGATGGGAAATTTTTTAGAGTTTTGGCATTTGGGATTAATGTTCTCTTCTGCATCTGCAACCATAGGATGAACATTTGAAAATAGTAGCATAGCTGTGTTGGACACTTCTAATACTCCTAGATGCATTTTACCTTTTTTTTCTACTTGTACTTTTGAACATGTGTAGCAATATAGATGAGAATACTACAATAGTTATATGTTATGGAATCTTATTATGTCTACAGTAACTAATGCAGTAATGCTCACTTTTAAAACGTTAATTTTTTTTCTTTGATTTAAGACTTATGTTTTATGTTAATTTTATATTTCTTTTGTATGTTGTATATTATAGCCATGTCTAACATGTCCTGTTATAATTTTTAAAAAAAATTATGGTATATTCCTTTATCTATGTCATTATTACATCCATGTCACATGTCTTGTCTGCGCTTTATAGTCTCCTGCCTTGTATGCATGAATTTCACATTTTTCTATATAACATTTTGTCTTAGAATAGGTGTTTCTGTTTCTCTGAAAATCAATGTGTTTTTATTAATATTCATACTATTTTTATAACTCCTTTCCCCTGCTTTTTTAAGCTGAAGGAGATGAATGCAAACCATTGTCTTTATCCACAAGTTACTCATGATTTAAGATCAAAATTTGTTGGAGGGAAGCAAGGCCCTGTTTACCCATGCTTTCTCCGTTCAACCACCCATGGATCAGGTGTTGCCAATACTGGAAATTCATTTAGAGCTCTCCTTCATGGTCGTCCATCCTTGTTACAGTGTGATTTTCAGGATTTATCTGACTGCAAGCTTTGCACCTCATCTGGTGATTGTACTGCTGCAATTGGGAATTCTGTTGTTGATTCTATTAGAAGTGGAACCTTCCTAACATCCAGTGGGGGGCTGACAACAGAAAATTTAATTAATCATAAACTGCAAAGCTGGGCAAACACTTCTCCAGAAATTTCTTCTAGGGCCAAGATTGATCTGAGCAGCAGTAATAATTTTGTCTTCCATGATATTCAGAGTAGCAATGCTGCTACTCAGGCCATGATTCCTAGTGGGGAGATAGAGAAAGCAAGGGAATCTTTTTCTTCTTTGGGGCAATGCCGACGTACAATCTCTGCTTCTAATCTAAATGTTTGCTGCTCAGATATTCAATCTACACCACATATGGCTTTGGAACAGTGCTCTTCTATGTTTCCATCTCCTTTTATAAATGGGTATCCTCGTGTATTCTGCATGGGAAAAAGTGAGTGCTAGAAAAAAAACATATTTCCTATTGGTTAAAGGTTTATCCTTTGTACAGATATTGATAATTCTCTTTTCTATTGTCTTTTTTTGAAAGGTGGCTATCTTCTTCTTAGCAATACAGGCCTTCTTGGTATTGTTTGCTCATGCCATTGTTGCCACATGTCTGTCCTTAAGTTTTCTGAGGTAAATTCTGTCAAAACTGTCTCTAGTATGCAGCAATGATTAGCCACACCCTTCTTGAACTGTTAACTTCAAATGTTCTGCACAATTAATGCTTAATGGTTCATCTGTTTTGATATTGCAGCATTCAGGGTTACACGGCATCAACCCAGGAGATGCTGTTTATATGGAAAGTGGTGAGACTATTTCGCAATGGCAGAAGCTATACTTCTCAAAGTTTGGGGTATGATGTAGCTTTCATGCAATTTAATCTTGATATTACATGATACATAATGCTGAGGGCTTTTAGAGATGAATGTGCACACTTGATCTTCTACTTATTATTCCAATGGGAATTTATCTACTAGGAAAGGATATGTGCTGTGTTTTTTTTCCCTGTTTTTTCCCCCACTAATGTATTTTTTTACCTGTGATCTATGAGAAATGCTTGTATCCCCAGTATTTAGTTACAAAGACTTCAAATGTCTTCAGATGCATCTTTTAGTGTGAATGCTTTCCTTTAAGTTTTCTTCAACAAGCATGGACTTCTTTTGCATTCTTGAAGTCTTTTTCAGATTTGGTGGATGGCATATGTTCGGGTCCCTAAAATTTTATTTACTTCCCTGCAGCTTTCTCCTTCATTGCATAAAATGTCTACCATGCATCACTTATCTTTCATTTATGATTATCTAACGATTGCTTCCAACATTTAATTTACTGTTTACAACTTGGATGGGATGCTAAATTAAGACTTGGTTGAGGCCTGAAGACTGTACTTGCTAAAATCTGGTTGGAACAGGGCCAAATGAGTAGACTTTGGTAAAAATCAGTGAACCAGATAGGTTCTAGTGGCTCAGATACATCATTGTATAGATGTAGCCACAATTTGCTGAAGACATTTCAGAAATGTATGCGTTCCATGTTCTTGTAGGATGCCTCCTTTCCAATGAATAATATGAAAATGAAAATAAGTTGTTCTGCCTTGCAAACATAATCTTGCACTGTTGAGAAAGGAAGTGAATCATTAGCCAAATTTCACTTTTACCATAACCTATTATATGTTGCATTCAACACACTGATGGATACATGAATGTGACATAGAAGAAAAGCAATTATTTTGCATGTCTTTAATTTAATATTAATTTGAAATTTTGAATGGCTTGTTGTAAATATGAATTTGCAAAATATTCATTTTATAAAAAAATAAAAAAGGATTGAAATTTAATATATTTATGAAAATTGTATGCATACAAGTTAGATTGAATTTTTTTAAAAAATATATTACTAATGTGGTAACACCCACAAGATTTTAACTTAATTACCGAGAATTTTTCATATACATTGTTATCAGATACATTTTTTGGAAGTCCTGTTTGACTCATTTAGAGACCATTCATACCACCCAACCATTAACTCCATTCTGATTCAATCAGTCCTGTTTTCAGAAAATTGACAAGTTTAGGTCAAGCGTATTGTTGCATGGGGTAAAAGATAGCAACTACCAAGCAACAATAATAACTTCAGATATGACTTTAGACATCCATATGACCCAGTATGCTAATAATGTTAGTTTGTTCATACGGATTGATAGTTATTCATTCATTTGGGCATCTTACTTATTGTCTTAGATAGTGATATTTATTTGCGAGAACTCTAGCTAGGTTATTAGAAGACAATCATATTATAAACTTTTATGTATGTGCAAATTATGATAAATTTGTACATTCCTTTTACTTGACTTTTTGTCACTCTTGACATTGAGAGTTGAATTTCTTATTCGCATGTGTTTGAAGCAACGAGAACACTGGATGGTGATACTTTTATGATGCTTTAGATTAGGTCTCCGGGGAATGAGAGTGAATGGGACTGGCCAGAAGTATTATCAGCAACAGGCAGTGTGATGCAATCCAATGCAGCTGCTTCTGGTACATCCAAGGCTGATTTGTCTCATATTTTGAGTTCATCTGCAGTCATATTAAGGTCTGGAAAGTCTTCTGACTATGTTAGGGGCCGTCTGTTTTAAGGAGATATTGTCTGTTTTCATTATTTTTACATAAAGTTCACCTTTTCATTTTGTTTTTGTTTTCAAAAGTTTGTATAGGAAATAATGAAAACAAGAAAAATGTTTCCAAAAGTTGTTTTCACTATTTTCTATACAAATTATTGAAAATAGGTTACTAACAATAGGAAACAATAAAAATAAGGTGGAATTTTTATAATTAAAAATGAAAACAAAAAACATTTTCACAAACCAAACGGCCCTTATGTTTCCAAAAAATGCTCATCTGGACCACAATTTATTTATTGGTGCATTGTCCAGAAAACAACCAACAGCAGTCCAGGATGGTTGCAACATTCCACTCAAAGGTTTTCCTGGTATTTCACAAAACAGCTTGTATGATCGAGTGAAAAGCCAATTAATGGAATCTAATCTGGCTATGTATTCAACTGCACCAAACATTGTTGAAACTCAACTGGATGATGGTTGTCAGCTTATGCCTCCTTTCCTTGATTCTGTAAAATGGAAAGGAAATTTGTCAACTGCCAACTCTCCTTTACAAACTACAACAAGCCATATGAAAGACCATGAATGCATCATAAAGAAGAATGCAAAGGATGGTCTTGTAGGCAGAGATGCAGCTTCCTCTAACATAGAGCTTAGGCTTGGTCAACCACCTCAGACAGGAAATCCAGTTTCATCATTTATAGAACCACCGCGGTTTAATGCCCTTGCTGGTTCTCCAAAATTGCAACCTCTGAAGCAGATGGTTAACAGTGCGTTGAATCAATGTTTTGTCTTAGTTGATTGTTAGAATGTTATATTGTTTATTCAGTATTTACTCTAGACCAGTATTTACTCCTTTTGTTTCATTTTTAAGAAAACCTCTTGAACAATGTATTTTGTACATTAGATGCAGACCTCTGCAGGGAGGAGGAATTGCAGAAGAAATTTAGCTATGCTGCTGGTTCATTTAAAGTAGTTGAAGAACAACCCCAGCTTAAACCCAGGTACTGTATGTCTGCTGTTAGTAATGCTTCAGGTGCTGCTAGAGCAAGATTTGAAACCAACAATGTGGCCAAGGGTGTCACGTTTTTACAATTTTCACAATTTGATAATAGATCCAAGCAAAAGCTAAAAACTAATGAAAATTTAATAAATGATGGCAGGCCTATCATGCCCAGGAAGCTGCATTCTGATTGTAGTACCATGCAGTATGGTTTTACCAATATTCCTTGGAATAGTAATGGTCACACAGGAAGGAAATCAAATAATTCTGCCCCAGGGACCAATAAATATTTCTTGGACAATGATAAAGGGGTGAGCTTTGCTAAAGACTCTTGTTCCAAAATAAATTCTGGATTTGGAATTGGTCAGTTCATGGAATATTCAAGCTCCATGAGAGCTGTTGGTGGTAATGATAGTTGTATTTCGGTTATTAATGGAAATATATATGAATCAAGCTTGCCATCAGATACATCTATGGTTTCAAATTTTCTGCTTGGTTCAAACAATGTATCTTCTCTTGGACAAGACAATCACATGACTCCAGAGACAGTCATTCCATTTGAAGGAATTTCAAAGGGCCTTCCGTATCTTGTTTCAAGCTCTGCGTCAAATCAGATTCCTACCTCACTGCAGCCGCAGAGCATTAATATGAATGCCTATTTGCTTGATGAAAATATGAGGTTGCTTGCATTGACACAGATACTGGAGTTATCTAAGCAACAGCATGCATTGTATTTTCATAATATGAATAAAAAACATGGGAGATCCAGCAATATTTCAAATCCTCAGCATTATTTGTATGAGGCATCTACATCTGAACAGGTTCCTTCTGGGGAATCATTGAAATTGCCCCAAAATAGAGGGACTTGTGGGATTCCCAATAGTACTGATAGTTTAGAGAAACTGGCTTCCCTCACAGGCAAGCACAATGCATTTTTATTTCCCCTACTTTTAACTGTGTTTTTAGAGTTTGATTTTGCATGAATTGTGGATTTTTTCCCTATTTTTTTTTTGTAGTTTGCTTGTTTAATGGTGATTATCTTTCTTGCAGGTTTGAACAGATCTTGTTGCTTGTCTGGCTTGGCTCCAATACCTTTACATTCTAAAGAAAAGGAATCACAATGTAAACATACCTATGATGTTCAAAATGATGAACCATCTTTAAGGTGATTGCAGACGACTATCATATTAATGTCACAAGGATATTTGTGTTCCATCTTGCTGGAAAGTGATCTTTTGTGGCATTGATTTTGAAATCAGATAGTATATTCAATTACAGCTTATTTTTATGACATCTTAAGTAGTATTTTTCCCCCCTAATTCTTTAATTAGATTTAAAGGGTTATTGTTGTTTATTTGACTCTGGAAGGTACTAAGGGTGTGCTTGGGAGAGTTTGTTCGGAGCTTAGTTGGGCTTACAAAAATAACTTATGACTCCTATAAATTCTTTTATTTTAGTCCTGTAAGCTTCCTGGTGAAGCTTCTGAGATTACGTTGTTTTAGTCTGTTTTCAATAAGTTCCAGTCTATTTTCAATAAGTTCCCTGGTCTAATTTAGTCTGTTTTTAATAAGTTCCATTCTATTTTCAATAAGTTCTGTGGTCTAATTTATGACATAGCTTTGGAAGAGCTTGTGGGAGCTTATGAAAATAGCTTATTATTACTCATAAGATCTTTTGAGTTATTTTCATAAGCTTCTTGATATAGCTTATCAAAATAAGCTATTTTCAGCTTCTTCCAATAAAGTTTATGATCAAATTTATGACATAAACCATCATATAAAAGAGCTTATTGAATGGGTGCTTAATTAAGTTGTCATCCAAACACATTCTAAGTTCTCATGTGATGAGAGCTTATTGAGTAAATGCATAGTGAAATTGTTTATTCTAACTCATCTTAAATCTTCCATGTGTTAAGCTGAGTGTGGTGGGACATTTAGTGAGAAACAAAATTTATTTGAAGGGTGGAGGAATCTTATTGAAGTGACAAGAATGAATCCTATCCTATTATAAACTGTCTCATCAAAACTAAACCTTTTTCCTACTGGTAAATAACTTCAAACCTATTGAGTTAAGTTAAATAAGTAATAACTTTTGTGGGTTGGCCATTAATTCAATGACTTTGCTAGAAGGTCAACAATGAAGATTTCAGGATGTTTTAAATTTTCTGGAGAAGCAACATCAGCCATTGGCTTAATGTAAGTATTACTATTGAAAACATGGTGCAATGTCTTGGCTGCTTAAAACTAAGACCTTGATCTTTTTGGAGAACCCCGTGCTTTTCAAGATATGGTTTAGCGCCCTTGCTTACTGTAATTGCACAATACTGTACAACATATAATTTACCCTATTTACATCCTTCCTTTTGGACAAAGCCCAACACATTTCTGGCATCCCCTTTAACATTTGATTTGTCTTCTCCGGAGTCTGGGCTCCACATGTAGTGCATAGTTGCAGGTCTGTCTCTTTTTGTTAATGCAACTTCTTTCATGATTCTATTCTGTTACTTTTTGCTGTGAAATGCATCTCCTTTCCATCCTGTTTTGCCTCTTTCGTCTGCTGATTATTTATGCTGACCCTTGCGGTACATCCAAGGCATCATGTCCATTACAACCAGCCCAACAGAGCACCACAGCCTCAGTCTGAGACTCTTGTTATTGATGGTGTGGTTGCTGTCTAGAATGAGTCTATGACTTTTGATTATTAATTTATGATGTGCCTTTTGTTGAGAATTTTTTTGTGTCTAGTATGAAGTACATATTTATTTTCCCCAAGCATATGAGCCATCCCATGATTTGGTATCCTGCCATAGCACTTTAGGCTATACTAGTCAGCTGCTCTGCAATCTGCATCCTTATTCAGTAGTGACTACTATGCCTGTTATTTATGGACACTTTATGTAAAAATGTAACTGTGCTTTTTCATGTATTTCCTTGCAAGCATTTTTAATGAGTAGTTTCTTCCTCAGAAGATTGTATAAATTGAGTTTCAGGATATAATCATTCATGGACAGAAGAGGAGATTAGAGATTGATCATATAATTTATTTCAAGAGTATATTAAGAACAAGGGTATTGTAATTTTCTGTATGGTAGGATAAACCCCTAAAACTGGTAACTGTTGAAAAATACGGTTGTTTGAGTTCTGTTTGTGCATGTCAACTGGGTTTTGATTTGATGTTACCCCTATTGCATTCTTTATTCCATCTGGTCAGATCAGAAACCCAAGTTTCATTTATACTATTGCAAACTTTTTTTTCCATTGAAAGCCACATATCTAACCATTTTTGTTCCTTTTCCTCTTCCACCCAATTTGATATTTCAGCCTTGGAATAAGCAAAGATAATACCAGATCAAGGGCATGTGAAAAATGCTCTGAGCAACCATCAGATATACATTTGGGAGGCAAGTACACTGGTGCTGCTTGGGTAAACTGTTGCAGAAACAATTTTTTCTCAGGAATTGAATCCTTTCATTATATCTTGAAACAACAATTTGCAAATGCCTATGGTGAAACTTCTTTGAAGATAGCCTCAGATTTGTGTGGAGATCTGAATACTTCAAAGGATCACTTTGAGCAATGTGGGAAGTTAGATGGCCAAGACTCAATCAAAATTGGCTCTCATACACCTCAATGGAGAGATGTGCCAAATAAGGTCAGGAAAGCAGTTTGTGATGCAACATCTTTAGATCAGACAGCTACTGGTTCGGATTGGGAAGGACTAGATGGTGTTCAACATGGAAATGATTCTGCAAAGCGCTTCAAAAGAACTATTGATATGGAAGATATTTGGAAAGAGCAAGAAAATTCTAATGTTTCTTCTGGATCTTCTGCTCCTGTGGTTACTCAGGCATCTGTGGAGGTCAACAAGGTTGATTCTTGTACCATTGATGCTGTACACACTGGTTTTGCCAACAACCTTGTAGTTGATGAAGGGTCAGGAATTGATCAAGGATGGTCATCAGATGTAGCTGGAAGCGAAAGAAGTGCTGATTTTCTAAGCTCGACTTGTGGGAATTACTTGAAAAATGGTTATCTGAGAGTTCTAGATGATCAGCCATGTCGCAGTCTCCTTGATGAGCTTAAACTGTTAGATTCTTTGATATGGAAGAAAGGCCGGGATCAAAATAATTTTGTGCTTTCTGCTGATTGTAAAACTAATCAATCTCATACCATCAAGAAGGGTGTCAAAGGAAAAAAGCGAAAGAGAAATGAGTTGAGGATTCTAGATGCTTCATTGTCTTCTAGAATCCCTTCCTTATTAAATAAAAAGAATGATGAAGGCACTGGAATTCCTAGTTGCTCTTCCAGTTTGTCAAAAGAAATGCAAATGCACTTTTTATCAAGCCTGCAAAGGTCATCTAGTAACAAAGAAAGATGCTCTGCATTTTCTTCGAAATTTCTCTCATGTAAGAATCATCTTAACAAGCATGACACTGACAAAGTTAGTTATGAGTCAGAATCAAATTCTGATACTGAGTTTCACACATTGCCTGAAGTATCAGGAACAAAGAAATTAAGAAAGGACTTCACTTCTGATTGTTTTGAGCTATTTCAAATGCAAGAACCAGCCTATGAGGAACCTGAAAATGTTAAGCTGAAACCATTCTCTTGCAGGAAGGAAAATGCTAATAGGATCACAAGGCCAGTAGTGTGTGGAAAATATGGTGAAATATCTAATGGACAAGCTAGAGAGGTGCCGCTAAAAGCAAAAATTGTCTCTCTCAGCAAGGTTCTTAAAAATTCCAAAAGATGCATGGTCCCTAAAATTGGCAAACCCAGACTAACTTCGAAAAAGAAATGGAAGAGATTGAGCATTGGAACAAGTAGTGGACACTGCTGTGGGAACCTTGGGTTAAAAACTAAGGAAGATAATGAAACTCAAAATACAATAATTTGTAATGAAATCAATGTTGATGTATCTATGGAAGGTTTGGAGAGGTGTGGCAAGCTGTCTGTTATTTACCAAGGGAAGAAATATACTCCTTTGAAGACAAAGAACAAGGAAATTCGGAAACAGCGTAGCATTAATGAACTCACTGCTAAAGGTAAATTTGAGCTGTTACATAAGGTTTTTTTTTCTAAATAATGTCTTTTGTTTTATTAAATTAATTAAAAAGAACTAAAAGAATGATGAGTTACAGAATGTTAACATACTCATATTTGGAGGAGTTTAGTAATTAGTTTATTGTTCATTCCTTTACCAAAATGCTGGCTTACATGCTTGGAGTTCCAAATCCCATTAATGTGTTCTGCAAGGTGATTTTGTCAAATGCTAGATTACATGCTTTGTTTTGTTGGATTTTCCTGTCCTTATTCTACCAAACCTTGTTACTTTGTGCTGTGTGATTTCATCAGGATTCTAGCAATAATGGTATATTAGTGATGCTTTATTGTATTTATACTACAATATTTATTTTGTTGCCAATTGGTATAGATTGTTATGTATACATGTACATGTTCTCTCTTCATTTGAAATATGGTTCCATGCTTTGCTTATCTTAGTAGCTTTTATGCATATCTCTTAATCTTTGATATTGGTAATTGTTTTGCTGAGAAATGTCTCCTCACAACAGTTTTTAAATGCATGCCAGAGACCAAGGTCAAGGATATGTTGAATTGTGCTGAAGATAGGGAGCATGGCTTTTGTTACACAAAATGTGGGAAGTAAGCAAATCAAAGTTGTCTTATTTGCTTATTCTGTGTTAGAAGTATTCCTTTTAAATGCTGATGATTTCTTTAGTGGATGTGTATTGTTATTCTTACTGTACATGTCTTGTTACTCTTACAGCTCTATTCAAGATCACACAAGCGCATCTATCATAAATTCAGATGTTTTTTGCTGTGTGTGTCAGAGCTCAAGCAATGATGAAATCAATTGTTTGTTGGAGTGTAGTCGATGTCTAATTAGAGTATGTTTATCAAATAATATTCAACTATTGAACTGTTCATATTTTTCTATGAAATAAGAGTTTGATTCTGTCTCCATTATTTTGTTTATCAGGTGCACCAAGCCTGCTATGGCATTTCCACATTACCTAGAAAAGGCCATTGGTGTTGCAGACCATGCCGAACAAACTCAAAAAATATTGTATATTTATCGATATTCACTCTAATAAGCACTCTGATTTTTCCATTCAATTTCAGTCCTTTATAGGGTTACTTTGTTTTTATACTTTCCCTTCTACTACAAGAAGCTGTTCTGTCTTGTTTCAAATTTTATATTCCTTATTTAATTTTTTCTTTGCCTCTATCCATACCCCAAGATGAAGTCAATCGATTAATATTATTCCTGCCTATTGTCTTTACTCTGCTCCTTTAATGTTTATATAGTCATTTATATCAGCTTCTTTATTTAGGAATTAATTTAACACTTCTTTCCATGCTTTTCATTTTGGGTGGGTTCAACATCAAGGCTTGTGTCCTATGTGGTTATGGAGGTGGAGCTATGACCCGAGCAATACTGAGTCGCACAATTGTAAAAAGCCTCCTAAAAGTGTGGAATGTTGAGAAAGATGGCATGCCTAAACATACAACTTCGTGTGGAGTTTTTGAAAAGGAGGTACATGCATTTCAATCCTCAAAATCTGGACTAGAAATTGATCGAGAGTGCGTCTCACAGCCCAAAAATGTTGACACATCAACAACAGATCTGTTGAAATTTCAAATGTCTACAGATCACAAACAACACACCCTGTTCGCTGTTTCTAATTTTAAGGTACATAACAGCATTACAGCCGGAGCTCTTAATCCTAGTGTTAAGCAGTGGGTTCATATGGTTTGTGGGCTTTGGACTCCTGGAACAAGATGCCCCAATGTTGACACTATGAGTGCTTTTGATGTATCTGGGGTTTCACGTCCAAGAGCAGATATGGTGAGTGTCTAACTGAAATAGATGAAATTTTACATTGCTCTGCTAATTGTGCCAACCAATAGCTGAAGTAATGCAGCAAGTATTATTGTTCTAAAGCAGTTCCTGATCCTTTGGACATTCATGGTAATTGTGAGATGATTTTAGTTTGTTTAGGTGATATAATGTGCATGTTTTCTGTTGGATTATTTTGCAGCTATCCTGCATTTACTGTATCTTTGTGTTGCTGATGGCACACAAACTAATTCATAAAATCAATACATGTATAAGCCGTCTTTATTAAATAAATAATCACTTGAGACTACTTTATTTTATCTTTTGTCTGTTTTGTTACAGTACACACAATGCTTAATAAAGTTAAGCATCCCTCTTCCCAATAAGTTCTCAAATTTGTGCCTTTTGTAGTATTCAGGATTAATTTACTAATTACTACTTATTTTCACATTTAGGGTTATATGGGTAAGCTTTGGATTGGTTGTTGGGTCTTATCCGTGGGTTTAGTATTTATTAGCTTGTAGGGTCAAACTTATTTTGTAGTTGTTTATTATTTAGTGGCATTTGGTATTTGCTCTAGTTTTCACTATGTTGCTTCTCAGGTTTGTTCCATTTGCAATCGATGGGGTGGTTCTTGTATAGAGTGCAGGATTGCTGATTGTTCTGTCAAGTTTCATCCTTGGTGTGCTCATCAGAAGGTACCTTTCTATGATATTTGGGAGCTTACATCATACAACTTTATAATATTGATGTGGTGGCTATAATTAAACTGCCAGAAATTATAATTTTTGTTTCTAAGGCTGCTTGTCTAATGATGTCTATTCTCTGGGTAAACATCCATGTATGTCTCTTACCAAAACATACCATGAAGAAAAAAATGAGATCTATGCTTTTGGTAAGATGATCTATACTTTATTTGTATTTGTAGGTTTGCTACTTTTGATCTACTTAAAGCTTAGTAGGCTTTTAGTTTGAGTGGAAATGTTAGAATATATTAGGATTACAAGTCTATTGGTACAAGTAATACTTGTGGTTGTGGATTTGGGTTTGTGGGTTTGGGTTTGTACTAGTAACTCTAGTATTAGGTAAGGCTACTGTATCAAACTAGTACTAGTACTAGTCCCTAGTACAGTACACTGGCATGGGCTTGTACAAGTAATGCTAGTACTTGACCTAATCTTTTGTATTTGCACAAATAATTAGGAATATTTAGCATAATGTATCACCTTTTTCATCATGCATTTAATGTTACTATTGCTAGCAGCCTTTTATCCTTTCCCTTCTTCTCACATAAGCCACTTGTTGGATCAAGCATATACTGCTAGACCAAAAGCTATACTCTATGGTCAAGATGCAACCTTTTCCTAGTTCATGTTTCAATGAGCTTGTACATGAGGGCTTGTGTTAGGAGATATAAAGCCATTCACGAGCCTTCCCCTCACTGCTTAAGGTTTGTTTTGGAGAGTCGATCTCTAACAGGCATTTCAAAATATGAAGATCTATGTATTAACTGAAAATTTGAAAAAAGACCATTAAACATGAACACGTTTCATTGACATGCTTTAAATTGCCAACTTCTTGGATAAAATCAAAACCTCATCATGATGTGGTTTGCAGTGACATGTTTAGTTTTCTCCAAATGTTTTGGGTAAGGGTGTTTTAGAACCGATCCAAACTGTTAAACTAATAAAACAACATCAGTCTTTTATGTTGGATCTCGTAGCCAACTGAGCTGAATTAAACCGCAAACAGACTAAAATTAAAATTTTCTATTCTATCCTCATATAAATACTAATTAAAATTATATTTTATCAAATATAATTGTATTTTTCTAAAAGGAGATTTAGTTTGATTTTTGGTTTATAATTAAGATTATTTTTGTGATTTATGGTTAGATTTAATAGTTTGAACAAGTATTTTTGTTATTTATTATGTATTTGACCATTTATATATTGGTCTGAAACTCTTCATATTTTAGTTAATAAATTTTTATTTACCAACCAAAAAAAAGTAAAGTGTTGTACTTGTGCCTAAATTTTTTTTTAAAATATAACAAAACCAAAATAACTGATCCAATCCAAACTGCAAAAAATTGGATCAGATTCATTTGATTTTGATATTATTTTCAAACTGATCGAAACTCAACTACAGATTATTTTTATGATTGGATTGGATGAATTTTTATCTTCAAATCAAACCAAATGGCCCGTGGACATCCCTAGTTTTGGGTATGTTAAAAATGAATGAGATTCTATTAATGGATATCTTGTTAAACAAACCTTATGTGAAGGAAGTTTTGGTGCTCACATTTTAACGGTGTAAAATGTAAATCGATTGCTGGATGACAGTTACAGATTACCATGGTATGTGTTTTTTCCCCTCGGTAATGAGTTGTCATGAACTTTGTTGTCTGTTAGCCGTTTTATTGAATTTTAATCATTTATTATGAAATATTCTGTCAATAAGTGTTTGAAAATTCATTCAGTACTACACCTTTTGGGACCATAACAACTCCAATGACTATTGCTTTCCAATTTTTTTTTTCAGAATCTGTTGCAATGTGAGACTGAAGGTATTGATGGTGAGAAAATTGGATTTTATGGAAGATGTGTGCTTCATGTTGACCCTAGATGTCCGCCCACCTATAATCCTATAGACGAAATGGGCAGTCAAGAAGAAAAGGATTTGACCTGTGCCAGGGCAGAGGTATTTTTTTCATTGTGACATTTTTGGACTGATCTAGAGTGGAGGATCATTTGAGTATTCTTTTAATTTTTCTGACTTGTTATGATATTAAATGCCTTCTGGATTAATGTAGGGTTACAAAGGCCGTAGATGGGATGGTTTTCAGAATAATCATTACAGTGCCTTAAAAGCCAATGGTGGATGCCTTGTTCCTGAGGAGCAGCTAAATGCTTGGATTCACATTAATGGGCAAAAATTGTGTTCCCAGGGACTCCCAAAATTTCCAAATTTAGATATTGAGCATGATTGTCGAGTATGTTCCTCCAATATTTTATAGTTATTAGTTTTGTTCTGTTGAAGTAGCTGCTTCAAAATTTTATTTACTGATCACTAGCTGATTGATATTGGGTATTTTAGATTGTCTTTTTTTGGGATGTTTGCCTAATACGGCACTGTGTTTGTTATTCTGTGTCAGAATACATGAAAATATCTTATCCTATCTTTAGATCATCTTTCAGGATTAGTTTTCATGTTTTCTCATTATCTCATGATCAATTTCCTATTTAGTTTGGGTAATGATTTATATAAACAAGGGTTAGTGATCTCTCTTCCTCCTTCTATATCTTAACCCCAACCCCCCTTCCCGCACGCAACACAATTTTTGGTACAAGATCATATGAATCTTCCATAGGAGGTAATCCTGCTTGAGTCGGATATACTAGCAAGAAAAAGCCTGTAATTCTTGCAGTGTTAGAGTCATGAAGATCTATTTTAGTTTTCCAAACAAAAGTTGCATATCCATATTTTGGACCTCTTGCTTTAACTGAACTAAGAATTAAACTCTTTGAAAACAAGTAATTTTTAACCTTAAATGTATTTTACATCCCTATAAATATGACTAAGTTTGGTTTTAGTCCTCTAAAATTTTTTTGGTTGGCTTTGGTCTTTTATAAACTTCAATTTTTTTATAAAATGGTCCTCACTGTCACTTGGTGATGATGTTGCATGTGTCTAACCATGACACATTAATGACTATTCTAATATGAGATGTGATGTAATATGTTCAGATGCATACCATGTCATTAAGGAGTGATATAAGGAACTATTTTAAAATTTATGAGAACCAAAATTAACAAAGAATTTAGAGGGCTAAATTAAATTTAGCTGTTTTATAGAGATTGGAAACATATTTATCCTAATTTTTAAATGGAAGGTTACATTTATATACTTGGTATACAAATTTTTTTGGGTAAGCTCCAGCCTATTGTTTTAAGTATCTACTGTCCTATCTGCAGAAGGAATATGTTCGGTACAAACAAACAAAGGGATGGAAACACCTTGTTGTATACAAATCCAGGATACATGCCCTTGGTCTTTACACTTCTCGGTTTATTTCCCGGGGTGAAATGGTATGATGCTGGCTCCTGTAAGTGTTTATATGTCTCTAATATGATTGCAAATGTGATGAGTTTCTCATGCTTCTACAGGTTGTCGAGTATGTTGGTGAAATTGTGGGGCTGCGTGTGGCTGATAAAAGAGAAAATGAATATCAATCTGGAAGGAAACTTCAGTACAAGAGTGCCTGCTACTTCTTCAGGATAGACAAAGAGCATATTATTGATGCCACGAGGAAAGGAGGGATTGCTCGATTTGTTAATCATTCATGCCTGGTATATTTACTTTAAATTTTGACTCTACATTTGTTTATTGTTCTTGTATTTCTGTGGACTTCAATATATACATTCGTTTATGTCTTTGTCTATGCTTATGGTTGTTGGTTCACAAGACTTATTGTTTGTTATGAAGCAGATTGGGTAGGTAGTGTCCTAAAATTATTTGTTATGAATCACTTTATGCCAATGCATGCTGCATAACATTTGAATTCCGTACTCTATCCGTGATATAGATAATATCTTAGTTATGACCATTAGAAGTCTCAATCAATGTAATGTATTTCAACATAGCTGCTGTTTCCATTTGTACTTCAATTCAGCCTTCTAACTAACGTTTATTTACATGGTCAGCCAAATTGTGCGGCAAAAGTGATTACTGTAAAGCATGAGAAGAAGGTAATCTATTCATTCTTGTTCAATTTACTGAATTCATTGAAATATTCCCACTTATTATAGGTTATGATTGCTCTTTATTGCCCTGATAAATAAGATCTGTTTCATTTGTGATTATTATAACAAAGCTATTTACGCGGGGTTTGTTGATAGTTTGGATGTATATTTAGCTACGCCCCCTCCCACTATAAGCAATAATGAAAAATTAGAGCCATGCCCCGAGATGAGATTATGTGATTAACAGCATATTGCTTCAGCTTTCATCATCTATTTCCACTGCACACTGATGATAAAACTTGCTGGCGTTGGGTTTTTAAAGGTTGTCTTCTTTGCGGAGAGGGACATATTTCCTGGTGAAGAGATTACGTATGATTACCACTTTAACCACGAAGATGAAGGAAAGAAGATTCCGTGTTACTGCAATTCAAGAAATTGCAGGCGTTATATGAACTGACTGGTAATTTTGTAAATAACTCTTTTGATTTGTTGCATGTTCGATCCCCATGGGTTATTAATTGTGGGTCATCTTGAATTGTTCTCGACACTTGAACATAGTGCCTTGTTTCCCATCTTGAATTGCAACATGCGTTTGCTACATGATATACGTCGACGTGCTAAAGTTTTGCTGGCTTTTTTGTAAACGAACTGCCTCGGACATTGAAAGTTGAGGAATGATAAACGCTTTTTAAAAATATTTAAAATAGTTTTTTAAAGTGTTCAATTTGAGGTAGAAGTTTATATTCTACAAATTGTTGAAAAGAGTATTGTTAACATTTGTCAATTCGAGCATAAATTGATGAAATTATGAAGCAAATTTCAATTAAGGATCCAAATAATAAAGCAGCAGACGAACCCAAACATTCTGTCAAGCACCAGTGACGCAGTGATATAAATCAGTATGTTTGTTCCACGTCTAAGCCACAGCTATATACGTAGAATTACATATTACATAAATACATAAGCAGCAATTTGTACATTGCCCATCCGTGTTAAATGGCCATTGGTTCAAAGCATTCTCCAATGACGTTAACCACCTTAGCCCCTATGACCACCAGTTTGGAATACTAGCTGTAGCCTCATTTACCATCTTTACAAGAGTCACCTGAAAGGGTTAACCCGATTGGGTAAGTTCCAATTCTAATATACATTAAAAAAATTAAAAAAGCTCGGAGGACATGGTGCACAGAATTTGACAGTAAACTGAAAAGCACAATCTAATGTACCAAATGGAAACCCTAAAGTGAAAGGCCAGCTCTTTATATACCTTTAAAACATACAAACTAAACAAACTAGGGGGAAAAGTTGACAAGTCAACCCATGCCCTTATATAGTTACAAAATATTACTTTTTTATTGATATTTAAGATAAAGGACAAAACATAGGTGCATAGATGCTTTTAGTGCTGCTATTTTTATTTATTTATCAAAATTAGAGTTTCAAATCAGTCACCGCTACAATAAAGGTAAATATTAAAAATTGATATCAATTATCAAGTTGAAATTTTAAACAAATTTTGATTAAAGAAAATGTTTTGTCCTAAGATAAATTACATTTCCCTCATGTTTATAATTGTTCGCTATCACTAAAAAGTTTTCTACATTAAAATGGAATAAAGTGTGGTACATGTCTTGAGTTTAACTTTTAAAATTAGAAGATAATATAATTTTAAGCTTTTTTTAAGGAGATAATATAATTTTAAGCTTTTTTTAAGGAGAGAAGGGTAATTTACTCATATATAATGGAGTGCAAATATTTATTTTGAAAGTCAACAACAAATAAATGACAACCTTCACAAGGTGCCGTACCTAAAACACCAAATCGAGCAATGGAAATGAATGGCTCACCATAGCTTTAGAGCCATAGATAAGATTAAAGAGTTAAACAGAACAGCTCTTCTTTGATTATAAAAAAAAAAAAAAAAAAATTCTAACCACAGCGACCACTGATGATCAATTAGAGTTAATTTATGGTTTTTTGTCTGATTGGTAATGGTTAGTGATCAGGTCAACCACACATCATCCAATGAAGTCCTAATTCAAGAAAATAAGCACAGTATCTAGTCAAAAGGAAGTGAAAACATACCACACTTTCCGGAACACCGGGTGGCGGCAATGTCAGATTTTTTGGAGGAGCAACACGATCATAAGATCTTTTATCGAATCTCCATTCCCCAATCTTCCCATAGGTCAGCTCACCCTAAATATTTAACATCAATATATTGAGTATCAACTCCAAGCAATAAAAAAAGAGAGATATTTAGATGTACAACTCCTACAGTGATCATTGAATTATAAATCAGTTTCCCTTCTTGAATGAACATCAGAATGAAAATGTGTAGAAGCTCAATCCATGCACAGTACCTTCATTGTATAGTCACAACCATAAGTGTAATGAATTATGTAAGTTTTGCCAAGTTCTTTGTCCCATGGAGGCTGACAAGCATAATAAACAAACAAATGTTAGTAAATTTAAAGATGAACGCTTTTATCAACAATAAACAAATATAGATAAATGCTTAGGATGAATTCAGTATATACTGACTATGCAATTATGTCTTTTAGTATAATGTTCGAAAATGGAAAGCAAATTTACCAAAATCCTTTAAATTGTAATAATAAGAAAAACGTTCAGGTAGAAAACGGAAGATGAATACAGCATTGTTCTCACACTGTTCTTGTATGTTAAAGACATTAACTGGAACAAAGAATACAAACCCTTTTCTAAGGCAAGAATATCACAGCTTTATTAAGTTCATAATTGGTTATGAAGAAGTTAGGCGAGAAAGTATCTATAAGATGTTATGGTACATAAGTTGATTTTATGCAAGACATTTGACTTATTTTACCTATTAGATTCATTTTATTTTCTTCTCTTCTAAGTATTTATTGAATTTATCCAAATTGACTCTGTATTTGATCAAAGCTTGTTGAACTCTACGCTGAGTGCGGTGTCAAATATGTCCAATAGCATTTGGATGCTATTATTAGGAAAAATGCTTGTGGAAATGGAATTTCAACAATTCATCAAGGTCAATATAGTCAATAAATTATTGTAAAAATAGCTAACGCCCAAGCCAGTTTTAGCTTTCATAACAGTTTATTTTGGTATGTTTCAATTTCTAGCTTATGAAAACAAGCTGGAAATAACTTATACAGGTTTCAAAAGCTACTTGATAAGCTCATCCAAATAGGACCATGATGTTCATATGGACTTATTGCAGAAGAAGAACTACTCAAATAAACTGAAAGCAACCTCTTCCAAACAAAGTTAACGTTTTAAAAAAAGTCAACTCTGGAGTCATCACTACTAGACTTGACTTGCTAAAATAACATAACAGGCCCATGCAGGCATAGAAAATCTACCATTGAAATAGCCGCACAAGACTACTGTGCTTTACTTGAAGTCAATGTATGACACTGGACTTAATCAAATATAATTCTTGCTTATTAGTCTGTCTGGACATGCGTTCATTGGATTGGATGCGCATTCCAAGACCATCGCTATCCTATGTAAAGTCTAATTTTAAGTATGTTTTACTGGTAAAAACATGTAACCAAACATGGTATATTGTTCTAAGCTTAACAAGTAATGCATAGAAATCAAAGGTCCTTATTCACTATCCCATATTACCATATCAGAACCTTACTAATACAAGAAGATAGAGAGAAAAAAACACAAAACAAAGAGAGAACCTTATTGAACCTGAATCATGAAGTCCTTGTGTAATATGTTATGAACACCATGAAGAGCAGATGCAACAGCATAGGCATACCTATATCAGTGATACAAAATAACATAAAAAAATCAACTTGTTGTGAGGTTAAGCAACAATAGCATGGATAAGAACCAGGTATAAAACAATTACATTTCAAGCACCCATCCAAAAGCTTTATCAGTTTCAGGATCCTTCTTCATTGCCAGGGAAACATTCATCCAAGTGGGAGCAATCTTCTTAAGGGGTTCCTAATATTCTTCCACATAAAATTAAAAGAATGGCCCAAAATCAAGAATATTCATAATTATGACCAAAAACTAATTGAAAGATACCTTTCCAACAATAACAGGTGAATTCCCAATTGGATCTATATTGGTTATTGGCCCATTTTCCTCAGGGAAATACTTCCTTAGCACTGTCTCATACTTCTTCGGCTCAATATAAAAGAAAGGGAATGCAGCTCCTAGATCATCTCTGGCTAAGTTAGGTATAGGTTTGACAATTATATGATCTGGCTCTGCCATCAATATGTAACTGAGATACAATACTAACAAAAGTCAAAACCAAAATTAAACAAAAAAAATGATTATCAGTTTTGAATATAGAAATGTAAAGTTACACATCTCATACTCTTCTTTAATATCTGCTTGTTGAAGCCACTGCACAAATGCCCATGGTCTGTTAAGGACTATGTAGCCCTGCAATAGAGCAGATATGAGCAAACGTAAGACTACACAAGAATAAGGAGTACACTAGAGATTTTGATCCCTGAAAATGTACCTTACTTACGCATTAGCCATTGATCTAAATCAATATAATTTTTACTTCTTAAATTAATTATTCAAACCCATATATAATAGGAACTAGCATTTAATAATTAAAATCAGGAACTAACAAGTTCAATGCTCACATCATGGTATAGCATTTGCACAACTTATTCAGAAAACAAAGTTCCCATGTGAAATTATCTCTCTCTTAGTTATTTATTTATTTATTTTGAATAATCACAGTCACAGGGGTAGAGAAGCACAGACCAACCCAACCCATAAATTACCGATGATCAAAATGCCATTTTTCTCCAAGAATAAGTGCATTTATACAATTCATTCAGAAATGGAAGCACCCATATGAAAAATTCTTTTTTTTTGTTTTTTGTTTTTTAATAATCACAACCAAGGGCAGTTACACGCAATTGAAGCTTGCATTTAAACAAATTACTCAAAAACTGAAACACCCATATGAAAATTATTTTTTTTTCTTTTCAATAAAAAAATACCCCCAAAAAACATAATGATGAAAAAAAGAACAAAATGAGAAGCAAAACCTGATCCATTCCAGCAGGCAAAGGCTGAGCAACAAAAGTGGGGATCTCATCCATGAACTTGTCAGGTTTCCCAGAGTGAAGGATCCTTGTGAATCCACCCATGCCAGATTCAGGACCATCCTTGAGCTTGTTGAACCAATAGTACATTATTCTACACTGCCAAGTGTTGTAGACAGAGTCAGAGGCAGTGACTGCAGTGTGGAACAACCTCTTCTTAGAAGCATCAGAATCAGAAGAGGATCTATGAAGTGGCATCTTGATGAGGGGATCCACAGAAATTGAAGGACGAGAAGGACCTGGAAAGTCTTGCTTAAGAGGGGCATTGGAAGATATGATGATGTTGTATGTTATGAGAGCCACTGAGAAGGTTATCAGAATTGTGAAGAACAAATTCCCACACCCCATTTCTTGATCTTTTCTAATTTCCCACTTTCTTTTGTTGTTTTTTGCTTTTTGTTTGAATTGTAGAAGGCAGCAGAGAAGAATAAATAGAGAGAGTTGTTAGAGATTGGACAATGAGGCGGCTCAGTCCTACTTCCAGTTGTTGAAACTCCAAAAAGTCTTCTCCTTTTTCTCTTCTTTTTCTAATCAACAACTACAAAATAATAAGAAAATGCCACTCATTTCAATTTTCTCTCAATTTCTATTTGTTATTGTGTTTAGAAGAAATAAAATTCTTCCTTTATTTTATCTGTTAAAAAATTAAAATTTATTTTTATTTATCTGTTCATTTTAATATTTAAAAAAATTATTTTTTTATATATATCTTTATAGATAAAAAAATAGATGAAATCAGAAAAAAAAGTTAGAATGTTTCTTATGCAAATAATAACAAGTAAACTATTAGCACATGAAAAGATAAACATCGGAAATTTAATTTTTAAAATTAAAAATATCATTTTAATAATTGAAATTGTTAAATTTAAACTATTTTGATTTATTGTTATTAAAAATTAAGATGATTATTTTTTATTATTTTAGAAATTAAAATAAATGTTATGTAATAATTTTAGTGAACAAAACAATTTTTTTATAATTTTAAGAAACTAGAATAATATTTTTATAATTTTAAAAATTGAATTGATATATACACATGCTTTTAGAAACTAGATCAAGGTGTTATTCTTAGTTTTAGATTATGCTATGTTGGCAGGTGAATATGGTCAGCCATCGCCCATCGAAGGCGATGTCTCTTTCAAACGTGTGTTTCACTTGCATTAATTAATTATCCATACATTTTTAAAAAATTTAACAAAAAATTTAAATTATTTAAATTAACTGTGCATTTTTTTTTAATTTTAAATGTGTATTTTAATTTATGACTTATAAATTTCTATTAAATTTTGAAAATAACTATAAATTCTCCTAACAATGTTTTACTTTTACACATATTTTAGTTATTAAATGAAGACAATATTAACTTCTTACATTATCATTTAACAGAAAAATCAACATCAAGAACTAAAACAATTGACGGTAACATTTTTCAAGGATTAAAATTAAATGAGTATATCTTAAGCACCACAAAATATTTTAGCCTTTTTTAACAAAAAAATATTAAACATAAAATGCTTTTCTTGCATTTTATATCCAGACTTACCATTTATTAAAAAAATAAGGAATTCATATAAATAAACACTTCTATATAACACAAAAACTCATTTAAACAAGTCCAACCTAATGCCTATTCAGGAAGAAAAATTTAGGGTACAGTATTTGGTGTTGCTGATAAAAAAAAAAATATATATATTTGGTGTTATTCTTCAATTAAAATTGAACTTTCATCTTTAATATAATAGTGAATTAATAATTAACATCAATTATTAAAATAAATTTTTAATTTCAATTAATAAATAATATCAACAATATTTATAGAGTTACACCAAAATTTATCCCTTAAACAAATAAACGAAAAAAAAAAAAACTCACCGTACGTAAAGTTTCAGTAATTATAAGTAACTTGTTTTGAATAGAATAAATGACTTTACTATCATTTATTATCATTATTACCTTCCATATTTTTCAACATTATTATCATTATTACCTTCCATATTTTTCAACAAAGGGTCTTTGATTTAGGTAGTGACATGTACAATTTTAAGAAAAGTTCAAACATATTTAGGTAGTCATAATTAATAATTTTTTTACATTATATAAATAATTCAATTAGAATGTACTAATAGGATTAATATTTTTATATTATTATTTAATTATAAATTTTATAAATTATTAATTTGTATAATAATTTTTAAAATTATATTTATTGTAATTTTTAATTAATTGATAGTAAATATTTTCACACTAACAATATATTAAAATTAAAATTTTATAAAAATTTCAAAATTTAAGTAAATTTTATAAATAAATAAATTATAGAAAAATATAGATATTTTTTATTGATAATCAATATTGTATTTTATTACATAGAAATTCATTTAAAAGATTCATAAAAAATTTTAAATTGAAGATGAAATAGAATTAAATTATTAATTAAGACACTTTATTTTTATTGATACGATCCTATTAACACAAAAAATGGAATAGCCAAAATTGAGGTAAGTTTTACAACCCTCAAATGCCACTGATTCCAATTGTCTCTCACTTTCTACTAGCCGAAGAAATCTACTAAATTTTTATGGTCAAGAGAAAAAAAAAATTAGCATATTTCTTCTGAAAATAACATGCAAAAAATTAATTCTTGAAAATATAAACATCGGAAATTTAATTTTTAAAATTAAGAATATCATTTTAATACTTTAAATTGTTAAATATAAACTATTTTAATTTTATTGTTATTGAAAATTAAGATGATTATTTTTATTATTTTAGAAAATAAAATAAATGCTATTTAATATTTTAGTCAACAAAGTAATATTTTTATAATTTTAAGAAGTTAAAATAATATTTTAAAAATTGAATTGATATATACACATAATTTTAGAGACTAGATCAAGGTGTTATTCTTAGTTTTATATTATGCTATGCTGGCAAGTGAATATGGTCAGCCATCGTCGATCGAAGGCAATGTCTCTTTCAAACGTGTATTACACTTGCATTAATTAATAATATATACAATTTTAAATTTTTTTAACAAAATTTCAAATTATATAAATTAATTATGCATTTTTATAATTTTAAATATATTTAAATGTATATTTAATTTATGACTTATAAATTTCCTTTAAATTTTGAAAAATAATTACAAATTCTCCTAATTATCTTGTATTTTTACACATATTTCTAATTATTAAATGAAGAAAATATTAACTTCTTACTTTATCATTTAATAGAAAAATACACATCAAGAATTAAAACAATTGACGATAACATTTTCCGAAGATTAAAATTAAATATGAGTATATTTTTAAGCATCAAAAATATATTTTAACCTTTTTAATAAAAAATATTAAACATAAAAAACTTTTCTTGTATTTTATATCTAGACTTAACCTTTAAAAAATAAAATAAAAATTCATATAAATAAACACTTTTGTAAGACATAAAAACTCATTCGAACGAGCTCAGTTTAATGCCTATTTAGGAAAGGAAAAAGATTAGGTACATTACTACTAATGTATTTGATATTATTTTTTAATTAAAATTAAAATTTTAATTTAATATAATAATAATTAACATCAATTATTAAAATAAAAAATTAACTTTAAATAATAATAACATCAATAATATTTATAATGTTACACCTAAATTTTATTATGGACGAGAAAAAAGTTAAGGTAAAGTATCGGCAACTATAAGTAACTTGTTTTAAATAGAATAAAGGACTTTCCTATCATTTATTATCATTATTACTTTCCATATTTTTCAACAAAGATTTAGGTAAAGTGACATGTAAGATTTCTAAAAAAATTCAAGTTTATGTAATCATAATTAAAATATGTTAAATTATTTTTAACATATTATTTATCCTTTTTATAATTTTACTTTATCATATTATAATAATAATCTCTTATTATTTTTAATATTAGATCTAGTTATATATATTACTAAGTTTATTTCATTCATCCATAACAACTCCATTTACACTTAGACTATAGGTGTAATCATATAACCAAAGTGTTAGTTTTTTTTTTTTTCATAATATAATTTAAAAGATATTGATTTAAACATAAATTTGTTAATTTTTTTTATGAATGAGTCAAGATCAATAATAATAAAAAAGATTTATTTTAAAAAAATACATATTAACATGCTAAAAATATATGAATTTATATTCATTTCGAATTATAACACAGGTATCATGATGGTTCTAAATTGATATATTTATTATTTGACTTTATTATTATTAGTTTAATATTTTTAATTAACAATAAATTTATTTATTTTCTATTGCAATTTATTAACTAATAGAATATAATTTCAATCAAATTATTATAAATAACATAATATTATTATATATAAAACAAGTGCATATGAACCTAATTATTATTGATTATGATCAATGTTTACATTTTTTTTAGTATGGTTAGAGTCGCTTAATAGTGAAGGATAATGAGATTCGTTATTATCGACTTATCTATAGATACAACATCTTTGTCTTGATTATAATTCAACCAAATATAGGTAGATTTTGATTAACCTTTCTCATATAATGTATCTTTATTTAGTATAAGTCTTCATTCTACCCATAATAGAAGTATAATATTATACGTGTATTTAACAAGTATTGTTATTAGCAGATTACTTGCTCCTTTCAAGATCTTATTGATTGCCTCAGATAAGTTTGTGGTTATGTATCCACATTGTTGACCATATTTATCATATGATAGGCTCCATTTTTTTTTTTGAGATGTTGCTCCATCTTGCAACTATAGGATTTGTTGACAAATTTTTTTAAAATTTTTCATTAAAGACATGTCTATAAGGTGTGTAACCTACAAACAAAAATTAACAAAATAATTAAAAATTTGATATAGTTAAACCTTAAACTCATATGATACATAAACGTTTATTATACTTAATTTTAGAAATTGTTTCTTCAAATTTTGGTTTTTAAATTGATCGTTAACATTACTTGCAATATGATGATACAGTAGACATGTTAAGCATTCAACAACTAACCTAAGTGAATATTATTGATAACATATTGTTTGCTTTGATTCCAAATGAATATAAGATAAATACCTTAACTTTGAGTGATGTATTACCTTAATAAATCCAAAAATTAACTCTAAGCATCCAAAGTTCTACCCTTAATAATATCAAACATAATTGGGAGCATATAATTGTTCCCATATCGTGTCATCATAATTAATAATGTATCTTGATTTTTTTTATATAAGGTGTCATCAATTTGTATTAATGATTTGCAATAATTAAAAGAATTACAATATTTTTTAAATATCAAAAAAATAAAAAAATTAAGACATCAATTGTCCACTTGATGACCGATTACAAAATTAGTAATCTTAAATTTATACAATGATTTAAGCGTAAAATTTTATCAAGTGATGTAATCATCTCGATAACATTGTATATGATTTATCCCTATCACTAAAAATACATATGGTTTCTTTTTGTTTAGCCTTATATGTTTTTTTATACAAGACTTTGTATTCATATTAACTTTGTATCATTTCTTGAATAAACATAAAAGGTTCTTGATTAACCATTTCTAAATAAAAAAATAAATATATCATACTTGAATGTAACGTATAAGAAAATATTAAATCTTTAACAAATATTACCTAATATGGAAGAATTAATAAGTTTATAATCTAATTTGTTGTGATCTTGAAAAAATGTTGCATCCATGCAATTATGTTGACCATTTCATTTAGTGGTAATTCATTTTTTCTCTTGATAAATTTTTTTTTCATCTTCTACAAATAACCAATCATGTGATTAGGAAACTTTACATATAATAAGGTTAGCTATGATTCAATTAGAATAAATGTTTGATATATTTTTATTGCATAATTCTTAACTATACTTGTAGACTTGAAAAATTCATCTTTTTATTGGGATGTTTCCAATTAATATAGTTGTAATGTGAAGACAGGTTCCAAAATAAATTTTGTGATAGACCTAACCAAAATTAATATATGTTAAACATCATGTATTTTTTAAATTCCAACACTTAAAGTACATTGTATCTTACATCTAACTTCCCTTGTTGTTGAGTAATGGGTACAAATGATCCACTTCATCGAGAACAATCGAAATTGAACTCCCTACTTGCATAATGTTTATATGTTTTCTATCATCTCTATTTAACTCATACTTGTAAGAATTTCATCTTCAGCTTCATCAAAATTATTATCCTTATTTTTCCATGTATATGATAAATAATTATTTACATCAACATCATCTGAAAAGTTACCAATTACACCATAAAAACTTCTAAACACATATAAAAAGTTACTAATTAGATATATTTAAAATTATATTATTTAACGTTTGTAGATGTATATTCTTCAATTTGAACACCAAGGAAACTTAGTTGTACAGTTATTATTGAACTCGTAATCATATCAATCTCAGCATATAATTCAAGCATTAATATTAATGATTGTTCTTCAAATGCATTTATCGTGCATTTTACATCTTTATTTTCACATATTTAAAAGTCGCTAAATTTTATTTGGTCAACAAAAACTAAAACCCTACCTACTAAACATGATACAAATGGATTTGATACAAGTTCTAACTTCATATGAACTTTTTTCTTTAACTGATTTAGAATTATATTTTGTTTAATTTGGATTGCTTTCTTCTTGCCTCCAAAACATAGCCTTTCACTTCCTTCAAACATTCTACCATTGAAATAAACAAAAATGATTATTTGATTTATTTTAAAATATTCTACTTTTTTTATAAATTATATTTTCTATATTCACTTGCATTCACACGTAACTACATTTATTTGCATTTCAACTTTTAATTACTTAACCATAATTATTAATTGGTTAACCAATTTTTTCTACATAATTAATTATGTTAGTAATTGATTAACCACATATCCAAAGGTAGCAAATCAATAGGCAGTAAGTGGATTTTTAAAAGAAAAATAAGACCTGATGGTTCTATTGAAAAGTTTAATGCGAGACTCATAATTAAAAGTTTTACTTAGAAACATGGTATAAACTTCTTTAATACCTATTCACTAGTTACTAAAATATCCACTGTTAGAGCGTTAATTGATCTTCTTGCAATAAATAATCTCTTAATACATTAAACGGATATAACAATTGCATTTTTAAATGGAGATTTACATAAAGAGATTTATATGAAGCAACCAGAAGATTGTGTTATTTCTGGTCGGGAACATAAAGTTTGCAAATTTTAAAAAAAATCTTATATGAATTAAAACAAGCACCAAAATAATGGTATGAAAAATTCAATGGTGTTTTAAATTGAGCATGAGTTTGTTGTGAACACCTTCGGTACATGTGTATACACAAAACTGTTTGAAAATGATTACGTTATAATACATTTATACGTAGATGATATGTTGATATTAGGAACTAGTTTGAATGTGATAAATAAAATATTCTTTTAAGTTACAAATTTGAAATGAAAGATCTAGATGAAACCTATGTGATTCTCGAAATTAAAATAAGAAATACAAAAGATAAATTTTGTCTAAATCATACTATATTAAAAAATTGTTAAACAAATTCAACAGTTTTAATGTTACGCATGCTAAGACTCTGTATGATAGTATTATGTTTCTAATAAATTGTACTAGACCTAATATTGCATATGCTAAATTAAGTTGTTATACTCATAATCCTAATGATGAACATCGGATTGGTTTGTATCATAGTCTAAAATACTTAAAAAGCGAAGAAGCAAAATAGATAAGAAGTCTCTTAACAGAAATACCTTCATGGGAAAACCACCAACAATATCATTTTACTACAATTCACAAGCAACAATTGGAGTAGCTAACAATAGTATTTACAATGGAAAGAAAAGACACATATATGCTAGACATAGCGTTGTTAGTCAATTGATCAAGAATAATGTAATTTCTCTTGAATATGTAAACGGTGAAAGAAATCTTGTTGATCCTTTTACTAAATGATTAAATGGGAAAATGGTCATGGATTCGTCAAGGGGATGGACCTCAAGTCTTGAACACGTGAAAAATATGATGGATACCCACTTGTTGGTCAAACTAAATCGTGTGATTAATCTTTTGCATTATGGTTTTATCCCATCAGGTAATGCCCTCTTGAAATAGGTACATAGCCCTTAATGGTGGTGCTTTTGGAACGCATTTAATGTATCTATAAGACCTCTAAAAGTGATACATAACCCTTCGTTGTAATGTTTTTGATAAGCCCTTGATATATCTATAATACAGTACTTTTGAAATGCACTTGATGTATCTTGATGTTTTTGTGATGCACTTGATATAATTTTAAATAATAAAATAAAATTTATTCATAAATATAAAATGTGCTTTTAAGATGCACTAAATGCTCGTAAAATAATAATGTGAATTAAACAATTATTCTTTACTTGTTGGATATTGAACTACTGGTTGAACTACTGTATTATTTTCTGGTCCTATGTAACTTCTCATCTTTTCCATCAGTGTTATTAACATATACTTCTAAATATTCAACATAGATCTTAGAGATGAGCAACATCGTGAGAGACTCTAGCATGCATAGATTTTGAATACACGGTTCCTTATGTGCTGCTGTGTTAATCTTAGATAGTAATACCGGAATCAGATTATATCGAAAGTTTGCCAATATTTTTTTTCTAAAGAAATAGTTCTCCCATAATGTAGTGTTTGCATTTTTTTAACATAAAAAATAAAAAATAAGTAAAAAGAATTTTTGTTGTGGGCTTTAGATAAGTGTAAAGTTGTTTTATATATATATATATATATATATATATTAAGAAATATGTTAAATAATGTAAGTTCAATAGAAAAATTTGTAATTTATTTGATTAAATATATTAAACATATATAATTTTAATATCTTAGACCCTTACTTAAGATCTTGGATCCATCATAGAGCTACGTTGATTTTAAGAGAAGTGTCTTTCTCATCTCTGTATGTTGATTTTAAGGAAACCATGCATTTTTCATCCTCTCTGTAAATTTTAATTTTTTTTTATTATATAAAGTTATTTGAAAACAATAACTAAATTTTGTTAGGAATGGCATGAAAAAATAAGACGACGAAAGTAAAAATTTAATATATATTTTTTACAACTTAATTTTAAATTTATTTTCTAAGATTAACCTCATGAGATGCATATGAAATTATATTCTCAAATTTTATGTAGGTTGAAATTTCATACAACAATACCCATTAAAATTAGAGAGGAAGGAGAGAGTATCTACGCACTTAGTAGAATTACATACTAACCAGCGCAACCAACGACCAATTTCCAACGGTCGGATACTAATACCGCAACAATTAGACAATAAAATTACAATAAATTAGAATAAAGTTGAATAAAGCGCACAACGAACAACTCTATAATAAAACGATATAATAAAATTTAAACTTGTTTCTAAAAAATAATTAAAAATTGACGAGATCTTGATAATTCCATATCAGTATTCAATTACCAACCTTTTCTATTATTTTTGGATAAAATTGGTAATCTATTATTAAAAATGGTAATTGATTATAAGTTACTTTAAATATAGATAAAGTTGGTAATCCATTATTAAAATTGGTAATTGATCATCAAATTATATTAGGTATAGAAACTGTAAGAACAATGAAAAATTTAAGAGTAAAAATAACTTAAACTTACTAATCATTTATTCCAACAAATCTTGTATATTAATTTCAGAAAATCATTTTAGCTTCTGATGGTTTTTGCAACATTTTGCATTGGTATACAATAAATAGATTAAAGGAGGTAACTCATGAATTGGTGAGGTGCATAGATAAGCATGGAAAAATTGTTTTAATTTACTTAAACTTTTCTAAATTTTCATTACTTTCCAAATTTTATAGTATAACAATTTTCTCATTCAAATTTTAAAATAGGTTTAATATAACATATCAAATTAATAATAAATGCTGATATTCGTACCTACACACTTAACTACATTCACTTGCATTTCAATTTTTAATTATTTAATTATAATTGTTAATTGATTAATCAATTTTTCTATATCATTAATTATATTAATAATTAATTGACCATGTACAAAAATTGATTAACTACATTTGATAATTAATTATCAATTATATTATCCTTTTATCATTTATATTAAATCATTAATCATACTTTTCTATATCACTAACTACCGATAATCAATTAGTTAATTGATAACATAACTTTACTCCATTATCAAAGTGTTTTACTCATATGTAACGTGGTGGAGTTACTATGTGTTTGTTCGGTAAAAATTTTCTAAATAATAATGTGGAATTGTTTTTGTTGACAGTTTCTCCACAAAATAAATTAGTTTTTAAGAAAATGTATTTTTTTCAACCACTTTGTTAATGGTTTTCTTTCAATTTATTCACCTTTGGCCACCCAATCGAAACAATTTAACTCCTTCATTGCTATCATGTATACCAAATCATACTTAAATTTCTATTCACCAGTTTCAAAATTTGCATTTTTCTTTAATGTTTATATTTCTTACTCTCTCTAACATGTCCATGTAAGTTTATCGAAGGTACCTAATTTGAAATATGTTGCCTGCAAATTTCATTTATCTGCCGGATATATAATATTGCCGTAGTAATTGGGATATCCCATCTTGTTATTAACTTATTATACTATGAAACATTAAAAAACCTATGCAACGTTATTGTCAAAATTATCGTAACTTACTGAAATGACTAAACCTTTGATTGAAGAGTCACTTAGATTAAACAAAGAATGATATATATATATATATATATATATATATATAATCTGTTAGCAATATTTAGTTATAGTGAAAAATGATAAATATAAAGCATAAAAATGATTAAAATTAAATGTGAGTTAATAATAACAATTATTTTAAAATATTATATATATTTCTTTTAATTTTAACCTTCCAAATATGGTATATTCACATCAGCGCTCAAACATCAGTTATAAATGTTGTTTTTAAAGATTAAGGAGGTTACCAATGGTTCACATAGCAGAGAGTGGATATCGTGGGCATACCAATTATTACAAATAGGATGAAATGACATTTTATAAAAGGTTACTTTTATGAGATTTTGGACGCAATAACATCCAAGAATTGAGAGATTATGTACTTGGAAGATCGATCAACAACTGTAACTTTTCTTTCTTTCTTTGTTTGATGCATGTTTCAGTTTATATTTTCCATTAGGGCTCTTTATTACCTTTTACTTTATTGGTTATTGTTGAATTATCCTTCATCGTTCCTCTTGATTTACAAGATAATATTTTTCTTCAGTGAAAATCTAAAGAAAGTGATTTTTCTTCTTATATCAGAATTAGAAATCGATAATTTTATAATTAGAATAAAACAGATAGAAATGAAAGGAAGAGCCGTAAATTAACTGCATGGTGTGCAATTCTAAAATTTGATGTTTGAAATTATTCTAATTTATATTTTTTGTTTTATATCATAGTAATACATAAATTTTAGGGAGAATTACATTAATATTTTTAAAAAATTTATAATTTTTTTTACCTTATACAATTTTTTTTTAATTTATATAAAAATATAACATCACATAGTTTTCTCAATTATATAATTCCAACAATTTTTTTTAATCTTTTATGATATTATATGTACGAGAAGATCAGCAATGTAAAAAAAAAAAAACCCATATTTTTATGATAAATTTTAAGAAATATTAATATAATTTATTTTGGTTTGAATATTTTAAAGAACGACTGAGAATCCCTGTATATATCATAGTAACACAAATTTTTGTTTTAATGGCTAATTGATTGATAATTTATTTAATAATTTTGGGGACAACTTTTAATTAAAAAACGTGTATTTAGAAAAGATAAAAATATAAATGAAAGACAAGAATGAATATATGCGATATTATATGTATGTAGTTTCAATTACTAACTGTTTAAGTAATTAAACTCTTAACAAATGAGTGTTCTGTGGTAGAATATTGACATGGCATAGTGAACACATAATTAGGCTCAATATTTTTATCCATTTGTTTAATGGATTAAAATACTAAATAGTAAAAGCAGATATAATTGTGTGAGAGAGAGAGAAGCCAAATTATCCAACAAAAATAAAATCAGAGACAAATACAGCAAAGATGAGTAGATATGAATGAATTAACAAACATGAAGAAAAGAGTTTGGGTGTGAGCAATAGAATGTTCTTAACAACAATTATGGGGAATTGGGTATGATGGCCCTAAGAAAGGAAAAACATCAAAATGCTGCTAATATTTAACCAAAAATAGGTGAATAACAAAATCATTCAAGAGGATCCCATCCAATCTTTATTTTTAATTTTCACAGCAAAAGATTCCAATTGTACGGTAGAAATTGCATCCTGGTTAAAGATTATCCAAAAACAAAAAAACAGAAGAAAACAAGAATTGGCACATGTGCAAGAGAGTTAATGAGTGCACAAATATACCTAAAGAGACAACACGGTTTAAACAGAAAATTCGGAACCACGTTCATCCCACGGATTCTTCGGACTTTCCCAACTCAAAATCCCAACTTAGGCCTCACCAACCTCTTCACACCCCCAAATTATATATACACCATAATCTACACTTTTCAGTCACCACCACTCTTTCTTCCTCAAAAATTAAAATCATTTTAAAAAAAGGTAATTATTATTATTATTTTAGTGATAATGCAAAACGGGATTCAGCGGCAACCATCATTGAGGGAGAAATTGAAATCTTCAATATGCTGTTTCACGGGAACGGTTCATCATGATGGAGAAGGATTATACAGCAAATTATGCATACCTAGAACACCGACTTCACCAGCAGGATCAAGTTCATCTTCTTCATGGTTCAAGCTTAAATCACCAACGGCTAGCGACTACGAGACACCGCGCCTCAGAGGTCGAAACCTTAGGCCACGAATTTATCATCGCAGGAATAACCGTCAATCGCAATCTGCTGATTTTGCCTATGATCCTTCAAGCTATGCCCTCAACTTCGAAAGCGAAACTCGCGAAGAGTTTCCCTTCAGAAACTTCAGTTCCCGGTTGCCGGCCTCTCCGCCGCCGATTGACTACTCCGGTGAGATTGACCGGTATAGATGATGATCTTCTTCATTTCTTCAATTTGGGGAAACTTCTTCGCACGGGAATGGATCTAACGGTTTAAACCAAACAGAGAACTGTTTGGTTTTCGTTTCACAAAAAAAAAAAAAAGAAAAAAAAGAAGCGATTAAATATGTTTTTTTATGTGACTGGACCTCCATTTTAAGCTAGGTTTAATTTTTATCAAATTTTTAATTTAATTTTTTTTTATTTCATCTTCTTTCTCAAAAACATATCTTGTACTCTATGTTTTCCTTCTTCTTAGCAAAAACCTTTTTTTTTTCCTTTGTCAATTACTCTAAATTAAATATATGAATCAAAATTTTCTCCTTCATCAACAAACATATCTTTTTTCTAAATTGATTTTCCAAGTGAAACCAAGTTTACATACGATTAAATGTAGAAGAGATCTTGCCTTAAGCACTGAGGTGATTGAGGATTATAAACGCATTGAAAAGTGAGGGAAGGAAATAAGAGATATTAAAAGATTTTTTTTATCGTTCTATAAAAGAAAATAGAAAAAAAAATTTGCAACCTAATGCGATAAAGGTGAGGAGAGAGAATTTTTTTTTGTTTTTTATTTATTTTAAATTGTTAAAATTATTATATATTTTTAAAAATTAAAAAAAATTATAAAGTAAAATAAATAAATTTTTTAAGTTTATATTATTAATATTTTTTCTCTCTCTTTCATTTCTTTTATTTTATTTTCTTCTTATTTTTCTGCTTATTTATAATATTTTTTAACCTAGATTTTTGAATAATCTTAAAAATAATTTTTCCTACTTTTTCTTATATTATTTTGACTAATAATAGAAAAAGTTTATTTCAATAATATCACCTAAACCACAACATTTGAGATATTCTTTGATACAAGTTACACATAGATACAATATGAGAAATTCTTGGGGACCTAAATATGGAAAATACAATATCTATAGTCAACCTTAGGCAAACAAAATCACTTGAATATAAGGGTCCCTACAATTATAACAAATTAGTAAAATGGTAATCCCAAAGAATCATAATTACATTGACCCACGCCAACACTTTCCTTATCTTCTGCTGCAAATTAACTTTATTGTAAAAACAACCACAATAAATTTTTTTCATCACAAGATGTTTTTTCTTGATCAAACAACTTAAGTACAGTTTTATGATACAGGTTTCTCTATCACAGATATTGCGAACCTTTCAAATACAAAAGGCGCTAAGAAAAAAATTGTAACTATGAGAACCTTCTCATATCTCACAAATACTTAAAATTAGTACTGGATCTATCTAACTCTAATACCAAAGCAGAAACTAAATGTAGTGCCATAATAATACATTTTTCTTATTCAATTTTTTTTTCCACTCACACTCATGAACAACTGAAGATTAGAAAGGGCTTGATTTACCCACCATTCTTTCGGCTGACATAGCTGCAAATGTTGCTCCCAAGGCATACGAATTAAGTGTGTGTTGATTGTCTTAACTCTTCATACTAGTTATAGTTCAAGATCATAAGCTTTGAGTTCCTTTTATTTAATAAGAATGATACTAATAATAGAGACTATATATATTATTGGCACGCACACATCATTCTAATATGATGTTTAAAGTCTATTGCTATTACATTACAATCAGTATAAAAGCATGATTATGAAGCATTATCCCTTGTATTCCAATACCAGTTGGAGAAGAGAAAACTTAAAGGACATATTTGGAAATTTGGATCTTGAAGAGAAAAAAGGAAAGCAGATATTTTATTAAGAGTTATATAATAATTATAAAAATAGTTGCAGGATACTTTCTCTAAGCAGAAACTGGGTGATGGTAGCAGTGGATAACAAAATCATAAACCGTATTTAAAATGCTAAAATAACAATCAAATGGGGCAATTCAGAGGATTTTCTACTAATTCTTTGAAATTTTCCTTAAGACAAATACTCTGCATTCATAAGTTATCACAAAAAAATTTTACCCTAGAGAAGTTAATATGAATTACATTCTATAATTTTGTTAAATATATATATTAGTATGTAGACATGGTATGGTTAATTGTTGTGTTCTTGGTTTAGAAGTAAATATTCATGTGAAGTACCTTGTTTTTGTAAATGGAGCAACCTTATTTTAACTTTTGTGGCAGAGGGGTCAAGTATAATGAAGCTAGCAAGTATTTTAGGCATGCTACTGGCAAAATATATGCCATCTTCAAGGATCTTGCTACCTATAAATTCATCAACTGCTGACTTCATCATTCTTTTCCATTATCCAATTATTTAATTGATAAAATTCTAAAATGGACAATAGTTCAAGTTTTGGTATATAAAAAATATATTAAAAAAGATAATTTTATTTTTGGGTCAGGAAGAATTGCTTTCATAAAGGTGCTTTCTCCGGTACCTTTGAAAATCAGGGGGTATGGTACCCCTTCCCCCCAAACACCACTAATATGATGACACCTGTCCTAAACCTTATTATTATATAATATTTTACATAAATACACCCTAAACCCCAAACCATAACCCTAAATCCTAAACCCTAAACCCTAAATCCTAAATCCTAAACCCTAAATCCTAAACCCTAACACTAACCTCATACCCTAAACCCTAAACCCTAAACCCTATATACAGTGGTTTTTGGAGGAAGGGGTACGGTACCCCTCATTTTTCTGGGGTACCGAAGAATTTACCTTTCATAAATCGCACACACATGAACTGAATGAAACAACGGAATAGAGACATCATCACATGGGGGAAATTGGTTGTGCACTTTTACATAATGAAAACTTGCCACATCATCATGACTTTTACTTTTTCCTTCTTTGTTATTATTTATTTATAATATATTTATAAAATTAGTTGAAAAATAAAATATTAGTTTGAAACTAATATAAATAAAAATTAAAAAATTAGTTAAAAATAAAAAATGAAAAAAATTGTTAATTAAATAAAAAAATATTGAATAAACTAGCGGTTAAATTAGTTAATAAAAATAAAATAATAAAAAATATAATTATTAGGCTTAAGTTTGAATATTATAAATTTTTATTAGTTATTAATTTTATTATTTAAATTAAATTATTATATTAAATATAAGAATAATATTTTTTAATTTATTTTTATTTAAAAATATTATATAAATACATTTATAATTATAATCATGATTATATATTATAAAATAGAGAATTTGATTTTATTTATTTATTTATTATATTATTTAAAAAAATTTATAAAAATATATTTTTAAATAAATAATTTATTTATTTGAAATTAAAAATATTTTAAAAAAATTTATGAATATATTTTAAATAATATTTTTATAAAAATAATATTTATTTTTTTAAAAAATTATCAGCAAAAATTAAATATCTTATTATAAATAATTTAAATAAAATATTTAATAACAAAAATAAATGCTGTAATATTAAATAATAATATAAAAAATAATATTTTATAATAAATAAAATATTATTAAATATATGAAATATAGAACGAAAGCATAATTTTCAGCTAGTAACTAAAATTTTAAATATTAAAATAGATAACTTTTAAAAATATTATTTATTTTATTTAGTTATTAAAACAATTATCGTATCACATATAGTTAAAATTATAATAATCAAATATGTTTTTAATCAATTATCTTTAAATTATTAGAATTAATTTAATGGTAAGAGTTGAAAATTAAGTAATTTTATATAAATATTTTAAATTTGAATCTTATTATTTTATATATTATAAAAAAATCAATTATCTTTTCATATTTGAATTTGATAATTTTTTTTTATAGTATTTCACTTTATTCTTAATTCTATTTCATTTTAATCGACTATAATAAAACTCTATTTTTATCAATTTCAATAATTAATTTAGTGACGGTTAATTAGGAAACCTTATTGGAGGTTTTTATGTAAAACTTACCCATTTCACATCAACCTATATTATTTTACTTGGTGATCATATTCCTATATCTTGGTTTTCTAATAAAACAGATTGTTCCTAGGTCTTTTATGGAAACTAAATATAAAGTGATGGCCCCAACTACTTCAGAACTTATGCGGTTATCGAATCTGTTTCAGGAACTCAAGTTCATTTGGCTCATCCATCTAAACTTCTGTGACAACATTGGTGTCACATATCTTAATTTGGTTTAATATTGTAACGCACTCCATAATGAAGCACGTATCTCTTGATTATTACTTTGTTAATAGGTTCAAGCTTACTTTTACATGTTTCTCATGTGTCCTACAAAGACCAAATTGTTGATCTTCTCACTAAGCCTCTTCCTACCACCAAGTTTCAAGAGCTTCAAACCAAGATGAAGGTGAAGAAGATGATTTCATCTCGAGGATGCGTATTAGCACAAAGCATGGGACAATTCAAGTGGTTAAAATATTGTATATTTGAATTCTTATAACAAACTTGTTCAGTCTATTATGATTAATGGTTATAGTTAGACTTATCTCTTTTAAATTACTATCTCATTTAAAAACATCTAGGTACTCCCTTCTCTATAAATTTGATGTACGTACGTCCAATATTCAATGAATGAAAAACAGAATCATTCTTCTCTCAAACCCTTTTAATCCATATATACCTTATTTTAAGTTTGTGCCTCTTTGCTAAAATTACATTTTCCTACATTTAAATTTTTGAAAATGACTTTCTAACGTGTCTAAGAGTTCACAATAAAAAAATTAATAAATAATATTTTTTGTTAAAATATCTTTTAACAAATAACTATTTATAAATATAAATTTATTTTAAAAAACATGATAAAAATTAAAATTGTCACTATTTATATTTTAAATCATCACTAATTTTTTATAGTAATAGAATAAAAATTGATGGAGAAATAATATTTATAATAATGATAATTTAGTTAAATAAGATTAATTTTTAATCATTTTATTTATATTTCTTAATCTTTGTGTAATTACTTGCTAGAAATTTGTTTGAAACGAAGTAGACGATAATTTAGAACACTCATTTCATAATTTAGAAATAAAAAAGAAAGACGTTAATTTAGAACTCTGGTTTCATAATTTAGAAATGGATTAAAAAAAGACGATAATTTATATCCCTTGTTTCCTACAAAAATTCGTTACTATAGCCTATTTGCTTCGAAAAAAATTGAAAACAGATAAAATAAGCGTCACGATCAACGCGATTGCAATGATAAGTTGTGTTCAAAATTTTCAATTTAATATTTTATATATTATTTAGCTAATATCATTTTCGTATAATTTCAATATTTTTTAGTTTAAAAGTTATTTGAACTGTTCCTAAATCCAAATACTTATTACACATCCATTTACACGTCCAAAAGTTCACATCTACGTCAGTTGCAGATATCTCCTGCATTAGTGCATCTTTGTATATACTACATACCTCAACATTAGTATGGAATGTCATAACTTTTATCCTTACGGTTTTGTTAATATTAATCTAATTTTAAGCACTTAAAAATATAATTTTATACTTATTATATTTTAAATATTATTATTTTTTATATTCAAAAAATTTATTTGGAATTCAATGTAAAGGTTTATATATGTTAATATTTTTTTTTCATATATTTAATGTATCAATATCCTATACCTTCTACTTCGAAAGGGATTATATTCTGAATTAAACATTGTGCTATTGATAGAGATTGGATTATATTTTAATTAGATTTTATTTGAAAGAATGTATTCAATAAGTATATTATTTTTATTAAAAAATGAGAAGAGTAAATTTAAATAGAAGAATTATATATAAATGATCAAAATTAAAAAATAATTAAAGTAACGTGGTCATTTTTTAAAATTATATAAATTTTTAAAAATATTATTTAATTCTTATATTTAAATTCTAACCATTTATAATAAGATCTTATTAGACATTAATATTTTTTCATTTCATTTTTCCAATAAAAAGAGAATTTTTATTCAATATATTTCCTTATGTAAGAATTTAATTTTGATTTCATATATGAGTATTTTATTTTAATTTAGAACAATTAATTTATATTATTTTATGGTTTGATTTGAATTTAGTTATCTTTATTTTATCAGTCTATATAGAGACCCTATACATTACAATTTCTGACTTTTGAACTACAATAATTATTTTTCATTTAGAGAATATCTTTGAGTTGGAGGAAGAATACTTATATACCTAAAGGGGTGGCATTAGGGTTTTCTTCCTTGTCTCTTGTTCTCCGTCAACTCTATATATAAAGGACAACTCTTATTACCGGGTACATCATCTTGATGTCTTAAACTATTATTCTCTAAAACTTGTCTTACTATTTTTTTTTGTTTTATTGTTTTTTTTTTTGTCAAAGAGACATATCTAACTTGAGTGTCAAACTATCTTTGCAAATATAAGAAAAATAATATAAGGTCAATTTTAATTTAGTCATGTTTAAAGAGCTATTATACCACATATATCAATGCCAAGCTATATAATTTTTCTATGCACACTTCTTAAAGTTCTTATTATTAGGTGGTTAATAATGAGTGCGTGGACAATAATAATACCTTCATGAATTATTATTGTCGCAACAGTAAATGTTCTTTGTTTAAGGCTAAAATTAATCTTATCAATAATGTCTAATTAATTTCACATAATTGTATGATTCATATCAATTAATTGTGGCATACATGAAATTGTAGAATGTACTTATAGTATAAATAACATTTCTCTATTCAATTAATTTCTTTGTTTTACTTTCACTATATTTGAACAATGGGGCAAATGAAGAAGGAAAAGCAAGTAGGTGTTGCCATGGCTGAGGAGTCATTAGAGGCACAAGTGGAAGAAACCTTATGTGGCTGTTTCCCAGGACTGAGGAGTTCTAAGAAACGATCACAATCAAAGAAAGGAAAAGACCCAAAAGAGGAAAGTGAAACACAACTTCTATATGACACCACTAGTCATGCGCAAAATTTTGATGGTTGGGTAGAAAAGAAGGATGATATCCATTTTCCAAGTTTCTCGGCTCGTTATGCAAACCCACGAGGGCAAGGGAGTGGAACAAAGATCAACAAGGAAAGAAAATAGACTTAGGTTTGTGTTTATGGTGAATATATATACCCCAATTTGGTCATGATGAAATTGTTAATTGCTATGATACTTACACTTTAGGATTTTTATTTTTATTTTGACGTAGCACTTTAGGAATTCTGCCATGTTTTATTTTTTGTTATTTTCTTTAAAATATTTTTATTTTAATAATGATATCCTAATTAGGGTAATTAGGACTATAAATTTGAATTATACTTTTATTTAGTATTTTGAACATCTTTTGATTATTAAAAAAGTTTACGAACTATTTTAAATTAAAATGTCTTTAACTAACATGTATCTATTTCCATTATATTAAATTATTACAAATTAAAGTAAATATTATTTATATTTTTTATTATTAAAAAGATTTAATCTTATAAATATTTGAACTATATATTGAAGGACAAATTACATTGACACTTTTGATATTTATCAAAAAAGCATATGATGTTTTTTTATTTTTAACATTTCTTATGTATATAAAAAATATGTGTAAAATTATAAAAGAAGATATATTGGATGTTTTTTTAATAAATTTTAAAAAATGTAAATATAATTTTTTTAAAATTTCAAATTTATTCAGTATCCTTATCTTGGAATGAAAATATTTTGGATCAAAATTTATTCTTTTTACACTAGATATGATCTTTCATTTCATTTAAATATCAATTTGTGATTCATACCTTTTGAGCATATGCCTCTTTGATAAAAAGGTATTTTCCTACAATTTAGTATGTTCGGGTGATTTTTTAATTTTTTTTAATATATATCTAAAGATATACACAATAAAAAATAATTTTTAATTAAATATTATTATATTTAATACTATTAATATATTGAATACTTATATACAAATTCTTTTTATATATCCTTAGGGACACATTAAAAAACATACTTAAAAACCTAAAGTGATTAAAAAATAAATTCTATAATTCTTTTTAGTTAAAAACTTGAAAGTCAATTCTTTGTTTTATTTTAAAATGTGTTTTTTGTATTCTGAAAAATAAATTTCAAAATATAGATATACAATAAAATTAAAATTATGGAAGATAAGAATGGATGATTTCTGAAATTTTAATTTCAGATTAGATTTTATGTTTCAACATTTTAATTTTAAAAATTTAACAAAATTATTCCGGAAGCCATGTATACCAAATAAATGGCTTACCTGTGATGAGTCTTTGAAAAAAAATACTTCAATGCACATACATACCAACAAAAATAAGAAACTACATTAAATATAGTTTTTAACTAGTATGTTAAATTGAAAATTTCAAAAATTCACAGGCAAAAAGGAGAAGAAACTACGGGAAGAATATAATAGACGAAAAAAAATGTTACATATATTTGATATAGGAACATTTCTGTCTTTCCATGATAAAGGAGGTGCAAATAATAATATAAGGTGTAAAAAGGAATTGCCTTATAAAAAGATGAAAAGTTTATTATTATTGACTGATACCATGACCTTGGTGCTTTTGCAAATCTTCCATTTAGTTGATTATGGAAGGGCCTGCCTTTTTCTAATAACTAGATTATTGGTCACACATAAGATATCCTCAATTCAGAACATTTGTATATTACAAGAGCAAAAAAATTATTTGACCAAAAATATTTATATATTACCTGCCTAAAAAAGACATTTACATATTAATCAAATGATTTTATCTTAAAAAAATTCCAAGCAATTAACACTCCTAGAATAGATGCACGGATTTGTTGGTAGTATAAATAAATAAATAAATAATAATAATAATAATAATAATAATAATAATAAAGTCATAAATAAAATAACAAAATAAGCACACCATTATTTTAAATTTAATAAAATAGTTTGTAGGTTAGAATAAAATACATCATTATTTAAACAAAAAATTCATTAGTATTTTATGTTTGATTATTACTATACCATGTACAGGAAACCTTTTTTATAATTAGATACTTTGGATCCCTCATCTTAAGTGGATTGGTCATTTTGGTGAGTCTATGGTGGGGGTTTCAGTTTTAGGGATGAATGAGTTTGCTGATGATGTTGTTCGGTCACAACACAGTACTTAGAACCCAAAAATGGTGAAGAGATGGAGATAAGTGGCAGATCTTAGAGAAAATAGAAATGTAGAGTACAGTAACCTAAGAAAAGCATAGGGCTGTATAAACTGAACAAAGAAAATCAATTAGCATACATGGGTAATGGGGGTTTTTTTCTTATTCTTTTTAGCATTTTATTTATTTTATACTTTAACAAATAAAACGATCAAACCAAAAAAAATTATTATGTATTTTAAAATTTATTTAATATTTATAAATTAATATTAATTTAATATATTTTAAAATATAATTAAATATTGATTATAAAATTAATATATATAAATTTAATTATTTTAAATTTAATATATATAATCATCATATTAATATTATATTATCTAAATTTAATAATTTTTATTCTAAAAAATTATAAAATAAAATATTTTGATATGTTATTTTTAAAAGGATAAAATATGTTTTTATTCGCTTTAAAATTTTAAAAATTTAGTTTAAATTTTTATTTTTAAAATTATTGATTTTAATCATTTATTTTTAAAATAAATTATTTTTTGTTTTCAAAATAATAAGTGTTTGACACGTGATATATATTAATTTTTGTAATAAATCTAAAAAAATATTTACATAATAAACATAAGTTAGGTTAGTATTGTAGATTTATTTTATTTTATTTTTTAATTAGAATTATAAATAAATTTTAATTATTATTAATTATTAATTAATGATAATAATAATAATAATAATATTATTATTATTATTATTATTATTATTATTATTATTAAAGGGGGAAAAAATTGGATAATTATCATGATAATTTAAAGCACTTGTTTCCTACGAAAATCTGTAAGAAGAAATATTTTTCTCATTTGAGATTTGAGACTAATTAAAAAGGATTTATGTCCAAGTCACGTTATCTTTATTTTTCTTCAAATAATCCTTACATTCTGTTACCCAAAGAACAGTTTCATATTCTTTTTTTATTATAGGATGAAAATAATAAAATTTAAAAATTTAGAATTTCTTGCAAACTAGTTTAACTTTCCCTACAGGCCGATCCAATAGATTCTCACATTCCGTTTTGTACCTTTTTAATTTATGACATCCAGCTTCTTTATGTATGTCAACACCTGTTAACTAACCATCTTGAAAAGGCTTCATACTGTGTCTCTTCTTTAAAGAAAAATAATAAATGAACTTTAATGATGTAGCAAATATTTGGTTTTATGAAACTCAATTTATTAGTTTCCCAAATAACTTAATCCCTATTTAACTAACTACAAAACCTTACGATTTTTTTTAAAATTTAGTAAAAAATAAACAATAAAAATTATATATGATAAATTTTTATTTAAAATCATAAAATTAAATACGTTAACCCAGGGAAATCATCAAAGACTTAAGTACTCTTTCCCACTGAAAAAGAAAACGTTTGACATAAACTCCCTTTCATAAATGGTGTTGTTGGAGTGGTACAAATCGTGAACCCTTACCCAAAACATTGTCATTCCTAATTACCTTTGTTGAGATATAACTGAGATTTTCTCTCAAACAATTATGCGCAAATGAATGTAGCAGACATTAGTTGAGGTTATAGGAACAAAAGGACAGAAGGGCCAAATGGGAGAGAATGGAAATCCTAGGTAGAACTACAGCATTTTGGTGGGGTGTTGTGTTAACTGAGATCAATTCAAAATGTCACAGCCACATAAACACAATGTTAAGACATCTCCATTAAGTTGAATGACTGAGGTAAGAATGAGAAAAACATTAGAGCAAAAAATTAAATCAAACTATTAAAATGAATTAAAGAAAAGTTAGAAAATCAAACTAAAATTTAAATTCAGAGATGAAAATTTGAATTTAAAATTATTTATTTATTGGCCGGCCCAATTATAATAGTGAAGAATCCATTCATAAAGTGCGCTGCATGCTGCCAAAACGAGACCAGCAGAAATAGTAGTCCAATGCCATGTATAAATTATCATTAAATTCATTTTAATGTCAACAATCTGGTGCCGGCGTTATCATTTTGTTGCAAGCAATAATTAGCCACATGGTACCAAAGTTTAAGAAAAGGTTCGTAAACTCAAATTCAAGGTCCAATGATTGTGCTTCGAATTAGTTCCGATTTCGTGCATAATATGTGCTACTATATTAGTGTTTATTACCTACACTCCTCAAATTTCTGTATCAGACAAAGATCACTAAAAGACAGATATTATACCAGATCCTGTTAAATAGAAAATATCAACTTCATCTCCATTTGGTGTCTTTTCCACTAAGAGTTTCACACTGCAAATCCATCTGCAGGTCAAATCATAAGAACCCGCCACGCTACTATTTATCTTCCAATGGTAGACAGTTATCCCTTTAATTTCATATTTTCTCGATTTACTTACTGTTTATTAACAAACCTCCTTTCAAGGAATAAAGTATTTACTTACTTTTTATTAACAAACCTCCTTTCAAGGAATAAAGTAATAAAAAAGATCGTATTAAGGAAGAGTTTATTGATGCGAACAAAAAAAAAAGGAAAAGAAAGTTTAATGACAAAATAAAAAGATAAATTGAAAAAAAAATGAAATCACAGGATAAAAATGTAATTTATGCTAAAAAGCGTTTAGAACAAGGTAAATCATGACACCGAATATATAAATTGTGAGAAGACTTAATTTCTACAACAAATTGATCTCTACATCCCAAATACCAATTGAAAGAACAGCTACCAATTGAAAGAACAGCGAAAAAACAAAAACAAGATTAGTATAATTGTATAGAAAAATGCACAGCTTATTACTGTACACCCATAACCCCTCGCTATTATTTATATATATATTTCACAAAGCAATAAAACATGAACAAAAATCACAATTCTGTTGAGTGACCCAATTTGGTTTCGGTCTATAATTCCTAATTTAACTTCCTAATTATGTAGCATCACAAGTACTAAAAGTATCTGCAGGCCTTTTAAGCATAAGTAAAATGGTTCACCAATATTAGCTTCGTGTCTGATCCAACCCTGGCCAATCAACAGAAACAAAATGTAGTTCTTTCTCTTCCTCTCTCCATGAATCCCTTCTGATTGACCAACATCAAAGAGCTGACAGTACATTCAGGGACTGGCTTTTTGACTTTTGCTCCATTTACATGTTGTAACGATCAACACTGTTATCACCTGCATTACTTCTTTTCAAATTATGATTGGTGCAAAGCTCATGCAAATATGAATAAATTAATAAACAATATTGCTAAGGGGTATCAAGACAATTTGTGATTTCTACCCTTCCCCCATTTTCTCTCGCCTCTTGATTTTTGGTTCTTCTTTCTTTTCTTAAGTGCTATGTAGATTCCTAAATTTTGTCTCCTACCAAATAGCACAACAATAAAATGTAATTGAGATAAGTTCTCCTTAACATGAGAAAAACATTACAACGCATTCTTTTAAACACACCATCATATTTTTGTGATTTGTTTATTTTTTAAAAAAATCAAAGTAATTTTAAAAAAGTAATCGATTTACAAGACAAGTATTTAATTTTTTTAAAAAACGAATCAATCACAAAGAATATGTTACCAGCATTTCTCTATTAACATTCTCTATGCATTTGTTCTTCATCCAATATCTTTCTTTGTTCAAGAAATCACACATATACCTCCCTTACTTTATGTATGGACCTAACACAAAGTACCCTTAAAAAAGAACAAAGTAAGGGAGGTGAGTGTACTTTCCTATAAATAAAAAGGATGTTGGTGTAATAAGCATTAACCTTTGGAAAAGTCAGTATAATTTCCACTAGAATATAAAGACTAGTTTTGATAGAAATACCTTTTGCGCTTGCTCTTCAAGACAGTAGAGGTTGAAGGATTGCTGTGCCAATTCCTCTTCCGTTGATTGATAAACCAATTATTAATCTGCTTTAATTGCAATCCAGTTTCCTGCACCAACCTTGCCTTATCTTCTTCCTGAAAAATGCATAATTCAGTTGAGAAAAAATATTGACAAGTGACCTGTGGCCAGAGAGACAGCAGATAATATGTACTTCAAAAAGAATGCCACTTGATAAATCTCACGGAGTAACTTCAATTTGGAGTGTAGACAGAAAATTCTAAGCTTCCTGCTGTGCTAACACATGGACTAAGTGTACAAGCTTATTGTTACGCAAATATGGAAAACTCTTCATGTTCTTGGAATTCTGGGATAACTTTGAACAAGGGAACCTTTTGTTCCAGTTAAAGCCTCACTCTGAGAAGTTCAGCAAAAACATTGCAGAATATCTAATGTATGAAAAATAACATTGCAGAGTATCCACGATTGGATAAACTTCTGAAAAACCTTGTGCAGTTTGAATAAAATGAACCAAACGTCTCACATTAGCTAAAATCAACTTCTGCGCCTTAACTTTTTCAAAATCTTCCTTATTTAATTTCTCCATATGCACTAATAAACTGATAATGACCTCACTGGAAGTAAGTTTTCCCCAAAAAATGATGTAATGCCAATATTGAGTTCTTATTTATCAAACTTACCGTAGGGTAAGGCCACTTGGAATGTGATTGCCACCAAGCCTTAAGAACAGAAGTAGTGTCACCAGGAAGTTTCCCAGCCCGTCTCTTGCGTAATATTTCCTCTCTTATGTCCACAATTTTCTCCTTATAACCCTGTATGATAAAAATTTTAAAATTTAAAACAAAAATAGGTAAGTCATATGGGAAAAGACTTAAAAAGACAGGAAATGTAAAGCCATCAACAATTCAATATCCCTTACCTGTTTCAGTTCATGCTTTAATTCTTGTCTTACACGCTCCATGAGGGACCTCTCGTTCTCTGTAGGAACAAGAGGGCCAAATCCCATGCTATCTGGCCCATCCAAACTACTATCAAAGAGATTGGCATCACTATCTACTTGGTCATCTTCATCATCAGACATTGTTGCCCCAGTACCTTCTCCAGGTGAAACTCCTGTACATCATGCAGCATGTGAGAACATTTATCAGTTTAGTACTTGTCATCTTGAAAAGGTTTAGGCTTTTTTATGTTTTTATTTGTGCACAAGATTTTGGCTCATTGAACCAAAAGGTTGAAGACTTTGTTCAGAGAACACAATAGTTAGGAATCAAAGAACATGGTGCGCATAAGGATAACAAACCAAAGCAGTATGAACTCTAGAATACTTTCTTCAAACACTAGATATTATCACCATACTATTTGTTGCAAAGCTGCAATGCATGTGGATTTAGTAAATCTTCTCTATTTGCTTATAAATGTTATTGAAGTTACATAAGATCAAGGTTTTTCCAAACCCATAGACCATATATGAGAAGAAAAAATAAAATTTAATTCATGCAGCCATGTACTTCCTTGTAGAATATATCAGCCATCATTAAAATTCAGAATACTATTAACTGATATTTCACCTTGTCAGGTAATTTAAACAAGCAGTTACAACTCACCAGCACTGCAAGTACTTACAATTCCTATTTTATCGAATAGTTACAAAAATATCACCTTGTTTTTACTTTGTTTTCCATTTTCAAAGATTTACAAGAAATGCTGTAAACAGGAATTTTGTCGTTTCGCTACTTTCCATATAATTCTTTATAAAATGAAATGAAAATAGAAATCTTTTCTTAGATCCACCAGAATCCTAGTTTTCTGGACGTTCCTCATAAATAATGAAAATTTTTCACTGTATACTCTTCGGTGAGTGAATCTCTTGCTGGTTCCTTGATAGCAGGAATTTCAAACAGATATACAAGTTCAACATGTAAAAGTACTGCAATCATAGTATTAAAAAAGAGAACACACCCCTAGTCGCCACCAATTCTCAAGAATTTTCAATTGCCAGCAGCAACATAATCCAAGGAACAAACAATAGACAAAAAGCTGGTTAGCAAATAATATGGAACAGGTTACTTCCATTCTATCATGCAACAAACCTTAATTTTTATTATTCAGATGCTGCGTTACTGAAAGAAGACACATTTTGTGCACCTGTTAGACTTTGTAAGGATTGCTCTATCTCCCAACAAGCCATCACTGCTTCCATTGCATGGACACGGACATGCTGTTGCAATTGTTCTTTGAAGGAACAAAGCAACAAAACATAGTGAGACTGCAATAACATCAACCAGGAAAATATCAAAGACCGTAACCGTATCATATCTAATAAACCTCTCGGACGCCAGCCAGCTATTTCCACCAGACAAAATAAAATTACAATCAAGATGCATGGAATATATGTTGATCCAACATAGTTCCTTACTGCAAGAAATTTCTCCACAATATTACTCAAGACAAGTTTAATTACACTCCAGTTACCAAGATTTCCTGACTAAAAAACTTCTAGTAGAAAAATTAACACAGGAGGGGAATCTAAACGAATAAGAATGAAAATATAACCATAATGTAATGAAGCAAAGGAAAGAAAATGTAGAGGAAACTCGATAATTAACAAGATCACCTCATAAACCCAAAGCAGTTTATAAAACCATCCTAATCACAGGTTAGAATTAAAATACCAAATTCAGCACAGAATTTAACTGAATTACTTTCTATTTGCATCTTTCATTCATTTCATAATCATTATTTTACTTCTTATAAGACAATTTTCATTCTCTTAAGTCTTATTCTCTTTAATTCAACCAATGACCTCGCAACCTCTGAAATTGCATCAGGTCTCTAATCTATTCCCACCTAAAAAAGGCATCGGAATCAAAGAACATGATAAAACAAACCAATTAAGATTACGATTTTAAACTCTTTCAATTCCAGGCCACACAAGCAGCGAATTCGGTTTTTCATCGGCTGCAATATAAAATGCACGCCAATTCCAGGCATGACACGCAGAAACCCCAAAAAAATAAAATAGAAAGCAAAAATAGAATTAATTAATCGAAAAGGAAGGAAAAGCAGAAATTGAGATTTATTTATTGTACAAATGGCAAAGACAGAAAAAATGAAGAAATGGAATATACCATGAACTGGTCAAGTTCTTTATCATCCCCAACCATGTTCTGAGCAGCGTGTCCAAACGCCGAGTACTTGGCGACTACATTCTGAGACTGTGCCAACTGAGCATCGATCCTTGGCAACTGGTCCACCGGCGTGGCGATCCGCAAGCACGCCACGTGTGCCGACAGTAACTGTTCGTACAGCGGATGCGCCAGAATCTCCGCCTTCCACCGCCCTATCTGCCAGTTCACCATGTCACCGCCGCCGCCGCCCTTCCGGTCCTTCAAATCGCCGGCGATGAGAGAATCACCGGCGCCGGCGGAGACGTCATCGATGACCTCGCTGTGGTTGCGGTGGAGGATCGGGCGCGCGAGCCATTGAACGTCGGAGGCCGTATGGAGGTTGAGGAAATTGGAGGCGTTGTTGTTGTTGCTGTTACTGTTGTTGTTGTTGGTGGTGGTGGTGGTGGTGGTGTCGTTGTTGTTGGTGGTGCCGGTGTAGTGAGGGCGAAGGAGAGCGTCGTTGAGCCAATTTGGAGCGGTTTGGAGAGGGTGTGGATCGGAGGGAGGTTTGGAGGTAGGGTCGGGTGAGGAAGGTAGTTGTTGCTGTTGTTGTTGTTGTTGTTGGTCTGGGAGTATGGAACGGAGGGAGTTGGATTGGTCTGGGAAACGGTGGAGTGGGAGGTCTTGTTGTGCGAGGTGCTGGCTGTGGTTGTGGTAAGCCATGTAACAAACAACAAAAAGAAAGAGAAAGAGAAAGAGAAAGAGTGAGTTTATGCGTGTGTGTGAGTGAGAGAGAGAGAGAGCAAGGTACGAGGTGGCTATTCCTTCATGGTGGAGAAGTTGAAGATATGGAGAAGTAGTGGAAGCATGTAGAGAAAGAGGAAAAGAGAAAAGGAGAAAGTGTGTTTGTGTTTGTGTTTGTGTGTGTGTGTGTTTGGTGTAGTAGTGGTTGTGATTTGGGAGATAAATGGCGTGTGTTTTTGGAGAGAGAAGAGAAACGAAGAGAAGAGAAGCGTAGAGTGTAGAGTAGAGAGGGAAAAGAAGGAAGGAAGGAAGGGAGGGAAGGAGGGAAGAGCGAGGGGACGTTGCTGTGCGTTACTGTAATCGCAAATAAAATAAATCCAAATACAGTAACTCAGCTTACATATACACCTTTTCTTTCCTTTCTTTTTTTTTTATCCTACCCTCTCTCTTTTTCATTTTATCATATCATCTATTATCTATTATCTCTTTTATTTATTTATTATATATTATATTAGTTTTTTGAGATTAATGCACTTCATTTGAATATATTTCTTTCATTTTCCCTGAGTATATAAAAGGGATGAGTAAAATGTACTATTTTATTTCTAAAATTTGGTGAATTGAAATTTAGTTATATTATAAATTAAATTAATGATAAACACACTTTAATAAATTTATTTCATGGTACCTTGTATAATATATATTAAAATAATTTTAAATTATCCTGTCTTATATTCATATAAATTATTTTATTTACTAAAAATATTAAATAATGTATATATTTTTAAGATAATAAAATATTTTTATTTAATATTTGTTTCATAAAATAATGAAAATATATAAAAACTGTATGATGATATATTAAAGTTGCTACTAATTATTTCTTCTATACTTAAACATTTTATTTGAAATTGTTTACCATCTTCGGTATTAAAAAGTGTTAATTTTTTAGTTTTGCGATGATACTATTGTTTATTAAAAAAAATTGCCAATGCAAAAAATTAGTGGAGTATATAAATATTAAACAATGAAAATTAATTAAAATATGAATAATTAATTAGTATACTTCAATATTTTGAATAAAAATCATTTATTTTATTATAATAATCAGTAAAATTATAATTTTTTTAAAACATATACATTGATACTAATTAACTTATAATATAAAATGGAAGGAGTAATGATTAAATGGTTAGAGAAGGCAGAGATGAGAGTTGAGAGAGCAACGGATGAGGTGATTTGTCTTTCGGGGAAGTGGAAATTGGGTCGGCAACGGCAAACAGCCTTTTGTATAAGGGCGTGTTTGGACGAGTGACTAAGAAGAAAATGAAAGCGAGTAAGAAGTTTAGCTTATGTTTGTTTTGTAGCATGCAATTATGTTTTAGAAATAATATTTTCATCAATAATTTTTTTTAGAATCTCGTTTTTGGATAAATTAGAAATATGTTTAATTGTGATTTAATATTTTTAAAAATTTTACTAAATTTTAAATAATAAAAAATAAAAATTATTAATTGAAATATATAATAATTTCTAAAAAATTTATAAGAATGTATATTTATAATTTTTGCAATGACAATGAAATTTAATCAAAATATGAAAATGAATCATTTTTAAAATTAACTATGTTTGAAATTTTTTTTTAAAGTTTATAATAAATATAAGAATATTTTAATTTTGATATATTATCATTATAAAAAATTATATTCTTAATCAATTAAAAAATAACGTAGGTATGATATTTAAAATAATTATTATAAAACTTAATAATTTATAATTGAATAAAAGTGTAAAATATCATTACCGTGTTATATTCTAGTTAAATTCATATAAAAATGCCATATTTGTAAATTAATAGTTTAAGAAATAATTTTGTATGTTAATATTATCAATTTTCTTACCTAACACATTTTAATATCAAATTTATAAGTAAAATTAGTTAAAAAAAATATTTTAATTATGTTTTATGATGTAAAATTATTTTATTAAAATTATTTCTACACAAATTTAAATAATATAAGAAAATAAAATATTTTTTATTTTATAGAAAAATGTCATTGTTTAAGTGTATATTAGAAACAAATTATTTTAAAACTATTTTTTTAAAAATATTTGAAAATTTAAAAAAATTTAAAAAATTAAGTAATTTTTTTGTAAAAATATATTGAACTAAAATAAATTACTTTTTATATTACTTTTTAATCTTTAAAAATTATGTTAACTTATGTGCGCCTAACTGCTATATATGTTAAGTTCGTTACTATTTCAATATGTGAAGTTATTTGCGAGAAAATAAAATAATAATGAGACTTTCATATTTATTGTGTATGACTTTAGAAAAATGTTTTTCAATCTTCTTATCATTCTTAAGAAAGCATCATTTTTTATATTTTATTTGAATTGAATTCACGTGATGATTGTGTAGATATTATTTTTTATGAAAAATTACTCAACTATATAAACACTAATTTATATCCGCATGTATATAAAAAAAAAAAATTAAAATTCACAGCCGTCTTCATTTTTTTGCCAATGTTGAGGATCCTAACCCTTCCAAATTTCTTATCACATTAGTTTCTTAAAACTTTCTCTAACGGGTATATATAAAAAATATTATTTAGATAGTACGTAGTATATTTATTTTAACAAAAGCTACTAGAACTTAACTCATGTTTAGTAGTCTTGGTACTATTTGTTAATGATAACTACTCCAATGAATATATGATTATTCAAATGAAACTAATATTTTCATACTAAAACTTATATTGATTTGAAATAATTTAAGAGAAAAAAGGTTAGTTACAATAATTCATTCTTTTAGGTCATTCTTGTATAATTCTTCGTAAAGACAAACATGATGATGTTTTAAACACCTAGAGAGCTACTGGGTCTAGTTATAAAAATTTTAAGAGACCAATATTGTAATATGTTAACTTTTTTAAAAGGATTAATTTAATAATAAAATATTTAAAATACTAATATAATTACATGCACCCTTAATATTTGAAATTCTAAAGGCATGTTTAGTTTGTCTGATTTTTAAAAAATATATATTTATTTTTATCATTTTTTGATATTTTTGAAAAATAAGTAATTATTTTATTGAAGAAAAGCTCATCCAAACGTACACTAACTAGAGTTTAATAAAAATAATGTCAGTTATTTGAAAAAGAATTATGTATAAGCAATGTTTTTATTTTTTATAAATACTAATATCCACAGTAGGAAGTAATCCAATTTAAAATACAATTACATACTAAATATGGATATATTTCTCTATGATAATTTAAATTTTAATTTATTATTTTGTAAGAGACTAGTTCACTAAAATAAAAACCAAACTTCTGTTAGTTCTATTTGTGTTATTATTACAAAACCAAACAAATGTATTGTTATTTTTACTGTGCTTAACATTGCTAAGGAGAGCAGTTTTCCAAACTTAAGGTGGAATTTGATTCTCAGATTGGAGTTCAGCTGATTTTTATAGGGTGTCCTTCATCCTACCTTTATTCACTTATTATTAGTGCTATTGTCAATTTAAAAAAAAAAAAAACATTAACCGGTAAGGTTAACTCTCATTATTAGAAATTAAAGGTAATAAATTAGGTGATTATTTTATTTTATAACATGAAAAGTGATGAGGTAGAAATTTAGAATTTTTATATAAAATTATTCTAATTCATAATTTTTATCATTAAATCAATTTTAATAACTTAAATAGCTAATTGATTTCCATATATATCTTATCAACTAATAAATTAATTAGTTAATTGATTTGCATGTTGTGTTGTTATTATTTTTTAGCTCAAAATATTTTAATATTATTTATTATTTTGGTTATGTTATTTTTTACTTCTTTAGAAAATGTTACTACCTGAACAATTATATTTTAGTTATGATAAAGAGTGGTTATAAAATAACTTTACATTATTGCTTAAAATAACTTTACATTCTTTACAAAAGATCTTAAATTTGGATTAAACACTAAAAAAAAGTATAAATCCAATAATTAAACTAATTAATTTTCTTTATGGTTAAATATGTTTTGTATTTCTAACAAATTAGCTAAATTTGATTCTTAAAAAAAAATTGGCAACTGATTTTTATTGAATAAATATTTTTAGTTCTTTTCATTAGATTATATTAATTGATGATGTGATATAATCAAGATATGGTATATTTAAGTAATTTATTTGCTACGTTATCATGTATTAAAAATTATTTATTAGTAAAATATAGAAATATGTATTTTATCAAATCGGGAATCAAATAAATATAATTATAGTTACCAAAATTTAATTTAATTTTTTTATAAAAGGAAATATATATATATATATATATATATATATATATATATATATATATATATATATATATATATATATATATATATATATAGGGTCTTCATCTCAATATGACAAAGTATTCCAAGCCTTGAAACAAAAAAAAAGAGTTGTTAATTTGAGCTTGTTTCCCCTTTTTAATAAATCTCTTTGAGTTTGACTTTGAAAAAAAAAAAGAAAAACTAAGAAAAATATTTTTTATTTTATAATTTTACAATTTATAATTTTTAAAATAAAAAATTAACATAAATTTAACAATTGAAAATTTTGTTTGTTTTTAAATATTATATAATTTTTAATTAAAAATAAGAAAAATACTTTATTTTTCTTCAAAACCACGCTCTCAAACAAAACTCAAGATTCCCGTTTGAATTAATGTATTGAATGTTAAAATAAAACTTAATGGAAATGAGAAGTATATTATAAGTACTTAACTAACAATGTTTTTCTACGAACAATTGTTTTATTATAAATCACACGTGACTGTAACTCATTTATGATACAAGCAAAGTACCGCTTAGATAGGTTAACATGTTAGGAGTTATAGTGAGAGGTACATTTAAAAAATAAATTAAAAGTTTAAAATAAAAATATTTTAAAATTAAAAAATATATAAAAATTGATAAATTAACTAAATTATTTTTAAAATATGTATAAAAAACTAATTTAAAATCATATTAACCAAATAAATTTAATTTAAAAATTAAAAACTAAAAATTCATAATAACCTAATCAAGGAGAGATGTACTATCCATTGCGTATTTGAATTAAAATTTCAAGTTACACTTTATTTCATGTACTTTTAACAATGTGAATAGTGAACCCTTGGGACTATTGAATGGATATTTTAATTCAATTGACATTAAACAACAACAAAAATATTTCTTTCATTAGGTGGACTTGGCTGCAAAAATCAAATGAAGCCATTGTATTTATCAAATTTGAAGTTTTTTGAAGGGTCATTTAGACGAAGGTCTTCTTTTATGATGTCCTTTAGAGTTTCTACTTATCTATTTACTTCTTTTTATCAAGTTATTTTAAAATTTGAGCTTGTTTTCCATTCTATCAAGGTCTATTTTTCATGTTTAAGTTTCACATTTTACATCTTTCTCAATCTCTTCGTTTGCCCTATCTTTTTTTTAAAGACTTGATATTTTAGTGTATTACACTTAAAAAATTATTTATTAACAAATAAAGAATATCGGGTATAAGAATAATGTTTGTTAGTTTTTATCTAATAAATAAAAATTAATTTAAAATGTTTAACTAACAGATAATATTTTATATTTATATTTGATATATTTATAATATATAGTAATATTTTATATTTATAAAAATATTTATTAATATATTATACTATTAATATAAGTTCATAATACATATATTAATAGTTTAATATTTATTAATAATAAAGATTGAGCATGTTGTACTCCATTCATGTATCGTCATGAGCTAAAGATTTCTCATTTATTTTTTTTATGATAGCATTAATTTTTTACAGTTATATCCAAGGGAATTTTAACTATTAACTTTATTTTCTTTCTTAGAAAAATTTTGACAAGAAAGTTAAGGATCATTTGATTTGTAATTTTTTTATTTTTAATTATAAAAGTATCCTATTTTATTATTTTTTTAAAAAATTTGTATAAAAAAGTTAAAAATAAGTTTTTACTATTTTTATAAAAATAGAAATAATATAATATTTTTTAAATAAAATAAAAAGAACAAATATTTTTAAAAAATAAACAGAAAATTAACTGAAATACGAATTTTCATTTTTATTACTGTTTGTTGGCTAATAAAATATAAATATTAATATAAAATAAATAATATTTATTAAAACTAAATATTTAAATTTTTATAATTAATTTTAAAATATTAATTTATTTAATTTTTTATTAAAATCATAAATTTAAGTTTTAATTTTAATGTTAAATATATATTAATTTAACTCTATATTTAGTATTATATATATATGATAGATAAATAAATATGAATATTGTAGTAGCCATCTTTGCATATAAACTTATAAAAAATAAATGTAAATTTATTAATAAATATAATTTTTAACAATAAAAGCAATAAATTTTTATATGAATAATTTGTTTTAATTTATTGTTATTTTTCAAAAAATATTCCTTTGCAATTATCTTATATAGAAAATATAATATTTATTATTAAAATTAAAGTATTTATTATAATATTTTTCAAACATTTATTTTATTATTTTTAATAATATTGTTTTCATTTTTTATTTTAAAATTTTACTCAGTCTTACAAGAAATTTATCATAATATACTTAGTTGACACGACATTTTGTTAGTTATTATTGATAAAAAAAAAACTGAGAAGGGACCCATAAGTTTCGTCATTACCCCTCTGCCACTTGCAGAGAAGGACTGATCGACACGTGGCATGACGTAGTGAGTTTGGACCACATTGGGGACCAGTGGAAGCACGCGGCAGAATTAGGCTGTGGGGTTGTTCCAAGTGGAGTTCGTGGGGACCACCGTGACTTTTGATTTCAGTTTCCCCGGCTCAATCAATGTACCCGTTTCTTTTTTAAAAAATATAATTATTAAATTAAGGTTATATGTAAATTTGAAAAAACATTATATAAGTTTAAGTTTTAAAAGTACAATTTTAATTTTAATCATATATTTAAATTTACTTAATAAAACTACCCACGGTTAAGACTAAAATTAAAACAATTAATATTATTTTGTAATGTTGAAAATAATCAATAATTTACAAAAATTATCCTTTTATATATCATACAGTAACTTATATTTGGATATAAATTATTTTATTTATTTTTTAAATAATTATTGAATGAAAGATATAAAAAAATATCTTTTTATTATTATTATTTCATAATTTAAGATAATTAAAATTTTAAAATTAATAATTATTAGTATTTTTATTACTAATGATTGTAAAAATATATAATTTTATTTTCAATAATTTTTTATCAAATTTTTAGCAATCAGAAAATTTATTTTCATATTTTTTATTTAAATATTTATAATAAAAATAATACAACCTTTTTATAATTATTTAATAAAAATATTTCATCAAACTTAACAATTACTAAAATATTTGTCAAAAACACAAAGTAATAACATATTTTTATATTTAAACCTTTTACCTTTTAAAGTTAAATATATATATTTTTTAAATTTTAAAATGTTGATTCTAATTTTTTATTTTTAAAATAATTATTTTTTATTTTTATTTTTAAAATAAATAATATTTAACATATGACATGTATCGTAATGATAAAGAATTAAAATTAATTTACTAAAAAATAAAAAATAATTATTTTAAAAATAAAAGATTAAAATTAAAATTTTAAAATTTTAATAAAAGCTAAATATATTTAACTTTTTATTAATTAAAATTTATATAAATTATACCATTTTAAGAATGGTCAAAACTTATTTTATTTAATAGAGTTTATACAAATTTTAGTTAATAAAAAAAGAAAATATTAAAATGTATGAGCGATGATCCTCCCCACGGGAGAGGTCTATTTCGAAAAGAAAAAGAGATAAAAAGATGTATGAGGTCTTTGCATGTACGTAATAGAGAGAAAAATATAGAGAGATAAGAATAAAAGAAATGAAAAAAAGAAAATGGAAAGAATCTTTATTCAAAAATGAGTTGTATTCTTGTTTCAATTTAGTTAATGCTACTCGTTTTAATTAATTGTTTCAATTGCCATTAGTTGTATAATATTTTAAATATTATTTTTCTATTACATATTTTAGGTAATAAAAGTTTACATTTTTTAATTTCCTTATGAGAATAGGTCTAACAAAATATATAAAAATAGTAATAATAAACATTTGTCATTTGATCATTTTATGTATAAAAAATATTTTTATTCAAATTAAATAGACTAACTATAAACAATAAAATTATTATTCTAAATTTTTAAATATGACTGCATGTTCAAGTATTTGTTTAAATGACATCCTCCGAGTATTTGTCATTTGATTTGAATGAATTAACTTATCAAAACATTCACACTATTAAATTTAACGTATAAATGAAAAAGTTAATTATGGAATTTGCTAACGAGTATTTTAAATATATTAATAAATAAATTAAAATATAAAAAAAAATTATGAAAACTATATTTAAAAGAATTAAAAATTATAATAAAAATACATCAATATATTTTAATAAAAAATTACTTTTATTTTTTTACTTCATACTTTTAAGATACTGATTAACATCTGCCATATTTTTATATTATTAACTTAATATATAAAAATTAAATATATTAAATTTATATAAACATTTTCTTAAAAGAATCTAAGTGAACAATAATATTATTTGATAGAGTTTACAATTCTATTTATTTAAAATCTAATTTAATTCAATTCAGTTAAGAAATAGATAAATAATTTATTAAATATTTTTTTACATAAATAAATCAAATTTAAATTTTTTTAAAAAATTATTTAAACTATTCAAAATATATTTATCTTAATATATTATATTTTATTATATTTATTTTAATATATTATATTTATATAATATTAATATATTTAGATCAAACTAAAAGTAACTTATATTGAAACACAATGGATCAAAATTAATTATTTTAAAAATAAGAGATTAAAATTAAAATTTTATAATTTTGAAAAGATTAAAAATATTTTTAACTGTTAAATAATTAAGGTTTTATAATTTTCATAAATTTATAAATAAACAATAACTAAAATAATGTAAAATTTAGTTACTAAAACAATGATCTGGGACCAATGTTATATTTACTATGCAAAATTTCTACTTCAAAGCTGAACATAGGAAAATAAAGGACGTTAAAATTGTGTTTAGGGTTAACAACTTGAGGTTAACGATTTGAAGATTCTCCAATACCGAGTTTAGCGGCATAGATCGAATTTTTAGAGTTGAAAATTAAAATTTAATAATTTGAGATAATATTAAAAATTTAAAATTATTAAAACCTAAATTCCTATTCTATGGATCACAAATTACATGCTAATTTTGACCATTTGTATTATTATAAGCATTAAATGAAATTATTTTAAAATAATTTATTTTTTTAAAATTATGATCAATCTGGTTCATCAATTTTTTAACAAAAATCTTTAAATTAAATTAAATCACTTCGATTTTATAACACATTTGATTGTATAATTCAAATCGGTTAATTGATTATATTAGTTGAATGGAATAGATCGAGTTGAAATTTATAACACTTATTTAATTATATTTTTATCTCTATTTTTTAAAATTGAATTCCTCATTTTTTTAGTTAATTAAGTCCCTCTGATTTTAAATTTAGCTCCTCCCATCGATTTCTTCCATCTTAAATTTTCGTTTTCTATTCAAAATATTTATAAATTAAATTAATTAAATTGTTAAAAATATCAAAATTTTATTCTTTAAAATCTAATCTCATATCTTATACAATCATTTAAATTTTATCAAAATTTTTATTTCTAAACTTTTATAGTTATTTATCATTTAAATTCCATTAAAAATTATAAATTTATTTATTATTTAGATTAAAAATTAAAATATATATTAAATAACATTTAAAGTTTTACAATATAAAAATATATAATTAAAATAATGATACACTTTTCATTTCATCATTTTTTCTCATCACTCTTATTTTTTTTAATATATAAAATTAAAGTTGACATTTTTTTCTTCAATTTTTTATTAATATAAATAGAATTTTTTTTATCATAAATATTTTTATAATATTTTTTATTTTTTTATTTTTTATATCATATATTCATTTTATTTCTTTCTTTCACCTACTAGATCTTTCTATTTATTGAAGAGAGTTTGAATTTTTTTTCTATTTTTAATTGTAAATGGAATGATAAAAGATTTTAAATATAACCTTTCACTTTATATTTAGTTCACTTTTAATTAAATTATTTAAAATAATATTTTTAGTCAACTTAAGATTAAATTTAGAAATGTTCATCCAATAACACAAAGAGTCAAGAGTCGCATGGGGTCAGGTTATAGGTGGCGTGGGGACCCATTCAGAACATATGGTCCACTTTCGGTGTTCACCTCAAATTCACGTAGTTACTATCTTCTGCCCTGGTGGTCCCACTCTACTTTTCCTCTTTCTAGAAATATCTTTATCCTTCTTAAAAAATGTTAATTACAAATTTAGTGAGGGTAATTTATTTTATTTATAATTTTAATTTTCCAATTTTAACTATTCTTATTTAATTTAATTTTTTTAAAATTGTAAAAATTGATTCTCATCTCATATTTTGTACACTAATTAACAAAAGTGAATCGGAGAAATCCTATTGTATTGATTTGTCTGTATTGTAAAGAAAAATATATAAAATATAAATAAATTTTATTTAATTTCATATATTTTATTTTTATATATAGAGAGAGTTTACGTAGATCAATTATATATTTGCTATATGTTCATTAATTATCAGATGAAATATAAGAAGTAAAATTTAATTTCACAAAAAAAATTATAAAACTAAACATAAATAGTTAAATTTAAGGAGACTAATATTACGTAATAACTAAAATATAATTACTAAATTACTAAAAAAATGTAATGAATAGGCAGAAAAAGAAAGAGATCTTTGACCTTAACCATATAGATTTCAAGAATTTCTTGATCGTAGAAGTGGATTGCTTTAACTTTGTCTTTTTTTGAAAATGGATTCTAAATTTCAACCTGCCATTTTTATTAGTAGGTTAACAGGCTGGCGAAGATTAGAAATTTTTTTGAAAGTGAACTGGTGCATTAGTTCACTCAAAAATAATTTAAAATAAAACAAAAAATAAAATTATTAAAATGATGTAAAATTAATATATCTGATCTAATATTAACTATTAATTAATAAATAAATGATTATAAATATATTTTAATTATTAATTTTTAAAAAAAAAAATCTTCAAATGGGCTTATATATCTACATTTTGGCAAATTAAATAAGAGAGAAGAAGTAGATTTTAGAATCTCAATCAAACCTATCATTTTGGCAAATGCATTAATTTTCAAGTTGGACATAATCGACATATATCATCCTCTAGTTTAAAAAATATGTTATTAATAAACATGGTAATAGAACCATTTGGGAACGAGTTTCATATTTTATATTTCTAATATTTTGTATTTACTTTTATTTTTGTTAGATTTAATGTATTAAACTTTATTTTTGTTTTTATTGAGGTCGAGAAAATTTATTTAATATCTATTTTTGATTTTTTATATTTATATTTTATTTTTTATCATTTATTAAGTTATTATATATTTTTTAAATTTATATAATTTATTATTTTTATAACCTTACTAATTTTATATAATATTTTAAAATAATAAATATATTTTAATAATTTTAAAAATAGAATAAATTCAAAAATAAAGATAAAATAGATACCGATATTCTATTACTATTTTTAAAATTTGAATTTTATCCAAATCTATTCTCAATTTTGATTAATATTTAAATTTTTTCTATCAAAATTAAAATAAAGCATGTATAAATTATTTTAACATCTCTATTTATTAGCCTTGTAATTAGATTAATTAATTTTAACTAACTAATTAATTAGTTGTACTTAAAAAAATAATTAAAGATAATAACTACATTTGTAACATTATAAATAGTTCTTATGCATATTTATTGACGATGATTATTCATTTATTTTAATAATAGAAATTATAATTTTTTTCATTTAATTATGTTCATTTTAGTTTGTTTTACTTAACCATACGTAATAATTAAAATTTATATCAAGTTTAAATAATTTTTTCGTTTTCTATTTTTCTAAAAATTTATTTTTAATTTTTATATATTTTACATTTTATTTTTATTTATTGTTGATTGTTTTCATTTTTTTATTTTCGTCCTTTTTTTAATACTTAACTAAAAATAAAAAGGGATTAAAACAAAAAATAAAATAAAACTCAAAGACTATAGTAATTAATAGAAATTATAAGTAAGGAACAAAGTTAAATAGGGATTAAATATAATATATCAAAATTAAAAATAAAAAACAGAAACCAAAAATTTATCATGCCTTCACAATAATAGCAAGGACCACAAATATATAGCACTATTAATCAAAAACGCTATTTCAAGATTTTAGCAATAACAAATATATTTGATTTTACCACTTACCACCAACTTTATTCTAAAATAAACTAACCACTTCTTACTGTTATTTTATTTCTGTCCAACAACTTTTTAAATTATTAGGAAAAATTATATTGAAATACTTGAGATTCATAAAAAAAAATACTTATATCTTTTGTTTATTATAATTTTCATCTATGTTAATGGACCACCGTTACGGCTAAATGTAAAAAAATAAATTATTCTTAATTTTTCAAATATCAAACGCAACTCTGCACTCATGCAGCCCTAAGCGGAGACAATTGCAAAGTCAATGCTGAGAGAGCAGAGGACTGAATCATTGTCACCGCTTCAACACTTTTTTTTTAATAAAATGTCCAGAATAAGCACATATGGAAGAAATATAAGTATAAACACACCTCAGAAATAATATATTGTCAAAAAGATTTATTTTTTAATTTTTAGTGTTTTAGATTTAAAAAAATTTCAGAAATAAATTTTATATAATTTTTATGTACAACGATTCAACTAATCACTCGTTAGTCTAACCAATATTTATCTATTGATCTGCTATTTTGATAGAATTAAATTTTATAATATTAATTTATGTACAAAATAAATAAAATTAAAAATAATATTCTTTTTTTAATATATAATATGTTATTTAAAATATTAATAACTGATTACAATTATATTATGTAAAATTTATCGATTATAATAATATTGTATCTATTGATAAAATTAATTATTATAAAATTTATTAAAATATTATTTATTAATTTTGACATTTGATTTTGTGTTACATTTATATAATGATTAATGCAATGTACGGAATTATAAAATACGTATAATTTTAAAATATAAAAAGAAAGAAAAAATAAATAATAAATATATAAATGATTATAAATTTTTAATTATTTTAGTTATAAAAATATGTTTATTTCACATTATTCATATTAAAATATACTTTATAAAATTTCAGTAAAATCGTTTACAAACTGTATATTATCACAATGATTCAAATTCACTCATATTAAATTAAAATTAATTTTAGACATGAATTTTAAAAAATTGAGCTGTCTAAATACAAAATTGGGCATGATGATGTGCAGCTTATAATTAGAAGATAGGGGATATAAATTCCTTTCTTAAACATTGACTTTAAAAATGGTTAACCACTGTCCGTACTAATAATCAAGCATAGTTGAATAAAATGACATGGTGATGGTGTCACCATTAAGCCGCAAATCTCTTGACAGATATAGCAGAAAGAAGAACAGTACATTTTAGACAGTGCTCAAATTATAAAGGACACTTCGCATTCAAGTGCCGGGGCAGCCTACAACATGAACAATTATTACTCTCTTTTCTGTTTTTCTGTTTTCTTCCTTTTCTTATAATATTCTCACTTTATTTATTTATTATTATTTTCTTTAAAATCCATTAATAAATATTTTTAAATTGAATCGGTTTATCACTTTATTTATTTGTTATTGTTTTTAAAATTATTTTATTAATATTTTAAAATTAGATTAGTTAAAATATTAATTTGTAGTTCAATTCTTTAATTATGGTTGAATAATTGAATTGTATTATTATTAATTCAATATATTAAATGATAAATTAATAAAAACTATAGATATTAAACTAAAATAATGATATTATATAATTTAGAATATTGAAACTTTATAATAAATAATTAAGTAATAACTATTTTTTAATATCTCATTATATTATTTATTTTAAAATAGTTTAAAATTTAAATATTTAGAAATAGCTATAAAAACTAAAAAAATAAAAAAATTTGAGGTAGAAAATCAATTCAAACCAGCTCACTTCCACTAATTCATCTTCAATTTTTGGTTGATTCTTGATTTATTTGACTTTTTTTATCAATTTTTTTATTTATTATAATTTTTTATTTTAATAATAATTTTAAAAAATAAATAATAACAATTTTAATTTTTATTAATATTTTTACAAATTTATATTTGTAAAAAATATCTATCATAATATATTATAATAATAATTTAAATAATATAATTATCAGAATTAAATCTAAATTTTTATTAAATTATATAATCAACAAAAAATAACTAAATATAATTTTTTTAATGATGAGATAATAGTTGATTTTTTTTGGGTTGAAATAATTAGTTTAGTTCAGTTTTAAGATATATTATTAATATATTTTTTAATTTGAGATTAATTTATAAAATAATTAATATTATTTTTATAATTGGCTTACATTAACCAACTAGCTTGATCAATATCAACCATTGAATACATTTAGTTAAATCATATGTTAGATAACATAAGAGAAAGAATAACATGTGAAAGGATCTCACACTTAAAAGGAAGATTGTTATGATAAGTGAGAATAAAAATCTTCTTAATTGATAGATTGTACAGTAAGAACGGATCGTAATAATAAGAAATAAGAGTTTTTCATTAAAAGATTTCTAACAAAACAAAAATATATGAGATTTTGAATGAAGGAAGAATATGTTAGAATTCTATTCATTCAAATCCTACATCAAATAACTTAAAAGGAAAAATGTAGAAAACTCTTATAAATATAAAACTTGTCTATGAATTTTATCACCACAACCATAATAATGTAACTCTTTGAAACTTAGATAGTTGTGTATCTTTATAACAATATAGTTCTATAAGTGTACTTGTGATTGAGTAGTTGTATGTTAAAAATTGTAATGAAAGTTTTGCAATTTTTTTTTTGTGTGCAAGAAATGAAGTAATAATGAATACTTTTGATGTATTTCATGAATGTGGAAAAATGGTGTCAAACTATTTTAAACTTGTGTGTTTTTTTTTGTTTTATTATATCTATTTTATGAGTACTTTTGCAGACAAAGAATGTGGAGAATTTTTCGTGCCTTTGGTGGAATACCTTCTGTAATCTAACATCTTTCACCCCCAACCTTTATCTTACTTCTTTTCCTCTTTTCTTTCTCTTATCTTTTATTCGACCTCACCCTCATTCAATTGTGCTTCCCATATGATCTCGCACTTGTTTAACCTTTGTTCTTGTTCAACTTCTCATCCTGCTCGACTTTATCTTTTCTTTATTTTTATTCTCTACTCGACATCAACGAGACTCTTTCTTTCTAAATGTAAAAAAATATTTGTGATGTCTTTTGTTGATATTGACACCCTATTTACATGTCATGTTGTTTGCTATTCTTTATATGTTTACTTAAAAAAAAAAGTTACAATAGTTAGCCCTAGTTTAAACAATAAAAAACTTATTAAACGACCATAACTAAATGAATTTGTCTCGTTATTAAAAATTGTAGTTAAGGATGGCGTTACAAAAATTTTCCGTAAATATAATAGTAACTTAGTCATTATCTAAAAAAACGTGATAACTTTTTTTCAATTATGGTTGGTTATAAATTTCCATGTTAAAATGAAGAATAATTTATGCATAAAAAGCATGTTAATTTTGTTTCAATTATGATTGATTATAAATTTTCATGTTAAAATTAAGAATAACTTATGCATAAAAGTATTATCTAAAATCATTTAATCATTGTCATATAATTGTGACTAAATTATTCATAAAATTCTATCACATAAATTAATCACAATTTAATTTTTCCTATTCATTTTAAAAAATTTATCCATTTAATAATTCATAATTTAAATATATTTATTCATTAAAATTTTTTTAAAAACAAATGGAAAAAAATAATTATTACAAAAAACAAAAAATTTACATAATATTTATAATTTAACAAAAATCTTACGCAATATATAATGATCTTCTATATACAAAATTAATAGAGAGTATAAAATATTAAATTAGTACTAATGATAGATAACTTATTATCAAATATAACATTAAGAGGAAGATGAAAAATATTATATTCTAATATTTTAATCATGATGGTGGAATATTTTGATCAAAGTAGGTAACTCCCTACCAAATTTAGCTTGAAGTAATTTTTTAAGACTAGCCAATTGAGTTTGAATTTGTGCAATTTTTTTTATAAGTCTTCCACACACTTTTGACTAGAGCTACCATCATCATTAGTAAAATCAATGAGATGTACAGGTTTTCCAAATACTTTAGTAGAAAAAAATCAACTCCTAAACCACGAACTTGACCTGGCTGTTCACCTCCATACACTTTTCCAATTGCATCGTCAACATAAGCAAGTGGTAATCTCCCAAAATGGCAACATATTCTTGATCTTGATTTAGATGCTACGATATTTTATCCTTTTAGTAGAAAAGATAAGAAAAAAAAAACTAACAAATCAAATGTGCATGAAAAATATAATTGATGCATGTTAAAATTGTAGCTAGTCTTTTATTAAATAAATAATTATAAATTTTTTTAACCTATATATATTTATATTTTCTTATCCGTTTGGATTTATAATTTTCATGTGTTAAATAATAGAATATGCAAAGTTCACTTGTAAGTCATTTCAATTGAATTATACCTCATATTAATAACCAGTGATAATGCCCCTTATGAAAGTGATATGCAATGGAAGTAATTATTAAAAAATAAAATTATTATTTCTAAGTAAAAATAATTACCCAATAAACACTAAAATATTAGATAACATTTGAATACTAAATTTGATACTCTTAATTTAAGTTGGTTTTCTTTTGTTTCCTATTATATAATTTGATGGTGCACACAAATTAATAAAGTTCCTATAATTACCATCACGGATCAAATTAAAAAATATAATAATTTACCACTTAACTTAAGTTTCAATATATATATATATATATATATATATATATATATATATGAACTTACATTAACAACATCACCATTCCAATGATAAAAGTCAAAATAACTTATCAAAGAATAAAAATGTTTAGTTTATAATATAAAAATAAAACACCATAATTCTGGAATGGTCATAACACTAAATCCTTAACTTTCATTAACATAAAAAAAGAATGGTAGATGCATATGTATTTGAAGAAAAAGAAACATTTTTACTATGTGATTGGAGTAAGCTTGGTTGTGGAGTTTCCATAAGTTTTTGTGAGATGTTTTATTACAGAAAACAATCAACAGGGCAGAGGATATAACCTATTAATTCATGCAGAGAAGCAGACACAGAACGCATATGTTTCACCCATCTATTTTCACCCATCTATTTTCACCCTAGAAAATTACGTAGATAGAAACCCCATATGCATATGCGGCCACAAAGTTATCGATAGTAAAAAGTACATCCTCCCCTAACTAATTAAGCCAACATCCTCCAAAAAATAAAAATAATCCAAAAAAAGCTTGTTTGGATGGTTTAGTTTGGGACAACGGTTGATACTTTTATGTATATCCTACATCTTGTGTATACACACTATCTTCACTCTCTTTTTCATTGATCTCTTGTACTAATTATTAAATTATTATGCCTTATATTATATTTTGAACCTCCTTAACTATGGAAAAAAACAATAGCAAAAAAAGTTCTTAAATACAAAGATCCATCAATCAGCTTTGAAACTAAAAAATAATTGTATGAAACTGAAGTTTCGTTAGGGATGGTTGAATTTTTGGTTTTTGATTTTTAAATTGAATTTGAAAATAAAATCCATTCAACTAAAATGATTAATGAGTTTTTCACACAATTTCAAAACAATTTTTGGAGTTAACTTTTGAAAAAAAAAATAAGGTTTTTTTAATACTTTTTTTAATTTTAAAATATTTTTAATCTAAACTTTAAATTCATGTTTTGAGACACCTTTCATGCTTTATTCCTTCTTTCTTTTTTTCTTATCCTTTCACGCATTCTTCATCTAATGCTTCACGTCATGTTGATTATTCCATATCCCAACCATTCATCATCGTAGGTATTTTCATCATCATCTGGTTCTTGACATTGTTGTTGCATTTTCATTTAATTCTTATCTTGTCGTCTAGTTCTCTTCTAACCATTGTTGTTTAGTTCTTATCTTGTCATTTGGTTCTTGTTGTTAGTCTCATTGTCATCGTTGTAACATTTTTAACTTTCAACTTCACAAATTATATATATAATTAGTGTTTGCATGGATTTATTTTGCAAGTAAGGTCTCTTTTTAATTGCTTGCTAGATATAAACATTAATTATAGAGGATTTACAAATTAATTATTGGACTTGGATATAAATTGATGTTAATTTATTTTTGGGATACAAATATTTTAACATATTTTGTTAATATATGTCATAACTTGATAGGTTTAGACATTATATCCTACTTTTGCTAATTTGTGTGGTTTTGTAAGTTCTATCTATTCAAATTTTATGTAACTAAACTGTCAGCAAATGTTTTACAAAATTGTGATTTCTATAAATGTTTTTATGTTAGAAGCTAGTAAATTAAAAGTATTTTTGTGTTATTCTTTAAGATTCCATGTTTTATTTTGAGGCTTTCAATTGAAATTGAGCTTTAATAGTGAAAGAATACAAGATTAACCCATGTTTTAGTTCACGGATAGCAACGATATGCATCCACTTAATTGATTTCTAAGAATTCTATAGCACAATGAGGTTGCCATTCTTGAATTATAGTTCCATTTGACCTTCCTACTATTCAAGTTTGTTTCCATTGATTTATTTGTAATTTGTACTAGTTTGTTGGTTGGGATAATATATATAAGTAAATGTAGGTGTAGCAAAGTTGATGCAATTATTTATCGAACTAGTTATTTAAAGATTATTTTTGTTAGAGATGTTATCTATTGAAATTTCATCGTCACAAGAAGTATCAATTTAAATTTTTTCTCAAATTCAAAGAAATATAAGAAGCGAAAGCTAAGCCAGTTTGCATACATTGTAAATAGATTTTTTAGAAAAATAGAAAAATAATTTTTATTTATCTTTATTATGACAAAACTATTAGAAAATGTGACATTAATTAACTTAAGACTTACTTGGTTGGAGATAAAGAGCAATTTTAAAAAATACAGAAAGATGTTAACAAATATCCAACATCAAATGATACAAAATGTTAAAGAATGCAAGAGAAGAAAAGAAAAATGAAGGAGATTAGAATAACAATCTATTTTACAAAAATCAAATAAGAATACATGATGAATAAGAGTAAGAACCATTGGTAATGTCAAATCCAAAAAAATAATCACCTTTGACATCTCAAAAGGGAAACAATGTTTGCATTATAGGTAATTTGTTATACCTTTAACTCATAATGTTCAACCCAACATTAAAAATGTGTTACAAAGTAAAGAAGTGATGAAAAAATGTAACTTTATCATATCAAAGTGAATAATTGACCTTTTGGTGTTATTTAATACTATTAATTCAACATATTACCAATATATGATTGATGTCATTTATAACATTAGTTTTGGACATAAGGTCCTAATTTTCATAAAATTTGTGGTTATTTATTAAATAAGTGAGATTGAATATATAGAGAAATTTGTTCAGAGTTATTGTAATATTTGGAAACAAACTGGATGCACTCTTAAGAAAAATGGATAGACTCATTGTTCGAGAAGGACTTTTGTTAATTGTTTTGGTTATTGTTCCAAAAGAATTATTTTTGTAAAGTATGTTGATGCTTTTCATGCTTTTAAAACTATTGACTTATTGTATATGACTTTTAAGGAAAAGGTATTATATCTCAAGTTTAAAAATATTTTTTAAATTATGGCTAATAATATTGTAAATTATGTTGTTGCTAATATGTTATTAAAATTTGAGTTTTTTAAGTTATATTGGTTTGTTTGTGTAGTACATTACATTAATATGAAGTTACTCTACATTGAAAATTAGAAAATGTAAATGGGGTTATGTAACATACTTCTAAAATTATCAAATATATATATAATCATTACAAGAAAACATATAAGTGGAAGAGAAATATTTTAACTAGATCCAACTTGCATTAATACTATTTTCATTGCATTACATAATATATTAGCTCAAAAAGATGCATTACATTTAGAGAATGAACAAACTTATCTTATGCCAAAGTAAAACAGTATGTGGAACAAATCTTAAATTATGAATTTTGGAAACAATATGCTAATACTATGAAATTTATTAAATTATTTGTTTCTATGTTATGTAATATTAATAGTGATGATAAAATTTTCATAATTTTTTTTTATCAAGTTATATACCAAGATAAAGAAGAAATGGTAAAACAGTTTCAAAGAAATAAAAAAGAAAATTATACTTGAATATTTTGAATAGCCATTAAGATTCTTATCTTTTTAATAATTTTGTTTTGTGGATATTAGTGAAATCCATTTTATTAATTTGATGTTGATAAATTTAAAAAATACAAATTCCTAACATTTGGTCTTTTCGATATATTTTAAAATTTTTATCATAATAATTCTAATTTACAATCTAAGTTAATAAATCAGATGAAAATATTAAAAAATACTAAAAAAGACTTTGAAAAAAAATTAGTTGTGCATGAACAAAATATTATGAATTTATGTAAATTAAGTGATCAATATTTTTTGTCATCCTTTAAGCGTATATTACATTATTTTCTTATTTGTGATGTTTTAAATCAAGGGTAGAAATTGTATGGATACGGTACACTTAATTTACAAATTGAATATTTGTATTTTGAACATAGTGCTTTGAGTTATGAGAAAAATTGAAACATATTTAAACATAGTCACTTCAATAAGAAAAATGAGTTATAACATAAAAAATTCAATAATATTTACATTTGTTATAATAATTTAAGGTTGCAATAAAGAAATTTTTTTGTTCTTTATTCATAGGTTATTTTACATAATATATTTGATTAATTATCTCATATTAATATTTGAATCAATTAAATCTTAAAAATTAAATGAGATATTAAAATTACAATTCTACTAATTTTAAAATATTACACGAACATTCTAATTAAATATTGAAAGAGTCACAACCATACTTAATAATTGAGAAGATTAAAACTTTACATAATGACTTTGAAAATATATTCATCTAGCCTTAGTTCAATAATGTATGTATATAATTCATCTTTTATAATGTTGATTATAATCTTTTAATTTAATTCTTAATATTATTAACTCTTAAGGTAATTATTAACTTATATATAAAATGATAGTATATCATAAATGAACTTAATTTAAATGACAATGACAAAAAATAAAAATAAAATATTATTATAAAAAATATAAATAAAGGTGTTAATAAAGATTTAAAATTTTCAATGATAAAATGTTCTAATTTAAAAAAACATTAATTTCTTAAATATGATTTTGAAAGTTGTTTTACTCGTATTTTGGATAATAGAATTTGTGTTATAAACTTCTAAAAGTATTTTAAAATTTTAGTTATTTGATATTTTTTAATAATATAAGAATGATAAAGTTTAAATTTAGGTTTTTTAAATAAAATTATTATAATTTTTTTTTAAATTTTAGTTATTTGATATTTTAATTATGTTTTGAACAAATTTGTATTGTAATAAAATTTTAATTGTTACTTAATTGATTATATTTTTTTCTCAAGATTCCAAAACTTGAAAATATATTAATTTTTAAATTTAATTTTCAAAAAATTATATAAATTAGTTTCTTTTAAAAAAATTTAATATTAAAAATATTTAAATCTAAAATAGTTTTCCTTTCCAAAATTTGAAAATTATAAAAACCTTATAGGTCTAAATTTATATTTCAATTAATCCTTTCAAAATAATTTTTTTTTGAAATGTTTTACAAAATCAAAATATTTTCTTAAAATATAAAAATAAAAATCTCTTATATCAAAATCTAATTATTTTTAATTATTTTCTTGTTTAGAATGTTTTTTAACTTTCTTAAAAAAAATCTCTTTCAAATTACATTCAATTGAAATTATTTTTAATTTTATAAAAACTATATATCTCTAATTTTTTTATTCCACCTGAAAATACATAGAAGAGGAAGTCAAATCCATCGAATGTTTTAAAATTTTTCTCTATTCTTTTCAAAAAGGAAAGCTAGAAATATTTTTTGTAAATATATTCTCTTTTAATCAAATTTATAAATACAAAAATAGTTTTATTGTAGATAATTTTTTCTTTAAACCTAAAATTCAAAAAATAGAAAAAATATTTTTGAGAGTAAAATTAATAATTTTAAAATTAATAAAATATTGTATAATTAATTAGAAAATAATAATTTTCTGAATAAACATTTGAAAATATCGATATCTTTCTTAACGTAAGAAATAACTTTTAAATATTAAATTTTAAAAGTAATACGTTTTAAACTTTTCTAATTTTTTGAAATAAACTTTGATACCAATTCCTGAATTTCTTATTTTCTTATTCACGATGCTACTATGATCATAGTTGGCATAGACATGGTAACTTTCTTAAAACCAGGGCAGAACAGAAAATAAAATGATTTGATATTCATTTTCAGGTAAAAGAAGAGATGAACCAATATTTAATTAATTTTGGTAGAATCCTTTAACATTCTGAAACGATAAAAGGGAAATTAAATTAAAGTAAATGAATGGGTTGTGTTATTAAAAGTCCGCAGCAGTTATGCGTTTGGATAATGAGAATTGACAAATTGGACAATGAATTTAGTATGTCTCTTTCAAAAGTCTTTAGGAATAAATTTTCCCGTCGAATAGCGTGCAACTGAATAATCCAAACAACCACTACTCTTACTGTCTCATCTTCTAAGCTATTCCTTATCTTTTCCAACGCTTAAATTGGCGTTGATTTCTTCATAATCGTATTATTCTTTCATTTATTTTTATTTCGATGAAGAGTGCAGATAAATATAATTTTTAACCTTTTTAACATATTCTCAATTATTAATTAAATTTTATTAAAAGTTATGAATTTATCGATATGAATCTTTAAGGGGTGAAGCTTGGTATATGTGTGCTTATCCCATTAGTTTATAACATTTTTCTATGTATATACTACTTTAAATAGTGTTGGAACTTATAATTTATTGTTTATTATTTTTTTCAGTTTTACTTTTAGTTAGTAAATTTTTATTTATTATCTTATTTAATTTATACTATTTATTTAAGTAAGATTACACTATATTTTATTTTCTAACAAGATAATTCATTCTTAAATAAAAATGATGGAGGTTTAAAATTAACTAAAAGAGTTTATATGTTAGCTTTCCCTTTATATCATAGTCTCCTTAATTTGGTAAAACAGAATGTTGAATTATAACCTTTTATAAATTTATATAGTGGAATTAAAAACTGTTAAATATATTGACAAAGTAGATATTTTTTTTATATTATCAACCAATTTTAAAATATATATCACTAACATGATTATTGGCTTTTATAATAATTGATTTAAAAATTATTCTTAGATTTTGTTGATAGTATTAAGTTTTTTTTACACCAACAAAGTATTATAAAATTAAACTCATTTAATTAATTAATAGTTTTAATTATTTTAAAATACACTTTTTATTTTAGACAAACTAAGTTCTCTCTCACTCACATAAATACAAATTTTAAAAAATTATTATTACCTATTTTTTAATTTTGAGACTATTTAGGTTTATATTATTTTAAATATCAATTATTATAAATATTTTATACAAGTTTTAAATTATTTTTTAGAAAACACAAACAAACTGGTCCATATAATATTATTTGCAATGTTTTTGTTTTTAATATCAAATATTCAATTTTATTTTGTTCAAAGAAAAAACAAAACTAAAAACCCACAAGAAAAGGCAAGAACAATGCCATTGCTTGTGTCTTGCCAAACAGAGGTCTCAATGCTTTTGCACTATTATTGATTCCACCTATACCAAACACGTAGACGCATTCTCATCAGCTTCTTGGGTCTTTTCTTCTTTTTAATTTCTCTTTTCAAAGTCAAATTAACTATATCATAAACTTTAACCAAAATACATATAAATTACGTACCAACGAAGAAACATTATTTGGACGTTAATTAGAACCAGATTTCCACCTTTTTGAGTCAATGCGTCTTGATCTTACCATTAAGGTAAACCTTTATTTTATAGTGACAAACTTCTAATTAATGTATCTAAGTCCGTATAATCTTTCCAAATTTTTGGTAAAGTTAGCTTTAGCTTCCATCTTTATTCCGTTAAGTGTTTATTGATAAGTTGATTAATAGAAATTAATTATTGGATGTTTATTGGCACTCTAAATTCATTTCTATTTAAATAATTTTAATTTTAATTTGTTTTAATCAAATTAATATTAAAGATATTTAAAATTTTTTTTCTTAAATTAGAATAATAATAGATATTTTGCAGTTGTGCTCTTAATAGAAACTTTCCAATATATTTGGTATGAGATTATGAACATTTTTATTAAAAATAGTAATCGAATTAGATATATATAATCAGTATAAATAATATTTTTTATAAATATTTAATATAATTTATAACTAGAACTTAAAATTTAAATTATTTTAAATATATTTTGAAAGGGTTAAATTTAATTCATATTATTTATCTTTTTATCTTTTAGGTAATATAAATATATTGTTGTAAATTGTCGCTGAATAGGGCTATAATGTTTTAAAGCAACATTTTTCTCTCCGTAGCTTTTAGCCCAGAAGAAATAAAACTCTAAATTTATTCTAAATTGTTGCATTGCTAAATTAAGCCACTTATCCTGATAAGTTATTGTTTAGGTTGAGGGAGATTTTAAATTAAATAAATTTTTATTAAATCGAATCTGAACTAAATTCAATTGGAGTCATTTTTATCCTAATCATAACAAAGGTGCTTACAAGTTTCTTCACCACCAATTACCCAATCACACCTCAATCTTCCATAATTACCCAATCAACACTCCCAACCCAATCTTCCATACCAAACGAAGAAGCCACATGATCCCAATCTATGCAAACAGCAACTCAGCATCAATTTGATTCATTTGTTCATCCGGAAACTGAGACAACAACTTATAAGCATCAACTATAACCAATAGGATCAACTTGGCTAGTAGAAGAACTATTTAGTTAAAAATAATCAAACTTCAATGAATATTTATCTGTTTCATGAACTTTTTGATGCGCAATATTTTGTGATAACTTTCTTTATGGACGTCTAAGGGATATTAATTAGTTGTTAATAATTGTGACAATCAATTATTTAAAAATGAAGTTTATTGTATGAAATATTTAGTTTTATATGGAGTTTATTATGGAAAGTTGTAATTTATGGCATCAAGTTATTTATGTTTTCATTTGTTTTATTCATTTTTAGATCATGTATGATTTCCATTTTAATGCTAATAGTAACAATTAATATAAATGAATAAGTTATGCACCATCAATTTCACTTCATTCATTGGTATAAAGACAATTACGTTATGAATATCCAAAATGAATTACAATCCGTTTTCAACACACCAAATTATTAACTAATAAAAGAATGCATTCAATACAATCTAGTGGACATACTCCACTGGTACATATTTTCCACAAAATGATCACAAGTACTACATTAAATGTGATGCTAACACATGATATATAGAACAAAGCCTATTTCATTTTCTCTATGACTCCAAATTATTCTCCACCAATGCAATCCTCATCCTTTGTCTCACCACCGTATATCTCTGTCATTAGTCCTTTCTTCAACAAACCATTTAAAATACTCACAACTTAAACCCCATCCTAAAACACAATGAAGCATATACAAGAAAAACATAAGTAAGCATGGTTTAAAACTTAAACAACGAAAACCCACCATCCAAAATACAAAAACCTTCCCATATGATTAAGGCATCTTGAGAACCTTCTAACATGATTGCAAGCCATTGATGTTGTGTAGTGAACATTCTATCTAGGCAATAGCATAATGAGATCTTCCAAAAAGTGCTATTTATTGCTTCTATTATTATCAAATAAAGAAGATTGAGATACCATTGAAGAGAAAAAATAAAAAAAGAAATAAAAGAAAATAGACAAAGATTTAAGATTGGGTTTGGTTTTAAAAAATGTTTTCTATTTTTTATTTTTTATTTTTAATATTTTGAATAGAAAATAGCAAAAATAAAAAATAATTATTTTTTATTTTCAGTTTTTAGTATAAAATTTTAAAAATAAAAAAATTATAAAAATAAAATGATATTTTTATAAATAAATTTTTTTTTCAAACCAAACGGCTCCTAAATCTTTCAAAAATTCATTTAATCTCACTGGATGACATGTTACTAACAAGTAATAACAATGTAAGCAAGGGTAACGTTGTTGGGTGTTAAAAAGTTAAAATTTTTAAAACTTAAAAAAATAGATACATTAAAAGATTAAACTATTAATTTTGTCAAAAAATAATAATAGTTTTTAGATTATTTTTAAACAATAAATTTTTATTAAAACGAAGTTATTATCATATGATAAAATACTAACATTTGTTAAAAATAATCATACCATACATATCATTTAATAAAATATAAAGTGATGGAGATTCCTAAATAAAACACAAAAAGTATGGCCATATATCATCATATAAGTAGTATTTTCAATTTCACTTTTAAGTAAAAGGAGAGAGGCTCATGGGTTTCGTGGAGCATCCGCTATGTGTGGGTACAGAACCAATCATAGATGGTCACGCATCGTGTCCTTTCTCTGATGGCCCCACACGATTTACACGTGCAAACAAACAAAGCCCTCACGCTTGTCCCGTTTTAAGCAACTTTTCGTAACTCTTCAAATTCTTTACTTATTTTTTATTTAAAGATTTTTCCTAATCATTAAAGTAATTCATGGATCGGGACATTAAAAAAAGTAAGTGATGGATCGAAAAATATTAGTAAATAATCATATTTGAAATCTTATCAAAAATTAAGTCCTCAAACGTGTGAGATACAATTTAAAATATCGTAGATTAACCTTTTAATATTAGGTTAAGTTTTGTTAATATTTTTTATTTAATAGATATTATAAGTTTATGATAATAGAAGACAACATATTTAAATATTTATTTATGTATAATTTTAATTCTTCAATTTTTTTAACTATGTTAATTTTTAAATTTAGCAAAATTTAATATCTTGTCATTTTTTAATCTAAAATTCTACAATTCTTGTCATCCACTTAAAATATATATAAGTAAATCTAATTAAATTATTTTTCTCAAAATTTATTAACTAAAATAAAAAATTTAATTATTTCCTTTTCAAATTTTATTAAATTTTTAAAAGTTCTTAATTTTTAAATAATTTAATATTTCAATAAATTATGAATAAAAATATTTATTGAAACTTATTAAATAATTAAAAATTAAAATATTTAATAAAAATATAATATTTAATTCAGAAAAAAATATGTTTAATTTAATATTATATTTTTGAATCTTTGACAAACGTCATAAAGTCATTGGTTAAGATGTATCTAAAGTAAATAAGTGATTAATTATTATCAGCTTGATGGTTATAAAATCATATTTTTAATAATAGTAACGACCTTGTCTTGGTGTTTGACGGATTGGGGTTCATCCATTGTTAATCTTCTTGGTGGGGCTCCACTGACGCACAACACGCATTTGAATACATTTAATTTTTGTTATTATTAATTAAAACAAAATGTCACTCTCTAATGAGGTTTATCCCTTGTCTCTGTCACCCAAGCTTAGGTTCTGTTTTGTGCCACGATGCTATTTAAATGGGGTCGGTGTTCATCTTCCAATTTATTGTATGCTTATCTACTATACCATTTCCGATATTAATTTTAAGAAAATAGAAATATTTTTTATTTAAAATTACATTAAGTTATATTATATAATTAACATTCAAATCAATCGATGAGTTAATTTAAATTAAAAATAATTCAAACAACGTAAGATCCCAACAATTAATATTTAATATAAAAATATCAATTTAATAAATGTCTTAATATGGATGAATAATTATCTAAAATTTCTAATTTTTTAAATACAAATGGAAGTATGCATTATATATACTACCGAGAAGGAAAACTATATTATATATATATATATATATATATATATTTTAACACATATACAACCATTTCATGAAAGAAAACATCAATAGCATTTCGGTAACAAACAAATTTTAAATTTATTTTGTTTGAAATAAAAATTTATAAATTAAAATTTTAAATTTCTAAGTTTAATATAACTTTCTTTAATATCATATATAAAAATTTCACCGAACTTATACGAGAATTTAAAACATTCAAGAATAAAATATAATTCAAGTTGTATATCTTTTTAAAAATATTCTTAAAAATGTAATTCCTTTCATGTTCTAATATACATTTTAAAAATAATTTTTTTTTAATTTTTTTTAATTGCAATCCACATTTTAATATTTATATCTTTTTTCTGTCGTAATTCTTATTTCGACAAAACTGTAAATAGTTAAAGTGTGTAAAGTTAAATAAAAATTTGATTCTTTTATAAAAAAATAATGTAATCTAATTTTACTATATTGTAGATTTTAGCTCAAGTCCTATATAAAAATTTTCAACATATTTATCAATTGAACTTAAATTTAATAAAAATATATATATATATATATATATATATAATATTTTACAAAATTTATAATAGATCATATAAAATAGTATGAACTTTCAATAAAAATGATAAGTTATTTATGTTAAAAAAAACTAAAGAAATCTTGTAGAATGAGATATATGATAATACTATCTTTAAGAATTTGTACAGTTGCTTACATCTTCTTTAGCATTCAACAACTTCATAGAACATGAGTAGAAGAAAAAGAAATAGAAAAAGAAAAAAAGAAGAAACTAATTTTATAATTGAGTGTATAGAAATGGAAAAAGAAGTTTTCATTATATAAAAATGAAACTTTTTAAAAATTTAATATATCGATAAATATAATTAAATATCTATTCAAAATTTTAATTAAATCTCAATTTAAATTTTAAAATTTAAATCATGATTAATTAGGTTAGATTTAACATATTAAGTCCACAATGGTTTATGTTCAATGATTAAAATAAAAAAATGGTCATATTTAATGTATATAAAGCTGGTATTAAAAATTAGATTTAAAATAAGCCATCATAATTAAAATGATATTAAAAAATTAATTCAAAATATGTATAATTAACAAAATTTTAATTTGATTATAAAATTATATTTAAAACTAATGATTATCATAATTTAAAATAGATAGTTAATAAATAATAAATTTATTTTAAAAAATTAAAATAATAATAATAAAATTTAATAATTAATCTTTTGAAATACTCAATTTTTATAATAACCTTCATATATATATATATATATATATATATATATATATATATCAAAATACTAAAATTATTTTATAAAATATATTATAAGAAATAAGTTTTGGTAGGTTTATATTATAAATGTAAATACATCAAATTTGATGTCTTTCGGATTATGAACTAGATTTTAAATAGATAAATTTAGCTTGTAGTGGTGAAATAGAATTTGAGTCAAAACACTTAGTATAAGTTAGAGGTTCACCTATCATATTACACTATCGTATTTCTTATGGTTTTAGTTGGTTTTGCGCAAATAGACCATGTGTGCGTATGAATGCCTTCTAAATTTGTTTCAATCTCATACAAGCGGTCCCATTTAACACTCATTATTTGTATTTTATACACCATTTATAACAGATATGATAATCATTAAAAATACTAAGTTTAAATCACATTCAATGCACTTTAACACTTCTCACATCATACGATGAAAGTTAAACAGTGATAGAAGAAATAATAATAACTTGGTATTATCCATAGAAAATTTTGTCATCAGATCTCTAATCACAAAAGTTTGGTTTCCATTATCGTTGATTTTATTTTGCCTAAAACTTTATTTCTCTTAATGTCATTTATTAAGCTTTTGCTTTATGAAAATATGATAAAATTAATTTTTGACTTCACACTTATTAGGATCAATAATCATTTAACAATAATTCACAAGATTTTTACGTACATGATCATATTTCGATTTATATTTGTTAATTAATTTTACTATTACTCTTTAGTAATCATAGGTATGCTTACGAGAAAAATAAGTTTTTATATAAAATATTACTAAGAAATTTCTTAGTATACATTCTCAAGTTAAAAATAATAACTTGATCTCCACAATATATTTTACTACCTATTTAAATAGCCAAAATCATGATATCTCTTTTAAAATTAAAATAAATTAACTTGTGGTTTATTCTTGTGCAAATTAAACTTATTTATCATCACCATATTATTTTAATATAATGGAATATTCATTAATACCATATTTATGGTATCTCATAAAGGCCAAATCATTATCCCAAGTATAAAAATATTTTTATTATAAATTCATAACATTCATTATCAATTATTTTATCATATTCATATTATACAATGAGATCTCTTACATATATTTTTTCTTAATTCATGTTAGCATCATAAAGAACTTCCAAAATTATGATTTTAATTTTTATAAATTTTAAAAAGATTCTATAATATTTTTTGTGATTATATTAAATCCTATACTTCCTTATAATTTAAAAATTTATTCATAATCTTATTTGTTTTACTAATAGCAATAATATATAATAAATTCAATTATTTCATGACTTTTCAATTTTTTGGCATGCAAAAATTTGATTTATATAAATATAACAAAAATTATAAATTATAAAAAATTAGAATTCATGCTTATTATATAGAGTATAAATCATATCATATAATAATCATATTACATAATCTTTTTTGAACTTTCAGTATAATAATAATAATATCATGTACATCTTAGTCATTATAAAGTTTTATAAGAATAATATAAAAAAAATTAAAAGAAAAACTCAAAATGCACAAAAGGATATTTTTTTTCTCATAATTTAATGATATTCTTTTGCATACTCAAATATTCAATTTTAACATTCTCAATATTATAAAAAAAATTCAGATATAAGCTTTTCCCAATTAAAAAAAAATATAAATATATTTTTTAACTATAAATTTAAATAGTCATAACATTATACTAAATTTTTAATATATTCATCATAATAAATATTTATATAAAATTTCACCATATTAAAATTAGAAAGATAGAATATTATTAAAATAATGTAGCATAAATGATAAAAAAACTATCATACTCATTTAATTACTTCAAAATTATCTCAATAATAGTTGATAATATTTTTTTCCCATATTTAAATCATACATATATAACATTATGACCAAATAAATATATTTTAAAATTTTTCTAACATTCCATAATTCAAAATAAAAAAATATAAAATTTATAAATTAATTGTTAAGATAATATTGTCACATAATAGTAACATAATAATAATAATTTATTATTTTTTATTGGAATTAATTGTTGACATAATAAGAAAATTTTAATGTATAATTTTTTGAAACATTTTCTCAAAATAGGTAAAAAAACAATAACCAACACTTATTCAATCATAACTTTCATATATATATATATATATATATATATAATTTTAGAATTATTTGAGTAAAGTCTCAACATTATAATTTCTTGATAAAATAAAATATGAAAATCAATATACTTACATATATGCATATTGAGAAGATTTTTTAAAAATTTACATATCATATAATTAATAAAATATATTTTATTTTTTTATTACTAATAAACAAATAATATGCATGGTAAATAAAAAAATTTAGATTCATAGATATAAAAGTAACTAACCAATTCAAAGATTATTTTTTGAAAAAAAAAACCTTCAATTTAATAAAATTGATATTAAATTTGTATCAATTTAATAATAAGTTTATTTTTTAATAAAAAATAATAACAATATAATGATTAATTCTAAATATATATATATATATATATATATATATATATTCCTTGATTTTGTATAGCTTTTTATAATATGAAAAGTATTCTCCTTCAATATATTTTGTAAAGAAATCTAAGATGATTTTAGGATGGTCACTTTCTTGTGCCTTACATATTATAAGAATAATCTTTTTAAGGATTAAGCCGTTTCAAATCTATCTGTTTGTAAATTAAATTTTGTTGTACAAATAACTATGCTAGTAAGCTATTTGAGTATTCATAAAATAATAGGTTTTTTTGTGTGATAGATTTTATTTCTTCAAAATTTTTATTTTTTTTATATTGAGTATTGAACATTTTTTTTTATTGAGTGAACTGTCCCTTTAATCCCTTATATTGTTAACAAATTTTATTTTTCTTTAATTTAAAAAAAAATTAAATAATTAATCTTTAATTTTTTCATTCATCTTTCACGTTAGTCTCTAAAGTTAATATTTTGTTAAAAGTTTACATTGGAGGTTCAAGTGTAGTTAAACGATGTCGTATGATAAGTTAAAACATAATTTAGTGGTTGCATCTATACGTCATCGTCTTCAAAATTGGAATTTTAGAAAATATACCTTTATTTTAATCCTAATTTTAAAAAAGGAAAATTGGAAAAACATAATTGAGAATCCTAATCAAGAATGTTTATACGAAGTAAGACTTCAAAAATATCATAAAAAATTTAAGAATTAAGAGGAGAGTTGTCTTGCAAAAACAATAAATTTTTTTTATCAACTTGACAAAAGAAGTTATTTGCTTCATGAAACTCCAACCAAGAAATACGTAGCTTGTACCAAAAATAATAGAACCAATATTGCTAGAGAATTAACCACTACAATAAGATTAATCATCATTCAAGTAATAAATCATCTTTTTCCAAATAACTCCATTATACGATTCTTTCAAATTTATTTTTCCAATTAATTTTAGTAAATTTCCTATTATTCATCTTCGAATTAGATAACTCATCTAAAAATTTTCTCCTATTACATTGATAATTAGGCTATTTGTTCATAGCTACCTCTGTTTCTTCCATGATTTTCTAAAAGCTCTATTATTTTAACACTAATCTTTTACTAACAAATTCATATTGTCCCTCTTATTTATTTTGTTTTTTTAATTTAACTTCAATTTTATTTATATTTTTAAAATTTATTTAATTTATTTCTTATACGTATATCCTTATTTAATAATTATGACCGAATGAAATTTAGACAAGGAAAAAATTTACTTCAAGATTATAAATGAAGATATTCTAGTTAAAATATGATAATATGTTATACTAGTTAAAGTTTACTTAATCTACATGTTTAAATCTTAAACAACCAAATAAAAAGAATGAAAAAAATATCTTATATTAATGTTATTTTGGAATCATACTCTTACTCAAGTTAACCAAAAGAATGGATGGAATATCTTAGATATTATACAAGACATTACTCCATTGTGCAGCCTAAAGAATATGCCTAAATAAACCTTGCAAGAAAAAAATGATTCATCTAAGCACAACAGGGAATATATAAAAAATTTTACACTACTATCTTGCATGCATAGATTATGCAATAGTAACACCATATGCTTAATGATCTTAATATTAATAGAAATGATTAAACAAGATACCAAAAAGATGCAAAATAATAAACAATTTTTTTTTAGTTTGTCCAAAACATGACCTTAGTTAAAAGTACTACCAATTCACTAATTGAATATAAGGTAGAAAGAAATCACTTTTGGCCTTTCTTTTTCCATAAATCACCGAACATTCTTATATCACTAATGTACCAACCAGTATGTGTTTCAAATGTACAACCAAAATGGTCATCCATGGAGCCACACCTTCATATAAAAGTTGGCTCTTCTCATCATAGGACACATAATGTAGCAACTTTCATCATCCATAACAAAATTGTTATATTAAAACAATTTTCAATGAATATTTTATAACATGATTAGTAGGATAGAGATTTACTTTTTATTTCATTAGAGAAGATGGAGAGCCAAATTTGTTAAGTGCGATAGGTCAATAGAAGTGGAACCAGGAAAAAAAAAACAAATCTAAACATGCATTCTGACAAATGCACCACAACTTTTGGTATCCACCAAAGAAACATACAAGAAGATTGAGACATTCTTGAATCCCTAATTTTTAGATCAAGGAAGATAACGACGTATAGATTTTATTCTAACCTATCATACAACATTATGTAGGTACACTTAGATCTTTATCGTAGCATTTAACGCCATACATTAACATGTCGTTTACAAAAATTGATCCTAGGGATTGATGTGAAAGATGAATGACAAAGTAATGGACTAACGACTTAATTTTTTTAAATAAGAAACTAAGATGAAATTTGTTAACAAAGGGAGGAACTATAGTGACAATTCACTTTGATATGAACTTGGATATCATCTTACATGATCAAACCCACTAAGAAAATGATGTAACTTGGAGAGAAAACTCATTGAGAAGAGGAAGGTTACAATGGATAATTATGATCCATATAAATGCTTTTTTCAAGAAAAATAGGCAAATAAGATCATGATTTCTATATATACAGATCTAAAAAAATCTTCACAAAAGATTACAAGATTTAGGAAGATATATTATTTATTTTATTAGAATTTATATTAATTTAGTTTTCAATTTGTTTAAATTATTTGACTAATATTCTTTAAGATTTAATTAGGATTATGTTGAAAATTTGAATCATATTATAGATAGATTCTATTATGTTTTATCATAATTTTTTCATATTAGAGATTGAAAAATTCTATTAGAATTTAATTATAATTTTCTTATATTAGTAATTGTATAAGTATAAATAGCTCTTTTATGAGCAATGAAATAAACATCAAATATCAAATATTAGAGTTTCTATTAACCTAAATAAGGATTTTTTTCGATTGTGAGAATCATATATTTTCTTTTCTCTTGTAAAACCTTGTGATGTGAATCGAGGGGTGTCCCAATCTTAACAGCAGAAGTTAAATAAGAAAATTACAAAATAATAGAAAAAGATAAAATAAATGGTTCAATGACGTGACATGAGCAAATAGCCAACCAATGTCATAAGGAATATGACTTGCTACTTAGATCTGTTGTCCAACCACGAACATGAGATAACTGATCCACACAACAACATACCTGGGTAGAAGCATGAATTAGGGACTTTTATGAACTTGAATCACCAACCTTATAAGGAAGATCGACAAAATAAGGTTTTATAAGAGTAAAGAAAAGATAAGATTCTCACAATAGAGAAAAACTTATCTTTAGGTGAATAGAAATTCTGATCTCCCATTCATTACTCATAAAAGAGTTATTTATACTTGTGTAATTACTAATATAAGAAAAGTAGAACTAAATCTTAATATAATTCCTTAATCTCTAATATGAAAAAATTATGATTAATCCTAATAGAATCTATCTATAATATGATTCAAATCTTCAACATAATCTTAATAAATCTTAACCAAATAATTAAATAAATCCTAACAATTGAAAATAAATTTAATAAAATAAATAGCATATCTTTATAAACCTTATAGTCCTTTTGTGAAGATATTCTTTATTTGTGTAAATAAAATCATGATTTTATTTTTCTTATTTTTCTTGAAAATGAATTTATGTGGGCTTTAACTTTTTTCGTATCTTGTATTGTTTTTATCCTTTCTCAATGAACCTTCTCTTGGAGTTAAGTTTTTCTTTACTGTGACTTGATCATGCAAGGTGGTATCTTGATTCACGTCATTCTTCCATTCTTAACTTTCCATTATCATCCTTTTTCTTTTGTTTAATTTGATCCTTTAATATTTGTTGTGATGTCATAGGGAGAAGGGTTATTGGTTCTCCTTTTAGTATAAAAGAATAACAAATTAAAAATCCATCATGTGTAACTTTTCTATCATACTGCCAAGGTCTTCCTAACAAAAGATGACATGCTTTCATGGGAACAATGTCACATTATTTCATCCTTATACTTCCCAATAGAGAAAATTATTTTCACTTGCTTTTTCACTTTCAATTCACCTTAACCACTGAGCCATTGTAGTTTATATGGATGATTATGCTTGAACATTGGTAGGATCAACTTTTCCACTAACTCAACACTTGCCACATTACTACAACTTCCATCATCAATGATTACACTGCATACCTTGTTTTGGATTAGACAACGTGTGTGGAATAAGTTTTCTCTCTATTTATTCTCTTCTTCCATTATTTGAATGTTGAGTACTCTTCTAGTCCCTAAAAGTTATCCTTTTACAGTACCTTCACATTCAACATTAGATGACTCTTCTTCCTCTTCTATTACTTCTTCTTTAGTATTTTAATCTCCATTATTGTTAATGATCATAGCATGCTTATTTGGTCACTCATTGACAATGTGTCATTTTTTCTTCCCCTTCTATTACTTCTTCTTTAGTCTTCTAATCTCCATTATTGTTAATGATCATAGCATGCTTATTTGGGCACTCATTGACAATGTGTCATTTTTCTTGACATTTGAAACACCTTATATCTCGATTCTCAGAAGAATTAGACTCAAGTTGAGTTTTACTTGAATGGATATCAAATTTACCTTTCTTGTAATAAACCTATTTAGAATGTGAAGCTGAAGTGATGTTATGCTTTGAATGACTTTTCCATGAATTAAGAGAATTTGAATGGGAATGCTTTCTCATGTTATTTCTCCTTTTGAGTTGTTGTTCTACCTTGACAACTTGATGTACCATTTCTTGAAGCTCAACATAACAATACATTTTCACAACATTAGCTATATCGCAATTTAGTCCATGCAAGAAACGTGCCATGGTTGCTTCTCGATCCTCCACTATATTGGCTCGAATCATTGTAATCTCCATCTCTTTATGATACTCATCTATACTTCTCAATCCTTGAGTGACTTTGCAGTTTGTCATGGAGTTCTATATGATAATAGGATGGAATGAATCATCCTCTCATTATTGCCTTCATCTCTTCCCAAGTGGTGATAGGTCGTTCACCATATCGATCTCTTTCCTTTGGCATCTGATCCCGTCACACAAGAGCATAGTTAGTAACTCAAGAGTTGCAAGTTTTACCTTTTTACTTTTAGAATAGTTATGACATGAGAAAATTTGTTCTACTCGCATCTCCCACTCTAAATATGCATCTAGATAATTCTTCCCTTGGAATGAGGGAACTTTGATTTTAATTCCACCAATATCATCCATTCCATCTGTATGTTTCCTTGTATTATTATGCTCAAATGTTTGTCTCCTTTGCCGATCTTCATTCTCATCATATTGATGCTAGGAATCAACTTTAGATCGATCATCTTGACTTCGATAAAGTTGATTATGTTGCACAACTCGATCCTCCACATGATTATTCGTTTATAAACTTCCTCTATTCTTCTATCAATCAACCTTTCCAATTGACTTACCAATGCTTGCATTTGGAAGGTATTTAATCCTTCTTCAACCTTTTGATTTTTTGCCATGTGAATATTTATTTTTTTTCTAATATTTTGTTTTTTTTTTAAATTTTTTCCAATGCTGTTTTTTTACTATACTTTTTTTTGGATCAAAATAAGGAATAATAAACACCTACCGTGTCAACTAATTGCTTTGATACCAACTGATATGAATCGAGATATGTCTCGATGGAGTAAGTTAAATAAAAAAATTACAAAATAAGGAAGATGACCTGTTACTTAGACCTCTTGCCTAACAACGAACACGAGATAACTGATCCACACAACAGCGCACCTGAGTTGAAGCACGAATCAAGGACTTTTATGAACTTGAATCACTAATAGGGATGAAAGTGAACAAGGCCGTCCGACAGGGGTCTACAGCTCGGCTTGTTTAAAGCCTAGTTTGGCTTGGCTCGTTTAATAAATAGATAGGCTCAGGCTTGTTAAAATTAGATAAACAAGTCAGGCCCAGACTTATAAAAAAGCCTATTTAACTTATTCAGGGGCCTATTTATATTTATATATTATATATTTATATTTATTTTAATATATTATATTTGTCTAATATTTATTTTATATTTTATTTACGTAATATTAATATATATATATATATATATATTTTAGGCTTATTTAATAGCTTTTTTATCTTGTAGGCTTTAAGTTTGCAAATTTTTTTAATCAATTATTTATATAGATTTTAAGTCTATTTATTGATTTTTTTTGTTATGTAGGCTTTTAAACAGACTTGCAGGCCTTGTAGACTTTAACCAGGCCAGACTTGATAAAAAAAAAAAGCCTTTAACAGGTAACAGGCCCAAACTCAGGCCTCAAAATTTTTAAACAGGCTAGACTTTAACATTCAAAGTCTAGCTCGGCTCGGCCTACTTCCATCCCTAATCACTAACCTTATAAGGAAGATCGACAAAATAAGGTTTCACAAGAGTAAAGAAAAGATAAGATTCTCACAATAGAAAAAACTTGTCTTTAGATGAATAGAAATTCTAATATCCTGTTCATTACTTATAGAAAAATTATTTATACTTGTGCAATTATTAATATAAGGAAACTAAAACTAAATCTTAATAGAATTTCTCAATCTCTAATATGAGAAAATTGTAATTAATCCTAATAGAATCTATCTATAATATGTCTATAATATGATTCAAATCTTTAATATAATCTTAATAAATCTTAATCAAATAATTAAACAAATCCTAACAATTGAAACTAAATCTAATAAAATAAATAACATATCTTTATCAATCTTATAGTCTTTTTGTAAAGATCTTATTGATTTGCATAAATAAAAATCATAATTTTATTTTTCTTATTTTTCTTGAAAATACATTTATATCAGTTCCAACGATATCTTATATTGTTTTTATCCTTCCTTTTTTTAATGAACCTTTTCTTAAAATTAAATTTTTCTTTATTATGACTTGATCATGTAAAGTGGTATCTTGATTCACATCATATTTTCTTATCAACATTTCCTATAAAATTGACAATTGAAATTCATAAAAACCTACAATTTATACTTCAACTTAAATGTGTTGCTGTGCAAATTGATTATTTTATATTCATAATTAGTCAAAATATTTAAGTAACAATTCATATTTCTTATAATATTAGTTGATATTCGTTTATATCAAATTATTAAATTATTTATTTTATTTTTTTATATTAATTTATAATTATCTTATTTAATTTATACCATAAAAATCAAAATCCTGAAAATTCACTCTATTCTTATTCAACCTTAAAAAAAATACTTTTTAAATAGAAATCTCATAATTTATGAATTTTATAAAAAATATTAAATGTAACATTTAAATAAAAAAAATAGAATATTGATGATATATATATATATATATATATATATATATAATTTTAATCATCTATTCTATATAAGCATATAAATTGGCGTCCAATTAAGTTTGATATGGCTGTGACTATATATATATATATATATATATATATATATATATATATATATATATATATATATGATCTATAATAATATCTTAATCACATAATACGTGTACCTATTTTTCAGACAATCTAGTGAACACAAATTGTGAATTCTATACTTCTTATTAAATTTGTTTTGATATAATATTTTTTTAGAGAAAGTTTATGATTCTTTTATTAAAGATGGTATATCTAAAAAATAATTGGTACATCTTTTTCAGTTAGATATTTAGGATCAGGAGATTGAAACACCAACATTCAAGTTTCCTATAAAAATATAATTCCATCATTTAAATTTCTAGCTTCTAAAACATAAGGAAATTTGACATTCCCTAATAAGTTAGTTGATAACTTTAATTCTTATACTAAACATTAAAATATTAATTTTAAATTTTTTTTCATGTATTCAAGACATTTAAAAATAAAATATATTTAATGATAATGTTATAAAAAAAATAGTTGAATTTATCTCATGATTGATTAAGATATATGATTAAATATTATAAACCTTAAATAAAAATGACAAGTATATAACATTGAGAATGATTTAAATATTTTTAATGTTTAAATTAATATATATATATATATATATATATTTCATTATCTTAAGATCATAACTTTCTCTTATATTTCAAAAAAAATATAAATTATAAAGATTGTAAATGCAACTTTATCATTATTTTTACTAATACAACTTGTATCTAAATAGAACATTTTTATCGGATAAAACATTATCACAAAGACGTACTTAAGAAGGAAAATTAAATAAGTCAAAATAATGACCTCAATTTGAATTCACGAAGAGAATATTATTATTTTAATTTTTTATTTATACAATAATTAAGTTTGTTACCTTTACTTTTATGGATAATTTTAAAATTATTTTTGTTGTTAGATATTTTTATTTAACTTTTATCTTAAACTTGTATTTTTTATTTATTGAAAAGTTTAAATATTTTACTATTACTATACTTTTTAAATAGAAATTTTAATTAAGATTAATTTATATTTTTTAAATATATAATATTAATGACTAAAACAAAATAAATATTTTAAATTTAAATAAAAAATAAAAAATAGAAAATTATAAAGGATTTGCAACGAATTAACAAAATCACAATATATTAGCAAGAGAATTGTGACTTATTAACAACGATAAGACATTACATTCTAATTTGTAATAGTTTAGTGATACAAAACAATTTAACAAGGGATTAACGATGAACGACAATAAACAAACACATATTAATCACAACAAATAATATTATGACAAAATCATGATAGATAAGTAAATATTTTTTATAGATAATAAAGACATTTTATGGATGACTATTACAACAGATATTCCGTTATTAATTAGGAATTAATGACAAATTTGAAACTTTATTTTTTTCATATTAATAAAAATATTTATCTGATAAATTTTTTTATTATTATATATCATAACAATGATTAATGAGAGAAATTTTCATCAATAATTACTAATATTTTTGTAATGTTTAATAATCATTTATAAAAGACTGATTATTAATATTTAAATTCAAAATTTACAAAAAATTATTTTTTCTAAAAATTTTAAATAATTAATATAAATAGTTTGAAGCTATAATAGTTTATACGCTTCCTTCCGGTGTTAAAACAATCTTTAATAACAAAGATATTAAACCACAACGAAGTATTTTTTTTTTCCTTAAAATAAACTACAACTAATGTTGCACAAAGTATATGTATGGAACCATGAACTTACACTTAAATTTAATCAATGTATATGAGAGGTTTTTTATAGAATAATAAAAGTAATAAAAAAATAAATCTAAAATTTTATATAAATTACTTTAATCCTTTATAATTAAATCAAATCCTAATTATTTATCGTATATGAGAATTTGAGTTAAATCTGATAAAATGTATATGGTAAATTAGTTTTAAAATCTTGAAACGGTATTTATTAGTAAATGTTCATTATTATCCTTCAAAGTGATATTATGTTGATGTTTTATTAATTAAAATGATCGACTTAATGCTACGGCCAATGTCATCTTTTTAAAGATTAATATAATAATATTATTAATTTAAAAACTGCTTGAAGTGCATAATGTATAATTAAAATTTGAATTTATATAATTATAAATGAAGGAATTACAAACCGATGAAATTTATATATTTAAAAATGAAAATTGGGTTTATTATCTAAGCTACCGATACACATCACGCACATATGCATTGACTTATTATTAGTAATTTTTTTAAGAAAGGCTAATATATGTTTTATTGGTATAAACATTAAAAAGAAATTTAGTGATAATTTTAAATAATAAATAATAACGGTTATAATTTTTATTAAATATTTTTTATAAGTTTTTATTTATAAAAAATTATTTATTAAAAATATTTTAATAATAATTTAAATAATATAACCATTAAAATTTAATATATTTTATATTAATTTATATAATCATCATAAAATATTCATAAAAAAATCTATTTTTTTTATAGTAAAGTTTCATAATAAGTTTGTAAACCTCTTAAATAAAAGTAAGGCTAGCCTTTATGGGAAATAATTTCATTCACTTAATCAACTGTTCTTAAAAAAATTAAATTTTTTATGAAAAATTAATTACAATAATGATTAAGTGTCATTAAATTATTATATAGTTATGTAATTCCAAACAAGAAAAACATTTATGTAAAATACTGTAACATTTATTCCCAGTTGAAAATCAACCAACAATAACCACAATCATTTGCACGTAATTGGTAAGTCACGTTGGAAAGTGTTAAATTACGGTTCAATTTGAGTTGTACAGTGCTAAATTACGGCTCAATTTTATGTTGGAAAGCGTCCTCATATTTATCTCATTTTATGAGAAAAATTATATAAATAATAACGTATCTTTTAATTTGGTTAGAAAATAAAAATAAAACAATTTTTTAATATTTAATTTCAATTTCAATTTATTTTATTTTTTTTATTTTACTTCTTCTCAACCAAATAGAAGCTGGTATATATAATATCTCAAACATTTACTTCGTATAAATTAAAAATAATGGTGAATTTTTCCTTTTTACATATTATAATCTCATGGGGAATGCATGGGAGAACTTAACGTGTTTCTTATATTTTTAGTTTAGGAATTTTAGATAATCTTTATCCTTGTAACCGAAGAAAAGTTACATAATTTTTCCCCCTTTGTGTGAGCTCCATTTTTTTATATGTAACAGTTATACTAATTTGTATAAAAAAAAATTCTTTTTTAATGCAACTTTCTCTCTATTCTAATTTAATGACTTTAAATCTATAATTTATCTATTTTTATATTATAAATTTAAGTTATTATTATTCTTTAACAAGATAAATTTTAAATTTTTGTTATCATATTTAAGTCACCATCAAGCCGTATAATTATTTTTAATTTAATAATTATTTTTTGAAATAATATTCATAATTTTATTTTTACTTAAATTTAAAATTTTAATATACTATGTATGATTAAAAATATTTTTAAAATAAAATTTAAAATTATTATAATCTTAATATATATATATATATATATATTTATCTTTTTAAAACTTTAAATTTTAATATTTGATATATCATATCACTTTTATCCGTAAAGGATCTGGAATAAGAAAGTTATGCATACAATACTGCCATGTAAGTCAAACGTAGCACCGCCCTAGCTAAGTCAGGTTTCATATAATTAAAAAAGTAAAAAATTAATTAAAAGAAGTAATAAAATTATATTTTTTATTTTTAAATATTTAATAAATGATCCGTAAACATTCATTAACATTTATGTTATATGTAACAAATTTAGTTGGTAAAGGTAAATCTTACTTGAACGATCAATATGTTTTGAAAGGAATTAATTCTAATTGCTGGTTAGAAAATATCCATTATGCAAACAAAAAAAGCATTTACTTTAACCAAAAATTGATATAAAAAACACACTACATGATATTATATATGTATATACATATATATATATATATATATGTTTTATAATGAATGTCTTTACACACTTTAATGGGGCTTATTAAGGGCCTAAAACTAATTTCTTGTTGACCAATCCCTAAATAGGTTGTGATTAATTCTTTCAAGAGTTTTGATTAGGTATTTATTTGTAAACATTTATTCAGAAAAAATATATATGAGAAACACACCTATATTCCACACACAGTGGTTTATGTCCAAATTTATATTTTAAAAAATATAAAAATTATAATTATTATATAAATATAAATATTCTAATTAGAGTGTAGAGTTTAAGATTTATATTCGAAATACCAAAAATTATTTGTAATTTAGCAATAGAGAAAAATGTCTTTGAAGCAAATGCATTGTTTCAAAGTCATATAAGTAGTAAGAGTGATCTAAAGTTGAAAATATAGCATACACCAAATTTCATGTCACGAACCAATCATAAAAATGCCTTAAAGTTTTCTACTACGTGAAGGGAATGGGTATATATAGACCATAGACTAGAAGATTATAGAGAGACAAACAGTTGTAATCACAAACTTTTAAATTACACTGTTTGCAATAACTCTTATTTTCCTATGGATTGGACATTGGACTTTGGAAGTGTCTAATTCAAGTTTACGCGTGATAATGGCACTGCCCCCACTCAAAGATGTGATTGCCTTATCCATATTAGGACCGTCTCTGGATCTATCCAAATTTTCATTTCAAAGACTATACATTTTTCATACTTGTTTTTGTACCCATTTCGGTGTATATGCTTTTCTAGGTGCGCTTTGTCGCTGAAAATGATTGTGCAAGTCGATCAATGCAAAATGGTATCTATATTATCAATATCGAACAATTATGGAGGTCGGAATTTGGCTTATTGTGGGGTAAGAAATTGACATCCATATGTTGTTCTTATGATACAAGACCAAGTTTTCATATTGCATTAACAACGTGCTCCTATGTCCTATCCTATATATGCCTCAAGGCAAGTTTTGGGAAGTTAAATAGGATTAAAGGAGAATATTTTAGTTTAGTTTTTTCGTTAATTGGATACTGATAATATTAATGTATCATTAGTTTAGATAGTACATGCTTGATTTTTTAAGTAAGATTTTAAATTTAAATTTGATATATAAAAGAAAATTCTTTTAAAAAAATTAGTTCAATCTCATCATATTGCAATATTTCTAACTTGAACATAAATGATTCCCATGAAATTAAGATAACTATGGTTACAAACCAAACATTGTATAGTCATAATGATATATTGCATTTCATTTTATTTCAACAAAGTAGGATCTACTTGATTCGAAAAGAAAATGTTTTATGTTATTATTTTAATTGTAAAAAAATATTTTATTTTTATTTTTAAAAATTTATCTAAAAAATAATAAAAATATTTTTATTATTTTTTGTATAAGTTTAATTATGATACACTGTTAGTATAAACCGTTAACTAATTAGAAATCATTATAAATATAATTTTTAAAATAATGATTTCAAAATTAATAAATTTTAATTAAATGATGATCAATGACTATATAATTGTATAAAATATTTTAAAAAAATAAAATAGAATAAAATTAAGATAATATTTTTATAATAAAAAAATATATTTTTTTAAACTAAACAATTTCTTAAAGTAATTAAATTTTAAAAAATAATTTTTAATTATTATTATTATTTTATTATAAAATATCACTTTATTTTTCATTTTTAATAATTTATATAAAATAGTGAAAATAATTACCAAACTTCTTAGTTAGAGGCTAAAAGATCAATAACAAGAACCCCTCATTCTTCTCTTCCCACCAATTCATGTCCCCCTTTCCTTAAATTTCCAGTTGCCTCCAAATTAGGCTTTCCTCAACTCTAGGACCACAAAAGCACTTATGATAACCCTTTTGTTTTCTTTCTCGGACCACTTAACCACTTAACTCTATTATCTTCTACTTCTTCACCCCTACCTCCAACCTTTTTTTTTGGGGTTTATTCACATAAGGTGCTACTCATGTTTAGCATGGATAAAACCAACAAGGGAAATTGAATAAAAAAAAATTAGGGAAATCAAAATAATATTTTTATTTATAGATCAAAAACCTTTATGATAATAAAAAATAATAAAATTTTCTTACCCAAAACTAGTAGAATTCAAGAAAAATTTCTTCTTAAAATAAGCTGCATACTTACCTAAGATAGTTGAAATAAATGTCAAAGACTATCTGACATGAAGAAAATTAAATTAATTAAAATAAAATTTAAGAAAAGATGCATACCCATCTTTTACTAAACTTCAAATAATCTACTAAAATTTTCTAAATCATTTGTATGATATCATTCACATATTCAAATTTTACATGCAAGTCAAACAAAAAGATTTGTTTATTATAAAAAAGTTTGGGGGGAGTGGTGGCTCCCCTAATACCTTCAAAGCTCCACCAATGGATAAAACTAATAAAACTAAAACAAAACTCACACACAAAATATGAATAAAGGAATTTGAGTGACACGCTCAAACAGAAGGCGCGTGAGAGAGCATATAGTACATAAGAGGTGAAGCTACATATAACTTAGAACAGTAACAGCAACCAGAATAAGTAAGAGGGACCATGTGTCCCCACCAAGGCAATGTAGGTGATATGATAGATGAGGAAAAAAACGCATCATGGATTGCATATATTTGAAATCATAAGAGCAAGCATGCTTGGGCATATCTATGGAGATGTATGGTTCATGCTTCTTCTCTGTTTTATTTTCTTTATTCAAAATTTACTTTTAACTGTTTCAGTTACTATATGGTTATTTCTTTTGACTCTCTTGTTCTATGTACAGTTTTATGTATTGTCACACCTTGCACCAAAAAAATGTATTGTCACACCAATCTGCTTTCATTTTTTTATTTCTTTGTTTGGTTGTTGGTTACTTGATTAAGGAAATTCACAGGTCAGAATCAATCAAATACAATAACATTGTTGCAAGGGTGAAAATTTTTGAATCATATATATATTTTATAAATTTTGGTAGGCCATAAAGAATTCTAAATTGAAAAAATTAAATGTAAAAAAAAAAAGCATAAATTTGACCATTCAAAGCGTGAAAGAACACTGGCATGTCAGTTTTTTCTCCCCCTTATTTTTTTATTTATCTTTATTTCTTCTGGATAAAACCTGGGTCTTTGTTTGTTTACTAAAACAATGAAATAAATTGGCATATCGGTCAAGGCTTGTCTTATTATTTTTTTTAGAAAAAAATAATGACAAAAAAAAAAAAAAAGATTCTTTGATGACTATTCAGGTATTTATGAACATATTTGTGTATATGAATAAAAAATACATACAGAAACTGGTTTAAACCACTATGGCCTTTCGGTAATTCTTATGGCAATTTAATTTTCAAAACTCCAATTCTTGACTACCAAATAGTATGAATATGAAAAGGAAGAACAAGGTGAATGGCATGTGGCAAAAAATATAATTAAAATAATTGATGTTAGAAATATATATTAAAAAAGAAGAAAGTTTAGAATGGAAACATGGGAATTAAATAATAAAAAAGGTGGTAGGGAGTAGAAAGGAAAGAAATTGAAGGATTAGTAACGATGAACAAAGTTAGAGGCAACTGGGCATTCAATCATTTTCAAGTGTTATGGAAAGTACCATATTTCCCATATTGTTTTGGGTCACTATCTTCTGTCCATTTAGGTAACAATGCTCTGTTTCCCCTTCTCCCAACCATGGCGGTGTCACCTAATTCTCATTGCCATCTGCCCCTACAACGTAGCTCTCTCTGCTTCACCAACAAATTTAACCTCACATGTCAACAAAATATTATTAATAATAATAAAATATAAGTCATATCTGTTTTGCAAATTCATTCTGCGTAAATATCAAAGTATAAGCATGAAAATAAATAATGACAAAAGAAAATATAATCATATAAAAATGATAAACTTTTCTTATTTGGATAAAAGTTAAATGTAATATTATATGCATTTTATATTATTTTTTAATTAATCAAGATGGCAATATACTTTTAACTGGAGAATAATAGTAAAATTTTTTGTAGCATTGTAACTAAATTTTATTCTTTTCATAATTTAACATGTTGTTTGATTTGTAAAAATATTTTTATTTTTATTTATAAAAATATCATATTATTTGTATTTTAGTTATTTTTTAAAATTTATATATAGAACATTAAAATAATTTTTTTATTTTTACTATTTTATATATAAAATTTTAAAAATTAAAATACAATAATATTTTTATAAATAAAGATAAAAGTAAAAATATCTTTACTAACCAAATACCCACTAATTTTTCTCATCATTATTTTTAACTTTAGTTTTTTTTAAGCCTTCATCAATTATATATATTTTTTTCTTTTCTAATTTTCAATCACATGTAAACAATCCCCTGGCGGTTGGCGTGTAGATGATTTTATCTTTCGCATGGGCCGAAGCCCTGCAAGGCCCAGATTTGATAATACAGCCTGTAAAAAATTTTGAATTTTTTTTTTCAGACGATAGAAATATTTAAAATAATTAAGGTGCTTGTATAAATAAATATAAACTGTTAACATATAGTATCTTTTCAGTTTAAAGAATATAATTGATTTTGACAAAGTTAATTTTAAATTAAAATGTGTATGTTTATTGAAAAGTTATGAGAATTAATTTTTAAATTTTAAAACAGATAATGACTTAAATAATTTAAAAATCCGCTATCAATGTCCAACAACAGATACAGACTTCAAAGCAATGAAGAATGAAGAATCATTCATAAAATCACACATCTTGATGTCAAGGTTGGTATATATATAATATAAACATGCATGAAGAAAACACGGTTAATTTTATGACACATTTCGAATGTGTTAGTTGTGTATATCCACCATAACATCAGAAAATGAAAGTGGGTAAACATATGAATAATAAATTGTTATACATGTTAGAATGCGATGAGGTATAACGTTACATTCATAAAGGGTTTCTCTAATTAAGTGATGATGGAGACTCAATTTGATCACTACGTAATTTTAAAGTCACAAAGAAAAGAACAGAAACTTTTCTCACATGCTACATAATGAAATAGAAACTATGTCTAACAATTATTAAGCTTTTATTTTGCTTAGTTGTAAATGTTTCCTCACCTGAACATTCCGAAGGTCAAATCGTAATGATAATTATATTTCTTCAAAGTAATGATTAACAACTAAGAAAACAACTGAAAGTTTAATTAGGTCAGATATATATAAGAATCTAGAAAAAACCTTGCACAATTATTACTTGAGTGTTCTTAAAACATCGGTTAAGGAATTTAAAATAGAATTTATGTTAAAAATTATATTAAAAATTTTAAGAAGAGGTATATTCATAACATTCTTATAAAATTTTTAATTCTAAATTCTTTAACTAGTATTTGAGGATATTAGTTAATATTTTTCTTACCAATTAAAGTTCTCTATGTTTAATAATAATTAATAATATACTGTAAAGCATGGAGTTCCCTATCAATCAGTATTAGAAGCTTTAATATGAATCTCAGTATTTATGCTTTGAAAAAGGGCTTGGCTTCTAGAATTCCAAAATCTTCACCGTAGAAAGAAGGAAAAATTGAGGTTACGAAGTTTTGTGATGTGGAAATGTGAGCTTATAACAGTTATGTATGGTAAGAGAGGATTTTGGGATCAATTAAACTTTGAGTCTGATAACCATTTTTTTTAAGAATATTATTTAAGAAACGAAAATAAGTTTTTCTATTAAAAATTATGTTGAAATTAATAAAAAATATTTTTAATTCTTTATCACTATACTTAAAGTATTAGTTAGCATTTTTCTTAAACTTTTAGAGGGCATATGAAAAAGCTTATAAAGAACTTATAGATTAATAGAGCCCTATAAGATTTAAAAAAAAAACTTAATTTAATAATTTTTTGATATAATTTAAATTTTTTTATAGATTTTTTATGATCAAATTTATGATAGAAATTCTCATATAATTATTTTTAATTAATCTCTTCACCCAAATCCACCCTTAATCCTATAAACAATAGCTTATTTTTAATCTGATTTTTACATAACATAGTTTTTAAACAAGTTAATGAATATAAAATTATTCTCGTCGGTTCTTGTACCTTGTAGGCATGACAATGGTGTGATTTGCTTGTGCTAAGTAGGGAAAATAAAGTGACAGTGTACATATATGGCTGAATTAATCCCTATAAATACATTATAATCTTTTTTTTTGGTCTTGTATGTTACATTAACTTTTAATTTAATTAATTCCCATAAGGAAAAAAATGCTTAATTCAGTCTCTATACAAAATAAGGTTTATATGTGACGCAAGAAGAATGGGGAAGTAAGATTAGACATGGATTAAGAGAACTTGAAGCCATTCTATATATCTAATATTATGTTTTTTTATGGGGAATTTCGGTAAATGATTATGCTATCATCTGTGTTGTATGTAAAAGATGATTTGAAAGTAGTGAGGAAGAGACATTGCTTACAGGAGTTGTGTGCTTTGTCAAATTTCAAAAATATTTATTTGGCATCCCAAACTCCTTAGATTGCTTCACAAATTATAGAACAGTAGAAGGAAGGTATTGGCACTTGTCATTTATATTTATCGAAAAAGTTTCGATATTTATCATATATATATAGAGAGAGAAGTGATCAAATTATTTTAAAATAATTTTAGATAAATTTATTTTGTTTAATAAAATTTAATAAATAATTAAATTTTATCAATTTAATTATTAAATTAATATATTATATTATATAGATTATTTTTATAAAATTTTAAAAAAATTAATATTTTAAAAAATAAATTCAAATTAATAAATAATATATCTTTTATACTATTTGTTAATTTAAATTTATTTAATAAAATAATAATTTTTTTAAAATTTTATAAACTTTTATAAAAATACTTTGTATAATATAATTTATTAATTTAACGGCTGAATTGATAATATTTAATTATATATAAAATTTATTAAATAAAAATTTTAACTAAAATTATTTATAAAATAATTTAATTATATATATATATATATAATAAGTTGGATATTATGTTAGATACAATTGAAAAGTTAATATTGATTCCAATTTAGCAATTAGATGATGCTAAAATGTTCACATAATTTTTTTATTTGATTATTTTGATGATATTTTAATTTTGTTAAGTTAGCGTTGATTAGATAATTGTAATATTTTTTTTTATTTTTTGAAATTTTATTTTTTTAGTTTTTTCAAACTTTCAAAAGTTCAATTTCATTTCTTGGTTTTTTTAGCTTTCTAAGTAAGTTTTTTACTTTTTAATTGGTTTAGAATTTTTTTTAAGTTTCTTTTAATTTTTCATAATTTTAAATTTTTAAGAGGATTTTAGTTTATATTTTTTTTTTTTAATTTTATGTAATGAGATTGAATATTAAAAAATTTAATGTTAGTATTTCAAGTATTTATTAATTATGGATTTTTTTATAATTTTTTATTTTATTAGAATATATAATAGTTAATTTTTTATGATAATTTAGCATCATTGAATGTTAAATATAAAGTTGGGATACTTAGATGTATATGAAACTTTTACATAGAAGATATTTGTATGAATTATTAGAAAAAGTGACATATTTAATTGGATATTTAGAAAATTAGTATAATTAGAATTAAGTTATAATTATTATTATAATTTTTTTTAAAAAATTAATAGTAATTTCAAGTCCTTAACTTACATTTATATTTGATGAATATTTAATAAGGAGATTATATTAAGTAGAGGTGTGTATTCAAAATTAATAATATATTAAAGTTAAAATGTAACGGCTATTATATATTATTGAATTGATGTGTTTTTGTTAACGAAGAATAAAGATGAATATAATATGATTCGTTTTTAAAATTCAAAATAATGATTATGTTAATAATTTATAACTTATGCATTTGTTTGACTTTTTGTTAATAAAAAATAAAATTTAATAAATTGTAATTTTATCTAAAATATAAAATATAAGTTATGTATTGATTAATTAAAAAATATGCATATATTTACTGTTGGTTACCATTAAATCGATGTTAACAATTAACTAGAATTATTTTGTATTAATTCGGATATTAAAATTAGATTAATTCTAATAAACAACTTTGTTGCCATAAATATAAAAAGATATGTTAAAATACTATATTGATTAAATGTATAGTCTAAATACTTCTTATAATCACAATCCATTCCATACGAGCCAGATCCTCTTTGATAACTGGAGAGGTCCATTTCGGAGAGAGACAGAGACAAAGAGGGTATGTGAGGTCCTTGCATGTATTTAAGAGAGATAAAAATATAGAGAGATAAAAATAAAAAAAATAAAAAGAAAAAAATGGTATAGAAATTATACAAGAACAATAAAAAGAAAGAATAATTCTGTTAAACTAAATAAATTTCCTAATAACCTAATGAACTATATTTCATATATTTTTAAAAGATATGCTTATTATATCTTCACACTAATTCTTTAACGTGATTTAATAATAATAAACTAAATAAGTTTTTAGATAATCTAATAAATTATATTTCACATATTTTTGAGTAAAATACTCATGTTATCTAATTTTGTAACGTAATTTAATGATTTTATATATATTTAATTGAAAAATTTTATTTATCATATAAAAAAGAATTCAATATTGTCTAATAAAATTAGAGTACATTTTCTACCAAGAGATTTCATATGCAAAACAGTTATAAGTTCTCCAACTTAACTTTTAACTTTACCTTTATGAGTATTAAGTTTAGTTAACTTTTAACTTTACCTTTATGAGTATTAAGCTTAGTCAGAATACATTGAAATGGTGCAATATAAGAAAAATCCTAAACTATTTTTCAAAAGTCTTATGTACTTCAACAGGATTAGAAAAAATTAAGAAAGAATTTTATAGTTTTCAGTGTAAAAATGAAAATGAAAAGTAGAAAAAAATCAATTGATAAAATAATTAATTTAATAAATCAATATGAAATTGTTGTGAATCTATCCATTGTAAATTATAAATTAAATCTTAAAGGAATGCTTAATCTTGATCAACTCAAAATCTCTATAATGAGTTCATATTCACTGCTAAGAAATCACTTAAGATTTTAACTAATAAATGACACACAAATTTGCAATCTCACAATTCATGTATAAATATATGTTAGTTTAGAAGAAAATTTTAATTGATTAAAAATTTCATCAAACACTTTTTTAATGAAGACAAAATATCTATATTATTAATGATAAATTAAGATACATTTACTAAAATTCATCATATTCTCAATCTACATAAATATCAAATTAGATTGTCTACAAGAAAAAAACTACTAATCATTCAGATTTAAATCAAGATTCAAGAATGACGATTTCAATTGAAACTATAAATTAAATTAGAAAGAGGTCTAAAGAATACAAACCATATTTGTCAAGAATCCTTGAATTGATTATAAAACTCTAACCTTCTCAACCAAGTGGAAGGTTGAGAAGAAGGATAAGAAAACAAAAAATCTACATGAAACTAAGAGAAAATGCAAAAAAATTAAAGAATGAAAGAGTGTAAATTTTGAATTCATTATCATTCCCTAAATAACTACTAAAATAAAAATTCAAAACTATCCCTAGACTAAAACTTCTCCTCATCTTTTCTAGTTTGTCTTATTTGAGATTGGAATATGGGGTCCAAAACCCCATCTTTACCTCTTTAAGACCCAACTGCCAACTTCCAAGACCAAAATGATTGTCCAAATGGAATCCTTTCACATCAGCCCCTTGCTTGATCTAATTTGTATAGCCTAAGTTTGGTCCAATATTTGTTCACTGGTTAAGTTATAAACATAGCAATATTATTTTAGATTTCAAGTCCTATTTGGCCCATCATGTATTTGATATAGCTCTAGATCTCTTTAGGAATGTTGTAGAACCTTGTTTAAGTCTTCCTATAAGGTAAAATCTTATAATGTGTAGAATTTAAGATATGGAAGAAATAATTAAAATTTAAAAATTTTATAACATGCTAAGAAAAATGCAATTAGACCTGAACTTATGATGCATAGCAAAGCCCACATCAGTTGAGAATATAAGTTCAAGAAATTAAACATAAGAGTATCTTAAAGTGTGGAAATTATAGTCATTATCTTCCTCAATAAGCATCTCTTAAAAAGATTAAAAGTATAATTTAATCGTGCAATTCATTATCATCATATTATTTTTGGTATATATATTGGCTAAGTATACCATGCTATTATCATACCTATAAATGATCGGAGTAAATCAAGAGTACTTTAGGTGGCGTTTGTACCAGAAATATTTTAACATTTTCGGAATATGGAATAAAAGTTTTCCATAATTAGAAGAAAATAAAAATATTTTCCAATTATAAAAGATTATCGACGAGAATATTAATTTATAAATAAGTGAAAATAAAGCTTTTCATAGTAATTGACTATAAAATTACTAAATTTTCCTATGCTGGTCCAATAAATAAAGAAGTTTGTTTGACATGCTGCTATTTTAGTTGGTTGTTAATATCGTTTCGATGATTCAATCATATTGTTACTTTCGGTTTTAAAAATAAAATAAGTGAAAGAAAGAGAGTGATAAAAGCATAAGGCGTAGGGAATATAAGCTAGAATACTATTTGAGAGTTTTATTACACATAACTTGAATTTAAATACATTGAAAATGCTGCATGATTTTAAGGACTTCTCTAAACAATAAAAGTTAAAATTAGAAACTGATTTATCCATAACAACAAAATGACAGATTCTTAACTTATTCAAACTAAAATTACTTAGAAAGCATTAAAAGGTACGTTCTCAACGCTCCTCCTCATTACTGTGGAGACTACAACTTTCTAGTTTCTTCTCATAAATTCGAATTCAACTTTGTTGAATGGAAAAAACTTAATATCACCATTTTTTTATAAATAAAATAATCTCATATTAAAGTGTTTGATCTTCATCAAATAAAATTTTATAATCATAATTAATTTATTTAATAAAATTTTTTAAATTAATAATTAGATTAATAAATTTTGTATTCTATAAAAAAATTATTATACCCTATGTTAAACTTAATATAAATGTCAATAAATTTTAATATATATATATATATATATATATATATATATAAATAAAAGTTAGGATCTATTGATATGCTATGTTAAATTTAATATTTATACCAGTTTAATAATTTTTTGTTGAATACAAAATTTATTAATTTAATTATTGAATCATGTTATAATATCATTATGATTATATATATATATATATATATATATATATAATTTTAAATAATTTAAAAATTTATAGATATGTTATTTAATTTTGATATTTATATAAATTTAAATAATATATTAGACATTAATATAAAATAATATGATAAAATATTTATTAATTTATATTTTATATAAAATTTTATAAATGATCTATTTAATAATTTTTTTTAAATTAACTGTTGATAAATATTATATTTTATAAAATATTATTAAATTAATGTAAACATTCAATGTTAATGGATTTTTAATATATATATATATATATCATAAATTAATGATTAAATTAATAAAAAAATTTTCATATGTATTATCATTTAATTAAGTTAAGTTATATATATATATATATATATATTAAAAATCAAACTGACATTATATGTATTTAAAAATGTAGTAAAAATGATAATACTTCATCTAACCTTTTATCAAAAGAAAATTTTATCAACTTAATAATTAATTTATGTATATTACTATAATGGTCGTGTCTGTCAAAATTGTTACAAAGTAAATGTTTGAAAATATGTAATCTAATAATGATTATTTACTTATATTTTAAACAATATCTCATATTAAAATAACATGAAACAATAAAATATTAATAAATTTAAATTACAATTTTTTTAAACTTAACCTACTATATAAAAATTTTAAATTTTGCGTTTAAATTAATAAAAAATTTATGTTCAGTAAAAATTATAAAATATCATTTATTATATTTGATATTTGATATCATTTAATTCTATCTTTTATATATATATATATATATATATATATATATTTAAATATAAGAGAGATAAACATTAAAATTTCATATTGATTGTTATTAAATTAATAAATCTAGATTTTAAAAAGTATTAATGAGATTATAATTTACTTAATTTGGAAATTTAATGCTAATTGATCTTATCGTAATTTTATATATAAAAAATATTACACCCCAGTACTACCCTTACCCCGTTGCATTCAATTCCGAGCGCCAATAGAATTGTTTGATTACTTTAAAGAACAGAGTATATAAAATTAAAACCTGAAGTATAAGAAAGCATGCCATTGACGAGTAAAATAATATATTAGCGATGACATCTAAAAAATTTTGCAAGCCTATATTACTCACTATTGACTAATTTGTTAACAATGACGGCTTGTTATTTTATGTGTAAAATAATCAACTACCCAAAAGCAGCATTAGAAATATGGGCAACAAAAAAAAATCTACGTAATTAGAGCAAGCATAGTATTGGCAAAAATAAACAAAATTTCAAAAACCACTAACTCATCACAGTACATTCGACTTGATTTACAGATAAAACCCCAAGTTGTCTTCCGATGAATTCTTAATTTGGAAAGTACACTTGGAAGAAATTTCAAGCAGAAGACCCCCAGAACTGTCACCGCATAACTTACGTGCATCATTCTACACCTCATATTTCGAGTGGAAACTGAAATATGTAAAACTAGTAAGTTCATGTCAGATTTATGGACAAAAACTTCATGCAGTCCCAAGGACACGAACGTGATATGGTGGTCCACGACAGAAGATTGGCTCAGCAGCTGAAGTGGTCTTGGCACGAGCCCTGAGAATGTCATTTGCATCCTCAATCACCGCTGCAGCAAGTAGCGTATACTCACCAGGGACAAGAAAATGTAGGCAGAAAGAATGTTTAATTTGTTGAAGTGGGGGAATTTCCATAGTAATATCACTCAGAACACCTGAAAAAGATTGATTTAAGTCAAGGCAATACAAGTTAGAGACATACGAATGCAGGCTGGTTAGAGATAGCAGGCAAAAGTTAAAAAAATTACCGGTCCATAGAACAGTTGCTTTGGTACCATCTACACAATTTTCCCCAGCTACATCTCTGCATGTAATATTAAGACTCATTTTGATCATATCCTTAGTGTTATTACGAACCAGAACTTCCATTGCTGTCATTTCATGTGCAAGAACGGAACCTTTGGAAGCAGGAGATTCAACTAGATCAGATTCTTTATCAGGATACGGCTTTTCTGATTCTAAACCGTCTCTAACAAGCCTGAAGCCAAATGTCAGTGGATCTGGCAGCAAAACATCCATGACCGATGTCTGGAGAGCCGCCTGGATAGCTTCCTTGATGTTTAACTCTCCAGAGCTATTGCGTCCAGAATGCCATTGAACCTTAATCCTAGATATAAGGTTCTTGATACAGGCATTGAGTTCAGCTTTGGTGTTCTTCTCAGAGAAGGATGTATTTCTCCCTCCGCCTTGCCCATCTGCCTGGGTGTCCCTCATAAAAAAGGAATCATCAAGAACAGGTAATTTAAAATGCTCAAGAGGCACTAGAACCCTTGCTGAGCAATCTCTATCAATTCTTGTCGTAGGATAGCCATACTCTGTAGCATCCTGATCAGAATAATGATTGTCCTCATTACTAGGGTTCTCCAGTTTGACAGAGACGTTGATTTCAAACATAACATCAGTTGGATTTGACAACTCAAGTTCAAGAAATCGCAGTCCCCAACTTCCTCTGAAAGGATCTATTTTCACCAATCTGTCCATTTTTGTCTCCGAATCAACATGTCCTCCAGTGGACTTATTATTTAAACCATCAAACTTAGGAAGATCTTCACCAACACGAGCAGGAAATTCCATTGAAAGAAGCTGAGCCTTTACAAAAGACAAACCCTGCAAAACACAAATCTGCAGGGGAACAACAAGGCGCCTGCCAGGGGGCACAGTAGATCCATTTGTTGGAGTATGATCTTCAGAGGTTTTCACTGGACCTGAAATAAATGCAGGAAATCATTAGTAGCAGATATAAAAGACTGACACCAAGAAAATCGTCAAAAAACATGTATTTGCACCTACAGAATCCCAATGTGCCATGAGATAGGACTACATGAGGAACCTAATAAAATCATAATTAAACTGTTTATTATGACTGGATAAAATGCGAAATAATGACTAATGTAATCGCGTGCTGGGGGGGGGGGATGAACACATGGAAAAATCCAAAAAGGGGCAAATCATCCTGGTTTAATATTGGAATCCCCTAAAATAAGGTTTGATCTGAATGTATTACGATGTAAGGACTGCAGATTGAACTGCTAATTCAACAAGAAAGCAAGAAACATCACTGACTGTGTCTGAAGACAATACCAGCATAGTGAATCAACAGTGATGGGCTGCTTCCATCTTTGGAATGCCTCATATTGTTCCCAGAGACAGACTTCCCTGTGCCAGCATCAGCCTCCACCAAGCCAACCTGCCAGGCTCTCAAGGTCACAGGGAATGTCACTTGTGCTCCAGGCCTTAGAGGGAGGCAAGATTTTAAAGTCTCAGAAGAATATGAAATCACAGCATCTTGATTTTTTCCAGACAGTGAAATGTGTGCCTGCTCAATTGGAACAGTGCCTGCATTAGCCAGACTTATCCACACATCACGAATTTCACCTTCATACAAAATGATGGCACCATCACCTCCAACAACGTGTGATACCAGCAATGGAAGTGGTGGTACTACAGAAATATTTGGAACAGATACATTCTTCAACTTTGGAGAACCACAGCATCGAAAAGGGTCAGAAAGGACCAGCCCTTGTGAGGCTCCAAGAAGCAGATTGTCAACCTCTTTAAACAGATGTTCAGTAATAACACCAAAACAATGAACAATGCATCCAGGAATCGTAACTGGCCCCACTGATGTTGGAATGCCAGATAAGGTGATCACTTTAGAAGAATTTGGTAGAAGGCTTACAGTCACAGGGAAAGCATCAAAATTTTCAGAATGCACAGATAGATAGATGCTATCAACCCTTAAATCAAAGCCACATGGGTTAGCCAATTCCACTAAGACCTCAACAGGCTCTCCAACAATCCAAATAAGCTCCTGCTTCTTGGTATTATTTGGCTCTCCTTTACTGAATGGTGTATAAATGAAAGGGCCTGAAGGAGCAGAACCAGCCCACCAGTCTTCTCTAGCTGGATTACGTTTTACAATGTCCATTTGTGTTGGGTGAAGAGGAAAGGAATGCAGCCTGAAGCCATAAAGAACCAAATCACTACTTGTGTTAGCTCTCTAAAATTTATGTGATTGACAAAATTAGCATTTGAAAAACTTGACCACAAAGCAATAGAAGGTGATTAGGAATTCACACAGCAAAAATTCCATCACCTTTAGGGACTCCACAAACCAAAGGAGCTGAAAACCCTGTTCTTCTTGTGATATACTGTTTTTTTTACTGCTATGACAAACAGTTTTACAAGAAAGCAACTTGATCTGTTGTCAGCTCTCAAAAACACCTAATTTGATGAGTCTGACAATGTAATATAAAAAACAATTGATATGGGGATATTCAACACCATCTGGTGAAGCAGCAAACTAATTTTAAAAGTTGGATGAGTCAAAATACAGTAAAAATAAATGAAGTTCAAGTTTTGATGTGTAATATTCAGAAAAAGGTAGTTATAAGTAACTTCTGCAGATAAACTTAATCCATCATTAATTCTAGATTCATTTAGCATAAGCACAAATGAATTGGCATCAAAACAATGATGACATGATACAATTTAGTCATGATATACCCCACCTAGTGCCAAAGGGCTCGGTTGTTGCTGTTATTATATGATGACTTAGTCATGAGATGAGTTGCTGAAAAAAAAAAAACTAAGTAAATACCTTATAAAGGGCAATGCGGGATCAGCACAACGAGTCCCTGGTGGCAGCCTCTCAGCTGAATTTGAAAGTGCATTAGCAAGGCCATTTTGCCCAGCAGGTGTTATCAGAGGATAATAGGATCTAAGAAGTCGTGCTGCTGCACTCCATGCAGTAAGAGGATCACCAGCACGAACTGCAGAGAGCAGAATCTCTCTTAATACAACCATCTGGAGGGTACTCCATTGAGACTCAAATAGTGAGACTGCTGATTGGTGATATGTTTTCCCACTATCAGCATTGTTTGATCCAATTCCCTTCTGTGATGAAGCAACAGTTTAAAATGCAATTCTATAAATGCAAAAGTTTGTCAATAATAAAAGTTCTTTAAATTATCAAAGTTGTCTGTGTTTCTGATTTCAGTCAATGCTTTTCATACTGTACTAATCACTTTTGATAATTTGTGCCATACACTAAGAAAAGTAAATATATGATGCCAAGAGGGCACGGTCAGTATACACAAGATATACAGCATCACATCTGAACAGAATGACAGGAATTATAATATAAAATATATAACTAAGTATCTAAGCAAGTTAGCATCTTTCATTCAGACAGTCCATAAAATCTTCCAGAATTTGTGAGAAGGTTAGGAGTTAGGAATGAAGGGAAGGGGAAATTAGTTAGAGATGGTTAGAGTAGTCAGTTAGGTAGTTAGAAGGAATCAATTAAATAAATAGGGGGAAGAAGAATTTAGAAAATTAGGAAGTTTGTAAGAGAGGGAAAAACCCTTCCCAAAGGAAAACCTTGGAGTAAAATTCTTTCTCCTTGTTTTTGTTCAATTTCATTCAATCAATTAAATCATTCTTCAGGTTCCTTACAGTGAACTTCATGGAGAAAAATATGTTGCATGGAAGATTGGATATTGAAATTTAAAAGGTTAATGCCATGTAATAAAAGTTGATTAATTATCTGTCAGATATAGATAATTTAAAATCAGATAATTCCTTTCGTCTCTTCCATTTCAAGACCAAAAAATTCTAACATCCTCATCAGATACTTTAAGAAAATTTTAGAGATAAGTTTCCATATAGATGTTAGACATTTGTTCTCCTAACAATAAATTCAACAACACAGAACATAGTTGCTTTGACTATAAATGACATTGATTAAAACATTGGTCTCCAGGAGATGATGAAATTTAAATACTGTGTTATATTAAATTTCATTTAAGACAGTTTCATAGACGCACAATATTTTTCTATTCTTCTCAACTATGTGAAGTCCTGACTTGTAATTGTAATTTTCTCATTCCTCACCACCAGAGCAGAAACATAGGAATAACAACGCCAATGTCATTTTTGGTAGTACATGCTACACTATGAGTGACAACCCCAAGAGTTGACCAGAAAACATTTATGAGTAGTAACAAGTAACAACCTTGACCAGAGGTATGGTTAGTGTTAAGTTTGAAACTCCAAACAACTAGCAAAAGCAGTGGCCAGTGCGAAATATTTTAAGCAAAAAAAACCTGAAATAAGAGATAAGTAGCAACAGCAAGAGGAATTCTGTCTACCATCTTAGCAACCAATAATTTCTATTTTCAATGCAAATATGCCAAAACAATCAAAACTTTCAGCCCAATGGATAAATGATTATATATCTTCAGTAACAAGCACAAGTGTTGCCCATATATAATTAGGTAATTCAACTGTGAAATAAAATTATGCGTTCTGATTGGTTATGCTTGTAGACTCACATTGTGCAAAGAATGATCAGAAATTGATGATCTACTTTGAACATGATAAGCTTTAGTGGTCATTGCCAAAACTTGCATAGCACTGATTGCAGCCAGCCTATTTTCTTGCTGCAGATATAACTGAGCAACCTGCCTTGAGAAGAATGCAGCTTTTCTCTGGTATCCAAGACTTCCATAGAGACGAGCTATTTCAATAAATAGTATGAGCCTATCACTTGCATCAATTAAAGACTTAGCACCATCTGCAGCAATGGTCAACAACTCCACTACCTCCTTGGCCAGCTCTCTCCTGTTGATGAGAGTATTCAGATAAAATGGTTTTAAAAATAATATACAGCAAGATAAGCCTTGTCCTACTAGATAAGGTCAGCTATATGGCACATGATGCCATTAAAAACCAAATTTTCTGAAATATTTTTTACCATGAGATCTCTTTTAATAATTTCTTTCTAAGTCCTTCAAAAAATAATATAAAGTGAAACATTATTTAATGTAGTACCACACCTCAAATTTCTCTAAAATTTGCTAATGCTGGTAAAGAGATTCAGATGCATTATACCAACTGATTTGATTAATCAGAAGCATTAGATTTACAAGTTTACGAAACATAAACTTAAATGTTGGTCTAACTTCTTGAAGTCAAATAATTGAAATGCTAAATTCATAACGGCTCAGACCCAGTGCATTATCTTGATTCAAGAATACCAAAGTTAGCCGCATTTCATATTTTTAACACATCAACATAGCACATCTGTTACATTGTAAAAGCTCAACAAAGAACATACCTGCAAAGAAACCTTGCTAATTTCAGAGTAGCTTCAAGTTCAAAAGTTAGGGGAGAAACTCTGCACAAAAGGATTAAAAAACACTTAGGATTGACAACTAGTAATTAGAATAATCTACAATAGATATAAATATAGACAAGGAATTTAATTTAAGAAAGCACAGTTCAGGAATAGACATTAGAGAGATCAGTTGATGAAAGTGCAAAAGCAGAGATTTTTACCGCTGAGCATTATCTTGTGACTTCTTGTAATTCATAATGACACTATTATAACGATATCTAACTTCATCCTCCAGGGCTGAGTCTTTCTGGCCCATTCGGTCAATCTGATACCATAAAAATGGAAAGAAAAAAAATATATAGAGATGTGAATGTAGACAAGAGTTACACCATCCACTTTTCAGCATAATCGAGGTCATCATACATCATATCCTATCCCATGCACTGCCACTACCTCTCATTTTATATATAATGCAAACATATTTGTTTTTAATTTTTTTATGGTGAAGAAGGCCATAGATACCATCCATGCCATGCAGTAGTTGCTCCCGAAACAAAAGTAAAAATTAATTCCTTTAGATTCATGAGAACTGCAACTGCCTCACTCTAAATAATGAATCAATAAGCAAATTATGTCTGCCATAACATTTCCAAGTTCTACTTTTGACCTTAATCTCACAAATTGTGGAAAACATTCATATGACTGTCATCTGCACATGTAATATTTGGTTTCAAGGACTATGAACTTATTTAATTGGAGTACTAATGAGAGGAAAGAGACTTTGGTCAATTATGTCCTTTTTTCTTTTGGGGACTATGACCTACTAGATAAAAATTTCTAAATAGTACACGAAATGAATACTTTCTTCAAACATTGTGTGCAATAAGAAATAAAGCACAAAGTTAATTCAAGTAGGTAGATAAATAATAAACCATTACCATAGTGCAGCATTCAATCAGTTTTAAAATAGCAAATCTAATAATTTCAGAAAGATAAGTTTTGATTTTCAAACAATCATTTAATGTGCATTCAGATATGGGATTCACAAAACCCAAAATGAAGAAAAGTTGTCATACACATTTGCACTACTACATTCTGTACAATAAAAGACACGGCACAGGGATTGGATAACCATACAGACCATAAGATTAAAGATCAAACTTGAAAAGAAAAAATGAAAGGGGAAGAAGAAAAAGAAAAGAAAATACCAGCAAGGCACAAACCATACCCTCCAATGCTCCAGCATACCAGAAGTAATCACCTGTTAACCTGGCAAGTTCCAGTGCAGTATTATAATGAGCATTAGCGTCAACCGGGGACCCTGCCAACAAACAGTAATCACCGATGGTCTTCTGAGCACGCCCAAGTCTTCTCTTTTTGGCTTTGATAACCTGCATTCCAATCAACACACTCAAACATGAATCAAATCGAACTCAACCATAGCAAAAATAGTGAATAAAAAACCAAAACAAATAATTTTTACATCACAGCCCTAAAAAAATGCAAAAAATAAATTAAAATAAAATTAGGACACCTAAACATGAACACCTCCTCTGAGCTGAGACTAGCTTGAGAATCCAAAGGTGTCTTGAGAATAGTTCCAGAAGATTCTGCCTGAAGCACCCATTTCTCAAACTCCATAAGCAATGAAGCAGCAACTTCCTGCATCATAGTGTTCAAGTGGAACTCCAATGTTGCTCGATCAGCAGGAGGAAACAACCTCAAATTCCCCCCTTTCTTACTTCCATCCTCGAGCTACAAAGCCAAAGAAAGAAGATCTATAAGACCATTTCATTTTCGATCCACTCTTCACAAAAATTGTTAAAAACAAAGGAAATTAAAGAAACAAACCTATAAGACTATTTCAGTTTTTATCCATTTCTTCACTAAACTGTCAAAAAAGATTTTGTTAAGATCCACTTCACAAATTGCCAAAAACAGAGAAAATTAAAGGGGGGAAAAACCATAAGAGTTTCATTTTCTTATCTGTTTCTTCACAGAATTGCCAGAAGCAGAAATTAAATAAAAAGGCCCTAGGAAAATGCTCCATTTCGATCCACTTCACTAAATTGCGTAAAAACAGAGGAAATAAAAAGGAAAAAACCAATAAGATTGTTTCTTCTTGATCCATTTCATCACTAAATTGCCAAAATTGTAGAGGAAATTAAAGCAAAAAAGCTACAAGGTTATTTCATTTCTTATCCATTTCTTTACTAAATTCCCAAAAACAGAGGAAATTAAAGGAAAGAACCAATACGATTGTTTCATTTGTATCCAATTCTTCACTGAATTGCCAGAAGCATAGGAAATCGAAATTAAAAAAAAAACTATAAGATTGTTTTATTTCGATCCATTTCTTCACTAAATTACCAGAAACAGAGGAAATTAGGGGGGGGGGGCAATGAGATTAGTTTCATTTTTTATCCATTTCTTCATTGAAATTCCGAAAACACAGGAAATTGAATTAAAAAAAATGAAGGACCTGGGAATCGTTAGGGTAAAAGGCAAAGCAGCGATCGACGAGGGAGGAAGGGAAGGACTTGCAAGCAAGGTCGAAGAGATCGACGACTGCGTCGAGATCCGGCGAGGAAGGGCAGTGGACAATGCCGATGACGGCGAGGGTTTTGCGGTGCGACTGGAAGTCCTCCCAGGGACTCGGCGGAGCGCCACCGAGCACGAACTTGAACCGGAGTGAACCTGAGTCCCACGGCTGAACCGAGAACGGCGATTTCTGGTGCTCCGTGTAGAAGGAACTGATCGCTGAGAGAGGAATCGTGTGCAGCGGCAGCAGCATCGAGTAATAGTCCCGCAGCAAGTTCGACGGCACCGTTCCGATCGGAACCACCGCCACCTGGATCCTCGCCGATGCTTCAATGCTCACTTCCGGTTCCATTATTACTTGCTGTTTCAGGAACAACGTTCACTGCTTTTTGTTACTTAATACCTTTACTACGGTCTCGGAAAATCTCGAACTACTCAAATGCCCCTAATTTAGTGTTAAATGACCATTTTGCCCTTCTCTTGTTCTCAGAGGGTTTCTCTTGTTTCGGGTTTAACTCGCTTTCATTTTTATCATCACTCTCATGTCGGTCTCTGTGGAGCGCGAAACTGCGTCTTTTCGAGATTCTGAAACTCAGAGTAATCTTCGAAGAATTCTTGAATCATGCTCTAAAGTAAGATCATTCACTTCTTCTTTTAAACCTTTTGTACTGTTGTTATTATTGATTTTTTGAGAATTTGATTTATATGGAATTTATTTTTGTTTTAATAATAATAATGATGCTAACAACTATGATTAGTGATGATTATTTGGTATAGGGAGAAATTAGGGGAAAAGGAAAAAAAAATTGAAAAATTAAAATTAATGTTTGTATTGTTATGAGTTGAGATGTTATTAACTTAGTCATGGTTTTATTATACTTGGTAGTTGGCTGAGGGTGGAGATCTTCATGAGTCTGAAAACACCGTTTCAGAGCTTGTCAAGTTCCTTGATTCTTTATTGGATGCTGCTTTGTCTGGCTCAGAGAGTGAACATGCAGAGAACAATGCATTTGAAGTTCTCTCTGAGGTCCATGAATATATCTGTTCTCCTTCCCTTAACCAGGTGGGTTAACTTGAGCATTGCAGTCATGTTTCACATACAGCATTTTTAAGTGTTCCATAACATAAACTTATAAATTAAAAATAATAATAATAATAAAGATATTTAAACAGGTGGCAACTAGTTGACTTTATACAAGAACCTTTTATGGATTAGAAATGGGAGATCAATGATTTTATACAAAAACGTGTTATTATTTGGATGCATATTCTTTCAAGCTCACAGTTTATGGTAAAAAAGAGAGTTAGAGATGGAGAAAAAATAAAAGTGACTTATTGATTATTTGGTGATGTGACAGGAAGTTGTTGATGCACTTTCCTTTGAACTGCCAAAAGCTGCTTCAAAGTTTGCGGGGATTTCAAGTAGATTTTTGGACATGGCAAGTAGCATCATCGATCAGTTTATTGTGAAATGTGGTCCAAGGGATATGCTCTCAATTCTCTGTAATGTGAGTTTATGTCTTTGTTCTAAGTGTATATTTTAGTCCTCCAAAGCTGTAGCTGATATCGCATTAGTTATCCATTAATCAGACATCCAATTAATTCTTCATTGATAATTAAGTACCATCAGTTTCTTTCCTTTGGAATGAATCAGGAAGAACCAATTTGATAGCATAAAATGACAATGAAGGACAAACCCATGTATTTCCAATGGAGGACCAACCTTATAACGCTTATATATTTGAAGACCAAATTGGACATGTCTGCTTTATTTGATAGATGCTGCTTGTTGGCCATATCTGTAAATATCAGCTTACTCCTCTGGTAAAACTGATTGAGTGAAATCATGTTTGTAATGTGTATTTTCAAATGGATTCTGTGAATCTGTAATACTTTTTGTGATGGTGCACCTCCTCTCACCAGCCTGTGCAACATCTAGTTGACAATACTCTACTATTGGATGAGCATTGAACGAATCTCAATGTAGAATCCAAAGTCAATAATGCAGAAGGCACAGGCAGGACAGAAACCTCCATATTTACACACATATACCTACTTCTCAATCAGCATGATATATTTTTGGCTTGAGATCCGTTTCTCCCACTTTTATGATTGCCCCATCACTTAACCCTCACACCTCCTACTCTCCTGTATCCACTCTTGCCAGATCTTTGTCCTTGCTAACTTAAGTCTGGAGTTTTCACTTTCTATCCATGGCCATCTATCCAAGAGAAACTCAAATTTTCTCATAATCATATCATAGTTGACATGCAAAGAATTACAAGCGAATACCAGTGTGACATTTAGTTTATTTATTTTTGGTTAATATATTGATCATATACTTCTGTTAATTTAATTGAACAGACATTAGGTTACTCAAGTAAGGTGACCAAGGCTGCCAGTTACATTGTCCCTCCTTTATCAGGGCTCTCAAAGGGTAATTCATTGTAGTGACCTTTATAATTAATGGATAGAATATAAAACTGTAATCTCTGTTCAATGAAAGATGATAGCAATTACATTGTTGATTCACTTCCTGATTGGATTCGTTTTATGAACTTATTTTTGGTTTTCTTAAATCTTAGTTGCTCTGGGCTTGGTATGAAGAGAACCCACTCCTGATTTCTTAGTTGATCTGGCCTCTATTATATAATCCAGGCTCATTCTTTTGTTCACATCCTGATTTTCATCAAATTTATGATTATTACATTAACATTGGGAAAATTGAATTCATATTAATTTTTTTACTTGCTTCATTCAGATCTATTGAAGGTATTTATAATTTGTTTTTTCATTGAAATACTTGCTCCAGTGATAGGATCAATTTAAGAGAGGTGTTTTAAAAGGTATAGAGTTTTGGTCACATGTCTAAATGAAGGATGAAAAGAAGCAATTCCTTATTGGACAGTACGCTTTTGCTTAGCATTTTGAACTATTCTTATGCGCACAATAGTTTGGGTTGAACATAGTGACTTGAATCTTGAGTTTAACAGGACTGATAACAAATAAATCTGAAACAAAGTATTTGTTTGGGTGAAGTGGCACAATATAGACAAGAAAGAATTATGTTTTTTTTTTCAGTGAAAAATTTATATTGCTTTGGAGTTTGGACTTTAAGTGCATTGGTTAAGGATTTTTTCCTAACAAAATCACTTTTAAGTTATTGTTAGATGTTTGGATAAACTTTTTCAAGAATCAGAATCTCAAAATAATCAGTTTTCTGCATTTTTCAAGAAGCTATTTCAAATAAAAAGTGCATTTAATGATTGTAACCAAATACAAATTAGCTTCTCCTTATACAAAAATCTCTAAAAAATAAATCGCTTTTTTACACAATCTTAAAATCACTCCTTTTTTTTTAAGCTTAAACAAATGGACCTTATATTAAAGTAATTTTATATTTTGGGTGATGAGAGAGCATTGATGAAATCTAATATTTTATGCAATGATGAATAAACAATTCATATTTTAAGACGGGAGTCCTGGACCTTTGTATCTAATTACAAATAAAATGAAATAAATATTATTAAGGTCCTTAGCTTCAGCATGGTATTAAATCACCTAGTCTTGTTAACATACCTGCCGATTGTATTGCAGATTTTATTCCGCTCAATTTTTTAGCTTGAAGACTAATGAAGAATTTGTGTCACCATTTAAGCTATTTTGTTAAAGTTGAAGGTTATGGTTATCTGTGCTGATGAAATAAAAAACCTAAATGCTAGTTTTGGGCTGAGCAGTTGTGTCACTCTATCTGTCAATGATTTGAAACCATATTGCTTGAGGCTTTTGGTCATACTTATATTGCCTTTTCAGTCTTAATTTCCATTCGGAGGCGCCAGTTTGAGCAAGTAAAAGAAGCTGTTCCTATTATTCTTAATGTATTGAAGGCTGTGTCTTTGGAGTCAGAAGAAGAAGAACTTGAGATTGTATTTGAAAGAGCTGTTGAGATTGCAAATTCTATATATGAAATTTGCAATAAGTTGGTCAGTCACCTTCTTTATTAGAAAATCTTAAATTAATAATTTATTTTCAATTCTTTTGATGATTTTTTTTTCCTCCACTTTTCAAACAGGAAAGGGATGCAAAGGAGAAGCTCCAAGCTCTTCTTGGTCTATATGTCCTGCAATGCTTGGTAGATGCCCCTATACTGCATTAAAATTTTATAATTATGCTTATTTATAATTCTTTTCCAAATACTTTTTAGTAAAAGTTATCACTTATGGTATGGTTTGATCCATTTCAATATGGTGTTACCTTGCACTGTTTCAGGCCCTTGTTTCAGCCAGCATAAGCTATAAAGCTTCCAGTTGTCATTCATTGGTATTACAACTGTCACAAATTTCTTCATATTGTGATTTATCATATCTCAGTCTAGTAACAACTTATGATGTTGAGACTGTAGCTGGCTCCGTATTTGGAGGTAGTATATCTTTAGTTACTGTGTAACTGCTGTTAATTTATTTCAATGCTAATGTAAACACTACTTCCGCTGCTTGATATTTTTCCTATCCCCCCTCAATTTCCAGAAGATAAAGATGACTATATGGGTTGTTTATCAAATGTCAAACATGGTGCTGCTCTTTCAGGTTTGTGTTTGGACAATTACTGTAATTGAATCCTTTCCTTTTCTTTTATGCATTTCCCTTCCACTAACCCATCAAATTCCAATTTTTTTCAGTGATTTGGGGCCACGTCTCAGAGGAGGTAGCACATACTAAAGAAGATTTGATTGCCATCAAGGATGAACTTCGTAATAACCAGACCAAAAGGTGGCAAGCAATAGGAACATTAAAGCATGTACTTTCCTTTGTAAATCTACCATGGGAGTTGAAGAAACATGCTATCGACTTCTTGCTGTGCATCACAGATGGAGGTGTCTCCAGAAACTACAATGATGAACAGTCCGAGTGGTCCTCTTATATGCCAAATCTTTTCTCAGCTTTGCAGGTTGTGTTTACTGCAATTCATGACTTCAGTTTATTTGTCATTGCTCAATCACATTCTTTCTCAATGAAGAAGGAAAATGCTGTTACATTCTTCTCTTACAGTTGCCTCATTAACCTTTCAGGCTGTTAAAATGGTTCTCATGTATGCCCCTGAGCCAGAACTTAGAAAAAAATCCTTTGCTGTGCTAAAAGCAGTGAGTGTCTAATACAACACAACGAAATATGAAGTTGAAATTTTTTTGTAGTTTGTGTGCAATATGAAATTTGCATTTTCTGAAATTGAGATATATGATGTTTGTTAAACCCCTTGAGATTTTTAATGGTACTGTGCTCGTGTTACTCAAACTAGATACTTGCTGATATTCCAATTTCTCAAAGATTTGACATTTTGAAAGCATTGATTACGAATACTGACTCTTCCTCCATGGTAATCTTCTTAAACAGAATTACTTAACTTCGTTCTTTACTTAGCTGTCAAAAGTTAAATCATCTAATAGCGGTCTTGCATCTATGTAGATTGCCATTTTCATTGATCTTGTTAGGAAGGAAATGCACACAGCAATCTGCAGTAGCAGATCAATGGTAAAAAATGCCCCTCAGATAGATAACAAAGCATATCCGGATATGCCATTTTGGAATCCCAGTGTCCTTGAGTTGGTGGAGTTGGTTCTAAGACCTCCACAGGGGGGACCTCCTTCCCTTCCTGAGCAGAGTGATGCGGTATTCTTCCTGTTTCATGTGTTCTTTGTAATTTATATAATCCTGGTTTCTTGAAATGCATCTATCTGATGAAGCATTCGACAGTATTGTCATTTCTTTTTTGGGTTATGCTCTGATATGGATGGGTTTTAAGTCAGCATTTTGTGCTAAAATCTACAGGTGTTGTCAGCCCTCAACCTATACAGATTTGTATTGATGACAGAATCTACAGGTATGTGTTATCAACGAATTATTAATTAAACCAATAAAAAAAAGTAAATTATTATTTTGATTCTTGAAAGATTTGGGATCAGTCATATTAGTCTCCAAAAATAGAAATCACTATTTTTTTTCCCTAAAAGATAAAAAGTCGGTCATCTTAATCCTTTTGCAGTGACTAAAATGATTGACATAAGAAACTGAAGGATTAAAATGACTGGTGATGAAAATGCTAATTTCTATCTTCCAGAGATTAATGTGACCAATACCAAATCTTTCAAAGACTAAAATGGTGATATACTCAATGCAAAAAATGAGAAAAGCTACATAAAAGGAGGCCTGCTTAAAGAATATTTCCAATTTCATGGAGTGGTTAACAAGTACAAGTGTTTGAGTTAATGAACCACTTGAATGTTTAACTATACCTATAGAGAAATATTTTGCAATTTTCTTACATAATCCCTGAAATTTTTTGAGATTATGTTACATCTTTATTTGTGGTTTGATAATGAGTAGTTTCCAAGCATAGTCTACATTAAAGTCTAATTAGGAAGGTTTCACAATTACATTGGTAACAGAAAAGACAAACTACACTGGAGTCCTGTCAAGGAGCAGTTTACACAAGGCCTACAATGAATGGGTGCTTCCTTTGCGGGTCTTAGTGACAGGTATAATGGCAGAGAACAAGAATGATTATGATGAGCTTTCCGTTGACACTGTATGCACCCTAAATCCACTTGAGTTGGTGTTGTACCGGTGCATTGAACTCATAGAAGAGAAGCTAAAGCAATCCGCATAAGCTGTCCCGTTAACCAAAATATTTTGAAATACATTTTTGGTACATGTCATTTTTGAAATATTAATCTTCTCAAGGACGAACATTTTGTTTCAATAGTAGTTCTCCTTGTAGATGCAGTCCAATTCAGTACTATTTCATTTCATTTTGTAATTCCTTGAATTGTAGCTTCAATTTAGTGTAGTTGTAGTTTTCCTATGGCTCAGTTCACAATTCATAAAAACTACCGTTAATGATAAAATATCTTGGAGACTATGATTTCTCACAGATTATTTTAGAGAGAAGAACTTAGCTTTCTCCTTTGCTTAAAGTTTTTAGTAGAAAACCATCTCCAGTTCCCAATCTATTTATTTCCCTTTGCTTTCTTTTCACACCCTTTTTTTGATTGGCTATGTATGGCAGTGAAAAACGCTGAGAGATAGAACCTTTTCGTGTATAATACCAATTTCCATGAATACTGTTAAATAAGGCCCTTAATGATCAGATCTGTATAGGTTGAGGATTTTAAAAAATTAACTTTCCATAATGATCATTAAGTCCCTTAATTTTGTTAAATTAAATATTAAGTCCTCAATTTTATTTCACGAGTCATTCCATTTAGCTTATTAATTAGCAGTAGATGCGAACTCTCTTTTTCACCTAAGTTAGCAATCTACGAGAAAGCCATGAAGTGTTTAGTAATGAGGAGTCATGAAGTGTACAGGGGATCATAAAGTCATATCTTCTTGCTGTTAGTGTAGCAATCAGGTGAGAGAGAATTAACAGAAAGCCTGAGGAAGATGTTTTTCCAGCTTTGACATATTTCTATTGGGGGAAATTCTATTTATACAGCAAAACTCAAAAAAAAAATTTATGACAAAGAGATAGGTAGAAAAGAGAGATAAGTGTGATAAAATAGATGATGTAATGGAGAAAAATAGAATGAAAAAGATGTATAATTTGTTATATAAATTTATTGTATGAAAACCTTATCTCTTTCTGCCATGTCCAAGTAAAATTACGGCATGCTTCTCTTGCCTTTGATAATTATATTTTAAAAACATTTTTTATGATATAATTCCAAAATTAAAAACTTCATTAACATTTTTAGTGATACTATTGGTGACAGAACTTTGCATTAAACAAAATGTTATGTATGTTACTTGTCCAATCCTAACTTCCAATTATCGTGCCATGTGCTTAACATCTTTCACAAAAATGGCATACCTATCCAAAACGATGTAGACACCAATTATTGAACCAAAAGGAAAGAAAATGACCAAGGAATGTGAATACTACTGGGCGAATTCATAGATTCAATAAGGAAAATGTTTCATGAATGTCGCAGTTGGAGATTTTAAAATATATTTTAGAAAAAGTATGTATGAAAAAATAAGTAAAAGATATATATTTTTAAACCAACGTTGATTTTGCAAACCGAATTGGAATGGTTGGTCCAACCAGTTCAACCATGAACTTCGACCATTCTGATCAAGTCATTTAAACCGTCCATTTAAGAATCAGCCTTAGAATCAGTGAACCGTTAAAAACTGACAAACGAGACTGTTAATCAAATTGGTCCTGCATTGGAATTTCATAAAGTGAGTAAAAGTAGTGAGATGTAAACTCAAACACATGTGCTCTCAATAATGGAAGACATGCTCTACCACCAAACTTTCAGACCTACTTTGATAATATATGCATAATTTGTATATATATGTTAAATGATATTCTTAAAATACTTTATTTATATATATGACAGCAAAAATTCTATTTTACAATATATATATATATATATATATATATATATATATATTAGTTTAATGTTTGGCCATGATTAAATCATTGAAATATGATAATCTTTATTTGGTTTAAATAATGAAACTTATTTATCATCTACCTAATAAGTTTAGGGATGGCACCTGTACACATTTATGCAAGGTAATATAGTACTCTTCCCCATACTTGTGTTTTGAAAAATTACGCATACTTAGACTATCCATGCGGCCGGTAGCAACTTTAATTCCTATTTCCATACTCGATCATACTTAGATACCCATACTTGGATCCATTACACGCTCAAGTTAAACAAAAATACTATTTTATTCCCTAAATAGAAGAACTGTGTTCTTCTTCATGGAGAGTTCTCATATAAATATTGTTTAATACAAGCTAATATTCTGCCCTATAGATTAACTAAACTGTCATGTATACATTTATTCTACAATTGATCATTTTGATTAAGAGAAAATAAAAATTTTACAAAATTATAACTATACAATTTCATAGATTTTGCTGCCTTTAAATGTCCAAACATCCTATGCTAAGAACTGGTTATTTAGTGACCAATTATTTTGCCAATTATTATTGATTTTAATGTTTAGCAAATTTGCTCATTATTCCATTGACATCGCTCCTACCCTCAAATTGATGTTGATAAGTCAACTAGCATCAATTTTTGACAACTAGTACATTATATAGGTGATGTGTCAGGGATTTGGTAAAAATGTCAGTAGTTTGAACTGATGCTGAAACATGAGGTAGAGTGATAATTCTACTATCATAGGCTTCTTGGATATGGTGACAATAAACTTGTATGTGTTTTATGGTAAATTAGATTTGTTGCAATTTGAATAGCACTTGTGTTGTTGGCATGTACTGGAGTAGGTTGCACTTGAGAGAATCCAAGCTCTGTGAAAAGATCGCATAACCAAATGATCTCTGAACATGCAACAAATATGTCATGATATTTTACTTCTATGGATGAATTGGAAACTGAATCTTGTTTCTTGCATTTCTATGAAATTGGAGTATTACCCAAAAACATACACCATTCAGTAGTGGATCTCCTTGTGTTTGGACATCCAACCTAATCAAAATCATTGTATGTATGCTTAGAGTTGGAGATATGAATCAGTTGGGAAGAACAAACCACGATTGAACATGCCAAAGAGGCAATGAATTATTCGGTGTATCGCAGAAAGGTGAAAATGGAGAAGGGATTGCACGAACTTATTAACTATATGGACAACAAAAGAAATATTTGGACGTGTAAAGGTTAGGTATATAAAACTACTAACCATCTTTCGATACAACATGGGATCTTCAAGAACGTGACCTTCACCTCACCCATATTTCATATTAACTTCCTTGGAGGTGTCAACAAAGGCTGCATAGATGAGGCCAGCTAGTTGAACCAGATCTTGAATTTACTTGTGTTGGTTTATAAATATGCCTTTGGGTTCATAATGCATTTCTAACCCGAAGAAGTAAGCGAGTCATCCAGTTTTTTAACTGAAAAAATGTGTTTTTAACATCTATTTGATGTAATGGACAAGATTGAGATGCAACAAGGGCGAGAATTCTGTGCACAATAGTCATCTTTGTGACAATCAAGTCCATAATTCCTACTTATGCCCAAGAACAACCAAATGATCCTTATGACAATATATGGATTCATCCAAGTAGAACTTTAAAGAAAACACAAATTTGATATCAAGAGGTTTAATAGATGGGGGACATGGTACAACATTCCATGTATGATTCCTCTAGTACTAGGAGTTCTATTTCAATAACCTTCTGCCAACATTCATGATCCATTGAATATTTGTAAGAAGGAATAGAAACATATGATATTGTTGTTGTTAGAGATAGGTGAGAGGGGAAACCATACTTTTCTAGAGGTTTACAAAACGTAAGAACTATGTCCTAAAGGAGCTGCTTCTTGTGCTTGTACTGGTGTATAATTTTGAGGGGAATTACTCCGTATTTGGTACACCAAGAAAGGTCTAGATGAAGGTTAACCTGCAACAGTGTTAGAAAATTAACAATGGTAAAATAGAAATAAAAGGGAAGAGACAAAGTCATGATGAGTAGCAAAACAATATTTATTTTCTTGAAAATTGAAATTTCTAGAAACTCGAATTTGATTAAAGTTTGAATCATAACATAGAAAAGCTTTTTGGTGAGGGGAGTAACCAAGAAGCGCACATTCAATAGATGGGGCAGTGATTTTGTTGCGTTCTTGTGGAGGAATATGGACATTGCACATAGAACCCAAACTACGAAGCATGAAATAATTAGGTTGGTGACCAAATAACTGAATGAAATGAGAGTCATTATTTAATAAATTCGATGTCAAATAGTTGATTAGGTGATGAATAGTGGATATAACTTTACATCAGAACTTGAATGGCACAGAAGACTGCAACAAAAGGGTGTGCAAACAACATGTAGCAGATGGCATACTTTTCTTTTAGTTATGCCATTTTGTTAGGGAGTTAAGGGGCATAAGCACTCAGATTCAATGTCATTTGTTTTCAAGAATTCTTGAAATAAATGAGGTGTATTACCCACCATTATCTATGAAGAATTTTAATTTTTCAAAAATTAAGTTTTAACATAAGCATAACAATATTAAAAATTAAAAATATTTTATTTCAAGAGGATAAGAATAAAACTATGTGGAATAACTATAATTATCTATAAAAATAATAAAATATTTATATTTAACATGAAAAATAACAAGTGTCATACATGAATTATATTAAAAGGTTGTTTTGTTGAAAAAAATAGTGTTTTTTTTTATTAAATTTACAAGTAACTCAATCAGATTGAATAACATGAAGAAATAGTAACTTTATATTTTTTTTTTAAAAATTGAACTATAGCAAGTCGTGAAAATATTTGAGTTTAAATGTCTACTACACAAAACAACTTGATTTAGTGACGGTTTTAAAAGATAAATAACAATGATTGTAACCTTTATCAATATCTTTTTTAACAAATTTATATTCATCAGAAATTATCTATCGATTGGTATTTTAGTAACGGTTCAAATGACATAACCGTTATAATCTAATACATTTTATGTCGATTTAATATATTTTCTATCAATTTATACCATCATAAAAGAATATTCGTCGGAAAAACATATATTTTTTTCAGTGGTCCAAGAATAGCAACGGTTTTAACCTTCACCAATATCTTTTCTAACGAATCTATATTTATAAAAAATATCCATCGATATATATTTTGGTAACGGTTCAAATGGTATAATCGTCATAATCTAAAATATTTTGTATCGATTTAATATATTTTGTATCAATTTATACATCCATAAAAAAAAATATTTTTTTACAGTGGTCCAAGACATTTATATCATAAGTAATAATCAACTTTAGTAGAACTATAAAACATAAAAGATAAAAAAAAAAAACTTAAAGACAAAGATAAATAAAGTGAAAAAAGACATCCAACTTTAGCCTCCTTCAAAATCATGTTCCATGAGTATTAATCCTAACCAAGACAACCAAATTTTAAGAATTCTACCCAACAGTTGTTATTAACTAATTTGATCAGCATAAATGAGATTAACATGAGACCAAGGGAAATAAATATATTAGTTAGAGATTAAGAAATATTGTTAGTTGCTATGATAGGTACATAATTTCTATCAACAGTATGAATTTTGAGTTTTTTAGAATATTTAATGATATTAGTAATAAACTAAGTATTGTTGATCATATAGTTGGAAGCACAATCAAAGTACTAAGGTAAGGATACATAACACATATACCTGGTAGGCCTAAAGTAAAGAAAAAAGGTTAAAATGATCATGTGTTGAACTATTTGAAGAGTTAACATTTGACTAAGAGAAGAAACAAATTGTTGAAGAAGGGATATAGTTACAAATTTTTAAGTTTTCTAAAATATTCAATGATATTAGTAATAAATTAAGTATTGTTGAGCATATGGTTGGAAGCATCTGAATCAAAGTATTAAGATTTGTAGCTAAATAATGTGTAAATAAATTTAATTTTTCACATATTGAACTTATGATTATGACTTGTAGCTAAATAATGTGTACATAAATTTTTTTTGGAATTGAAATTAATCCAATGTAAGATTGACAATAATATTATAACTCTTGTTCACTTTTTTTTTTTTATGAATTTTAATGTAATCTTACTTACTCTTAATGTTTTTGGATTGATTAGACTCTTATTCATATAACCATCAATGTTAAGAAAAATTTTAAAAAAAAACTTTAATATTAAATATTCTAAAATTTAATTTAAGATTTTAATCATAAAAGTTATTTTGATCTTTTCCGAATTTTGATTGAGGTATAATAGAAATTAATGAATCTAATATAATCCAATTGCCATGAAAATAAGGATTAAATTAATCAAATATGTTATTGCATTTTGAAAAAAAAAATTATTATTTCAAAATAATTTTTTATTTAAATTAAAATTTGATAAAAATTATTCTTTACAATGTTGTCAAATCACACTGTGGTTAAAATAATTTCGAAAAACTTCTTGAATATTAATTTATTACCGTTTTATCATAATTTAATTGAAGTATATTAATAATATAAATTTTTTTATATTATATGAGTATTATATAATTAAAATAGTTGACTTTTTTAATAATAAATATGTTAAAAGTCATATTCAAAATGAAATTGATAGATAAATAATTGTTTATACAAATAATATATTAAAATTAAATTTATTCAATAATTGTTTTTACTAATTTTCTTTTTTACTTTTTTTTTCATGCACATCTCTATTTAACTCAATCGGATATGTTTAGATAATTAAATTGTAAACATTTGATTGTCGGCGGCAAGTGGAGATGATGATTTATTTACTATATGATAAAATAGTTCATTTACGATAATTTCATGAAAATAAACAATTGAGATTTGTTTTGTAAGTTAATTCCAACTTAAGCAGAAAATATTATTAAAGGTAATAAAATTTAAACATCAGTTAGGATAAAAATAAAGTTTAAAATTTCTATTTAATAAAAGAGTAAATTTTAAAGATTAATTAAGATGAAATTAAAGTTTAAAATATTTATTTATAAAAAAAAGCTTAAGGAGGTTTTTTTTGTTCAATCATGCAAGTTATGGTCCTTATTAAATGCGTCCAGTGATTGTAGTTGTGTTCTACAGCCACTACGTACACAAGGCATTGACTTATGTTTAAAGGATGATGATATGAATGAACGTTATATCTCCAATTATATGTCCTACATCTCTAATTGGAATGCATATTTATTTGTTATAATTTTCTTTGGCTTTCTTTTCATTTGTCTTTTTCTATTATAAAGATGACAAGCTGGGCATCTTAACCATTTATTCAGTGATATGAAAACGTTTAAAGAAATACATTAAATATATAAAACTCATTCATTTACTCACAAAAAAAAAGGTTTTTTTTTTCAAATATGTGATAATTAAGCAATAATTAAGTAGCATTATATTCAAAAAAGTTTGTAACGCATGTATGAGAGTTGAGACTCCTTGCAAATTCTTTTTTATTATATTATTTACTGCCGCTCTTTATTGGGGGAAGAAAATTATGTTTTAATTATTTTATTAGAATTAAATATATTTTTAATTCTTTTAAATAAATAAATTTTAATTTTTTATCCAATTTAAAATTTTTATTTAAGTTTTTTTAAAAATATTTTAATTATGATATGTGACATTAATTTAAAGTATATTAAATTAAAATATATTAATTTTAATAAGAAAATTATAATAAATATATTTTAGAAATTGATAAAAAATTAATATTAATTAATTTAATTTGATTTAATCTAAACTGAGTTAACATAAAAAATGTAATTAAAGTATTTCAAAAATAAAAAATAAAAATAAAAAATAAAAATAAAAATTTTATTATTTTAAAAAACTAAAAATATATTTAATCTATGTTATTATTATATTATACTAAGGGGAAGGTTTTTCATTTTTATTTTTCTGCATTTATTCTAAGAATGGTATTTGTAAAACTTTTGTGCTAATGTACGTAAAAAAGTTCAATAAATATTAAGCATGATAATGGTCCCAACCATGAATAAAGTTAGAAATATAATAGATATTATGATGAAGAAATTAAAATGGTGGTGGATCTGTCCTTTTTGTCTATTTTGGTTTGAAAAATGCTAAAAATACATTCTTTAATTGGCATTTTAGCTCTCTCATTTAACAAGTTGTTCATGAATTTCAAAACAGTTTACTTGAATTTCAATTAACTATGAATTAATAATGTCTTAAAAGAATAAGTGAAAATCAATTAACAACAAATTAATGATGTGTTAAAGAATAAGTGAAAAGAATATGTTATTGCACATTTCTTATTTTCTTAAATGATATTTTCAAAGAATCATTTGCTTTTTCTTGAGTGATATTCCTACCCTTTATATTTCTCTGTTTTCCTTTGCTTGATTCTTATGGAATTGGATCCTTACAAATATGAGAGACAATTTTGCTAAATAGTATCTCTTGTCACCAAGAATTTGCCTACGTATCATTTCTTGATTTTTGTGACATTCCGATGGCTATTATGGACCTTAACATTAATAAATAGTTTCATTTTATTAACAAAAAGAGAAAGAGACATACATATAATATATATATATATTATATTATAGCTGGAGTAACGTGCTTCATTACCAAATTTCAAACCCATAATCGACCTAACACGTGACCAGTGTTTATTTTCTACCAATATATTCAAAGCTCAAATCCATATAGTCCCTTATTTATATGTAATCCCTCCACCTTTCCAGTCACATAATTCTTAACTTCATGTCTTCTACCATTTTGTCTTACTATATAGTGACCTAGCTAATCACCTTTATTTTCTATTAAAACTTTTTTTTAAAAAAAAAAATATATTTAATCGTTGTAAATATAATTAAATTTAATTTGTTTTATAATTTTTTGTTTAATTTTCATAAATTTTAAATTTTTTGAAATAGTCTTTGCCACTCTTTAAGGATAGAATTATTTTTAAAAAAAAATTATAAAGATAACAAAGTTTAGAATGTTGAAACTAAGTTTAATTATATGTATAAGAATTAAAAATATATCACAAAAAAGTAGAATGAAAGCATAAGGTTTTAGAACACTTTGGTGAATGCATTTTGTGTATTTTATTTTCATTTTTTCTTGGTTTTCTAATTAACCTTTTCGGAAGTTTACAGATAATAGTAGGTTCGTAGGTGGAACAATATGCTTTAGTTTGGGTTAGCAATTCTTATTTTACCAATTATCTTTCTATTAGTTATCAATGATTTGTTGTAGCATTTGCTTTTAAGACTTTTGGTGGATTTGCTTATCTATGAACTGTGACAATGACGTTTGTGATTGTGAGTATTAACACTTTCGCTTCCTTCCAAAATGGAGGTGAAAAATAATATTATCAAGATTACCACGCAATTGACTTAAATAGGTTATCAAGCTATCATTGGTTATAAAGTATAATTTTCATATGATTCTGCTCTCTACTTTTTCATCAAATGGACCTAAAATGGTAAATAAAGATTTTCACGATCAACCCCTTAAAGATAATTCATTATAGAAAAATTATACGAGTTATTAAATATAATTCACTCAAATATCAAATGTCATATTATTGTAATTAAATTTAAAAAGTAAAAGATGTAGCACATTGTTTGATTGGGGTTGTAGAGTGTCTCATAAAACTTATTTATTGAGATCTACATATTATAACACATGACATATATATGGGGTTCTCCCTCCCACATTGTTTGATTGGGGTTGATCACAGTGGGGTCGGATTTAAAGAAAAATAAAATTCAATTTGATTGATAGTTTTTTATGGTCGGTTTTGTGTCAAAAAAAATCAAAAAAAATTTTTAAAAACAAAATATACAGCACTTTTCCAGAAGAATGACAATTAGACTAAAGCAATTGGTGTAACCCAAAAAAGACTATTGGGTACCACAAAAATAATCTATTATATATAAGCTTTTACACATTAAATGTGTTTAGATCTAAGCTTAGACAATTTGCCTATTACATATTGCAGATACATGCACGAATTTGGGTATAAGGCTGAGATTTGCACCCATACCCACACATGTGTGTAAATTAAAATATATATCTATATTTGTAATATTTTAAAGTTGAAAGTTTTTTTTATATTTTAAATTGAGTTTGATATTGTATTTTTAATTAATGTTTTTAAAATTTATTTTAATATTAGAACATGTTCTTATTTCATTTGCTGCTTTGCAAAAAGAAAATGCTCTAAAAGGGGAGCATGTTTCATATAATCAAAATATAAATAATGAGTCTAAGTATATATAGGTACCCATTTTATATATAGGCATCCATTTTATATTACTATCCGGTTATATATGAGAGTTCAATTATAGATATTTTCTCAAAGGGCTAATTATCCTAAACTTAATACCTACCAATATTATTCTTACTTTTCAACTTATAATCATAAACAACAAGCCATCTACATGAAAATATCCATTGTTTCCTCCCATAAAATTCTTCAAACCGGTGGGTATTTGAGTTATAATAACTTCATACAGTTAAAATAAACCATATAGGAAAAAGTTTGATATAATATTTTACATAAAAAAAACCCCTCAAACGATAAAAGAAAAACTATGGGCAAGAGTTTCGAAATAATTTTCACTAAGTAAAAAAAATTACAAGCTTTTTCTAAAATAAGGAAAAAATATTACACTCTTTTGAAATACAAGAATGCGCATCTCTTCATTAAAAAGTAAAAACGCTCAAAAGATTACATATGGATTTTTTTTTCTCTAAGGATGAGATAGAAAAATTGAAGGAGAAACTTTTATTCACAGATGAGAATCTGCTCTTCTTTGTGAGAGACCCTCACACTTACTGTCAAATTATATTTCAAGTAATTTTGTTTTCTAAAAAAACATTTATGAAGAAAAAAATATATGTAAAGTGATGATTAAAAGAATATACAAATTTAATCATGACAAATAATTTTATTATAAATTCTAATAATATTTTAATTTAAATATTTTATTTTTTATAATTTTTTATATTATATATCACATCATTTTTTTCTTCCTATTTCATTTTACTTATTTTCAAATCTACAAAACATTTTTTCTAATAATAATGCCTTAGATATTTTTCTTTCTTTTCTTTATTAATTTTTTTTTATTTTGGGACGAAATGTCAAGCAATTAAGTTGAAACAATGCACGAGTGCACATGATTGGCATGCAACTGCCCCCACCCTAAAATTAAATCTCATCTTCTATTCTATCTCCCTTTTCCTTCTGCTGAGAAAGCGAGAGAGAGAAAAAACAGTTAAATAAGAAAGAGAAGAAAAAATAAACATTTATTGAAGTTAAATAAAATTTTATTTAATATATGTTTGTTTTACACTTTTTTTAAAAACTTATCTAATAATACAGTACCATATTTTTTTAATTATATAAATCTTCCTTGATTGCATATGTAATTATACAAATAAGTGATACCAAAGTAAGATAAAAAAAATACAAAATGTAAATGTCATTTACCCATAAAGAAGTTTAAAAAAATAAGAAAAGGCAAATACTATTTTTTTTAAGTTTTAAAAAGGAGTGAGAACAAAGTAACATAAATGTAATTTACCTAAAAAGAAAAGAAAAAGTTTAAGAAAAATAAGAAAAGGCAAATATAATATGTTTTTTTAAGTTTAAAAAAGGAGGTGAAGGCTTAAAGATCCAAAACCAAAACACACATTCACTTTTGGGAGTGTAGCTCACAAAAAAACTGAGTGCTTTGTGTGCGTGCGTGTGTTCGTTTTCAAGCTGCATCCACACAAACCTTACCTTCACATATCTATTATCTTCATGTTCTCTTAGAAAGAAACAATGAAAACGAAGCTTCTTCTTATGTTTCTCATGCTCCTCCTTAATCTCCACGAACCCATTTTGATCCTTTCTTCAGCATACCCTTTTGTTCCCTCACCTCAAGTTCCTCCCTTTTCTCCATTTTCCACTTCAATGCCTCCTTCCTCTCCAGGTTCTCTCTCTCTCTCTCTCTCTCTCTCTCTCATTACTAACGTTTCTGTTCCATTTGCTGTCTCTATCACTACTTGTTTCTTTCTTGTGATTTAGTTGGCATTCAACAGTTGCAAAATTCAAATTTGAAATTCATGATGACAAGCACTTAATGCAGATAATATATAATGACATTTTTTTAATTCATTGCTTGTCTGTATCTGATATGTCTCTCATTGTTTTGATTTGGATTATGGCGTTTTTCTTATTTGCTATAAATGGTTTGAAATTGGAATGAATGAGATATATTTTCTTTCCATTTATTTGATTTGAGGCTCTTTCTGCTATTATTAAATGCTGCATATTGATCAGGTGTTGTGATGGGGGCTGAACAGCAACAAATTGATTCACACAAGAAAATGGTAATAGCCATTGCCGTAGCCAGCACTTCACTTGGTGCAGTCATTTTGTGTGTGTTGTGCATCTGGATTTACTATACCAAGTTCCCTTCAAAATCCAACAGAAAAAATGTTCAAAGCTCAGGTTTTTTGTTTTTTGTTTTTTTAATATTATTTTTTTTTCATCACTACTTCATTTCTTAGATTCCTGTTTAATTTGCTTCACAATTTTGGGAATGTCAAGAAACTTTAACATTAGGACACTCGGTTTGAGAAAACAATCTCTATTTTCCTCTTTTGCTTTCACTTTAAATTATGAAAATGTCACCTAATTTTTAATTTATTTCCATTTTCAAAGATTTGTACAGAAAATAAAATAGTGAAAATAGTTAAAAAAATTATTTTTACTATTTGCACTATAAAATTTTGAAAAACAAAAACTAAAATGAAAACAGATAGCATTTTATAATTAAAAAAAAATAAAATTTCTTGTTTACTTTATTGGTATTATCTGAGATTTGTTTTTCTTTGTTCTGTTTTTTGAATCCAAAGATGCTGAGAAAGGGCCAGCTTCAGCACCATTTTTGAGTAAATTCAGCTCTGTCAAGATGGTTGGTAAGAAAGGGGGTGTACCAATAATTGATTATAAGCAAATAGAAAAGGCCACAAGCAATTTCAAGGAAAGTAACATCTTGGGAGAGGGTGGTTTTGGATGTGTTTACAAGGCTCATTTGGATGATAACTTGGATGTTGCCGTCAAGAAATTGCATTGTGAAAGTCAGCATGCTGAGCAAGAATTTGAGGTAATGCTTACTAATAATTTATTCATTTTCTTTTTTTTTTAAAAAAAAATACATTATTGAATAGTTGGACTTGGATGAATTTGCAGAACGAGGTGGATTTGTTAAGTAAAATTCAACATCCAAACGTAATTTCTCTACTGGGTTGTTGCAGTAATGACGATGTGAGAATTATTGTCTATGAATTGATGCAAAATGGATCATTGGAAACTCAATTACATGGTAAAGACATTGCTCTGATGCTTTATTACATAGTAGAAGACACATAATGGAAGATAATGAGGTCAATTATAAAATAATATTAATATATTGTTTTTTGGTTCATAAAAAATACTAATCTTTTTATTTTCCAAAAATGATCATGTGAAGGACCTTCTCATGGTTCGGCATTGACTTGGCATTTGAGAATGAAGATTGCTCTTGACACAGCAAGGTGAGCTTCCCTATTCAGCTCCCTATCTATCTTCGATCTTCCTATTTGCCTTGGGACAAGACAATATTAACAATATATTTATTTCAAGTTTCAACACACTCTTTATTATTAGTTGAAATTTATTGTCTGTTTGTTAACATGTTATTGGTTAATGTTGCCCAGAGGATTAAAATATCTCCATGAGCACTGTTGCCCTCCGGTGATCCATAGAGATCTGAAATCTTCTAATATTCTTTTAGATACAAATTTCAATGCCAAGGTAAAAACAAAAAAAAAATCAAGTGAATTTTGTGTATATTTTATTTCCTTTTTCTACCATACACTTAGTTTGTTCACCTAAGCTTCTTTTCTGTGTGCGCCTACTTGTGGATTCAGCTTTCTGACTTTGGTCTTGCCATAATTGATGGGTCCCAAAACAAGAACAACATCAAGCTTTCAGGCACATTGGGTTATGTAGCCCCAGAGTATCTTTTAGATGGTATGCCAAATGAACTAGATATAATTTCATTTCATGGCATATGCATTGGTCTCACAAGTTGCTATATGTTTAATATGTTGTTAGGCTTTCAACAAATAAGATCCAAAATATTGGTCTTTTGGACCCTTTGATGCATTAAATATGTAATGAGTGTAGGGTGGGTTTGAAAGCTCTGATCTGTGCACCTTGTGGCTCTCATCTTGGGCATGTACCTGCCCAAGTGACCTGGCTAGTTATATAGATTATTTATATGTATTAAATTATTATGTTGTCAGTTACACGTTACACTCTCATATGCCTAGGTTGCTCCAGTTGCATCTTGTCTGTGATATAAAAATTAATAATGATAATAATAAATGTCCTTTGAATGAGAACTAAAAATTGTTCATAGCTACTGCGTCAACAAGCATTAGTGATGTGGCATTGGTTGTTGTCTGAAAGATGGGAAACATGAAGTTAAACGCCTATAATAAGCTTTCTATTATTCTGTTAAGAACTTTGATAATTTAGCAGGGATTGCTATTTTATTATAAGATATAAATGAAATGGATCACTTCTGGCAATTGTTCATGGAACAATGAGAAATCATGTGTGAAGTTCATCTATGGCAAAACATGAATTATTGACTGAGGAGACTGCATTTTAATTATTTTCACAGGTAAATTGACCGATAAAAGCGATGTTTATGCTTTTGGAGTAGTGCTTCTGGAGCTTCTGTTAGGAAGGAAGCCAGTGGAAAAACTGGCGCCAGCTCAATGCCAATCTATTGTCACATGGGTACCGTTTGCTTGATCAAATTAAATTGGGTTGATATGAGAAGAAATGAATGACATGTAGCTATTTATGATGATTGCAGGCCATGCCACAGCTCACCGACAGATCTAAGCTTCCAAACATTGTGGATCCTGTAATTAAGAATACAATGGACCCCAAGCACTTGTACCAGGTTTGAGAACCTCGGAGTGAAACTCAGACATATTTTCCAGTTTTGTACTTTCCCTTTTAGGCAATGATAATAGTCATAGTACTAGTATGTTCCCACTTCCAACTAGAATTATTACACTCAAGACTTTTCAATGATTTTGCAATTAAAAAATACTAATAAAATTCTTTTTTATATATACTATTTTCAACATACTTTTTATATTGATTGAAGTTTATGTGACTCCCACTAAATGAGGTTAGTCCCACCCCCTATCCAATGTACTACTCTAAAAAGTGAGACTTTGTAAACTCTAACCAATAATAAAAAGTATGATGAAAAATTATTGCTTGCTGTATTAGACCATCTGATAGGTTTTACGAATCAAAGTTGAAATGACTAAAATTTATCAAGACTTGCAAAATAGGCTATCTGTTAGGTTCCATGAATGAGTTAAACTGGGATAGTTCAAAGCTGAGTCGACTAGCTTAGTTCAACTCAGATTCATAGAACCTGACACCATTTCAACAAAAGGAGCAATCCAATTGCTTACATCAATGGCTTTGGGAATAAATACCCGTTGTTTTTGTGAGCAATCCAAAAAGCGAGTTGCTTCCGTCTTTTATTATTTTTCAATGAGAGAAACTAAAACACGATACCGCCCGTTACTGCTTCTCTTATATTCTGCTTAAATGCAAACTGGACTTGGTACTTTGTAGGTTGCTGCAGTAGCTGTGCTATGTGTTCAACCGGAACCAAGTTACCGTCCATTGATTGCAGATGTTCTGCACTCACTCATCCCTCTTGTACCGGTTGAGCTTGGAGGAACACTCAGAGTTTCACAGTTGGCACAGCAAGTCTTACCAGTTGATTCACCTCTCAATTCTAGTCAATGACCAA